>JAHLMH010000019.1:0-600000 GCA_019915035.1 Auriscalpium orientale
GGCCTTGGTCACGAAGACGTTCCTCAAGCTGTCGACTATGGACTCCAGCACACTTCTCGTTGCAGCTGTCAGGTCATGCTTCCTCTTCCTGCACAATCTTGTCGAGGCCGAGCAAGGCATCCCTTGGATCAAGCAGATCGTTGACGAGGGCTTCTTCCAGGCCTACGTAAATGCCAGCCCGCTATTCGCACAATTCGACGATCATGTGCAAGACATGGCTTTCTCGTTTATCGCAAACATTATCCCGCGATACCTCGTCTTCAGGCACGTCGTCTCTGCCGTTGGGCCTGCGTTGGACAAGCTCGACGCCGCCGACGTTCACGCAAAGCTTGCCCTATCGCCCGTCCGTTATCAGGAGGCGTGGGACACCATGCAGAAGCTTGCGAAAGAGCGTGTTGACGCGAGGAACTTGGGCGACGCCATGCGGAAGGAAATGGGGTGCTGCAATTATGTACGTTCTCACTTCGAGCTGCCTCAAATGCGGCTCACAGCTGACCTTGGATGCTCCAGTGCAAGGAACCGTCGACAAGAACCTCCCTGAGACGGTGCTCCGGTTGCCGACAGGTCTACTATTGTTCGGAAAAATGTCAAGTCTCGGACTGGAAGACTAAGGGCATAAGACAGAGTGCAGACTGAGGCAGGAAGACAAGAAGAGTACGCACCTGCATGCCAACGTCACCGTGCTGTGACTAACGCCGCGACACAGCTACCCCAGCGATCGACAGCTTCTACCACGACGATCACTCGTTCCACAATAACTTAGCCCTCATTGATGCACGCAACAACTTGCCGCGCCTCCGCAAGATCGTTGCGCGGTGACTTTCCGGGCGTATCCCGTGCGGAACTTGGCGTGCGCATCGACTACACCGTCTTTCCCCCTAAGTACGGTGCGTTCCGCCGCCTGCGCGACCACGAGCGCAGCGAAGATATGCACGAGTTGATCTCGGAGGCGCGAGAGGCTCGCGTGCAGACGGTGATGGATAAGGCGATCAACAGCAAGGGGCAGATGACGTTGATCGAGTCAATAGTCTCTGTGGGGGAACTCAATTCACTTGTGGAGACGCTCATGCATTGCTCGCTCTGGGATGTTGATGGAGGCGAGGTTCCTTGGTGGCAATTCTGGCGCTAGGTCAGCTCTTTGATCACCTCGACTGGAACAGAACCACGAGGATAATTACAGCATCGTATTCACTTTCAACATACCTACCTACTACATATTGCAACAACTAAGTCAGAATAATTTGAGAGGAAAAGGCGTGTATCTTTCTTCGATCAAACGATGGCAACTTGGGTAGCGTACTGAGTGAGAGCATCACTCATGCTATCATAGATAGTAGTACTCTGGTTGAGCCAGACAGCAAGCACGATGGGCTGGTTCTGTTGCCCAGAAATCAGCACTTTCTTCCGCTGCACACGGAGTATAACTTTACCGTGCTGTTCGCGCCCTGTTGGAGCCACCCGATGAGCTTCGTGCAGTCGTCCGCGACGTCCTGCCACACCTGCGTGAACATGCTGAGGTGGGCTGTCATCACGGGGATCTGGTTCGTCGCCGTGTTTGTTGAGCTGGCCTTGGACGCCGTTGAGGGAAATTTCGTTACGAAGCACCTCGACCTGATTCTGCAGGGACCCGATCTTGTTGTTATCGACTGGAATACCAGAGTAGTCCTCGTCAGTAACCAGGAAAGCGCATCCCGAGAGAGGAGTCCTGTACGCCTACCGGGCGATGGCGGTGACCAATCCGATCTCTGTTACCGCTAAGATGCCTTCAGCAATGGCAGCTGCAATCTGTACAGCGAGGGAGTGAGTAATGATAGCTTGCTGGCTTTGATCGCAACGACACTCACGACAATGCCAGGAGCGAACTCCGGGAGGACGACTAGCAAAGCTGCGGACCCGAGAAGCGTCGATCCCATTGCGACACCAAGCGCGACCATCTACAGCGCGGTGAGGTGCGTTACAGAATACATGGCCATTTGAGCTTACCGAGATCTCAATCTTGGATACTTCCGCCTGCAGATTGCCAATTTCCTACATACAAGTCAGCTAGAAATTGTAGCAGCGTGTCGTTAGACGAACCTGAAGAAGATTATTGATGGTTGCGTTGTCCGCTACCGTCCTATTGTGAGCGAAGTTGGCAAAGTTACCGGTAAACTCGGTCAGGTTGGATGCCAGCGTGGCAAATTGAATCGCCAAGACATTCGAGCCGTTTTGGAATGTGGTCGATTGCTAGTCATTGATGGTCAGAATAAATCTCATGATGTATACTGAAGGAGTTGCGGCGTACAGCGAATGAATGAGTCCAGAACCTCGATCTTTGTGTCGTTGTCGATGTCATCGTTGGTGATAATCTGCAAGATCCCCGCGTTGAACTCTGGCAGTCCAAACCCGTATTAATCCGGATATGAGTTCGGAATGCAAAGTATTACGGGCGTACCATCAGCATATCCCGCGATCGCACTTGCCTGATTTTTAGCGGTCTGCAGCAGGGTGAGGTAGGTCTGACGCAAGGTGAGCGGCGAGAGCGGCGAGGATGGCGAGAACTCTCACATCACGATAAACCTGCCACTGGGGGAAGAACTTCTGCGGCTGCAGGTTCATATTGTCGATGGTCTGCAGCTGCGTCCCGATGGCGGTGAAATTCTGCGCAATTCCTACGGCAACGGCGGCAGCGTTCGCGACGTCGTTCGTAAGATTGTTCTTTCCCGCGGTCGACTGCGCGAGCTGGACGACCGCCACTTGCGCCGCCACCTGCTGAGCGGGTGTGATTGACGGTACCGGGAAAGCTTGAGCATGAGCTACACATAATTTTCCTCAGCATGCCGCGGACGGAAAATCAAAAAATCACCCGCTGTCACCTCTCGCATGAAAAGCGCAGCTCCAGCACTGCCGGAACGTGTTAGTTGGCGGGAATATTCGGTCGTCAGCAGGTGAGCACACGTACGCGATGAGAAGACCGAGATTGGGGAGAAACCATAGCTTTGGTGCTTCGGTGTCTGAAGTGCGCTTGCCTACGTATCGAGACAGACGTCCGATAGTGAAAATCAGCCATCCTGAGCAGCTTTTATATCCTCCTCCAGACGCCTCCCGTGACCGCCAGTTTGGAGTCGCAATATTCCGTCAATACCCAGTCGCCTGTAAGAGAGCCAAGCGATGTCAGCGGTAGCCCCTCCTTCCCGCCGCCCGCACGCCATTCTGCTCGCTGCATGAAACATTTCGGTATGCAATGCGGTGAAGCTCCCATGGAGAAGAGTACGGTCCAGAGTGAGGATTATGCGATATTCTCATCGGCAGAGCGGCATGCGCAAAGCGAGGTCACATCGCATACTTACGCTTCTTCTGCCAGTTTCACAATCTGAAGGTTTTACGAAGATGTCAGTTAGGACCGAAGACAAGCATCAGCTACCAGCGCCGTTGTCATGCTAAAACGCCTGTCGAAATCTGCGCTGCGACAGGCTCCGAAGATATGGTTGCATAGGAGATACACCTGCGCGCAGGAAATGCAAGAGGAGAGAATCTTCATTGACGCCTTATGTGAGCCTGGAAATCGTCACCATCTACAGAGAACCGAGCAGAAGAAAACGGATGCTCACCTGCCATGTCTCGACTGCGCTCTATGTCAGCACGAAGTCTTGGCGCGCAGGATCAGAAGAGGAACCACAGAGTAACACCGGCGAGCTGGCGATCGGTGCACCAAGCTGGCAGGCTGACTCGGCTACTCGGGTACACATCAGTCCCATGCGCTTCCTGGCTCCGGTAAGAGGGCTATCTCGCGAGTTTGAAACGGGCGCAGTAAGTCCTATCGCTTCGCTTCCACATATCAAGACTTGTGCGACAGGATCATGCGACAGTAGCAGGGCAGTTCGCCACCTGAGAATCAGATGAGATCGGACTCTCGCGCATCCCATGCTGGCCCTGGAAAACATTCAACACTTGTAATTAACGCGCACTCGCAGGCAATCACATTTACCGAGAACTCACCTGGCTTGCTCTTGCATATATGTGACTGTAGATTTCCGAAATCTCCGGTTACGATCATGCTTGATGTGCGCACGAACGTATAGGCCAAATATTCAGAGAACATCAGGAATCACAGCGTTCCGTCAGCGACGACACAACGACGCCGGATCTCAGTCGGCGGCGACTCGGCGTGAATGACTCGAGTTGGGCGGAAGTTCTGAGAAAAGGTCTGGACCGTCGGCTCGGCCCGAGCC
Organism: Auriscalpium orientale; assembly: GCA_019915035.1. Lineage (NCBI taxonomy): Eukaryota > Fungi > Basidiomycota > Agaricomycetes > Russulales > Auriscalpiaceae > Auriscalpium > Auriscalpium orientale. Next base: position 4,212 of record JAHLMH010000019.1, read on the forward strand.
TCAATCGGCAGTTGCCGGACGGCTTGCCGGCACCGCGCGCCCGACTCACGATCACCTCTTCCTGCCACCAGTGAGATAGTGAGATAGGTAAAAGGCGCCACTTGGTCTTCAAATGGTCTGTTTTGGAGCTCTATGACAGACGCATGCTCAGCTCATAGCGGCTCATTACTTGGGGCTTTGGTGACGCACGTCCCTTATCGGACTCGGGACAAGTCAGTGTTTCGTACTGCTCAGTGCTCGGACATTTGACCCGCTTTCGCAGGCAGCATATCTCGCTTGCTCAGCTCGCCGGTGACTGTAAAAACTCTCGTGACTCAGGGCTTTTGCTGGCACCGCGCTATCCAGTCATCCTTTCGCAAGCTGATGCCTCTTCATCTCTGCGAGGCTGACTGCTGGTTTCAGTTTGACAGACGAAGGATGTCTGAAGTTGATCGATCCGCGTGCTCCTGGAACTCTAACGGCATTCAAGAACTTGGATCTCTTCAGCCAGCCCGTCGTTTGCTCTCGGTCGCCAGTATGCGACAGATCCTACTTAAGCTGAGGGGGGCTTTTAGCAGCAACTCGTCGACTTCCGGCGCGGAGAGTCCGTTCAACGATGCGCCTTTCGTAACTGTGATCGACTTGTGAGTGATCCCTTCGTTATCGATTGCTACCGAGGCTTACTTTCATCGTCAACAGCTGCGCCCTATCTCTCGTCACTGGTATGCACCTCTCCATTTCTCGTCGCTCCGTCTGACTCTCCGTGAAATAGCGCTGAGTACGCTTCCCCAAACCAGCACGTTTCCATATCCCCCCCTCCAGAGTCTGAGTCCGCCTCCGCCAACAAGCACGTTGCCATCTGCCCCCCTTCAGAGTCTGAGCCCGCCTCCCCAGACCAGCACGTTGCCCTTTGCCCCCCTTCAGAGTCTTGCTCCGCAGCAGCGTCTTCAAGCATACCTCTCTATCACTCAGCTGTCGAATACAACCACAAACCAGGACAAACTTCAAAGCGATGTCAACGCGGCAGCGGCTAAGGCGGTGGCAATTGCGCAGAGCTTCAATGACATATACAACAAATTGACGGTAATCGACAATATGAGGCTGCAGACCGCGACCTTCGCCCCGACTTGGCAGAGCTACCAGACTGTGAGTACTTTTACGCGCCTTATAGCTATGTGCAGTATTGATAGGCTGGGAGTAGCATTTTCTCGCGATCATGAATACGGCCAGCATTCAAGCTTATGGAGTCGCGCAATATTCGACTGGTTAGTGATTAATGCTGGTTGTGTGCCGGTTCCCCTCACAACGCTTGCTCTCTCAGGATTCGAAGAGCTCCTCAGGATCGTCGCTAACTCCTCCATATCGGCGGCGTCGAAAATCTCGACCGTCCAGTCCTTTATAGACGTGAGATATGCTACTTACATCCGCACGCCACGTTCTTACCCACCCAAAAGAGCTTCTCCGACATTCGCGACATGTCCAACTTCCTTGTGGAGTCTTTCGAGGAGCTTTCAGCGATATCATCAACTTCACGGGCACGTTCAACAATTTCGCACAAGACAAACTCCGTCAGGATAACAGCCAGATTCTGGACCTCATGGATCAGATTGCTGACCTTCAGAAGAAATTGCGGACATGAATGAAGCGGTGAGTATCACCAGTCTTGCGCTGTACTGGCAGCTTACAAGTGATTCAGCTTGAATTTGTTAGCGCTGCCATGGGCGCTACGCTACTTGGTTCCGCTCTGGCGATCGCCTTCTTCCCTCTTTTCGCCCCAGCTATAGTCGTAAGTGTTCGTAACTGATTACGATTTATCCATCTCATGTGCGGATTCTCCAGATTGGCGCTGCCATTGCAGAAGGTGTGCTCGCCACCACGGCCGCTGGCTTAGCCATTGCGCTCTCTGGTTCGTCTTTTATTCTGTACAAATTCTCGTGGACGTTCTTGACATATTCTTCCGTCAGTGGAACAAGGCAATCTCGGAGATCTACAGGATGATTTACAAGATCTCAAGAACGACATCTCGACGATCGACTCGGTGCAGTACACGCTCAACCAGACCGCGATCAACGATGTCGCCAGCGTGGCGGCCCACATTGGCCTCTTCACCCAAGTGTGGGAAGACGTGTCCGACCAGAGCACGAAGCTCATCGGGTGGCTCCAGTCCGGCGCAAATCAGAACGTGACCGACGAAACGCCGGACGTTCTGCTAGTCTTTGTGGACGAGGCAACCACGATCTACGCCAGCATGGGCACAGCACTACAGTCGTATAGCCAGCAGATTACGAACCTGCCGGGGAGCTCGGGGCCTCGGAAGCGCGCCCCCGAGCGGCGTTTCTCTGTGTCGGCGGCCGTGGGGACAGAGACTGGGGGACCAGGTCAGAGCTTCATAAGGGAGACTTTCGGAGAATGGTCGTATGCCGTTCGCAATTCCGTCTGAGAAGGGAGAGCGGAAGGTGTTCGTCCGGACAACTTGATCGAGAGCCCAGTTTGAATTCCATGGTGATACGTAGGCTGTGTATATTTGGTATAGTACAATGTAGTTCCGATCTGCTCTAACAGTCAAGGCCTGGGGCAGTAGTCGAAGCTAGCGAGACCCACCTCTTACTTCAGTGTGCATGGTATCCTCCCAATAATCTGCTTATAATTCCGAGTCTTCGACGAGCCAAGCGCCAGGCAGTGGAATGTCATCGCCCTTGTCCTCCCACAAGGAGCGCGCAGTAAGGGACACGACAATCGTCGTCCCTTCGCCCACGCTCACGACGCTCTCAATGAGCGAGTTGCGGCCCTCGCTATTGATTGCCTTCTCGAGGATGCCCTCGCTACGCGCCACCAGCGTTGGCGTCCAGTTGGCTTCGCTTCCTTTGAGATGTCGCGCGCGCTAAGAAGAAAAACGTCGAACGTCGGGGGAACCTTTGTGAAGTCGATGCGCACTCCCAGCTTCGAGAGAGGGATATCCGCGTAGGAGCTCTTCGCCAAGCGGCGGAGAGTCGGGAGATTCTTGCGGGCCACGTGGATCGCGAGGTTGTGCAGGAAGACGCGGTCGTCTTTGCTGAATGCATCCTGCTGTAGGACTTTTATCCCTTCAGCAGAGCCACGGTATACGTCAACAATTGAGACACGACTTACCGATGCGCTCTTCGTCCTTGAGCTTGCACTCGCCTTCTGTGAGTCTCTTCCAACCTTGCGTCTGGCATTCCTTACTGCAATAAAGCGTCACTTGACATCCGCCACACTTCTTGAGCGTATCCTTCGGAGCAGATTTCTGACACTGTCGGGCGAGTCTTGGTGACCGTCATCATCGAAAGCAAGGGGCACGCACATGATCGCAATAGGCCAGCTCTTTCTTCATGACGTCCGATTGGAACTGTATCTTCTTCCGCTCGTCAGCAAGGAGCTTCGTAGAGTACACTGAGTCCTTCACAGGGGAGAATCGATCTTGCCTCGATTCTCCGGTGTATCGACCTTCTCCATGGCGGCGCTGACGGCCATAATGACCGAACGATACACGAGATACCGCGGCAGCACGTTAGAAACGAGTTTGAGAGTGAAACTCCGAGCCTCCGAGTCGAGAAAGTTGAAAGAGGGACTGATATTCACGAACGCCAATAGCAGGCCCTCCTGCACGGCCTGGCGTACCCAGTGGATCCCGTCGCCCGACTCGATAAGATTGCTGATGAAGCCGAAGCACGCGATTACCGCGTCGCGAATGTCCTCGTCCTTCAAGTTCAAAACGGAGAGCTTGAGCAGTGCCTTGGTGACGAGGCCAATTCCGCCCTTGTGAAGGATGGCGCGGCGCAAAGGATGCTTGCGCCCGCGCGATAATGCGACCATCACGTCGACGTAGCTCCGAACCTGCGGCCCCGAGACCTGGGGCTTGGCGATCGCAAAGCGCAGGCGCGACAGACAGAGCTCGGCGATGGTGCTCGCTTTACCCCCGGCGCTCTTCACGAATTCGTCGAGATTGGCGTCGGTGGCGCAGAAGAGAATGTGATGCAGCATCGCAGACCCTACGGGGATAGGCAGGAGGGGTGTTTCGTTGCGCGCGTCTTCCTTCATCCACAGAGAAGCAGCAAGTGCGATGACACCAGGGGTATTTGTGACCCTGTCTTGGAACGAGTCTTCATGCGTGATTGAATACAGAGCGTATGAGATGACCTCCAGCGCATTCTTCGGTTCATGTACGTTCGGATTGCTGTAGATCTCGTGGAAGAAGACCATCCATTTGAAGATTCCGGGCCATGATTTCTTGATGGGCGCCAGCAACGACGTGGCGTATGGCGAGAGGAGCCTGCCAAAATTGCCCAAGCCCATAAGGGCCGAAAAGGCACGCTCAGCCGCAAGCGCCGCAGGACTGCGCGCAGCCGCTGGAACGCGGGGATCCGGCGTCTTCGACGCGTCGAGGTGGGAACAAAGCATCTCGACAACTTCGGGCGTCTGCAGCTGGGGCATGGCCTGGATGCTATTGACGATTACCTTGATGTCCCAGATCGATCCATTCTTTGCGTTGCGGATAGCCTGGCGACAATTCCTAAATCAATATGACACAAGTAAAAGGCTGCTCTATGCTCACCTGAGCAGGATTAGTCTGCAGATTGCGCGAAGCGCGAGCAAAATCGGCCATTGCAGCGCCGAAAAAATAGTTGCGATGGCGCGGGATTAATGGCTATAGATTAGTCTCCGTTTCGATGAGCAGAATGGAGAGTTAACGTCGCGATCGAAGGACTGAGAAATATGTTTCTGAGCCGAGTGGCACCGTTCCGGCCCGCCGGCCGTTTGATGGCGCGAGAAAGACCCCGATCAGCCCGAGGCCCCACAGCAGACAATTGCTGTGCGACTTGGAAGACAAGGGAACCGCCCTCGATAATTGCTTGCTATGTAGGCGAAGTGCACATGTGGCCAAGCAGTGTCGGTATAAACCCACAGGCAAATACCTGCTGTACCAGTGGCAGTGTTGCGGATGAATTGGGCCAGCTGACTACCACCGGGGTCTCGCGCGCACTGCATGCCAAATATTCCGCAGACGCACGCATCATTTGTACTGCGCGGTTGCGGGTTTGCGGCTGACCATCCTCTCATCTACGCCCGTTCTACATTCACCGACCACGAGCACATCACACCAGGACAACTCGCTGGGCTCTGGGTCTTTGGAAAGGTTCTGACCGCGTACAAATCACACCAAGGGTCGCAATGGCGGAGACTAGGTGAGCCTGAGTGCGCGGTTATTCTAGTCTGCCGCCCGTCTGACTTATCTCGTCAAGGTCTATAAAGATTGCGAGTGAGTGTCAATACACTGTCTGTCTTTCGTGACTTACACTATGTCGAAGTTCTCGCTGCGAGCGGGCTCGTCAAGCGCGATCTGTTCTCTTTGCCCAGCCCATTCGCCGTTATCACCCTTGACGACGATTCAAAGCTCTCGCAAACTGCGATCATGAAGAAGACATTGACGCCATACTGGAATGAGACCTTCGATATGTACGTCTAGGAAGCTGGAGACGCAATGTGTGCTGACACCCCGCAGCCAAGTCCGGGAGACCTCCAAGATCACCATCCAACTTTTCGACCAGCGCAAGTTCAAGCGTGCCGATCAGGGATTCTTGGGAGCTGTGTCATTTCGCGTTGGAGATTTCTTGAACATTGCGGCTGGCGGGCATGGTGCGTCTCACACACATGTCAGAACTCGACGGGGACTGATACCGATCGCATACCCAGTCATCCAGAACATCGACCTTGCGCCAGGACCGGATGGCCAACCCGTGAACGGAAAGCTCATGTTCTCGCTTTCAACCGATGGCGAGGAGTTTACCAACGCCGCCGAACTGGCTCGCTCAGACTCCGCCGCTGTCCGTTCATCGGCCTCTGACGTTGACGTCGGCTCGAGCTCGCAGCCCGCGCGCGCTCGCGTATCGCAACCCCCTCAGCATCCTGCGACCTTAGCACCGCCCACGCCTCACCTGCAGACGTCGCAGTCGGTTTCTAACCTCAACGCCCGCTCCGAGGGAAATTCATCTCCTGCGCGCGCTTCGGGACCGCCGGCGGCCCCGACGCAGACGCCCGCCGCTCCACCCGCAGCCCCTGCACCCTCCGCACCAAATCACGATGATCTGCCTCCAGGCTGGGAGCAGCGGCACGATGAGCGCGGCAGGCCGTATTACGTCGACCACAACTCCCGCACCACGACCTGGCACCGTCCTCCGCCCGCTCACTCCGGCGCCCGCCCACTCAGCGGGAACACCGAACCACGCGCACGGCAGCCGCCTCCAACTCAGGACCCGCACGCCGCGCCGATGCCGCCGAATACGACGAATCCGGACGGCACGTACGCCGACGTGCCGTTGCCGATGGGCTGGGAGGAGCGCCGCACCCCCGACGGCCGCCCGTACTTCGTCGACCATCACACGCGCACGACGACATGGAACGACCCCCGCCGCGACACGCTGCCCCAGCCGGCCGCCGCGACTCGCGCGGCCCTCGGCCCGCTGCCGTCGGGCTGGGAGATGCGCATGACCTCGACGCAGCGCGTGTACTTCGTCGACCACAACACGCGCACGACAACATGGGACGACCCGCGCATGCCGTCCACCGTCGATGGCGACGCGCCGCAGTACAAGCGCGACTACCGCCGCAAGGTGGTGTACTTCCGCAGCCAGCCCGCGATGCGCGTCGCGGACAGCAAGTGCGAGGTGCGCGTGCGCCGCGGCTGGGTGTTTGAGGACAGCTTTGCGGCGATCATGCGACTGCGGCCAGAGGACATGAGGAAGCGGCTGATGGTGAAGTTCGACGGCGAGGATGGTCTGGATTACGGTGGCGTAGCCAGGTGCGTGCCTACTACGTTCGCAATTGAGTCCACTTTCCTGACGCCGATCGCAGGGAATGGTTCTTCCTCCTCTCCCACGAAATGTTCAATCCGTCCTATGGCCTGTTTGAATACTCCGCCCACGACAATTATACCCTCCAGATCAACCCCGCCTCAGGCGTCAATCCCGAGCATCTCGACTATTTCAAGTTTATCGGAAGGTGTCTCGGCCTCGCTATCTACCACCAGCGCTTCGTCGATGCGTTCTTTGTTCCGAGCTTCTACAAGATGCTCCTGGCCAAGAAGGTCACGCTGAAGGATCTGGAGGCCGTCGATTACGAGCTGTTCAAGGGCCTTACATGGATGCTGTCAGTAGTCCTTTCGTCTATTTCACTATGACTCTTCTCATCTATATGAACCGCAGGGAGAACGACATCACAGACGTGCTGGACGAGTCATTCTCAACAACCGAGGACCGCTTCGGTGAGATGATCATCGTGGATCTCAAGAGGGCGGAGAGGATATTCCTGTCACCGAGGAAAACAAGGCCGAATACGTTGACCTCATCGTCGAGTACCGCATCTACAAGCGCGTGCAGGAACAGTTCAAAGCGCTGTTGAGCGGGTTCTCGGAGGTCGTCCCACTGGACCTCGTCCGCGTGTTCGACGAGCATGAGCTCGAACTGCTCATCGGCGGCATGTCCGAGATCGATATGTAAGTGCTTCGCTTGACATCCTGTTCTGTCACTAATACAGGCGCTGCTTATTCAGGGACGACTGGACGAAGTTCACTGACTACCGCGGCTACGAAAAGACGGATCAAGTCATCGAATGGTTCTGGCAATGCTTGCGCTCGTGGCCATCAGAGCGCAAAGCCCGCTTGCTGCAGTTCACGACCGGCACGTCGCGCGTGCCCGTGAACGGCTTTAAGGACCTGCAAGGCTCCGACGGGCCACGCCGCTTCACGATCGAGAAGAGTGGCGACCCGAACGGTCTGCCACGCAGCCACACGTGCTTCAACCGCCTGGATCTGCCGCCTTACCAGGATTACGAAAGCTTGGAGAAGAAACTGCGGTTTGCGATCGAGTGCGTATCGTATTCTCTCGACTGCACTGCGAGCTTTTCTCACGACGTTGCTTTGCAGGGAAACCGAAGGCTTCGGACAAGAATGAGAGCTTCCTGTAGACCCTATCTAGTCATCGCAGAGCAAACCCGCACGATATATTGCTTTTGTTATTTCGAACCTTAGTCTAATCCTTCATCCTTTCATTGCTACGTTCGACCACGCTCTGCTATTGCTCCCACTTTGTACGAATTGTGTAATTTCAATGTGCATTAGAGTTCCATCGTGAGACTGGCTGTCAGCGTGACTACGATTCTGCGCTACCCGCAGCCGCCCTACAGTCAAGTTCTGAATAAACCACACTGAATTTATCGATTACAGGTACGCGATCTTGACGAAGCCCACATCGTGATCGAAACGTTGAAAAGGCGCTGGACTTCTCTGGGCCTCACAGGCCGTCGTGCGGACTCAGGAGTGATCGCGCTAGCTAGAGTTCACTGTTCAGCAGATTGATGGACGTGTCTGAGGAGATAGCGCTTGGCCTAACGCAGGGGACCAGTTGGCAACGTGCGCCGCCGACGGGTAGAAATATGACATTGTTATTAGCTAATTAGTCGACTTACCACCTACGCTGTGACGATGCTCCTACCCAGTGAGGTCGCAAGTTGGCCGCGCCAGCCGGGCCCTGGTTGTTCTGTCCCCCGCCTTCAAACTTCAGGCATCAGCAGCGTCCGGCCCCGGCACCCGAGGCAGATCCCCGTGAGCGATCCTGGACAGGGAGGAGAGCCCACAGCAGGGCGCCGTGGAGCAACGATAGCCCATCTGATAAATGGAAATCGCGTCGGCTGTCGGGAGGGAAACGACACCCCGCGCGCTCCCCGCCCTTGCGCCCGATGCCCGCGAACTCCGCCGACTGGCCCGCGCCGCTACAATCTGAAATTCGCATCTGGCTGAGTTCGCCGTACATTTGACGCACCGCTGAGGCATGAGGTCTTGAGAGGGCATGAGGCTGTTGTCTGAGTCCAGAGGATGCTTGTCACTTCGTGTTTGTTACGTCGCTATGATCCAAGTGACCGGCCGAGGTCGGGACGAATTAGGACAAGTTGTAACACGAGGATCGGTGGGCGGGGATCTGAGGCACGGACATTCAATCAAGCCCCCGCTCCGTACAAGGCCATCGTCCGTCAAGCCGGTTCAACCTCCTTCGTCACGTTCTTTACACACTGGCTCGTTGTTGGACGCATCAAGCCATTGCGTGACTTCTCTTCTAAAAGTTGCGGACCGGGAGCGATGCGGGGGACGGCTGGCGGTGTAGAGCCGTGCGACGACGTCGGAACAACGGAAGCTAACGAGGCACTAATTAGTAGATGGTGAGTAAGGCGAGCTATCCAATGGCGCCCACGAATCAGCTCAATCACAGATCATCCGATCACGGCGTCGATGCGAAGTCACAAAGAGGTAAGTCGGTGGGTCCACCCATTGCAATACAGCGACCTGCCACAACATTACTATGAGTAGATGGCCAGCAGATGCATTTATCAAGGAGCGCACCCTAAGAGGGCCACAATACGCCGCGACGACATCACAAGACCAGGCACGAAAGGCGACCAGAAGGAGGGCGGGTCAGTGAAGGGAAGGGGGCGCAATAAAATAGGTGCGCGACACGCGCCACATACCCTCGCACGACACGCTAACAGACGCGTGCCGGCAGCGTGTTACCAACTTTGGTTCCCATAATCCCGTTAGCCGCAGGGCTAATGCACATGCCTCGCGCTGCTCTGCCTCCAGCGGTCCCGGGTGGAGCCAGCTGGCAGGTGTCCACTTGTGAAGATATTCTTGGCCCGCGTATGCACGTTGACGACGTCTTGATGTCACTACAAAGACTGTAGGGCCTTTGTGCTGGATCGCAGGCATTTATCGCACATTCCAGGCTTCTTTCGCCACTCGCCACTCGCTCGCCACTCGTCCACCCTACCTTTCAAAGGCCGTCGACCTCGAGTCGGAGTTCACCACCTCCCCCTTGTCTCAGTCGATCTCCAGCTCCGATGCAGCCATCCCCAACCAACCCGACACCCGATTCCGAGATCGGCGAGACGGTCAGCTCTCACCCAGGGTTCCCTGTCCCGGCGACATCGAGGTCCTCGTTCTCGACATTCCGTATCACGCCACCGCCGTCGCAGTCGGACTCCCTCCCACTCCCCACCAATCCCGTCCTGGGCTTCCCCTTCGCGATGACTCTCCCGGTGCCCACTTGCAGTCCGCAGTCGCGCTCGGGCCCCGGACGCTCAAAGAAGTCGCACGCGAAGCGCCAGCCGGCGGGGCACATCCCGCGCCCGCGCAACGCCTTCATCCTGTTCCGCTGCGATTTCGTTGCGCAGAAGAAGGTGCCGGCGTCCGTCGAGCACGACCATCGTAACATCTCGCGCATCGCCGGAAGCATATGGCAGGGCATGGACGACGCGGCGCGGGAGCCCTGGGTAAAGCTTGCGGAGGAAGAGAAGGCCAGGCACAAAGCGATGTATCCGGACTATCGCTATGCGCCGTCGGGCAATGGGACGGACGCGCTGGAGGAGTGGAGACGGAGTATGAAGGCGTCCAACGGGGAGTCTGGTCCGACGTCCAGAGGGCGTACTGGCAGGAAGTCGAAGGAGGTGCCCCAAGATGTGCCGACGGGGCTCGCCCGCAGGACCTCGTCGTGCCCACCTCCGGCTACAGCGGGCCAGAAGGACGTGGGCAACAACTGGGCAATCCACGGCACGCAAGACGATATTGTCCGTCGGCCAAGCAGGTTGACAATGCCCACATACGCCGCTGACATCTTCCCCTCGATCATCTCGTGGCCCCCACCGGAGAACTACTGGCGAGAGAACGGCGCTGTGCAGTGGACTCCAGCGGATGCGGGAGAGCCAAGTGTGTCATCGCTGGCCACTACTCCGGAGACGTACGAGACAGGCCGCCTGAAATTGGTGAGCGATATGACATCTTTGACGACGGACTCCTCTCACCAGGTTCATCCAGGAATCCCCAACCGAAACCGCATCCACGGCAGAGACGCTTCCTGTCTTCATGTTCGATGAGTTCCGCGATCCCTTCCAGCGCACGAAGACCGAAAGCGCATGGTGCCCGCCATTCGACCTCCCTTCGTGGACGATCGAGCAGCCGCGCGTCATGAGCTACGACATGAGCAGCTCAGCAGCCGACATTCCGGATGGTCTTCTTCCGCCGCTAACATATGTCGCGCACATGCACGACGCCGATCCCGTGGCGGGCGAATTGCTAGGCCTCGGAAAGCAAGGGGAGGGCCGGTATGCCAGCAGCAGCTCGGCTGGCGGGGCAGGCCCCTCGGTCGTGCCTGAAGATCTCTCGTACTATGAGCTCGGGATTGCTCACTTCCACATCAACGACGAGTTGCTGGCAAATGCGCCAGCGTCTGACCCCGAGGAAGTCCAGCGCATGATCAGGGAATTCGGCCAGCTTTACGCCGGCCCCGGTGTTCAGTGAATCTGAACCGCGATATTGTTAGACTATTCCATCAAGTCCTCTAGTACGTTCAACTTACCGTATAATTTAGTTACCTTCTTGTAGTTATCGGACGTAGAGAAAGGCGTCGCCAGTGCCATGTTGGTCGGAAGCCGCGGCAGTTGTAAGACCATGTGGGCGTGTGTTTATACGGCTTTGTTTGTACACCCTCACCGCCGCCGGCCCGCCGCGGCGTCAAGTCAACAACCAGTACTTGCTTCAAACTTTTTGTCTAGTCACGGTACAGCTTTGTCTCTCAGTGGACTCGGAAACTAGTACCGGACACGCCGCACAAGCAATCTAGAACATTCTCCCTGATTTACTACCAGAACTTGAACGGATGCTGGATCGTCGAGCTACAACTTGTAAAAGCGCGTTTGGATCCTCGAGCCGTGCCGTCGTTTGTGTTCCCTCTGCTTTTCTAACTACTGTGCCTACTTCTGACTCTTTCATGCTTCCCTCACTATGCCACAGTATTGAGATATCTCGAAAATGAAGCATTTGGGAGTGCTGTCTTCGGCCCACCAGGCCGAAGCACAGAAACGGCCAGCCTATCCGATCCAGTGATGCCCTAACCTTACCACCGGAGTCAACGCCCATGGGACTCGTATATGAGGCCGGAGGAGGGCCATGCTGTCGCCGCATTGTGTGCGCTGGCGAATTTGAAGCTCGTCACTTCCACGCGCTTTGCGCGACCAGCGCAGCTCGCGGCGTTAGAAGAGGTCTGTCGTGACCGTGGGGTGGAGTTTGAGACAGGCAGACTCCTCGTCACTTTCCGGTGAGTCTCACGCATGATCACATACTAATACGTAGCTGATCATCCTGCAGAACCCTCGGTGGGATGGCGATTGGATTTGACCCCGCCCGGTCTCATACACGGACCAGGTGTGCTGCAAAACCACTCGTGCAGTGCGCTCACATACTATGTTAACATCGTTTCTTTCTTTCTGTGCTTACCTTCCCTAGCATACGCCTGTGCCAGTACTTACAACAAATCCGATGGCTTCCATCTTTCTGTTTTGCATCCTGCAGCTCACATCGCGTTCTCCAGCGGCCGCACGCGTACGATGGGCACATCCTGTCGCGAGTCGGCGGCTCTGCGTATGCAACGCTATGATGAGGAGGGATTTGCTGTGTATAGTCTCTCGTATAGATATCCTGTGCCAATGGTGAGAAATGAGCCGGGCGATCGCTATTGAAATTTGAGATGCGAATGGGCCATAACAGATGAATTATTGCTTATGCATAAGAAATATGCTCATACACAGAGGGGGCGGCAGATGAAGCGGTCGCTGGCAACTACACCGACACGTCTCCGACTAATGCCCTGGTGCGTGGATGTGAGCGGCCATCCTCGACGTTCGCCACTAGCTGTCTGACATCGAGACGGCTTGTATATCACATCTTCATCTCAAGTAAAGTACGCTTATGTTACATTAAGGGGTTCCACCGGTCATAGGTCGCCTTCGCGCCTCCCCGCGACCGAGGGTCAGTCACTAAGAACCCAGAACTGCGACTTTTGTTTGCTTGGTGGCGTCTGTGTTGGTCTCCTATCGCAATGCAATGAGCTACTGGCACGGATAACGTCAAGATTATCACTCACTGCGAGCCATCGATTGACAGCGACGTCGTCTTCAGGTGCTGGCCATTCTGGAACTCGGGGTTGACGTTCGCCGCTCTCGGTCTGGTGTGTAATGACACGGAAATGTATCGATTTCGACTGTGCGTGCGCTGTGTCATGGTCCTCAACTTTCAGGTACTTCCGCGTGTTCAACGTCACTAGAAGAGTGTTTGAGTACCTAGCAGTCTATGCTTTAGCGACGCAGCTCCGATTGGCCGCTGAGACACAACCGGAACTCACAATTTCCCTAAGATATAACCGCTATATCCGCGGGGTCACGGTATCAGTAATGACGCGGGGTCATACTGCCGCTAAAATACTCACGGAATAAGCACGTAGTACCCCGTCTTCAGCGCAGCAAAAAGCGCCAGCTCCACACCGGCACAGGCGACGGTAATGAGACCGGTTTGGATGACGTTGATCATCAGTTTGTTTATGATCGTTTCGATCCGTGTAGTGATAGTAGAGTCACGCTTCTCACTATACAGCTGGAAACAATGAGCGCCATCAGTCATAGAACGATGATTTCATTGACAACCTACAATCCAAACCATACTTCCCGAGATTAGTATGTCGGCGACGAAACTGCTGACCAACCAGAACTACAATTCGCTCAATACGATTGAGCCAGGGGAAATGGAAGGAGATACTGCCTACCTCATATTCCGGATAGAGGCGAAGCATATTTCGTTGCCATACCTTGATAATTTCGCATCCTATGCTATCGCAAACTTCTTCAATACCGAGGTCAGTATCCGCCTGGATAGCTCCATTCAGCTATTCGAGTCATTGCGGTTGCTTCTTTGTGCGGGCTCACCAGCGCCGACGCAATGGTCGTCGTCAAGCTTTGGCTCAGCGCAATCTGGGAACCGATGATCATAGGTATCGTGAGCCTGTAAATGCGGCTCACTCACCAACACAATCAGAACGGACAGGCAGCGAGTCAATACAGTCTTCCTCAGTGTCCAAATCCGCCTTCGAAAAATATATTGTGAGCATCTTTCCGTCATGATCAATTCAGTCGCTCACCATGCATAGAATGCCTGTACTAGCGCAGAGACTTTATTTGCGGTTCAAGGCCGGTCATTTCGAGGATCAGTGATTGGATATGATCCACTCACTGAGGCTACAAAAGATTGGGATCGTCGCCTGTGACCACACTGAGGTGACGCTTTCGGGAGCGCTATTCCACATCTTGACAATGTAGAACCAGGCCATGTGAGACCCGAAAGCTGTCTGCGCGATTTCGAGAAACAGGACAGCCAGAACTACTTATGTCAAGAGGTCAGGGATGAAAGGGGCAAGTCTTGTTGGCTCACCAAGCAACCGAAGACACAACGAATCGCTGGGGAAGTTGAGATAATAGAGGTCTTTGAAGCGGGGGCATCATGATCGTCAGAGATCTCTCGTTGTATGCAAAAAGGAAAATGGTGGAGCGTACAGACTTGAACTATCAGCGTGCCCATCAACAAGCAGTTCAGCGTGTTGCCAACGAACTGGAAGAGTCGGTCCTTAGTAAGACGAAGTGGCACATTTAACAGAAAAACATACAACTGGGCCGATGCTGGCGAGCGACAGCGGGGTCAGAAAACGGAAGCAAGACGTCGGCAGGAAGCTCACACAATACTTGCATCGAGCTCGGGAGGTGGGCTACTAGTCTCGGTGGTACCGGCGGACATGAAGGAGGGCGAGTCGGACGATGGTTTGGGGGAAAGTGACATACGGTTATGAGTTATACTTATAGGCCGCGCTCCGCAGCAGGCGACGAGCTACACGAGGCTCTGCACGCTGGAGTAGGCGCAAGCGCTAAATTCTGTCGCCGAGCGTCCAACTCTGTCGGAAAACTCAAAGCACGTACGTAGTAGTTTACAGATAGGCGAGGTAAAAAGGCGGCGTAGCTCGAGAGGGACTCGCCCGGCGCGTTCTTAGTCGCTCCGAAAATGCTGGTGATAGCCGAAAGTTGCCGAGTCACAAGGCACTTCTACCGTAGCCCTGGTCATTCAAGAGACTGGTGGTCGATTCTCTAATGACCAGGTCAGTTGAAGTCAGCTGAGGATCGCCCGTACTCACGAGCGCTCGCCAGACTCCACTGCGGCCGCCGGACTTCCCCATTGAATACTCATTCGACTTGTATGCCTCGCCTCCTTAGATACTAACAACCTAGTCAGGATTTAAATTCAGCCTCCCGCCACAGCAAGTAGAAGTCCCCGACGGCGTTGAAAAACAGTCGCTCTGGCGGTTATCGCGATGCAAACTTGACTCACTGAAAGCTGAACTTGTCACTTTTGAACCTAGGAAAATAGGAAGAACTCTGAGCTGACAATTAGTAGAGCAGGCGATTGAGTAGGTGCGGCAGAGAGCGGTTACTATTCCACGCCACGCCACCCGGTCACGGTGTCGGGTGATCTGCCGGCCGGCGCCGCGTCGGCCCGTTCACCTCCGAATCAGTGGACTCAGCGCAGTTTACTCCCTAGTACGCGACACACAGCCATGTACTCTAAGCGTGAGGATAGGGCCGCATGCTGCGCCAACTGAAATCTACGCTACCGGTGAGTAGTGTACGTGACTTCTAATATTTTCTTCCTAAGCACTGAAGATCTTACTCCCCAGGAGCTGCCGACAAATCGGGGTATTGCAACACAGCGGCTGAACAGCCTGTGGCACCGAGCTCTGAACGATACAATATCTCCAGTAGCCTACGTAGCCTCGGTAATCTCGTGTTGTGCTGAATTCATTGGGGTTAGTGACATTGCGATGACTGGTAAGTGACGTAGACCCGTCATATTCCGACAGGGCAAGGTTGATTCGGTGCGCAGTGACACAAGATGAGCTGTTGTCGTCGCTGACGTGGCTGCCGGTGTCGCTGATGTGGCTGCTTTCGTCACCGACAGTCGTCCGTCTGTTGTCCGGGTGTTTGACAAGCTGTGAGCAACTCTGGGGCCCAGAGTTTGGGCAGGTCGACGGTCGGCGCAACATGCTGCCTGTCTGACTTCGAGACGGTTTTTATATCACATCGTCATCTCAGGGAAAGTATGCTTATGTTACATAAAGGGCCATAGGCCGCCTTCGCCCCTCCACGCGACCGACGGTCAGTCGCTAAGAACCCAGAACTTCGACTTTTGTTTGCTTGGTTGTGTCTGTGTTGGTCTCCTATCGCAATGCAATGAGCTATATCGTATAACGTCGAAATCATCACTCACTGCGAGCCATCGAATGACAGAGACGTCATCTTCAGGTGCTGGCCAATCTGGAACTCGGGGCTGACGTTCGTCGCTCTCGGTCTGGTGTGTGATGACACGGAAATTTATCGATTCCGATTGTGCGTGCGCTGTTTCAGGGTGCTCAACTTTCAGGCACTTCCGCGTGTTCAACGTCACTAGAAGACTGTTTGAGTACCTGAGCAGCCCATGTGCTTCAGCGAGGCGGCTTTTGTGAGACACAACCGTAACTCACAATTTGCCTAAGATATAAGCCCTATGTCCGCGGAGTCATGTCATCAGTAATGCATAATGACGCGGGTTCATACTGCCGCTAAGATACTCACGGAATAAGCACGTAGTACCCCGTCTTGAGCGCAGCAAAAAGCGCCAGCTCCACACCCGCACAGGCGACGGTGATGAGACCGGTTTGAATGACGTTGGTCATCAGTCTGTTTATGATCGACTCGATCCGTGTAGTGACAGTTGAGTCACGCTTCTCAACATACAGCTGGAAACGATGAGCGCAATCAGTCATAGGACGATGCTTTCATTGACAACCTACGATCCAAACCATGCATCCCGAAATTAGTATGTCGGCGACGAAACTGCCGACCAACCAGAACTGTAATTTGGTCAATACGATTGAGCCAGGGAAAATGGAAGGAGATACCGCCTACCTCATATTCCGGATAGAGGCGAAACATATTTCGTTGCCATACCTTGATAATTTCGCAACCCATGCTGTCGCAAACTTCTTCCATACCGAGGTTAGCTTCCGCCTGGATAGCTCCAATCAGCTATTCAAGTCATCGCGCTTGCTTCGTCGTGCCGGCTCACCAGCGCCGAAGCAATCGTTGCCGTCAAGCTTTGGCTCAGTGCAATCTGGGAATCGATGATGATAGGTAGCGTGAGCCTGTAAATGCGGCTCACTCACCAACATAATAAGAACGGCCAGGAAACGAGTCATGACAGTCTTCCTTAGTGTCCAAATCCGCCTTCGAAGACGATTTTGTGAGCATCTTCCCGTGTGATCAATTTAGTCGCTCACCATGCATAGAATGCCTGTACTAACGCAGAGACTTCATTTGCGGTTCAAAGCTCGTCATTTAGAGGAACAGTGTTTGATCCACTTACTGAGGCTACAAAAAATTGGGATCGTCGCCTGTGACCACACTGAGGTGACACTTCCGGCAGGGTTATTCCACATCTCGACAAGGTAGAACCAGGCCGCAAGAGACCCGAAAGCCGTCTGCGCGATTTCGAGAAACAGGACAGCCAGAACTACATATATCAAGATGTCAGGGATGAAAAGGGGGCAAGTCTTGTTGGCTCACCAAGCAACCGAAGACACAACGAATCGCTGGGGAAGTTGAGATAATAGAGGTCTTTGAAGCGGGGGCATCTTGATCGTCAGAGATCTCTCGTTGTATGGAAAAAGGAAAATGGAACGTACAGACTTGAACTATCAGCGTGCCCATCAACAAACAGTTCAGCGTGTTGCCAACGAACTGGAAGGCCTTAGTAAGACGAAGTGACACATTTAGCATAACACATAACAGAAAAACATACAATTGGGCCGATGCTGGCGAGCGACAGCGGGGTTAGAGAACGGAAACAAGACGTCGGCTGGAAGCTCACACGCTACTTGCATCGAGTTCGAGAAGTGGGCTACTAGCCTCGGTGGTACCGGCGGTCATGGAGGAGGGCGAGTGTGACGATGGTTTGGGGGAAAGCGACATACGGTTATGAGTTATAGGCGGCCCTCCCGCAGCAGGCGATGAAGCTACACGAGGCTCTGCACGCTGGAGTAGGCGCAAGCGCTAAATTCTGTCGCCGAGCGTCCAACTCTGTCAGAAAATTCAAAGCACGTACGTAGTAGTTTACAGATAGGCGAGGTAAAAACGCCGCGTAGCTCGAGAGGGACTCGCCCGGCGCGTTCTTAGTGACGCCGAAAGTGCTGATGATTGCCGAAAGTTGCCGAGTCCCAAGGCCCTTCTACCGTAGCCCTGGTCATTCAAGAGACTGGTGGCATCGATTCTCGAACGACCAGGTCAGTTGAAGTCAGCTGAGGATAACAGGCGCGATCGGTACTCACGAGCGCTCGCCAGACTCCAGTGCGGCCGGCGGACTTCCCCAGTGAATGATCATTCGGCTTGCTGGCTGCGTAGTAATGCCTCGCTTCCTTAGATACTAATAGCCTAGTCAGGATTTGATTTCAGCCTCCGGCCAGAGCAAGTATAAGTCCCCGCGGCGACGGCGTTAAAAAAAGAGTTGGTCGAGAAGCGTTCTGGCGGTTATCGCAATGAAAACTTGACTCGCTGTAAGCTGAACTTGTCACTTATGAGCCTAAGAAGAACTCTGAGCTGACAATTGGTCGAGCAGGCGGTTGAGAGCGGGTGCAGAGAGCGGTTAGTATTCCACGCCACGCCACCCGGTCCCGGTGTCGGGTGATCTGCCGGCCGGCGTCGGCCCGTGCACCTCCGAATCAACGGCTGGCTCGTCATCGCAGTTTATTCCCTACGCGACACAGCCATGTACGGTTATTCCGGTGGTGGTTACAACTCGTCTCAAAGCTCCAAGACTATGGCGGGGAATGATACTGTGCTTTATTTGTGGGAAAAACTCTACTTCGCCGTCGCAGTGGTCCTCAGGTGACAGATGTTGACCCGACCACCGTCAACCCGGTACGCCCAAGATTCAGCTGGATCCTCCTCATCTATAGTGACGACAGATTGCAGATGCATGTCTTGCACTGCAGATGCCAGGAACGATAGGTTGCTCTGTAGGGCTCTGTATCCCCGGAAGTACGGTGTGCGCGTGGCACGCCTGCAGTCGGCGTTAGCTTTCTGTTCCGGCAGCTCTCCGTATATGCCGACACCGCACTTCCCTACCTCGGAGCGCCACGTTACCTAGAGGGAACCACTGGTCGCCAAGGGTCGGACGCCGTTCTTTTTAAGTTCTTGATGCGACCGAACGCAGAAATGCCCACTAGTCCATTGCTAGTCCATCCCATGCTGGTCCGCCATTCTGCCTTTCTTGGCTTTTGTCTCATCCAAGGAGCACTGTCCACGCTGTACAGCGACTCAGCGGGCTTGGTCAAGCACGAGTATGACTTCGTCGTAGTCGGAGGTGAGTCATGTATGTTGTGTCCTTCAAGCTGTGCTGACTTTTCAATCATGTAGCGGGGACTGCAGGAAACGTGATAGCAAACAGACTCAGCGCCGATTCAAACGTGACCGTGCTCCTGGTAGAGGCTGGTGGGAAGTAAGTGGCGCCAGTACACGACCATCTGGTCTCACTGAATATGCCTCCACACGATTCAGTGATGCCGGTATTCCCGAACTCCAGAACCCGTTCACCGCGAGCGCCGTGCTGTCTAACGCCTCTCTTATTTGGAATTATACTACGTCCCCGCAGAAGGCGCTTAATGGACGCGTAATCGCCTATCAGCGTGGCCGTGTTCTCGGAGGATCCAGCTCCATGAGTAAGCGGAAATCTCGTGGTGACTTCCGAGAACAAGGCTGACACCGCGTATAGACTTCATGTTATACACGCGTGGCTCAAGGAACGATTTTGACCGGTTCGCAGACGTTACGGGAGATTCTGGCTGGTCATGGGACTCAATTTTTCCGTACATGCTCAAGGTGATCGCCGCGCCTGTACCTATATGTCCTCGTCTCTCTAACGCTGGTCCGCCGAGCCTTAGATCGAAATATTTACCACACCTGTCGACCACCAGAACACCAGCGGCCAATTCTTCATGGCGACCGCGGACCGTTGTTACCCACTCTGCCTGGATTCCTCTCGCCTCTGGATCAGCGCGTGCTAGCCAGGACGAAGGCGGACTCAACACGCTTTCGGTTCAATCTGGATGTGAACTTCGGTGTTATTATCGGGGTGGATTTGTGTTCTTACGGTGTCTAATTCAGGCCAGGTCCGCTCAACATCAGGCTGGGTGCAGTCAACGACCGGAAATGGCATGCGGAGGAGCTCGGCCACGGCCGATATTATCTGCACCTTATCATTGATAGGCCCAATTTCGATGTCCTCGTCGACACGCAGGCGACTGGTGTCCTGCCAACTGGGTCAAGCCGCGGTATTCCATTTTTGCGTGGTGTCGAGCTTGCAAACGGCGTGTACGGTGAGTACTGGCACGCGATGTCGACAGAAAACAGACCTCATGTTTCCTGTCAGGTTCACGCCTGACCGCGCATGCTCGCCATGAAGTCATTTTGTCTGCTGGCGCTGTGACTACTCCGCAACTCCTGCTCCTAAGCGGGATAGGGAACAAATACGACCTCGCATCTTTGGGTATCCCAACAGTCACCCGGAGTTGGCCAGAACCTGCAGGATTATCCCTTGCTGGCTAGCGCATGGTCTGTCAACTCTAACGACACTCTGGACGACATCTCCCGGAACGCTACCCTGGCCGAAGAGATTCTGGAACAATGGGAAATATCAAGGACAGGTCCATTTGTTGACTCGGGCGGGAATCCCTTTGCCTGGCTTCGCTTGCCTTATTTCTTCAGCGGTAGACGGGCCGATCTGTCTGCAGGACCGACCTCCGGGAGTGTGCAAATTATCCCAACCGTCAGTGTGATATCCATCCATAGGCGGGCCTTACAGCTAACTAGCAGCCAGAACGAATTTATCTGCTTTACCCGGGAGCCCACACGCCTGCAAACGGATCCTATGCCAACATCATCACCGGGGTTGTATCCCCAGCATCTCGTCTGTAACAATATCCGTTCTCTGAGGAACTCGTCGTCATTCACCTTTCTGTTTTTCAGGAGGGAGCGTGACATTGCGATCGGCAAACCCATCCGACATCCCGGTAATTGATTCAGGCTTCTTCACCAACGAACTGGACATTTTCGCTGTGGTCGCGGTTATCCGGACCCTATTCTGCCCTCCTCGCAATAGGCCCATGGATAGATGTTGCCGCCCAACCCTTTGGACTCTGGAGAATGCGACGACTGATGCCGAGCTCGCAAAGTACGCACGCAACGGTGCCAGCTCGTTCTGGCACCCAGCAGGGACTGCCAAGATGAGTACGGAGAGTGACGAGATGGCGGTTCTCGGCTCGAGCCTGAGGGTCAAAGGTCCTTGAACCGGGCTGCGTGTTGTTGACGCGTCAGTATTTGTAAGTTCCATTCTAACCGTTCGTGAGTAGCTGATCCGAGTCATTTGGCAGCCTTTCATTCTGGCGTCGCATCCCCAAGCCCCAGTCTACGCAGTTGCCGAGCGCGCGGCTGATATCATTTGCTCCCAACTATATGAGCGAATCGGAGACTAGGTTGGATCATAATGTAGGGAGTTTTGACTTAGGGAAGTCCGCAGTCACGTGATTTGATGATACTTCTCCGGCGTTGCGACCAGTCGACAGGCTTTCTGCGTTCATTTATCGACTTATCACTCTTTCTAGACACGGAACAATCGAGGGAGATAAGAAAAAGAGACGACAGCGGCTCATCATCAACACGAGTCGGACAGCACGCACGCATGACTCGCTCCTTCATCATGATCAGCCAATCAATGCAGAGGACGTCTGGCAGATCGTGAGTGCGCGACTGATGATTAACTCCAGTCGGTCAAAACATTAGCTGGTCACTCACTTGATGCCTGTTGCGCTCCCTGCGGTCACACCACCACCCGGGCCCGCCACACCGCCGCCGTTCACCGCAATACCCGCGCAAATGACGGGTCGGTAAATACCCGTCCCCGTGCGGTGCGCCGGGTTTGGCGGATGGGGGTGCAGTGTGATGAATTTTTACCCACGGTCTACCCGTGCTCTACCCTAACCACCACCGTCGGGAAATGTCACACTATGTGCCTGTCGCACAGGACGAGGACGGAGCGACGAAGATTGTGGCCGGAGGTGAGAGGCTTCATTCCTATGCCTTCTGCAGTGTGAACTTCCGGATACTGACTGACGTTCTCTCCGGCATCAGAAACATCCTCGTCAGGCTTCGATATACGTGCATCAAAAGCCTGCATCGCAATCTTGTTCTCGTGCACATTCGTCGATGTGCTTGCAATTTTATATTTTGCCGTCGTTGTCGCCCAACACAATCCACTGGCATCTCAACGCGGAGCACATGAGATCAGTCTTCGAAGCCCATACATCAACTTCGACAAGGTCTATCCTAACGGCACGAAGGCAGTAACCCGCTACGAGCCAATCCTCAACGGCGCACGGGCGCTCGCCCACATCTCTTCTACGAAACCACAAGAGGTGGTGCGCACGGAGCGCGAGATGCTCGTGAACGCAGACGGCCGTGTTCCCGCCATGGGCCTACGCATCTGGATCACACGCGAGGTGAGCAAAAGTTCTTAGGCACTGGACATACGAACACTGACGCTTGCTTGCGTGAAAGGTTTCGACCGTACTACAATTTCGTGCGAAAGATTATGGCATGGAAGATTGCTCGTTTGTCGCCAACTTGCCCTCGGCACCCGGATCGAAGGTTGATATCTGGGTCCTCGAGATGTCCAAACCGATCGACACTCGCAAACTGACGTACCAGAACCGTCCTCCGCGCACCGCACTTCTTGGCTCAGTACGGCCTGCCCAGAGCGATGCCCAAGATTCGGCACTCCCCGCTTTCGCATGCCCCTCAATGTCGTATCATACATTCGAGCTGGCGTGCGCACCTGGCTTCGACTGTAACGTCGATTTCTACATGTCCGGACAGGAGGAGGATGGTCTCGGTGGGTTTGCGCGTGAACAACCCAGGTCCTATAAGTGACTGACGAAACTCTCCTCAGGCGCGTTTATCCCAGGTACCGAGGTCTATATGGAGCAACGCCAGACATAGTATCGCATTCGTTGGTCATCCTTTCTAAGGAGCGCTGTCTCCGAGAAGTAAACCCTATTCCCCCTAGCGACTATGCGCACGAGTATGAATCCAGGCTCTGAGTGCTACAGATACACTTACAGAATCATGAAAAGATTACAGCAAACTTCGTACAACATCGGCAAGCCTAAACATCCGCCTAGACAGCTACCTCAGATCCTGGCCAATCCTGCGTAGAGAGGCAAGCTTGCGCTTCCCGCGCCGCGTCTTCCAACTTGCGCCTGGCATTCACCAATACGCGGACCTCCTCGAGTAGCTGCTTGGGAGAGCGCACGGGCCGCCCATCGACATTGAGCAAATTATCTGCAATGCAGCATAACGCCGATTCGATGCACAGCTCGGCCTTCAGGACTGACTTGGCAAGCTGTTGAATCCCATGCGAAAGCGAGGACGCTGGCGATGAGGAATCAGCGCCAGCAACATGTATGTCAAGCTGAATGCGGCTAGTCGTACCTACACCTCTCGGCGCAAACACCGCATCACCAAGCGTGCTGTGCGCCCCCTCTTGTGCCAGCACGCTTTCAATCAGACCCCACAAGTCGGCCGCCTTCCTCAAACGCTCGAATCGCGCACGCGAGGCGACCGACGCGCACAGATCGACGACCCGCTTGCTGTACGAGATGCAGTCTCCAAGGAATGTGAGGCAGCGTTGCTGCGTGGTCTGGAGGGTTGCATCGACTTTGTAGATCTTGACGTCTTGTCTGCCGCGCAGGAAGCGCGAGGAGGCGAACATGCGCGGGTCGAGCAAGCCCTTCGACGCGGATGAGAAGGCTGGCGCCAGGCCAGATATCAGGCGGCCGAGTACTGTTGTCTGTCGAAAGACTGAGCCACGAGCAGAAAAGAAGCAAAAGCGTGAGGCTTACATGCGTTGTCTGGGATGGATTGATGACTGTCTAACGTACGAGAGTTAGGTTGGCTAGTGTCGAGTAGGACCTGGGAAGAGTACCTTCGCGTCCCACGACCCAAGCGTCCTCTCAAGATCCGACTGGAATTCGCTCCATCGTTGTGAATCATTTTCGTCCATCTTGCACGCCCTGAGCGCCTTCGAGACGCGGCAGACCTCGTCCACCCAAAAGTCGTCCAGCTTCCGGAAGCATGCCTGGATGTCCTTCATCAGGACGTCTATTTCGTCCAGCAGCTCTGCGTCGTCGGGAAACATGGTCTTGCGCACTGCCCAGTATGTCAGACACGGTCACGATGCACTGGGAGAAATGGATAAACGCACTTGCCGCCTTGACCTCCTGGAACCCCTCGCGCGTGCCCTTCGCGAACGACCGTTGCATCTCCACGACATCTCCACGCAGCTGCTTCGCTGCGTCCAGGCGACGCTCGAGCATGTCCAGCAGCGCACGCTGGCCGTGTACCTCATCCTTGATGTCCTCCAGGTACCGATCCGCGTACTCGCGCGTCAGCTGTAAGAATGCGTCATAACGCTCCCGTTGCACGCGCAGGTCCGCGCGCATCTCAGCCACTTTCTGGGTCAGGCCGGGCTGATGGTTGACAGGCGCCGCAAGAGATATGTCTTGGAAGGCGTCGATCATGCCGGACAGGCGGCGCATGTTCTCGACCCATGCAGACAGGGTGGAGTGGAGTTGGATGTCGCGGAGTCCCCGAGAGGACGAGGTCGGTTTAAAGTTTGTCTTTAACCCAAGAAATGTGTCCACTCTGGAAGGGGATGTTAGGGCTGAGCGAGTAACGAGGGCTAGACCGAAACGAAATCGAACTCACCTGTCAAACACATCCATTTCGTACGCCTTTTTCGCATCTATTACGAGCTCTTTGAGGATCTTCGCATTTCTTGAAACAACGCTGATTTTCAGCTCTGAACCGTTGTGAGTGGCAGTCGTTCTCGTTATCTGCAGAGCAAAGTTGAGTGCTGGGAAAGATTGACTGGACTATGCAGTACCCTGAGCCAGTGACCGCGGTAGTATATCGTATCCGTGGGACCTATTAAGTAGTGGTCAGCCTGTGGAGTCAACTTGAGAGCTTGAGCCTACGCACCTAGAGACGTATGTGTCGTGATTTTTCTTCCTCTGGGCCATTTCAGGTCTCCCTTCTCTCCGTCATCCACGTCCCCAGTGGTGTTATAAGACGTGCCGCAATTCCAATTCCGGGCTGGTTGCTGTGTCGACGTTAAATTTCTACGCCCGCTTCTGTCAACACAAGTAAACGCACCTTAGCAAGCCAATGCAGCAGCCTAGGTGTAAATCGGGTGTCAGAGACCGGCGCGCAGGTTGAGCGCATCGTGCTTACCAGTCATATGGGTAATCTTCCTGACTGAAATGAGTCGTCAAGAAGAAGGCTGGCGTTATCAGGACTCAATCAGATCATTGACAGAGTGACGCATAGAAATGGACACGCACAGTCGACAAAGCCATTCCAAGCAGACACTGAAGCCCTACGTGCGGTCTCCACTGTCCCACCAATGACGACTACCTTCTACTTGGCAACTCACAGAGTCAGATTTGAGCACGTCAACTGATGGACCGACGTCACCGTACCTGCGTATCTCGGAAGGCCGAGTCTGTTCGGGAGAATGTACGTCTGAACAGATCCATGCGCACAATTAGGAGGAAAGCAGCCGAGGATGGATGTCCTAGTAAATCCCTCGATGCGCCTCGTGTTCATAAGGCGCTGAATGGCTGTGCAACGACTATCTTCAATTAGCAATGATATGGGCGGCACATACTGTACTTGTATACTAACATCGCGATGCATGCCCTGGCCAGAGTGACTGCCACTGCAATGGGTCTGCCGCGGTGTCGTCAGCAACGCGTCGAGCACATCGATGTAGTCAAGGACACTAACCGGATGGTACCTCAGCAATTCCAGATCAGACGTGCGATATCCGAGTCTCCCCTCCGAACATCCGTGGGGCGTCGGAATAATCTTGCATTTCGCGGGAGGGGGACAATCTTCGAGGCTCTTCAAAGCTTATCAGGATCTGGTATGCCATACCACCTGTTGTATCCTCCCAGAAGTCGTACACCAGCACGTCGATCATTCCTGCAATGGAATTGGTGCCGTCGAGCTGAGAGTTGAATGGGATGGCAGGACTAGAAGATGGAAGCCGGAACTTGAAGAGGCAGCGAGGCTCGAGCTGCGCGGATAGACCGGCCCGGGTGTAAGTGCCTGGAAATTTCTTGCCATCGAGCGACGAGCTCCCAGAGTATCTCTCTTTCCCTCAGCCTCGATACCCTCTGCTTGCTCTTGCGACTGTAAGAAACTCCATCGCGATGACCATGGAAGGTGTTCTGCAACGTAGCGTCGGCTACGGACCGTATCCGATTCCTTCTGGATGGTACGACAATCGCTGGACAACCCGGAAGCGCTGGGTCCCTACCGAGGTCAATCTACTGCGCAGGCCACTCTTATAAATGCTACGAGGTGTAGGCGTAGCCGAGAGGACGGCCATATGGTCTGATGGGGCTGAGGGTAGGATGGCCTCAGTGATAGCGCTGGGTCTATGCGGTGCGCCTTCAACGGCTTTTTCATCTCTGGCTTGAAGGGCTCAATGGACCTCCACAGGATGCTACGACAACGCCGCTCGCTTATCAGCCACGTTTTGTATGGCCGGGTTGTGTGCGTCTAGCACTACAAACGCCCGTATGTTGTGCTTTCATCACGGCTATGCATGTATGTCTCGACTCTGGCGCTTTCCTCAATCATATCTCAACCATGCATATTACGTCTGCTCCAAGGTCAACCAACGGTTCATATGGCCGGCCCAGAGGTGTCCCCAAGATGGCCACTTGCGCCCTGGATACACACGAACTCCGACCTGCCTCGTGCTCTGTAAGGTGTCGCTCCATCCGACCTCTTTATCCGGTCTCAGTGCCTCCTGGACTTTTGCGGTCACGGCATCGCGCTAAGTCTCAGTCGGTCTTGCTGTGCGGTGTGTCTTTCAGGCGTCCTATGTGGATTTGTCAAGTTCTCCCAATACCTCATACGACGACAACAGGCGCTTTTAAATCCCCTGTGGACCCCTTTGTGTCGCGGCCGGTGCTGATTGACGGTGAATGACCTCGAATGAGCTCTCATTTAGACTAGCTGCCACGGCTATTTGACTTCCCCCCTCTTACCTCCGCGCGCTCGATTGACACAACACAATTGTGCCCTGGCGGCTCCGCAGGCGATGCGACGCCTCCTATTGAGTTGTTCACCACAACACTAGCGCTGTCTAATATTGGGCATGTTCGGGCGCAGTGGTTGAGCATGCGACCAATGCTCCCCCGGCCTTGTGATCGACCCGATACACAGGCGCTTGCCGAAGGAGTGGGTGCGGTGCTTCAGGCTTCGATTCCCCCAGTGAGCCCCACTGCATATGTTATAAGTGTTGCACTGATCACTTGTGACGCATTCTCTCTTCATCCATCCCTACCTCGATACCCCGCCGCACGCATTCCAGTCTTATTTGGGCGTCCGGAGTTGCCGATCGGAACCCATACGCGAGCAATATATAAGGCGTCCAACATGACCCAACCAACATCCTCCACATCGCAGGCTCCGCAGCCCCCCGTCGTCATGGTCCGCAAGCCCCGCACGCTCGTCCTCTGTTTCGACGGCACGACGAACGAGTATGGCACCAAGGTGCGAGCCCATCTCAGCTCGGCTGTGATGTCTGCTGAGGTCGCTTTCGGGTTGCTTGGCGCCGCACAGAACACGAACGTGATCAAGTTCTACTCGCTGCTCAAGAAGGACCGCATCGAGGATCAGATTTGCTACTACCAAGTGAGCCCGCGTCTCGCATCGCGCCTGCTCTGCCGAGGTGACTGAGCGTGCGCGCAGGCGGGGATAGGCACGTACTTCAAGCCGGGCGTTGTGCAGCCCATATTCCGCTGGGGCGCAATGATTCTCGACGAGGCCTTTGCATGGTACCTCTCCGAACACGTCCTGGACGGGTACCGCTTTCTCATGCAGAACTACAACACTGGGGATAAAGTCTGCCTATTCGGTGCGCTCGCTTTAGCTCTACCCACCACTGTACTTACGCGGGACGAACGTTGTACAGGTTTCTCCCGCGGTGCATACACGGCACGCGCGCTTGCCGGGATGCTTCACAAGGTACCCGAGGCCGTGCTTCCTTCCTTCTACATCCTAATCTTGATACCGGGCGTAGGTCGGCCTGTTGAGCAAGGACAATGACGAGCAGGTGCCGTTTGCGTACAAGATCTACGCATCATCGACGAAAGCGAACGCAACATTGGCGGCGGGCTTCAAGCAAACCTTCTCGCGCGAGGTGCCGATCGAGTTCCTCGGCGTCTGGTGCGTGCGCTATTCCCACCGGCGGACACTGGCTCTGATGCCGCTGTCAACTTTTGTAGGGACACCGTCGCGAGCGTGGGCGTTATCATGTCGCGCACTCTGCCATTCGTATCCACCAACACTACCATCAGGACCTTCCGCCAGGCGCTCGCGCTCGACGAGGCACGTTCTTCCTCAGCGCCTGCCTCACGTGACCCTGACCCTAGTCTCTCGCAGCACCGCGCGCTCTTCCGCCCTAACCTGTATCACCGGCCGACTCCCGATGGCGAACTGAGCTCGATGGAGATGAATGCGAAGAATGCGCCGTTCAACGTCAAGCACGCCGCGCAAGATATAGGCGTAGCGCTCGAGAATGGGAAACAGAAGCTCGTGAACGCGGTAGACAAGGCCCTCGACCGAGAGCAGGACGACGGAGAGAACACCCCGTCTTTGGAGGGCTACACTACGAACGTCGATGAGGTGTGGTTTGCGGGATGCCACAGCGGTGCGTTCCAATCTTGCCTCTCTCAGCGCCATCCCTGACGCACATGCGCGCAGACATCGGCGGCGGCGCAGTGCCAGACAACACGCAGTACGCGCTTGCGAACATCCCGCTGCGGTGGATGGTACGCGAGGTCGTGCTCGCGCAGTGCGGGATCCTCTTCGAGGACGCGGCGTTCGCGCGGCTCAACATTCCCATGACGGCCGGGCCGTTCTTCACCGGACTGGCGATCCAAGAGGGCGCACCGGTGGAGGAGGGCAATGGCGCAGGCGTGACGGCGGACGCGCCGGAGGAAGAGAACCCGCGCGATGCGCAGGACGTCGTGCAGCCGATGGACGACGAGCTCAAGAAGAATCCGCTGTGGTGGATCCTGGAGATCGTTTTCACGAAGTACTATTGGCAGAACAAGGCGAACAAGTGGATCACGCGGTGGAGGTGTGTGCCCTTTTTATGTTACTGTTCCGATGCTCACCGTTGCACGCAGCATACACCTCGGCCGCGGGCGGTGGGTGCCTGATGGCTCGAACTTCCACGAGAGCGTCAAACTGCGCGAGGCGGATAAGAAGCTTAAGTACAAGCCCCGCGCGCGATATGTGGAGGGTACAGAGGTGTATGTTTCATGATGTGTCAGGTGGGCGGTACCTCGTGTCGTTGTATTTACTCTAGTATGGTTCTAATAAACACAGAGCGCGTTGAATGAGGATCTTGAACGTTCATTCAACAGAAGTTTTAGTTCAAACACTACATCAGCTCAAGGGGATCCGTATGTATGTGCCTCGCCTCGGAGGATTGGCCGTTGTGACTGTCGCGCCTAGTCTCCATGGCACAGAAGATCTGCAGAAGATAATAATATTCTTTCCGCATGTCTACGGATCGGCAGTGCCTTGGCAGGGCCCATTTCCGCAAGCTATGCACTTGCAGGGGTTTTACAGTGGTTTTACTCATCTCGATCGGATCATCCGGCCTCGGAAGAAGCGCCTATTCCGAGACATGGCGCCCGAGTTTGTATAAGTACAGCCCAATGCTGCGTGTGTATCCCAATTTTCGTTCGATTATTTTGTCCTGATAAGCTGTAGACGCACTGCACGGATATTCTCCTTCTCGGTGCGTACTGACACATCCGACACTGTCGTAGATTCTTACCGTTGCTCGTCTAGCTCTGACATCGCGCGAGGCCATCCACATGTGGGCCTGGTCTAAAGGAGCGGCGGCATCAGCGGCGGTAGCCACGAAGGAACTCATCAAGAACTTGAAAGCGGCCACCGGCGCTGAAGGGTCAATTCTCCCATACGACGTCCAATTAGCGATCATAGACTGGGTGTATCGCGCCTCGCAGCACACAGCCATCGACCGCAAAACGCTATCCGCGTGCGCGCTTGTCTGCAAAGGGTGGACGCCACGCGCTCAGCAACTCCTCTTCCGCCGTTTGGCTCACTTCGATAGTGCCATCCCGTGGGAACGACGTGTCCAGTGCTGGCGTACCATCCGCGAAAATCCCGTCCTCGGGACCTACGTCCGCAGTGTCAAATTCTTCTCTCATCCTACCGACACCGCCGCCGCAATCAACGCCCTGCTCCCTTTCTGCCCCAATATCACCCGCCTTTGCGTTTTCGTGTTCTTAGCCGAAGACCGCGAAATACCTAACCTGTTGGAGAATCTCTCCGCGCTCGACCTCCACCCCACGCACCTGGAGATCTCCGGCGGTAATGCGTCCTTTTCCCCCTTCCTCGACCGCTTGCCCGATCTGCAATGCCTCGACGTGACCTTTGGCGTATACCGTCATCAGGCCCCGCTTCGGAGGACCCCACGCGCTGTACGAATCCCTTGGGGGAGCCCGGCCTGGGCTTGCGTCTTCTCTAGCACCACCGACGTGTCCGCACTGCGGGAGCTCACGGTGCTCCGCGCGCAGTGGGATAATCCAAGCTGTTTGGATGACTTCATGAGCACGCGTGCTCTCGAGAACCTCTCGTCGCTCGTCCTCGATGGCGAACTCCCCCCGCAAGCCGTGTTGGACCGCTGCCCGCAGCTGAAGACCCTCATTTTCGGGGCATGCCCCGCAGTGTCACCCTCGCTGCCCGTGACTCTGCAACACGTAGGATACCACGCGCATGAGCGGCCCGGCATCCCTCCCCTCGTCGTCAATGCCACGTACATTCAGCACCTCGTGCATGCCCTGGGTGCCGTGCCGGACCTACGCTTGGTGACAGCAACTCGGTACCTGTCCAAGGAAACACTGGACATGTTGGAGAGCGGGTGCAGGAGACCTGGGGTGGATTTTGCCACCTATAGTGACGCACATGTGTTTGAGGTGAGCCTCCGAAAGATTTTGTGCAACACAGTACGCTGATGACTGTTCAGTCAAGTGATATAGATATGGACGGTATTTAGGGGAGTACTTTTCTGCTATCGGCCGCATGCTCGTGTCGGAGCGGATGTCTTATGCACAATACGTTCATTCATCTCGGACCAGTCGTACCTCGTTTTTCGATACTGATCGCCCGGCGTCTTCTTCGCTATTGCATACGGTACAGAACAACGGCCTGCACTCGCAGGAGACTGCCCTCACTGATTTCGAATATCTGTACCAGAGCCTATACATAGCAATCCCGAGGGTTTTTTCGTTTTGTTTTGGAATCACATTTATTTCCCAGCGCAACCCGGCGCCATACGAGATATCACTGTACGTGGGCCCCTCGCCCCAGCAAATACCGAGTCTTATGGTTACATCCGCACGTCAGCTCATCCAAGGCACTGCCAAGGTCGCCTTCAATGGTCTCATTGGACTGCGCGAGACGCAGAAGGAGGGCCGTTGACTTACGAAGGAATGTGGCGACCGGACGCGATGTATATGTGAGCTGCATGGAACGTAGTCATCGGATTGGGTGGAAGTACTGAGACAGATCCAGGCGAGAGAAGGTAGGTATGGGAGATAGGAAAACAATGTTATGATGGAGTGTAGTTTATGGGCTAGCGCACTCCAAAGTGGTTTTCGTAAAACCTAGTCCCTAAAGGAGACGGTCTTTTTCAGATCCAATCCCACCGAGGGTTCTGCAGGGTGATCAGCCATGTATTGCTACGTGGTAATGCATGAGACCCACCGGAAAATGTCGAGGGGTTCCGTATATCTCAAAGTCCACCCCACGGTCACGGCAGACCTCTTCCAACGATGCGAGATGCTCCGGCTGCGCGAGGCGCGTGACAGTAACGAGCTTCAAATCCGGGAGAGCACGCAATGCGGCGACAACATAGCTGGCCACTTCCACTCCCTCAAAATGGGCACCCCATGGGTGGTAACCCACATGGCACAGGCTCTGCGAAAGCACGACAAGCTGTTGAGGCAGATGATCGAACACGAGGCTGTGCAGGCGCACAACGCGCTCCAGTACGTCTTGTGGGGGAAAGGAGCCCTGGACGCGCAGGGTATGTATCCCACGGAGTAGGCCCGATCGATGCAATTGTTCAATGAAATTGTCTTCATACCACGCAGGTTTGATCAGCTCGAGATCGCGGAGCGCAGTGAAGTCGTTTGATGGAGCCAGTGCCCATGCGATGTCCTTCGCCTGGAGAGATAGCGCCTGCAGCGATCCTGATGCCGAAATTGGCGGGACCGTAACGGGAGTGTATGATAATGACTCTCCCCCTAGATCCAGCACGCGGATATTCGGCCACGCTGACAGGAGAAGACCGACGAAGGAGGGTGAGCCCCATGGGCGAAGGGTCAACGGACCGAGCTGGATTGCGCGCAGACGCGCTTCAAGCGCCGGAACCATGCCCGTGCCGTACAGACGGTCCAGTGCCCAGATGTTCTGTATGTGCGGGCAAAGCTCGAGGAGCTCGACATCGGCTGAGATATCCCAAGTGACGTTGGCGTGATATAGTGTGATGAAGGTGGAACGGACGGCCGCGCAGAGGTGGGGGCTGGTTCTGAGGGTTTGGAGGAGGAGGGGGAGTGCGTTGAAGCGGTCGAAGTAAATGCTTGGGGAAGGTACACGTCGGAAGAGGAGGCGCTGCGCGATGGGAGTCCACGCCCGGCAGACGAGTGCACACGCGCGGAGGGTTGCATAGTCGACAGCCTCCGCCTGGGATAGTCGAAAGACACTTTCTATGATGATGATTTGCGTATCTAGAGGTAATTTTGCCATGACGCCAGGCCGGACTGACGTAGGAAAGAAGGGACTTGCTGGGAGTGGGCCGATGCGCAGCACGGCGGTACGATTAATATTCCGCTCTTGAATTCTAGTTTCGATTTCCTTTTTTACATAATCAAATGATATGTATTGTAAGTATATTAAATGATAATACTAAGATATTATGGGCATGGCAACATATTACACAGCTAAGCTGCTCTAAGGGGTGTTCATTGACGGCGCGTAATGCAGCATAGTGTTGTGGGGTACTGGAGGAGACTGGAGGGTGCCCTTCGCAGGCTGTCGCTGTTTGCACAGAGTAATGACGTCATTCCGGGTTTTAAATTGCATTTAAAAACCCGAAATGATGTCATTGTAGTTCTCTTGCTCATGACCTGTGCAGAAGTCTAAATAATGCTGTGTTTAGGGAAGCATTTGTGTGATCCGTTCGGAGCGAGTGAGAAGGGGCGGAAACGCGAGTTGACATTGCGTGGGAGTAAATCTCTAAATAAGGCGACGGAGATAGTCGTTGCATGAATCAAAAAAATGCTGGATGTAGATTACATAAGAAACGATTCATAGGAATCGTAATGAGCGTGCAGGTCGTATGTAGAGACACGGTGGCTCGTACGCAAGGTGGCTCTCAAACACCTAGGCCTATGATTTGTGCGACTGGAGTACGCCTGTTCAGCTCAAAGGCTCCACGTACAGGATCAGGGTCTTCTCACGGCAAAAAGACGAGGCGACGTACCGAGCGCGGAGTAACGTGTGGCCGCAACTCGACGAAGCAATCCACGAGAGATATACCGAATTGAGTCTCTCAAACACCACAGGTGAGCAGGGAGCAGCGGCCGCGATGTGGGAGGAAATATCTCGCTCGCTCGTCGTCGTCGTCGAAGCTGAAGGCAATGAAGGCAATGGCAAAGCCGAGGCTTGCAGCGGCGACCGTCTACCGGCAGTTGCCGGCCAACGCCTCGACTGCACCATCGATATGACTTGGAAATAGAAATATCTCGTTGCATGATGGGGCAATTATCATGTCTCGTTCAGCTCACGGATTTACGATTACGGGGACCAAGATTGGCACCCTCTCATCATCGTCGCCAACTCGGACTGTTTACGCGTCTACTACGAAACTCCCGACGAGTCCTTCTTGTCAGGCGTGCCGCACTCAACTCAAACTTGCCCGTGTCGTCGACTAACCTACAGATTATATGCCCACCAGGAACGTAGTCGCGTCCCTGAGATGACAACGTCGGTCAATGGCGCATATATGATGCCTGGACAACGCACCCGCTTATTCAATCGACGTCTGTCCCTTACGACGATTGCTGTCCGGCTCCTAAAACGACTCTCCCTCAAGTTCGGCACTCCGAGTCCAACACGTCCAGCGACAGTTGCTAAGACTGAATGTCTTCGGATATGTCGCGCAGGTGGCGATTTGCATATTCCTGGTTGCCGGCCAATCGTGTCGCGCATCACGGTCGCGTTGGTCACTCCGCGAAGCCACAGCGCTCGAGGAGGCTGGCGACGAGGGTGCGAGTAGGGCAGAGATCGAGAGCAGGTCACGTCGACGACGATGAAGACGCGAAGGCTCGCACGCGTATGAGGCACTGTGGTGGTACTGTGTTGGTACTGGGACTGGCGCAGGCGGGAGCAGGTAGGCACAGGAAATAAGAAACAGTATTGTGATGGGTAACCCGTGCCAAGTCAGCGCGCTTCACGAGTAGGACCTTGGCCGTAAAAGGGACCGAGGCGGTATCAAATCCAATCGACGTCCCACCGAGGGTTCTACAGGACGATCAGTCCCTCATTGCTACACGATCACGCATGACTCACCGGAGAGTGCTGAGGGGTTTGATATGTCTCGAATTCCACCCCACGGTCACGACAGACCTCTTCCAACGCCGCGAGCTGCCCCGGCTGCGCGAGGCGCGTGGCAGTGACGAGCTTCAAATCCGCCAGCGCACGCAACCCGGCGACAACATAGCTAGCCACCTTAACCTCCTCCGGACTCCCAGATGTATTCCATGGGTGGTACCCCACATGGCGCAGGCTCTTCGGGAGCACGACATCTTCATCGGGCAGCTGATCGAACACAAGGCTCTCCAGCTGCGGGATGCGATCCAGTACGTTTTGTGGGGGGAAGGAGCCCTCGAGGATGCGCAGGGTTAGTATCCCACTTAATAGGCCCGACCCATGCAGTTGCTCTATCCAGGCGCCTTCGTGCCACGTTGGACCGTCCAGCTCAAAATCGCGGAGCGCAGTGAAGTCGTTTCCCTGAGCCAGTGCCAATGGGACGTCCTCTGCATTGAGAGTCAGCACCTGCAGGGCTCCGGATGCCGAAAGGAGCGCGTCGGGAGGAGAGGACAGATAGTGATACATTCCCCACAAATGGAGCGTGTGAAGATCCGGCCACGCGCGCAGGAAGAGGCCGACGAAGGCGGGCTCGCCCCGTGTGCGAAGGGCCACCGAGCGCAGCGGAATGGCCCGCAGGCGCGCTTCCAGGGCCTGATACATGGTGGGATCGTCCAGGATGTCCTCTGCAATGATGTTCTGGACGTTTGGGCAGAGCTCGAGGATCTCGACATCGTCTGCGATATCGGAAGTGTTGGCGAGACACACGGAGAGGAAGATGGAGCGGACGGCCGCACAGAGGTGGGGATTTGTGCGGAGGGTGCGGAGAAGGAGGGGAAGCTCGTGGCGGCCATGGAATAGTAGGTCGGCGGAAAGTACACGGCGGAAGAGGAGGCGCTGCGCGATGGGAGTCCACGCGCGGCAGACGAGTGCACACGCGCAGAGGGTTGCATAGTCGACCGCCTCCGCCTGGGATAGCCGATAAACACTTTCTATGACGATGATTTGCACCTCTAGAGGTAGTTCCTCCATGAAGCCCCGCCAAACTGAAGTAGGAAAGCACTGGCAGGGATGCTGAGCGAGATCGTAGAGGCACGGTGGGCTAGTATACACACCTCGAATTTGTGCGATGGGGACCCTGGTCGATTTAAACCTGCACATATATCACGAGGACATTTGCATGGAAGAACTTCAAGAAGTCGAGGTGCCTCACCAAGCTCGGGGAGACAGAACAGGTGTTTGGTGAAGATGAGCGTTGGTTGGGAGTTTGTTGTCGAGTCGCGACTCGTCGTCCACGAAGCGAAGGCTACCGGCAGTTCCCGGATGTAGCAACGTCATCCGGTATGAAGACAGGCTATATCTCATTATTGGGACGATCATGATGTGTAGCTAGTAGCTGAATGTGCTGGGTTCCACCCAATTGCGTCCATGAAATTATATTCCCAATTCCCAAAAAAATCTAGCTAACCTGGGCACGCACCGACAACCGAACAGGCGAGCGAGATCCTGCACGGGCGGCAAGCTGCGCGAGTCGGCGTCGGGGACATGCATGGAATGCGCCATGTAGAATTCTATAGAGTGACCGCCGACCAACAAATGGAGCACGGTGTCACGACCCTCGAGTGGCTGTGGGCGGCGATAAGCCAACACGGCCTTGCGTGCCGACGACAAGACGGGCCGTATGCTAAGAAGGAGATGAGAACGATGAGGACAAATGGCGAGGTAGTAACGCACTTGTGCCCATCGTCTGCTTCGTGTGCTCCTCGCTTTCTCCCTCAACTCATCCACAGCTGCGCAACCTGACGAACGCTGAGCCTCTACCGCATCCATTTTGTAGGTGGGGATCAACATAGGTTTGATGACAGCGACGGTCTGTGCGCGCGAAGGACAGGAAGACGGTCATCGCGCGTGCGGCGATGGGTGATAGCAAACTTTTCAGAGCTCGGAGGCAGTTGAGGGTGCTCCTGGAGATCAAAATTGAACATTCGCTCATGCCGCATGCGCAAGCTGCACTCACCTCCCGGTACCACAGCTCCTTCGAAACTCCCAGCCCTCTTCCCTGTCGCGCACTGTCGCGCATGCCACGTCTAAGAGTAACCTGTCCGTGTGATTGTTGCGCTAGTACGGATTCTGTGCCATCGAGAAACGCAGTGGTATCGCTAAGAGGACGACTTTGATCAACCATGCATACATAGAATCCGAAAAGCGTACCAGCTCATCCAGTCCAGGACTGTTCTGAACAGGAATCCTGTCCGCCTCCTAAGCCAATATCCCACAGGCTGCCTTCAAGTTCGGCACTCCAACACGCCTGGCGACAAGTGCTGCAATGTCCTCGGATAAGTTGTCGCGCAAAAGACGACTTGCGTAGTGCTACAGCGCGCCGGCTGCTTCTTTATCGTTGCGCCCAGCACGCGCTGTGGTTTGCAGCGACCATGGCGAGCTCATGCACGTGGAGGCTGGTGACGAGGCGCTGCATGTTGCAAGCAAAAGTAGAGACCGCTGTGACGAGTCGGTAACACCTTTGAACTCCCGTCAGCCAGAGTATGATTGATGCTGGAGACATTGCAGCAGTGCGAGCTTACTTGCAGAGTTTCGCGGGGAGGGCCACGCTCAGTGACTGGGCTGCCTGTTCTGTGACCGTCTTCGAAGGTTGGGGAGCCAGGAACAAAGCGCCATCGGCATCTCGGGGTACGGAATTGCAGAAAAGGAGCGAAGAAAAGACACTAGTGGAAGCAGAGTGGAAGGAAATTGATGAAAAGGCTAAACGCGAGCTTGCGAGCGTAAGCCTTTGCGAGGACTAGCTAGATCGTGAGACAGAGTGCAGGCCGCGGCGCAGTCGCGTGAGCTGCGTGACGTCAGCACTGGCAGACCCAATCGAGCACACGCGACGCGCCGGGAAAAGGCGACTCTCTTGCTCTCGCTCACCGACGTCGCCAGCTGCAGTCTTCGTTTTTTGATCCTCTCACCTCTCAGAATGACTGACACGGCTACCACTTCGGCTGACAACTCGACTGGCAATGTACCCGCGCCTACGGGCGGCAACTGGGTGCGCTACGGCTTTGTGCCTATGCCTGGATCGAGATCTAGACTGGCGAGCGGCAACACTACCCTGTCGGGCTCTCAGGCCAGGGGTAATTCGGGTCGAGGCGCTACGGCTACAGGGCCAGGAACCGAGCAGGCAGGGCAGGCGAGTCAGACGAGTGCTGGCGCTACTGGTGCGTCGACGGCCACGCCGTCGCTTTCGGAGTTCCCCCCGGACGTGCAGGAGGCTATCGCGAGGAAGGCGGAGGAGATGACCAGGGTACACGTCGCACGCATCTTGGCAGAGCAGGCGGCGCCGGCGCCGACGCATACAACCCAGGCGCATACATCCACTTCGGGCGCCTCGGCCACTGAGCGCGCGGCTTCCCCTCCCCTCATCACGGACGAAGGCGAGATCGAGCTCACGTCATACACGCGGAAAATAGTGTTCTCCCCGGAGATCAAGAAGCTCTTTCATCACAAAGTGTACGTGCCTATGCATATATTCTCTAACGAGAATTTGTGCAGGATCATGGACACGCCGGCGAAATACTTCGCTAAGGTTCAGCAAACCGGCGTCGGCACTAGTTCTATCACCCTGCTCAACCCGGGGCTGCTTCCGGGCAAAGAAGAGGAGCTCACTGAGGTCAAGTGGGTCGAGTGCTGGCTCAACTATATCAAATTCATGCCGAAGGTATATGCGCCTGCGATGTGCGCACGCTGGGAGGCGCACTACCAGGAGCTGGCGGCTAGACCGGAGAGGGAAGCGACCTTCCCTGCGATACTGAGGTTCGATGTAGACCTGCGGCGGGAGTACTGGTCGACGCCTTTTAAACACTCGGAGGCTCTCTGGCAGTCTAGGCTACAGAACGAGATTGGGCTGATGAACACCAGGCGGCAGGTCGCGATGCAATCGGACTCGGCTGGCTCGCGAGGCGCAGGCGCATCTCATGGGAAGAATCGCTTTGCTCCGTACTCGGTCCCTGGCAACGAGGCGGCCGAGTCTGGGTCCTTTCAGCAGAGCAGGCCGCGCGACAAGTCCGGCGTCGTCTGCGTCGTATGTGGAAGGACTGGACACACGGCTAGGGACTGCACGAACGACTCTACGGTCATCGGCACCCCGGTCATCACGCGCATCAATCAAGGGAAGCCAGGCACGCTGGTTGCGGTCGACGGCTCGAAGACCGAATATTGCGTCTGGTTCAACTTTGGCGGCCCTGCGCGTTGCAAACCGCAATCTCATCCCACCTCGGTCAAGCACGCCTGTTCGCTTTGCGGCAACGGGCAGCACCACGCCGCCGCCAAGCGATGCAATGGTGGTCGCGGTGCGAACGCTGCGAAGTCCACCACGATCGAGCGCCCTCCCTCCGCGTGAGGAGCGGGACCTTCTTGTCGGCCGCGGTTTCTGTTCTCTTTCCCTTCCCTTCGACGCTGCGGCCATTTCCCCTCATCTTGATCATGTTTCTTATGTCGGCTTCCGTTCCATTCGCAACCGCAT
Organism: Auriscalpium orientale; assembly: GCA_019915035.1. Classification (NCBI taxonomy): domain Eukaryota; kingdom Fungi; phylum Basidiomycota; class Agaricomycetes; order Russulales; family Auriscalpiaceae; genus Auriscalpium; species Auriscalpium orientale. Next base: position 43,495 of record JAHLMH010000019.1, read on the forward strand.
TATCACGCCTTACAACGCAGACGCCTTCGACATCTACTTGAAGGCCTTGAATCTTGAGAACAAGCACCCGCACCTGGTGTACAGCCTACGGCATGGCTTTCGTATTGGTGCTCCGGACACGCCTCTCACTTCCTCCATTATTCCTGATTATCGCCCCTCTGAGCACGACTCCATTATCGACGACTATCTGGCGGAAGAGGTCGAAGCGCGTCGGATGGACGGGCCTTTCACGCAGGAACAGATGCAAGAGCTGTGCGAGGGGCACTTTGCTGCGTGCCCGGTGCACGTTGTCGAGTCGGTGGATGATGAGGGCAAGCCAAAGTTCCGTATCGTGCGGAATATCTCCTTTCAGGGGGAGGGAGGCTTCAGTGTCAATGATCTGGTTGACTCGGACGATTTCCCCACCGAGTGGGGGACGGCGGCGAAGATTGCAGAGATCGTGAGTCAATCCCTTCATGTGGTGGACGTATTTTCTTTCGGCGACCGGGTCGCGCGACGTGAGGAGACGAGCCGCGCTCGCTCTCCTGGGACTATGCTCCCTGTGTTTGGGTCCTTCGCGCCCATCGTATCTGTCTCGCGTTGGCCGGGCCACGCGCGCAGTTTTCTCGGGCAGCTGTTCTGCCTCGAGAAGTGTCCGCGTTGGTCAGCGGTGCACGGCGGACAGCGGGGCAGCGTGTCGTCGCTTCATTTCTCGTATGCGAGTGGCGCAGTCGCAGTGTCTCAGTGTTGGTGTTTCAGGTGGCCTCGTTGCCTGAGGGTTCGCAAGCGGCGACCCTGGATATCGCAAAGGCGTACCGCACGATCCCGGTGCATCCAGACGATAAGAAATATATCGTGGTGGCTCATCGGGGCATGTTCTGGATGGATCATGTGGTCCCGTTTGGCCTGGGTACGGCCGCTGGTTTGCAGGGCTCCGTCGCAGACGCGACAGTGGACATCTGGAGGGCTGTTGAGGTCAAACCCGTCGAGAAGTGGGTGGACGACAATGTGCCGTTCCGTACGCCGGTTGGGGTGACCGAGGACGTGGATGGGGGACAGTCCTGGTCGTACGCTTACGATCGAGAGGGGGCGAAGTCCCTGATTGCTCCGCTGCAAATTCCCTGGCACCCAACGAAGGGTCAGGAATTTGCTGATGTCTTCACGTACATTGGTTTTCGCTGGGACATTCCGGGACGAACCGTGCAGGTCGCTGACCAGAAACTCGTACGTCTTGTACAGAAACTGCAGGACTTCGCCTCTCTCGAGGGAAAACCGGTTCCTCTGAAGACGGCGCAGCGGATTAACGGATCCCTGAATCACGTCACCTTTGTATACCCGCACGGGCGCGCCCATCTCACGTCCCTCGGCAACCTTATGGCAGAGTATGCGAGGCTGAAACCGGGTCGACCGCTCACACGGTACGCGAAGGCGTCGCTATGGACAGACATCGCATGGTGGCTACGCGAGCTCAAGGAGGCGCCGCGCACACGCGATTTACATCCAAGGGGTGCCACTCAGGACTTGGGCATCTGGGTCGACGCGTCCACGGACTGGGGTGTCGGGATCGTCTGGGGCAACACGCAGACGGCGGCTTGGAAATGGCTCCCGGGCTGGAACGTTGGTCCCGGATGCGACATTGGCTGGGGAGAAGCTATCGCCATTGAGATGGCGGTGCTTCTGGTGGAGAAGAAAGGCGTCAGGGACGCTGCGGTTCTGATCCGGAGCGACAACCAGGGTGTGATTGCCGCGTTCCAGCGCGGACGCTCTCGCAACTGGATGGTGAATCAATGCATTCGTCGGACGAATGCGGTCTGCATGGCCAATAATCTGGTTTTTGAGTATGTGTATGTCGAGTCCAAGGTGTGTGTCAGTACTACGAGCGTGCGGGACACGGCGCTGAACGTGTGGGGTAGGCTAACCTGTCCGACCCTGTCTCGCGTGGAGTCAAGGTCCCAGGGTCGTCTCCCATTGAGGAACCTCCGGCGCTGCCGGACGTCCTCACACTCTCGCTTATTTCTGATGCCCAGGGATAACACCCAGGCATCATCCGCGGTCTCTAACGAGGCCGCGCTCGTCGAAACGGTACTGGCACCAGAGTCCCGCGCCGGCGGCGTTCTGGTAGTACCTCCACGCATTTCGAACGAGCGAACAGTTATCCCCCGGCGACCGCGTACAGGAAATGAATATACCCCATCAATATATCGCGACACGTGCGCCGCGAAAGATCGAATTCTCATTTGGACTTCCCCCTTCGCTTTGGACTACGAGGCGCGAGCACGCGCTCTCCTAACAGATCGTGCTTTCGAGCACATGCGAGCGGTGCAGATTTCATCGGTGGAAGTCAGCACGCGCTCCACGTACGGGGCGGGTCTTCTCCGCTTCACGCAATATTGCGACGAGTTCGGCATCTCTGAGCTGGATAGGATGCCTGCGTCGGACGTTCTTCTCGCGGGTTTTGTATCCTCCGGTGCGGGAAAGGTGGGGTCGGCGCAGCAGTGGATTAGCGGGCTGGCCCTCTGGCACAAGATTAACGGTGCACCCTGGCGGGGCAGCGCAGGCTTGCAGGCCTCGCTGGCGGGCGTAAAGAAGAACGCTCCAGCCTCCTCTAAGCGTCCCCCGCGACCACCAGTCACTTTCCAACACATCACGGCACTCCTTCACGGACTAGATTTCACCAACACGCGTGACGCGGCGGTCTGGGGCGTCGCCTCTGTTGCCTTCTGGGCAATATGTCGGCTGGGAGAACTCGTTCCACTCTCTGAAGACGTTTTCTCCCCGGACAAGCATGTTACGCGAGGCGCACCACTATCGACCGGTCGGGAGCGAGGGGGTCACGAGCACGCGACCCTGCACATTCCTTTCTCGAAGACCACTGGCGCTGCCGGCGCAGATATTTCCATCACCGACCTTGACGACGACTCGTCCCCCTTTCATGCTCTGAAATATCATCTTCAGGCGAACGCGGAGGTACCATCGCATGCCCCGTTCTTCGCGTACGAAGGAGACAGCTGGAAGGTGTTGACGCGCGGAGCCTTCATGGCAAGGTGCAACGAAGTGTGGACGGCGGCTGGCATGCCCGGGATCGGGGGTGGGCACAGCTTTCGGATAGGCGGTACGACAGAGTGGCTGTTGCGCGGCGCTTTGCCGGACATCGTAGCGGTGCAGGGTCGTTGGAAATCAGACGCTTTTCTTAGGTACTGGAGACGGGTGGAGATCGTTCTGCCGTTCTTTATGTCTCGAACATTTACTGCTTCTCAGGTCACACATCTGGACAGTGTCATGAATAACTTCGCGCGATCGGTTACGGTTTCGTAGTACGGTTTATTATTGCGCGAATTCAGCTTGCTCTGGTGTGGGGTTCTCTCGTGTTTGATGGCCCTCGAGGTTGGTGAGCTACGCTCTTTGGTGGTGACTCAAGGCCCATTCTTCCGAGAGTTTTGGGTTTTCTGTCGCTACCACTCGCGCGAGTAGCTCGAAGTTCGAGGCTCTCGGCCCGCGCCCCTACGAGCGGGATCGCGCGCGGTCTCGCGTCGGGTCACGTGCCGGCACTTTCCCAGCACGCCCCCGCGAGCCTCGGACTTCCAACCCGCACCCCAAGTACTAGGATTCAGCCGCTATTAAGGGCACGCTTCAATAGCCGCGCTGAACGCCTTAGGTGCCTCCCAAGGAGGCTTTTCGGTTGAAGCCCGCATTGCTCGGGATTTGACGACGTCAAATCACATTGGAGTCGTGGTCGCGCCGAACGGGCGCGCTCGGCCTTTTCCGCACGGCTCACGGCGTCTACGATAACTAGCTAGTCTTCGGAGAGCTAGTGTATGTGGCGTGGGATTACTGTCCGGCTCGTCCGCAGCCGGCGCGCCGACATCATGCGCCACATAACTTTGCACGAGTCGGACCACCTGGACACGTTCGCTCGTTGCTCAAGTGCTCAACCTACTGCTCACCGATATCTCCCGTTCTCAATGCCCTCCAACCCGCCGTCGCAAGCAGACTTGAGACGTATGAGGCGCGTATGAGGCCGCGCGTCTACTTTTCATTGAAGCGCAACGGCCACATTCTGCGTGCGACAGATCGTATTCATATTTGGGCTCGCTCTGCGGCCAGCTCTGGGCACATTCAGTTGACGTGGCCCAACTATACCTCCATACAGGATGCCGACATCGCGCAGCGTCTGTGACATATCTCGGAGTCCGGATGGCGGGATGGTCATGCGACCCATGTCATGTTCGGTGCGATATGAGCATTCTGTCTGGGCCAAAGAAGCGAACGTATTGACATACAGTACTTATCTAGAGACTCTGATTCCAGCGAGGCTCTGATTATGGCGTCGCCGCAATTTCTTTTCCAACTGTTGACGACCTGGAACTCCTGGGATGCTATGGGCCTCAGATCTGGTGACCGAAGCTATGGCGGTGCGGTATACCGGAGGGTTCTGTACGCGACGATGCTCGCAAAGTCACGGCGCAGCTCTCGCATTGAAAACCTGGGACAACGTAAATTCACCGGAAGGTTCGTGCTACCTACATCCAGCGTGCGGACGCGCTCTTACGGAGGCCGAAACCAGGCGTCTTTTCTGCATAGGCACACACATATATTCCACTGTATATGGTATTGTATTCATAGGAACAGGCGCTGCTGATAGTGGCCCTCCATAAATGTCCTCCAAAGTGGCCCTCCATAAATGTCCTGCACCTCGCCAACCGTTGTGGGATTTGGAACTCCCAGCCCCTCCAATCTTTGTCGGTTTTATCACCTCACAAGATGAGTAGCCCGAAGGAAGTTTTGCGCAGTCTTGTCTCCCTCATTAGCTCTGCCACCGAGGACGCCATCCGCGAATATGAGGCCGCGGGCTGCGAGGTGCCGTCCATCGACGCGTCCACTGATCCTCAGCTCCCGACGGACCCGACGGGCCTAAAGAAGGCGCTGCGTATTCTCGAAGGTGCATTCCACCAGCTCAGCATCACGCTGACCCCTCCTGCGACGACGATGTACACGGTCCGCGCGCCCACTTACTGTCAGCATCCCATACTGATGCGTTTTTCAGCGTACACTGGCGAAAAATGACATTGCCTGCATCGGCGTTGCTGCCAACTCTGGTATCGCAGACGTGATTTACGGAAATACAGACGGCATGCACGTCAGCGAGATCGCGGCGAAGACTGGGATACACGAGGGCAAGCTGCTCAAGGTCATGCGCACGCTCTCCGCGACCCACTGTTTCCGCGAAAGTACGCCCAATCGCTTCTATGTACCTTTTGCCCGCCCGTATGAACAGCGACGGTTAGCCGCCCCTCAAACGTTCGCAAACAACCCGGTATCGCTGACGCTCCGCGACGCGAACAACACCAGCGCGCTCGTCAAGTTGAGCTCGGGCCAGACGAATACATGCGCGGTGTCGAACTTCTACGATGCTCTCGTCGATCCGGAATATGGCCACTCGGTAGACAAACGGCGTTCGGTATGGTCCTGGGGCATCAAGGACGAGATGCCAGACGCCACCATGTTCGACTACTTTGCGAAACATGTGAGTCGCCTGCAATCACTCGAGTGCTCTGCACTGACAGTCTCCTCGTAGCCCGGCACATTTCAGGTGAGCGACCAGGCGTGTCCAAGGGGCGTTCAAAGCTTAAGCGTCCATCCCATGCTCTCTCAATGTAGCAATTCCACCGAGCCATGAGTGGGATTTCCACGATCACTGGGATCGAGGGAATACTCAATCGTACGTATTGAATAAGGGGACGCTACCCGAGGTTTGATTGAAAAATTGTCACTGTGCAGATTTTCCATGGGGCGAGTTACCCCAACACGGCGGGCACGCTCCGAGGCTGTTTTCAGAAACAGCCTGCGAGGCTGTTCTGACAGCCTTCCGGGACCCTTAGAGTGACTGTGACAACTGCATCACAGTCACACTCGACGCGCGTTGCCTGCTTCTGTCGTCTATGCGCCCGCCAACCACCCTTTCCTGAGCACAACCGGTAGCATTTCATCTATTCAATGCATGGAAAATAGTAACAATGTAATCTATACATGTATTTGTTGAGAGAAAGTCATGCATAACCGCACCTCAGGACAAGGATCAGACGTCTCCAGCTGCCGGGCACAGTACATATTACATAAGCATAGATATCACAGAGATCAGCCCCGAAAATTTCTCCCTCTCCAGCCACACACTGCAAGCTCTCATTTGAACACTTCACTGAACTTGGATCAAGCCCTGCAGGATTTCTTGGTCTGTGCCATTTCATATCTAATCCAGAATTGCTGCTTATAGCTTAAGCTTATGCACATATAATTCAGATCATGCCAAAGGTTATATGTGTTTGCAGAATCTGTGTCGCTAAACATGTCGTGGTGGTTGGCGGTGTTGTGCAGCCAGGTCGAGAGGTATCTGCAGCAACTCGGAGAGCACATCGGGCTGCAGAAGCAGATGATGCGACACTGCAAGACATTCCCCAGCCTTCTGCACATCAAGACACATCAATTGGGCATCAACAGCAGATCCAACAAGGTACTAGTGTGGATGCTCTCAAAGAAGGCCAGTTCTTCTTATATTGATTCTCGTGTCTTGTTATCCTGCTAACTTGACTATAGAACTCACACATTCTATTCCTATTCTTGTCAGATTGTGCTGTACCCTGGTAATCTGGCTTAATCTGCGTGCAGGTGTCAGTCGAGAGATCTCAAACATCATTCTGCGTTCACTGGGGCTCATTCTTACCACCGTCTTTTTGCTCTTCCGCAGTGCTATGCGCTCTGCCCTGCATATCGACTTTGATCTGCCTATGCCAGATATTCCACGTGATGTTCGCACTGCATATCAGGTGCAACATATTGAACCAGTCATTATAAGAACTGTTTGCTGCCCAAAGTGCTTTTCTACATATGCTAGTGGCCAGATTCCAGAGACGTGTATATGGCGCGAATCACCTAGGTCGCGTGTCTGTGGAACAAAATTATGGACAAACAGACAGACTGGGCAGGGTCTCAAACTAGTTCCAAAACGTCTTTATACAACTCAGTCTTTTGACAACTGGCTTCATTTCTTCCTTTCAAGGCGGATAATTGAAAATCAATTGATTGCATCATTTCATAACTATCAGAATAATCATCAGGCTTTTGGTGCTGAGATGCATGACTTGCACGATAGTCCAGCATGGCAAAAGCTTCAGGGGCCATCAACAAATCCATACCGTCTAATCTTTGGCTTTTATATTGACTGGTTTAATGTGCTCGGAAATCGAATAGCTGGGAAAAAGGTGTCCTGTGGGGCCTTGGTTTTATACTGTATGAACTTGCCGCCAGACATGCGCTTCAAGCGGGAGAACATTTTTGTTGCAGGTATAACTCCTCCGCCAAATGCACCTAATATGGTCACTATATCTCATATTCTTGAGCTTTTTGTCCGAGAGGTCTCTCCATTTGCTCCACCTGCTAGTCGTCTGATCCCAACACACTACCATCCACAAGGCATACTTATTGAGGTCATCATTGCGCTTCTTCTTGCAGACCTTGAAGCAATGCGGAAAATTACGGGCTATCTCTCACATTCAGCAAATCTGTTCTGCTCATACTGTGATTTACCTTCTGATCAAATTGAAGAGCTTAATCCCATCCGGTGGACTGAGCGAACCGCAGCAGAAGTTCGGGAGCAAGCAAATACTTGGCGAGGTCTGATTACAAAAAAAGAGAAGGAAGCATATGCTAAAAGAACAGGAGTTCGGTGGACACCACTTCATCTTCTTTCACATTGGGACCCTATTGAGCATGTTGTGCTTGGTTATATGCATAATTGGCTAGAGGGTATTTTAAAGCACCAGCTTCGTCGTCTTTGGGGCATTGGACCTCAAAAGAATGATAGAGATGATGAATCTGCAGTGGATACTGATAAAGTTGATACCGAGAGCAGTCATGCTGATACAGAAATGTCAAGCAGTTCATCATCAGTTGATATGTTTTTATCTTCACAAGCAACACCTCCTCCATTATCACCTTCTCCTGAATTATCCTCTCCCTCGACATCAAATGACACAACCCCTCGTGCAACTGTTATACCTCTGCCTTTATCATTTTCCCAGTTACAAGAAAATGCTATATCCTCTGATAATGCGATGTCTTCTGATGATAGTGAGGATGAGTCAATGTTGCCAGCTTCACCTGTAGAAACATCATCCTACAGACCTTTTCATTTTACCCCAGATCAACTTACTATTATACGGGAGGCTATAGCTAATGTATCTCTTCCAACCTGGGTTGATCGTCCTCCAACAAATTTAGGTGAACCTAGTCATGGCAAACTCAAAGCAGATACATATCTTGTATTGTTCTCATTTATTCTTCCTCTTATTCTTCCTGAATTGTGGTGGACATCTCCTATTGGCTCTTACAACCAGCAGCTTCTGGATAGTTTTCATTATCTTATTGCTGCGACAAATATTATCACTTCTTTCAAAACTTCAAACACAGATGCTGATGCATATTTGGTCTATTATACTATCTATCGTCAATCAATTAAGGAACTGTACCCTGTTCGATCACTTCCGAATCATCATTATGCAATGCATTATCCTGCTATTCTCAAATATTGGGGTCCTTTGGCTGCTCTTAGTGAATTTCCAGGTGAACGGTTGAACGGAGAGCTCCAGCGTATCAAAACCAATCAGCACATGCAGGACTTGGATTATACAATGCTACATCAGATCAGTCGCCGTGCTCGCCTAGAGGCTATACTGCATGATAAATCTGAAGGCAGTGATGATGCAATGGCTTCTCTTGCTAATATTCTTGGAAATGGCTTCTCTCAAAAATACACAAAAGAAAGTAGTCGGCTTAGTGCAAGTGAACTTGCAGATATTCTTGCAAAGGCACCAGAAATGAATGAGAATCACTACTTCCTTCTACTCCAATACCTTCAAGTCAATGGTCAGCCATATCGATCATGGAAAGATGTCCCTCATCCCCATCATGCACTTATTCTTCCTCCGCGAGCCAACAGACTTCGCACATTTACTGTTAACGGACGAACTTACAGTGATAGGCAACAACATGAGGGAAATAGTGCCATTCAGTTTTGGGATAACCAAACACTTACCCAGCGTACTGGATTTATTCAATCAGTGTGGTCTATACCACTTGATCATCACATGCATACTTTCATTTTTGTCCAGCCTCATCTTCCTCTACCCCCTTTTGACTTAGAGAAGGCTCCTTATACACACTTGAGCTTCTTTAAATGTCAAATATTTGATGCTCAACCATCAGAAGAGATAGTGGTTCTAGAACTGAAGCATATACTTACTCATATTACAACACTTCAACGACCACCTGGAGCATATGGGATTCAACAGCCAACTCTAGTTGCTTGCTGGGCACTGAATAGAGGTCGTCGACAGCAATTGTAGTTAGTTGTAGGGATATCATCTATATATATATATAGCAATGCAAACATTCAATCAGCTGTGAATAATTATATAAATACTCCTAGCAAGTGTGATTAGTCTGCTATGTTACCAGCCATAGCAGATCTCCTCTTCAAGATATAATTATAGGTAATTATCATCCTCATCACTTGAATCATCCTGAGCCTCATCTGCCGCATCATACTCCTCCAACTGATCCATCTCCATGGCAGTTGGCATGTTGTACTGCTCCAAGACACCATTACCATAAGCATCCATAAACTCACCCAAGGGCAAATTTTTCCATCGTGTATGCTCCAAGACTGTCTTCCCAATATCCTGCGCAAGAGGAAGTGCAATGAGGTTGTCCTTGTAGCTGTAGCGCTGACGAACAGTAAATTGCTCATTGAAGAAGCTTGGAGAGAACCAGTCGATAGGAACATTCTTCGGAAGCTTGGTGAGAACAGGGGCTGGGGGAGATTCAACTCTAAGACGTTGACGCTCAGGGCTAAGCCAGAAGCTGATTAGTCACAATATATGGGAGATAGGCAGAATAAGACTTACATCCGATTCTTGCTTGTTCGCTTTTGCTTCTCCCGCTGCTCATCCATGTAGATAGCAAATGCCTCAACAATTGGTGATCTGGCCTCCATCGGCTTGACAACGAAGGCACCCCTAACATCATCCCACTCGTCCTCCGAGTTTGCAGCATTCACGCTGAACAAACGAAGAACACGGGTGTTGTACGACTGGTCCTTGAGATATCGTACTCTTTCCTTGCGGAGCTAGGAAGTATCAGCATTAGCCGACCGTGCAAGAGATCCCCAGAAAGAAATGTGACATACATTTTTACGACGCTTGTATAAGTTCGAGAGCTCATCTGATTCCTTAACACTTCCGTTCCGCAAGCTGTTCTTCATAAAGCGCTTGCGAAGATACGAGAACACATAATTCCGATATAACTGAAAATCAATATGTCAGTAAGGGCATGATGCAAAGAAAACAAAAGATCATACCTTGCGTAGAAGAATTGGCTTGTTCAGCTCCTCAAAATTGACGCGATAGGCAGTGTATGCAAATGAGAGACAGAGTGTCTTGAATGTGGAGAGGGCAATTTGTTCGTGCAAGAGATTGTAGATACTGTCGGGAGGGCTACCGAGATCGGGATTCCAAGCTTTGAGACCAAGGCTTGTGACAACAGTGTATGAGAGGAGGAGGAAGTCTGCAACGATACGACGGATGGCGGGAACAATGAAACTCCTCTTCTTGTTGTCCTTGTCGCTAGCATCTGCAGTGTCAAGGGCTTTGTTGAGGCGAGTAACCATAGCCTGCGCAGCACCAGAAGGGTCTCGCACTCTGGTGATCTCTGCGTCAACAGCAGATTGAATGCCTTGCGCATCAGAAAAGCGTTCTGAGAAGAGATCGCCCTCAGTTGCACTCATTTTCTCAGGAAATGTGTGTATCGTGACGAGGAATCCGAGCATGCGGATATGGATGTGGAGAGCATTCTACAGTGCACCAAATTAAGCACATACACAACCATCAATAAGTATTCAGAACGCACCTGAACTCCTTTTGCCTCCTCCGGTACACTGGCTTGGCTCACATGCCATGGGTCGCTGCCGCCTGGCGACGAATTTGACGACCTAGCAGGGCGAGCTTGCTTTTGTTTCTTTGATGGACGAGAATCGGCTGGTGCAGACTTGCTACTGCTCGGGCCTGGCGCGTTCTCGGAGCGGGTGTTGCTGGTGCCATCCACTTCTGGAGACCGAGCACGCTTTGAGCCACGGTTGGAAGTGTCGGCAGGAGTATCGGTGTCCATGGGCTCCGACATGGTGCGCAGATGAAGATTTGGCAAGGAATTCTTTGAGAGGAACCTGGAAGAGTTGGAAGAAGGAAGAAAGAAAGGCGCGACATGACAATCCTTTGTCTTCACGCGACGACACGCGACGCACGCGACGACACGCGACGCACGCGACGCACGCGACGCGTGACGCACACGACGCACACGACATGCTACTCACGCGACTTTCATTCCCTTAGTCTGCTTGTCTTTGAATGGGGCACAGCAGGTCATGACTTGTTTTCTAGCATAAAGATGGGTTATATACATGGAATATATCAGCAGTATGTGAGCGTAGCCAATTGCGCAACAGGCAGGGTACAGCGCTGAACGCACACTTGTGGGCGTTGCCGGGCCCGTGAGGCGACTCTGACCGAGCCAGTCGTCATGCGGCGATGGGTACAAAATGGCGCGGGCGCGGGCGAAGAGTGCACGTGGGCGGCAACAAGACAATCGGCGCCGGCGCAGGGGAAGTCGGCGCAGGCGCGGGGGATGTGGGCATGGGCGTATCGACGTGATAGGGCAGCGGAGAGGTGGTGACGAAACTAAGGGAGAGACAACGGGGTACTGCATGCTAGCGTCCTGACGTCCTGGGGGCCTGGCATTCTGGGCACGCTGGGATACGAGCAGTGAGTGAAAGGATGTGGGGCATATGGTACATTGTACACACCTGTTTGCTGCTTGCACATGGCATCCGTCCCCCACGGCACCTCCTCTTCTCCACCCCACACTCATCTCCCCCTCCAAGCGACTGTGCGGACCCGTCCGTGCGCAGGGTGTAGCACGTCGCGTGTGCTGAAGGACCAGCGGGGGCGGCGACGCGCAGAGCGCCCTGCGTGTGCTTGGGATGTGTGTGCGCAGCTAGGGGCGCCAGGTTTGACACCCTGCAAAGCTGCGCAGGCTCGTATAAGTTGTACGCACGATGCACGGCCCATGGCGGTCGATGTCGACAGTCGTGCCCGGTGGGACGGAGAGGGCCTGTTGGGTAGGCAGCGCGACCGGGCTGGCGCTGAAGCGTTCTGCCGGCGGCGCCGCGGTCGGCGCGTTTGCGAATTTGCGAATTTGCAGTGTGGTGCGGGCGAGGTTGGAGGCGGCAGATTGTTGTCGACGAGAGGAGAGCAAGGTGCCAAGCTGGCACTGTGAGCTGGCACGCAAGCTGTCGCTTACAAAGGCAATGCTGTGCGCGGCAGAAGCCGGTTACCCTCAGAACAGCCTCGCAGGCTGTTTCTGAAAACAGCCCCGGGGCGTGCCCGCCGTGCAAGGTACAACGGTCTGCGACGTAGGAAGCGGTGTCGGTGCAGTCTCCATCGAGCTTGCGCGGAGGTACCCGAATCTGCATCTCACCTTGCAGGACCTTCCCCCGGTCATAACGCAGGCGCAGGAAGTACGCCCGTCCCAGTCACAATCCTGTATAACTTGACTAACTCCTGCTTTTTTTCTTGCGCTAGCGTTGGGCAGCAGAGTACCCTGCAGCAAGCGCCGAGAAGCGTGTTGACTACATTCCCTTCGATTTCTTCAAGGACTCGCCGGCGCATGGTCAAGATATCTATTATGTCTGTGTGCTTGCCGAGCCAATGCTGTCTGCCTTTGCTGACGGTGAGGGCTATTCAGATTCGGCAAATTGTACATGACTGGCCAGCAGACGATGCTGTGAAAATCCTGAAGAACGTCCGCGCCGGTGCCAAGCCCAGCAGCCGCATCCTCATTCGTACGTGCGACCGCGAGTTCGCTGATATCGCTAGTTAGGGTCTACATCCTCACATTTTGTAGATGAATACATTCTCCCTGTCGGCGTCACGTCACAGTCTGGAGTCGCGGATGCAGGCGTTGAGATCGTATGTCCCTGTTCTGTGCTGCTCCTTGCTTGCGTTCTGATCTTGTTCTTTCACTTTGCAAGGCCCCGAAACCGCTCCTGCCCAACTTCGGATACGGAAGCTTGAGGACGTACCTCTCCGATATAAGCATGCTCATTTTGCTGAACGCAGGCGAGCGCACGGTGGAAGAGTTCAAGGAGATCGGGTGCGTTGCCATCTTTCTCCTTCAGCGTGTATCGAAGCTGATGCGCATAAATGAGAAGCGCACAGGCAGGGTTGCGCTTCGTCAAAGTGTGGGACTTCCTGGAGACCGGTTTGGTCGAGTTTGCGCCCGACGTGTGAGAGCTTGGACAGAAGGAAAGATGATATTGTCATCGTGGTATGTTTCATTTACGCATCCCTCACGTCGGTCGCTTAACCAGAGTTTGATAGGCATGTAAACTATAGTTCAACAGCTGGTTCTGTATCATTTCACAATGAAGCGTTGAAGGTTGACAGCTGCGCGGTGGCTTTGAGCTTGGTTCTCGGAGAACGTTGTTTCCTAGGAACCTCCTGGTTCGATCTGTCTGAAAGCCCTCCCGACCACTTCACATTTGTCATCTTGCTCGGTACGACGATAGTAGTTGCCAGTGAGCGGGCCCCGGGGTAACGTTGGTGTCTTCGTCGTCGGCCATAGGCTTCGCCCATCGTCTACTTTCAGGGGATTTCGTGTTATATGCAGTTCAGGCTGCAGAGAGAGGATATGACGTGTGATCTGTCTAGCCAAAGTAGAGAGTTTATTTGAAAACTAAAACGGAGAGGACAGGAGAGGACCCACCAGAGTATGAGTCATGTGATCTCGCTGCCGGCCGGCGGTCGGCCTCCCGGGCCGGTCAATTCCAAGTGACCTGCGCCTTGCCTTCGCCAGCCATGTCGAACCAGCTTGAGGAATGCTTGTCGGTCTGTTGTGGTTTCTTCTGTGAGTGAACGTTGCCGGTTTCCACATCTAACTTGCAAAGCTTACTTTCTCCCAGGCGGAATTTGCTTCACGGGAGCCCAACAGGCAGGCAATACGTATAGTACTTATGTGCATTAAAGGACGAGACTTGCGTTCTTACGACTTTGCCGCTGGCTCTTTAATTAGGTCCCGGAGGTGGGGGCGTGTGTACCCGCATGCGCTGCTGTAAGGACAGCTTCGACCGCGACTCTTTCGACGAGCATCCCGAAGACGAGGAAGCGCCCCCAGTGGTCACCCAACCCTCGTCTGCTCCACATATGAACGACACCGGCCCCAAGGAGACGAAGCCGGCGTGATCTCCCTCAACGATTGTACTTTTCGTGCGCTTCTCCGATCTCATGCCTACGTCGCCCGTCTTGCTGACCTATCTGTAACAGAGTTCTTTGGAATCGCCTCTAGCTACCGCCTTCTTGAACGCATCCTGTACCATAGCAGACATCACTTTTCGACCTCGATCCAACACGCTGAGTTCATACGGATGTGATCTCGAGTAGTGAACGGCGTCCGCGTACCTGCTCATCCAGGCTCAAGGCTGCTATCGTGGCCTCCAGGTAGTGGTGTGTACACGCGGTCTCAGTTGCCCAGTGCGCTGCTGTAACAGATGCTTGTAAGCTCGCTCTTGGTGATGCTGTGAGCTTCACTGAAAGCGCACCTTAGTAGAAAGCTGCGCCGGCCCGCCCATCCGCGTCGAGGCAGCGCGCTTCCTGCATCCGACGACGCCCCGAAGTGCAGACGCAGTCGTGACCGTCGCCTTCGCGCCTTCTCCAGGGCAACATCACGCGGCCTCTCGCCCACCGTGACCCGTCGCCAAGCCCTTCTTTGCATTCTGCCACGTCTGCTTTCCTTCCGAGCTTCATCCTGCGCTCATAAGCCCCGCGACGTCTCTTCGTAATGTCTTTTCTCTCGCTCTTGGCTTGCTGTGTTCCCTTTGATTCTCGGTTGTGGACGCTATGCGCGATGGACATCCCCATGGAAACCCGAGCTCGCTCTTGCGAGCGAGCCTCATCGCGATGTTGCTCGTGCTTATGTGGCTGGGGTGGTCGCAGGACGATGCGTGTGTCGTCGTGCAGCCTGACCCGGCACAGTACGTGAACCTGTTTATCGGAACGACGAACGATGGACACGTATTCCCTGGTGCGTTTTCGCAGTCTTCGTGACTGTGCAGAATCTCACGGGGTGTGAGATTATAGGTGCGACGCGGCCGCATGGCATGGTGAAGGTCGGGATGGACACCGACTCCCCAGGAAACGTACGTCTTTCGCCTGGTTTACACTGCTCTTAAGCTGACCAGGCTGTCTACACATAGCATGCAGGATATGACGCGGACCCCGCTTATCGCGTGATGGGATTTTCTCAGCTCCACGATGATGGGACAGGCGGTGTACGTTCTGTGTTCTCGAGGGTTTCTATTTTCTGATCACGCCGATTTCAGGGCGTGCCACTATCGAATTTCAAAATATTCCCTTCGAACTGTTCGTCTTTCACGGAGTGCCCAACCAGCATATACGCGCGCAAGGTTCTGCGAGCGCTGCTCCCGAATGGCTCCCCAGACGACGCGGCATCGCCGGGATACTTCGCTTCCAACCTAGTGCGTTTCCCGTTTTTGATGCAAAGAACTGATTACGATAAAACGCTAGTCCACGGGAATTCGTGTGGAGATGACTGCCACCCGCCGCACCTCCCTCCAGCGACATACCTTTCCTGCACTCGCCATGCCATCTTCACCTTCTGCCTCACCATCTTCGTCCTCCCACGACACACCCCACGGTATCGTCATTGTCGACATCAGCAACGACGGCCAGCTTTCGTCCCAAAGTCCCTCTGTCTACATCAACCCACACACGGGCCGCGTCACGGGGGGCTCGAGCTTCCAGGCGTCCTTCGGTCCAGGTCGCTACAAGGTTTACGCGTGCGTTGATTTCCACGTTCCCGGCGCGCGCGGCCCGGTGCCCGTCGCGCCGAGCCAGTATGGCGCATGGAGCGACAGCGGGGTCATCGAGAATACGACGGTGGGCACGCAGGTGACACAAGGCAGTACGTGTTTTTTTTTGGCTTGAACACATGGCTTGCTTTGGATGCTCACGATGTTGCAGACGCGTATGCTTCGTTGGGTGCACTTCTCTCCTTCCCGCTCGACCCGCACGCGAGGACGCTCCTTGTGCGCACGGGCGTGTCGTTCATCTCGACTGAGCAGGCGTGCTCGAATGCCGAGGAGGAAATCCCAACATTTGATTTCGAGGGTGTTCAGCGTGCGGCGCGCGCGGAGTGGAACGAAGTGCTCAGCACCGTAGATATGGAAATGGCGGAGGGCCTGGAGGACACAAGGGTGCTGATGTATAGCTCGGTGCGTGAGTATGTGCACAATATGCTGACGGAATACTAATCTTTTTCGCATAGTTGTATCGATCACACATCAGCCCAGCAGACTGTGAGTATCTTCCAAGTTCCGAAGGTTTATCGAATCTGACCTTGCTGTAGACTCAGGGGAGAATCCTACGTGGACTTCGCCTGAGCCGTACTACGACTCTTTCTACTGCAACTGGGACACATATCGGACATTGTATCCGTTGTATTCATTGCACGATCCGGAACGCTACGCTCACATTGTGAGAGGTATGATCAACATACAACAACACGAGGGTACGCTCAAAAACCCCTTGTTTAAGTGTTGCACTGACATCCGGCCAGGCTGGCTCCCCGAATGTCGCGGCGCGACACAGATGCAGTTCATCCAAGGCGGCAGTAGTGCGTATTCCCGCGACATGCATGTTTGTGTGTTGACGCTGATTTGCTATCCACAGGTGGGGATCCAATCCTTGCGGAATTCTACGTCAAGTGCGCACTCTGCCCTGCCGCCATTACATAGTGCGACCCCTGCTCATATGCATCTGGAAACAGATTTGCCAAGTTTTCTGAGGGCATGAACGTGTCGGCCCTTGCCCTATACAACGCCCTTCTCGCCGACGCGGAAGTGACGCCGGCCAACTGGGATCTCCAAGGCCGCGAGGCCAACGCGTGGAAGAAATATAGTACGCCTCGTCTTTTACTCTCGTACCATTGGAGCCAACCATATAGCAGACTTCATTCCGTGGGATCTGTGGGAGCTAGGCGGATCGAATGGCGCGCGGACGGTCTCGCGCGCTCTCGAGTACGCGTATGGCGACTTCACGATCGCGCAGGTTGCACAGCTTCTCAACAAGAGCGATGACGCGGCGAAATACGCGCAGCGCGCGGAAAACTTCCTGACGCTCTGGGATCCTACTGTGGATATGCCGGACGGGCCGGAGAGCGTGAAAGGCATGTTCCAGGTGTGTTCACTATCCTGCTACAGTGCTGCGGAATCACTCAACGTGGTTGGGGGATGGACAGCCGCGCCTATTGGACGGCACGTATCGGTATGTGGACCCTAGGCATTGCAGTCCGAACGACCCTACGCACGCGACATGTTACTTGGATCCGAACGCAGTCGACGGATTTTACGAAGGTTCGCCGCTATTGGTAGGCCAAACCTGTCCTCGTATCGTGGGCGTTTCTGATAGTCTTCCCAGTACTCGCAATACGTCCCTCAAGACAACGCCCAGCTTATAAACCTGCAAGGAGGCGTACAGAACTTCATTGATCGCCTAGATTTTATCATTGACCACGTAGGCGATTGTCGCTTTGCGCGTTTGGAAATATCTCATGTGCTGGTGCAGAACTATTTCGATGTCACTGACGAGCCAGGACAGCAGATCCCTTTCATGTATCACTACGCGAATCGCCCAGGGTTGAGTACCCAACGGTCCCGCGAGACCCTTGCGCTCTTCTTCAACACTTCAGTGGACGGACTACCCGGTAACGATGGTACGCATTCACTCTTCTTCCTCATCCAGTACGCGATTGACAGTGCTCTTTCAGACTCTGGTTCGTCCCGTAAAATTTCAGGTTAGCGTGTGCCGTACTAAATTGATTTCTCAGGCGCGATGGGTAGCTATGTCGTATTCAACCTGGCCGGACTCTACCCCCTCCCGGCCACGCGCCAATTTCTTCTCTCTTCGCCGCACTTCCCCAGCGTCACATTCTACAATCCGCTCTTCAAGAAGAAAACGACAATCCGCGTGACAAATTTCTCAGGGAACCCACCAAACGGCACCGGTGGCAACGTATTTGTCAAGGTGACTGTGATTGCTGGCTACGTACAATGCTCTTTCTGACATTCTGGACGCGACAGAGTGTGAAAATCGACGGAAAGCCGTGGAAGTCAACGTGTTTCATCGAGTGGGATGTTTTCGAGAATGGGTCGACGGTTGAGCTTGAGGTGACGGACGATATAACGCTCCCGTGTGGGCCGACAGAGGACTCGCTACCACCATCGCTGTCGACGGGTGGATATTCATGAACGGGTCATAACGCACTATGTATATGGTTTCTTGTATTTTTAGAATATACGTTCGACACTCCCGCAAGCTCAAAACCGTCCCCCAGCTATCAATCACATCGCCCACCATTGCACACTCCCTTGTCAAGCAATATAGAATCAATCTATTGCTTGTTAAACTGACTAGTGCACCAAATCAAGTACATGCCCAATACAACCGACGAAAGTGAGGGTCTTCTTATGCGTCTATGGAACATACTATCATGAATCATGAACTTCCTTCTGTACAGCTCTTACACGTCCAGCGCGAATTCTACCAATCCCGTCTCCAGGAAATCCCACACTTTGACGAAGCGCAGCCCTGCCCGCGCGCTTCAAGCCGATCCACATCAGCTTCGACGCTGGAGGGGAAAAATGTCAACGTACCCGATCTCCTTGAACTCTTCGACCGTGCGCTCCCCTGCGTTCAGTAGAATGAGCATGCTTATATCGGATAAGTACGTCCGGTAGCTTCCGTATCCGAAGTTGGGCAGGAGCGGCGTCGGCGCCTTGTAGAGTGGCACAACAAAATCAGAATGCGACCAAGGAGCAGCACAGAGCAGGGACACACAATTTCAACGCCTGCGTTTGCCACCCCAGATTCCGACGTGACGCCGCAAGGGACAATGTACTCATCTACGAGGGAATGAGTACTTGGAACTTGACTTCTAGGTCGCGGTTGCACGTACGAATGAGGATGCGGCTACTGGGCTTCGCACCGGCGCGGACGTTCTGCAAGATTTTCACAGCATCGTCCGCAGGCCAGTCGTGGATAATTTGCCGAATCTAGATAGCTTCGGAATCAACAAAGGCTGATAGCAGTGTATCGGGCGGCGCACTGACATAATAAATATCTTGTCCGTGCACGGGCGAGTCCTTGAAGAAATCAAATGGGACGCAGTCGACGCGCTTCTCCGCAGCCGCTTCAGGACACTCTGTCTCCCAGCGCTACCACAGGAACACGCCAAACATTAGTCAAACTATCCAAGAATTCCGCGCAGATTGGTAGATGCGCACCTGCTGCGCCTGCGTCAGCACAGAGGGGAGGTCCTGCAGAGTGAGATGCAAATTCGGGTATTTGCGCGCGAGCTCAATCGAGACCGCCCCGACGCCGCTGCCCACATCGCAGACCGTTGTGCCCTGCGGGAACTCGCGCCACGGGAATTCTGCATGCGGGGCGGAGCAAGGCTTTCAATCAGACCTCGGGCAGCGTCTCCTAATTTCATGGGGCACGCACGATTTACTACGCCTTCGAGTCCGGTGATCGCGGACAGCCCACCCATGGCGCAGTGGAATCGCTACATAGAGAGCGCATGTGAAATGACTGAGATCTCCATATATTGGCTTGCTCACCTGGAACGTTGTTGGCTGCCGGGAGAGCCGTCAGCGCAGCTCGGTCGAGTGATCGTGAGATCGACATACGTGCTTCGCGATGTAGTCGAACATGGTGGCGTCAGGCATCTCTTCCTTGATGCCCCAGGACCATGCTGAGCGCCGTTTGTCCAGCGAGTGGCCATATTCCGGGTCGACGAGAGCATCATAGAAGTTGGACACCGCGCATTTATTCGCATCGTTCATGCGCCACTTGACGAGGGCGCTCGTCTTGTTTGTATCGCGGAGCGTCAGGGACAGTGGGTTGTTTGTGAACGTCTGGGGGGCAGCTAAGCGTAGTATTTCAGATTAAGCGAGGCTTAAGATAATCGGGCGGACTTACTTTCGCGGAAGCAGTGGGTCGCGGACAGCGTGCGCATGACCTTGAGCAGCTTGCCCTCGTGCAGCCCGGTCTTCGTCGCGATCTCGCTGACGTGCATGCCTTCCGGGACGCCGTAGATCACGTCTGCGATGCCGCAGTTGGCAGCAACGCGGATGCAGGCGACGTCGTTGTTCGCCAGGGCACGCTGAAAACATGTCAGTGTCGGAGCGTGGACAATATTTAGTCGTTGCACGGACCGTGTGCATCGTGGTCGCGGGAGGGGTCAGCGTGATGGTCAGCTGGTGAAACGCGCCTTCGAGGACGCGCAGCGCCTTCTTGAGCCCCGTCGTGTCCGTCGGAAACTTGGGCTCCGTGGATGCGTCGATGGACGGCACCTCGCAGCCTGCAACCTCATACTCGCGGATCGCATCCTCAGTGGCAGAATGGATGAGAGAAACAAGGCTGCGCAAAACTTCTTTCGGGCTGCTCATCTTGCGAGGTAATGGATAGGCGAGGGACTGAAGGGATGAAATTTTACGGATGCGCACGACGGTTGACGGAATGCAAAATATAAATGGAGGGCCTCCATAAGCGGTGCAGGCTGTTTCTAGGGAAATACAATCGCGGCTATACGTGTGAACAGATGCATGTACCTATGCAGAGAAGGCTGTCAGGATTCAGGACGCGTAGACACGCTGCATGTAGGGACAACGGACCTCCGGGAAGATATAGGCGTCCAGATTCGCGATGAGAGTTGCCGGCCGCTTTGCGGGGATAAGCGCGTACACAACGCAGTACACAACATGTGAAGTCCATGGGATCGTAGGATGCACCGGGACTCAATAGGTCGGACGAATCAGCAACGATGCCATGGCTGGGAGTCAGAGAACCACATTTCCTGCAGGTCATCAGCCAACAGACAATCAATAGTTAACGGTAGCAATCGATGGGACAGATGGATCAGCCCATGTTCGCTTCTTTGGCGGATTTGGAGCGCTCAGACCGTGCACCGACCATGACATATGTGCATGGATGACCTGTGCGATCCGAAATATGATTACAGACGCCCAGCAAAGTCGGCGTCTTCAATTCGTTCTGAGAGAGGATGCCTGGCACGTCCTGGCACGCCTGGCGGCGGAAGAGATGGGAACGACTCGGTCGGGCCGTGTTGAGCGGAACGGGTCAGGCCCATATCCACGATGCCCACCTTGCGGCTAGAGTATCTATAAAGTAGTAGTATGTATGAGCGGCAGTGCACTTGGCGGATGCAATCGTCACGCACCTCGACCAAGCCCACAGTATCTGCCAGCGCAGCACCTACGACGTGTTCAACGGGGATTTCGACTGTTGGCTTTCGAAGGTCCAACACTGATAATGTCCTGCATCGATAATCCGTTAGATGGTGGGCGAATGTTAATGTGGCAAAGACTCAGAGGCTCAGGCGGAGGCTGGCGGAGGAAGTCGCAGCCTGAGTGAGTGCTCGGGTGTCGGCCTGTTTCGGCCGAAACGAGCTGGGCAGCCAAGCGGCCCGGCCCAAGCCGGCTTCGTCAACAACGACTCGGGAGACACTGACAGTGACTGACTGTTCCCTTCACACATATGTAGGCCATCGCGAATTTAGCCTATTCTCATCCAACTCAGGTGGTGGAGATAGCCGATTCGATAGAGCTTTCCGATGGATCGCTAAGCTGAGGAGTTGTCTCGTTTCCCCGAGCTTGGTGAGGAGACTTGTACCTTCCCAAATGACGGACAAGACAGACTACGGACCCCATCGGTGCGCCTCGTCATTGACGCCACGCGTTGTGCTAAGCAGTTGCGGTTGACGGAAAGCGTTGGAATGGTGGACTGCTGGCATTGCCGCCCTCGTATATGCTTGAGCTGAATAAATCTTGTACAATTTGACAGTGCGATAAACGAGTCGATACCGATCGCCCAGCAACGTTTCTCACCATTGCTTATCGTCGGAATAATAGCCTGCGAGGTTATAGTGCACGTAACACGGCGGAGAGTCGCTGGTTCGGGAGAAGATGTGCCGACCGAATGTGGGCGTTCAAGTTTGAGACCGGGGCCGGGTGATCTTATTCAAATCCAATCGACATCCCAGCGAGGGTTCTGCAGGATAGTCAGCCACACATTGCTACGTGGTCACATAAGACTTACTGGGAAGTGGGAAGGGGTGCGATATGTCTCGAACTCCACCCCACGGTGCCGACACACCTCTTCCAACGCTGCGAGATGTGCCGGCCGCGCGCGGCGGGTGACAGTGACGAGCTCCAAACACGCCAGTTCATTCAATGCGGCGACCACATAGCTAGCCGCCTCCACGTCCTCCCCAATTGTCGTCCATGGGTGGTACCCGACATGGCGCAGGCTCTGCGGGAGCACGGCAGCATCCTTGGGCAGCTCATCGAACACGAGCCTTTCCAGCCGCGCGATGCGCTCCAGTACGCCTTGTGGGGGAAAGGAGCCCCTGATGCGCAGGGTGTGTATCCCACTGATTAAGCCCGACCCATGTAGTTTCTCAATCAACCTATCTTCGGCCCACGTGGGATTGAGCAGCTCAAAATCGCGGAGCGCACTGAAGTCGTTTTTCTGTGCCAGTACCCATGGGATGTCCTCCACATTGAGAGTCAGCACCCGCAGGGATCCGGATGCTGAGATGAGCGCGTCTGGAGCGCCGTAGGAGTACATTCTCTCTAAATCGAGGGTGCGAAGGTCTGGCCACGCTCGCAGGAAGAGGCTGACGAAGGAAGGCTGGCCCCAAGTGTGAAGGGCCACCGAGGGCAGCTGGATAGCACGCAGGCGCGCTTCCAGCGCCTGAAACATGGCGGGATCGTCCACAATTTCCTCTGCGATGATGCTCTGGACGTGTGGGCAGAGCTCAAGGATCTCGACATCGGACGCGGCGGTGGCGATGAGGAAGATGGAGCGGACGGCCGCAGAGAGGTGGGGATTTGTGCGGAGGGTGCGGAGAAGGAGGGGAAGCGCATTGCGTGCATCAAATAGTAGATCGGCGGAAGGTACACGGCGGAAGAGGAGACGCTGCGCGGTGGGAGTCCACGCGCGGCAGACGAGTGCACACGCGCAGAGGGTTGCGTAGTCGACCGCCTCCGCCTGGGATAGCCGATAAACACATTCTATGATGAGGATTTGAGCATCTAGAGGTAAATTTGCCATGATGCCAGACTGAGGCAGGAAAGCAGGGATGCTGAGCGTGCAGGCCGTAGTGACTACTGCTGTAATGATGATATACACGCCTGGCCGGGCATTGCCGGTAGCGTATTTGCCTTCGTCTCGTCGGCGACTCGTCCGTAGAATCCTCTGCTCTAACTGGGCGAGCAGTTGAAGGCTCTAGTGGAGAGTCAGACACGTTGATGAGCGGCAGCTACGCTTGCTCATTGCGCACTCGTATCTTTCAACAAAATGGTTCTGCTGGTCCATGCAGGTGTTTTTATTATTATTATTTATCATGCGATCCCTGCGTATCCGATTGCCAGCCATCGCATCTTGTCACTTGCTCTCATCAGTTTGCGGCGGCAAATTGGCAAACATAACTCTAGAGCTTCAACGCATCTTCGTCGAATTCCGTATACCAGAAGTTGTCGCAAACGAAGGCTCGTAACAATATACATGGCTGATCACCCTGTACAACCCTCGGTGGGATTGTTTCCTATTTCCTATGCTTACCCTTACCTTCCCTCGTGTGCGCCTGTACCAGTACTTACACCAAATCCAATAATTTGCTGATTAGAACCATACAGTAGATACTTACACTGACACGGGAGGCCGCCTACTAGACACATCATGAAACGTACACTTCTGTACCCTTAACCCATTGCGCACGCGGCTTGTACTTCAGCTTCTGATCAGCCTCGCGCAGCTTGACGCTCTCGTGGAAGCTCGAGCCATCAGGCACCCGCCGCCCGCGGCCACGGTGAATGCTGTGCGCACAGTGAGGATCGGAACAGCGACGGAAAAAGCGCACGCACCCCCACCGCGTTATCCACTTGTTTGCCTTGTCCTGCCAATAGTGCTCCGTGAAGAAGATCTCCAGGACCCACCACAGCGGATTGTTCTTGAGCTCGTCGTCCATCGGCTGCACGACGTCCTGCGCATCACGCGAGTTCTCCTCTTGCGCATTTGCCGTCACGCCTCCGACATCAACCTTTCCGACCGGCACGCCGTTTTCAATCGCCAGCCCGGTGAGGAGCGGCCCGGCCGTCATGGGGATGTTGAGCCGCGCGAACGCCGCGTCCTCGAAGAGGATCCCGCACTGCGCGCGCACGACCTCGCGCACCATCCACCGCAGCGGGATGTTCGCGAGCGCGTACGGCGTGTCGTCTGACACAGCGCCGCCGCCGACGTCTGCGGATGAGCGTCAGGAGGAGGGCACAGTGGCAGAGACATGGATGGTACGTACTGCAGTGGCACCCCGCGAACCACACCTCTTGGACGTCCGTCGTGAAGCCTTCCACCGACGGCTTGTTCTCCTCGTCGTCCTGCTCTCCGTAGAGCGCATTTTCCACCACATTCACGAGCTTCTGTTCCCCACTCTCGAGCGCTTCGGCTATGTCTTGCGCGGCGTGCTTGACGTCGAACGGCAGATTCTTGACATGCGTCAGTAGTGATGTCGGCCCGCCATCTGGACTCGGCCGGTGATACAGGTTAGGGCGGAAGAGCGCGCGGTGCTGCGAGAGGCCAGTTCAGGGTCGCGTCACGCAGAAGGAGCGGAGGATGAACATGCCTCGTCGAGCGCGAGCGCCTGGCGGAAGGTCCTGATAGTAGTGTTGGTCGATACAAATGGCAGGGTGCGTGACATGATCAAGCCGACGCTCGCGACGGTGTCCCTACAAGTTCACAGCGCCATCAGACCCTTGTGTCCACCGGTAGGAATAGCGCACATACCATACGCCAAGGAACTCAATCGGCACAGCGCGCGAAAAGGTCTGCTTGAAACCATCCGCAAGCTTTGCTTTCGCCTTCAACGCGACGACGCGTAGAGCTTGTACGCGAACGACACCTGCTCGTCATTGTCCTTGCTCAAAAGGCCGACCTTCGTGCAGCATGAGGATCAGGATGTAGAATAAAGGAAGCGCGCAAGAGAAGCGTACCTTGTGGAGCATCCCCGCAAGCGCGCGCGCCGTGTAAGCGCCGCGCGAGAAACCTGCACAGCGTTCGTTCCTCGTGAGGACAGGTGGTAGAGGGAAAAGCAAACGCACCGAACAGGCAGACCTTATCCCCAGTGTTGTAGTTCTGCATGAGGAAGCGGTAGCCGTCCAGGACGTGTTCGGAGAGGTACCACGCAAACGCCTCGTCGAGAATCTTTGCGCCCCAGCGGAATATGGGCTTGACAGCGCCTGGCTTGAAATACGTGCCTACCCCAGCCTGCACGCACACTCAGTCACCCGGGCAAGGCAGGCGCGATGCGAAATGCCGCACTTGATAGTAGCACAACTGATCCTCAGCGCGATCCTTCTTGAGCAGCGAGTAGAACTTGACCACGTTCGTGTTCTGTGCGTGCCAAGCAACCCGAAAGGTCCTCCAGCATACATCACAGCCGAGAGGAGATGGGCACGCACCTTGGTTCCATACTCGTTCGACGTGCCGTCGAAGCAGAGGATGAGCGTTCGGGGTTTGCGGATCATAACGGCGGGGGCCGGCGGAGCCAGCGGTGTGGAGGATGTTGGTTGGGACATGTTGCGCGCCTTTGTCGCCGTATAGTATGCGTTCTAAATGCCAACACCGAACGCCAAGATAGGACTAGAATGCGTGCGGTGGGGTACAGAGGAGGTAGGGATGCATGAAAAGAGTGATCAGTACACAACTTATAGCAGCTGCAATGTGACTCGCTGGGGAACACTCCGAACAGCTCCTTCGGCAAGCGCCCTCTGTATCGGGTCGATCAAAAGGCCGGGAGACCATTGGAGACGATTGGTCGCATGCTCAGCCACTGCGCCCGCACAAGCCCCGTATACGACAGGGCTATCGTCTTGCGGTCAATGGCAATCAAAATACGGGGGCGTCGAATCGCCTGCGAAGCAGCCAGGGCGCAAAACTTTAGCTGTGTGTCAAGCGCGCGCGGATTTAGGGGGGGAGTCAGATAGGCGTCGCAGCTAGGTAAAGCTTATTTGAGGTCATCGTCGTCAAACTGTCACGGGCAGAGCCACCAAGGAGTCCGCTGGGGAAGTCAGCGCCTGAAGTAATCGTATGAGGGATTGGGACAGCTTGACAGATCCACATAGGAGGCCATGAAGACACACCGCACAGCAAGATCGACTCAGACATGGTGCGATACCCTAAGCGCCAAATTCAAGGGGCCCTGAGACCGGGGATAGAAACCAAAAGCAGCGTCTGCACAATTGCTCCACAATACAGGGCGCGATTCGTGTGTGTCCAGGGCACAAGTGACTCGGCATCCTTGGGGACACACTCTGGACCGAGCCGTTGATTGGCCTCGAAACAGATGCCAAATGTATAGCTGGCATAAAGATGGGATCATGACAGGAAAGCGTCAGACTCCAGACATGCATGAAGCGTGACGAAAGCACATACGGTTATTTTTACCGCCAGACGCACACCGCCCGGTCACAAGAAATATAGTTGATGATTAGGATTGTCGTAGAATCCTGTCGAGGTCCACATTGAGTCCTTAAAGCCAACTAGAATGGAAAAGCCGATAAGGCGCACCGCATAGTGACTCTACCCAGGGCTATCATTGAGGCACCGCTGCATCGACCCTCTTACCGTCGGTGGGATCCGTCCATACGGCCGTACACGATGGAATTCAGGAGTTGCAAGAGTAGGGTGGACCGTATCGAGGCTGAGGAAAGAAAGGAAACCAGGACGAGAAAATTTCTCGGCACTTTTGGCCGGGCCGGTCTATCCGCGCAGCGAGCCACGCCAAGGAGCGACTCCGTCAAGTTCTGGCTTCCATCTTTTCTTGCCATCCCATTTATAACTGTCAGTTCGACGGCATCAGTTTCACTGCGGGGATGAAAGACACGCTGGTGTACGACTCTTTGGGCCGGATACAGCAGACGGTTCGGCACCAACTTCTCGTATCAAACCCTAGCCTCGAAGACTGTAGTCTGTCCCGCTCCCACAAGATGCAAGATCATTCCGGCAGCCCAAAGACGTTGGGAAATGAGAGTAGAATGCCACACATCTTCCTCGGAACTTCCGGGCAACCAACCGGTGAGTGCCTTTGACTGCTTCAATGTGCTCGACGCGTTGCTGACGATCATGATACCGGCGGCAGGCCAATTGGCAGTCGCTCTGGCCTTGTCATGCATCGGGACATCGGTGTACAAGGATGAGTCGCCCGTATCATCGGTGGATCGAAGATTTCAGCGCCTTGGGGGTTTTACTAGGACATCTTCACCGGCTTTCCTCGCAGGAAAGCGAGATGCAACGATGAGCGGGCATCTAGACTTGGGTCAAGCGCATGTCGGGAGGCTGGGGATGGCTTCGCAATGAAGAAATCACAATTGGTACCAAGCCTGTCATTCGCTGATATCTAGTGTTGCCTTGAACCACTCGATTGTTTGCCTCACCACAACTAGTCGCCGGCCCCTGGGAAGACTCCACCACTTCCAGTTCATTGCCCGGCCGGAAGATAACTCTGCGTGGCGGCCCAGGTAGCCATCCCAGTCTGCTCGTAGCCAGGTCAGTGCTGTGGCACGCAGATAGACCATCATACGAGGCGACCTACCGAGGTGCAGTGGGTCAACCCAGTCCAGCGATGTCTCACCAAGCTCTTCAAGGTACTTCTCCAGCGCTTTTGGAGTGAAGCCGTCCACCAATCCCTCAATGCGCAGGTAATGGTCCAGTGTCGGTGACCGGCACTCTGCGCCCAGCGTATCTCTCTCCGCCGCGAGCCACAGCTCCTCCCACACGGCGTCCAAGACCTTCCCTATGAACACGACGTGTCTCTTCACGGCGCGCCCTACCGTGGTCTTCAGCGCGTCCCCTTCTGCGTCCTTGAGAGCCTCCCACGCCGCGCTCCAAGCCCACAGGCGCCAGCAAGCGCGCGCAAGGTGCCCGTGGTACGCGCTCGGTACCCGGCGCCATGTCTCCCAGGTGTACTTTTCTTCGGGTCCGAGCACCGTGCTCGACGAGACTGAAGCGACGTTCGTCGAGCGGACCTTGCACAGTCCGTCGGAGGAGATCTTGCTGCTTACCCGGTATTGTATTTGAATCACATTGAAGATGCGACTCGGGCGAGGAATGTGCCTCGCCCAGAATTTGCGGTGTATGGATTTGACATTCGGCGGGGCGGGAGGGGGGTTGTTGATGGAAAATGGCTGCGAGGCTTCAATATCGGATCCATCCGAGAGTTCAGAGGGGGTGGACTGATTTCTGTGCTGTCAATAATGCATCAAATTCTATCGCCATGACAGCTTACCTCCAAGTTAAGGTCGACCTCGGAAGGACCGGAAGCCAGGGCTTGAGCAGTCTTTTCTCGTCGATAGCCGTTTGCGAGAGCATCGCTCTTGGAGCTCGCATCATCGTCGTCTAAGGAGCGCTGTGGTAGGACGAAAAAACAGGGGTCAGGCCCTTGAGCACAGTCATGCAGACCGGCACAGCTTACCTGAATAGATGTTGACGCTGCGCGTGCAATACTGTTCAATCGTGGTCGTTTGGCAGGGGGTTGCTTGTCCACCTCAGAGTCCTCGGAAGCGTCGATATCTATGGTTCTGGCATCAGAGTCGTCTTCATCTCTCCGAGCCTTGCGTCCCTTCTGAAGATAGGGCAGTCCATTAGGTATACTCCCAGAGAGCAACCAGAGTTGATTAAATCGAAGCGCACCTTGCGCCCCGCGCGCGAACACTTTATCTTGCGTCTCGCACAGCGGGCACAGATACCGCCATTACGTGTCTCGCACAGGGCCGCGCGCTCAGCGCAGGCAGAGCAAGGTGGATTGTAACGAATATACTACACAAATAGATTCTGTTAGTAACCTCCATGCCCTGCAAACGGGGACTTACTCCTGGAGTTGTTTTCTCACCGGCGGCGCGAGGGTGGTACTTCGCTTGGTCCGTTTTGGCTTGAGTCGGATGTCTGCCGCGTCCATTCTGCTCGTCCTCGTGTAGTACTTTTTCTCCAATCGACTGTGGAGCCGGCGGAAGGCATCAGCGACCAAGGCGAGACAGTCGATACAAGACGAGGCTTACTGTCACAGAAGTTTTGCTCGCCTCCGACGACTTGGTTGCTCTGGAAAATGGGGCTGGAAGCTGCACATGCACACACACACTTCAGTTACCAGCCAGCAACAAGGGACAATCGCGTACCTGCACCGCAGGACCCGCCGCGGGCGCATGGGCCTGTGACGGAGATCCGGCATCGCCTGGCAGCGAATCCAACGCCGTGCGCAAATCTTCTCTTTCCCCGCGCAAACGTGCGAGGACGATCTGTGCTCTGCGCTCGCCTGTCCGATGGGCCACTCCATTCGCATCCTGCTCGGAATTCCGCAGCGCATCCTGTGTCTCCGCTAGCTGGCGCTTCAGCTTGTCATTCGCGACCGCATACATCACAGCAAGGCGCTGGGCCTCGTCCCGCGCACTGCGTGCGTCGCGCAGGTCGCGCTCGGTAAGGGCGACTTGACTGCGGAGGAGCGTGAGCTCGCGGACTCGGTCGCTGTAGCGGTCATCAAGGGAGCGCGGTGGGGTGCTCATAGGCGCGAGGGGTGAAGAGCAAAGTGATGTGAGGGATGGACGGGGGATATTTGAGGGACGATAATGTGGCCCAGGTCGGCTACCCGTATATCCGAAGTTGCTGGAACCAAATTTCAGAACGCGCCCGGGCGCCGACATTGGACGAATCCCGTTTCTTCTATGTCGAAGGGCACGGGGTCTGTTTTGCACCATTTCGTCTTCATCTCGCTCATGATGTCCACCGAGGAGCCTGGTTCAGCTTCAATAGATCGAACTATATCAAGCATTTTCAAATACAGCGACGTACATCATTGTAGCCTGGTGACACAAAGGAGTCCGGAGGTTCTATGTTAGAGCGCGACCAAAAAATTCAAAAGAAAGGTCAGAGAAAAGACTGCTTGATCTCGCTCGCCCATGGCGAGGAACCCAAGGCATATGAAGACCGTGCCACGTCGCGCTTTGCCGATCTGAGGCTGGAAACAAGGGCGTACTGCCCGCGGGAAGGAGCGGAGGGTGAAAGCGTCGCATGGAAGTTAGCGCGGCATGAAATTGATATACACGGAGAAACGACTGGATTGGAACAGTCAAAACAAATCACGATGAGGAAGAACAGGGCTCACAAAGGCAGCGGTATCGTCGACATGCATTCCGAAGCTACTTGAAACACATCAGCTGCGGCACATGCTGGGAACTTACAATTGCTCACGACACAGCAAGGCTATGTATCCTCCGATGTTGCAACGGAGCTAATCATCGACTTCACAATGGTGCCTACGAGGTAGTAGTACGAGCTACATGAAACACGGCATGGCACCTGGCAGTTGTGCTGGCAGACTCGTCAGATCAGTTTGAAAGTCCGGGCATTTCCGGCAGCGTGCGAAGTTACTTTCAGTCTCTCCGGCTACCACGCACCAGGAGAGCAACACTACGACTACTAGATCCCTGGGCAAGAACCGGCAAAATAAGAGTAAAACACGGTGGCAGCTGAGAAGCTTGCACAGTATCAAGTCAATTGGCAACGACACCGGCCCAGCGCGCACTCAGGCTACCCTCCCAGCGGCTGCACTCCTCTTGCTCAGGCCCAGGGCCGGGAATTGGCACATTTCTTGCTCGCGGTGCGTGACCCTCCGTTTCATGTACGATGAGTCTTACCCACTTTGCAGCATCGTTCTCAAAGGTCCTTGCACTGGGATACGACATCCTGCGGGTTCAAAGTCCACATCAACTCGCGATCGATCCCATTGACCCGCATACCGATCATGGCCATGGTGCCTTTGGATATCCACGTCGTGGTGATTGAGTGGGCGTATCGGTCTTCTCAACACGCCGCCATCGACTATCACACCCTTCTTGCGTGTTCACTTGTCTGTCGGGCATGGACACCCATCGCTCAACGCCTCCTCTTCCGCCGCATACCCAAGGACATCTCCACATCAAATATAGCCCTTCTCCTCTGCACACTGCGTGCATCGCCACACCTCGCTGCCCATGTTCGCTCGATCACTATCAGCATTTGGCCGGACCGCAGCTGCGCCGATTTCACTGCCAATGACGTCGCGGTGCTCGAGCTCTGCCCAAACGTCGACGGCATCAGCATAGTTCCCGACCTCGGCCTTCATCACTCACAAGCCGAATTGGTCGAGAGCTTGCACTCCCTCTCCAAGCGGCGCCCCGTCTTCCTCAGCCTGTCCGGCCACTCTATGTTCGTCGAGCGCGTCATACACATCTGGCCCACTGTCCGCCACCTCGACCTGCGCCTATGGCCCTTGGCCTCCTGGGCTAAGCCGATGGTGCATATGCCCCGCGCGCTCCACACACTAGCGGCGACCGCAAACAGCCTGCATATTGAATGGTCTGTGCCTGCAGCTGTGGCGCCCGCGCTGTCCGACCTCGAGATTTGGAACGTCGACTGGGAAAACGCCGAGCAATGCGCGGCGCTCGTTTCGTCGGGCATCCTCACGCAGCTGCGCACTCTCGTCGTAAACGGTTTCGCGCCCGCGCCCGCGGGTGCGGTGCTCGAGGCGCTCGCGGGCCTCAAGACGCTCGTGCTCACGAAGCTGCCGGGGCGGCCATGCCTGCTCCCGCGCGGACTCTGTCACCTCGGGTACCACTTCAACGGCCACGGCGAGGAGTTTGTCAGCAATGCACGGCTGCTCGTGGATGCAGCGCGTGCCCTGCCGGAGTTGAGGCTTGTCACAGTGACGCGCGGCTCGTCGCGGGCGGTGCTGGAGGTATTCGCGAGGTGGTGTCAAGTCGGCGGGGTAGAGCTTTCCTTGTACGAAGACCCAGGCTGCTTCCCTGTGAGTGGAAGTATGGGTATTTGTGCGAGTTTTAACTGACGACGCGACAGCGCCCGCGGCATGTCGACTGGATCTGACGCATGTCAGTGTCAGGCTGGGGCAAGAGAGCCAATTAGATGATTCGAGCGCAACGAGCATGCAGTCTGGAAATGGCGTACACTGTGCGCAACCTCTTGGAGAAGATCCTCTATTATGATGGTTCCGAGCGCCGCCAGCGCCGCCGCTTGCGGCCCATGGTATACGAGCCCGCTGAACGCGACAAGTTTCGTGTCGCTCCCAAGCCAGCCGCTCATGTAGTGCTCGAGGTGGCGGAGTGCTGGCGGCCTCTCGGAGTCGGCAAGTTCAATGCACAGGTGTCCGGCGATGCGCGCGTGTGCAGAAGAGGGCAATAAATTTGATCTTGCGAATCCTGTGGCCGCCGAGCCCGACTCAGAGGCAATGATGTCTTGCCGCAGAATAATTTACGGCAATGCGAAGCACAGCGTCTCGTCGAGTCACGCTGATTACTCTTCCGGATGAAGGCAAAACGCAATAGCAACAGCTTTTTCGGCCGCTCAACTGCAGCGGCAGCTACCTTGCCCCATGCAGATAGAGTGGCAAGTACCTGACTCGGCGAGGCCAAGTCAAAAAACTGACTACGCTTCTCTCCCACCCACTACCCTGCAGTGACCGACTCGGACGTCTCGTGGTAGCGAGTGATCAATTGCTCCGTTGCCGGCCGGTGTGGAACGGCAAGTGTCGCCCATGACTTCACCTGATCTTTATGAGCAGTACCGTGCTTGCCTGGTGCGTAGCGCCCGACCTATTTCGACAGATACGTGTTCAATGCTTTACAGCCCGAAAGGATTTCATCCACTCAGCGTCGGCTTCACTCCCAATCTGCCAGATCCCGCATGATGACACTTCCTTTGGATATCCAAGGGATCGTCCTCGAGTCCGTGTACCGGTCCTCGCAACACAATGTCATCGACTACCCCACTCTCCGCGCGTGCGCCTTAGTATGCCGCAACTGGACCCCCATCGCGCAACGCCTCCTCCTCCGTCGAGCTCCCTATCCCAGTATCCAATTCAGCAACCCAAGAAATCACAGAAAAACCGCCCTCTTTCTCCGGACACTTCGCGCGGCGCCCATGCTCGCTGCGCATGTCCGTGCGGTTACTATCTACATACAACCCCTCCACGTGGATGACGGCGGAAACACCTTTGAAGTACTCAAGCTATGCACGAGCCTCGGCGGCGTATACATCAACGGCATCGACATCGACAGTATGGACGTCTGCGGCGTATCCTGCGTAGGCGCTCTCCTCAAGCGTTTTATAGCGCGTCTGGAGTCCATCCCAATCCACCCCACCTTCATTAGTGTAGCTGGATCCTCTGCGTTCATCGACCGCGTCATCAACATATGGCCGAGTGTCCGCGCCCTTGACGTGCTTACGTGGTGGTCAACCCCTTCGGAGCAGCTGAAGGTGCGCATGCCACGCGCGCTGAACGCACTGGAGGTGTCCGCGCGGACTGTGCGCCGGCACTGGTCTTCAACGATAGCCATGGCACCCGCGTTGCGTGATGTTGAGCTCCAGGGCACTGACTGGAACAACGCGGCACAGTGCGCGGCGCTCGTCGCGTCCGGCATGCTTGTGCAACTCCATACGCTTGTCGTGGACCACGCCCCCTCGCCTGCGATCTCCGAGATGCTCGCGGGCCTCGAGACGCTCGTGCTTGCGTCGCTGCCGCATCAGGCGTGCACGCTTCCGCGGGGCCTCTGGCATCTCGGGTACCACTTTCAAGGCGTCGGGTACGACGAAGAGGTCTTGCACGTTCGGCTACTCCTGGATGCCGCCCGCACGCTACCCAAGTTGCGACTCGTCACCGCAACGCGTCGCTCATCGCAGGAGGTGCTGGAGGAGTTTGAAAGGGTGTGTAGGGCTTGCAGGTTTGATTTTGCGATGTATGTGGACCCGAAGTGCTTTCCGGTGAGTGACAGTCATGCATGGGTGCGAGATGAAGTTGAAGAAATGCCACAGCGCCCGCGGAATGTCGACTGGATTTGATGGCCGCTGACACAAGGGGACTGGATTAAATGATCCCGCTGTTCATGACTTAATAACGCAACCATTCGAAGATGACCTTTGATCGATGCAAAACATGCAAAACCTGCCGCATCATCCCCACATGTCTCAAGGAAAATCGACTGATTAGATACTGCAAGGAAGGGAACGCGGAGAGCCCTATTTTTTAGTGCTTCTGGACGTGTGTACCCGTGTACTGACAAGCGCACTGTGACCCTTTAACAGTCAATATTCCGTGGGCTCTGTCGCCATTGTCAGTTTGAATTTGCAACTCTAGCAATGCGGGCACGGGTACACCAGATACTCCCCGAATTCCCGACACACGCTCTCGCGTTGCTTCGGCACCTCTTGCGTGGAGCAGCGCATTACTTTAAAGACCATCAGCCCCGGCCTCGCGCGCACAGAGCCCAAGAAAGTTTGCGCCTTCCAGCTCCCAGCATTCGGGTGGGTATTCAAAATGCTGCAAAGTGCGCGGGAGCAGAAAAACCTCCCTGGTAGGGAGGCTACTCACGAGCACCGCCAGCTGCTCGGGGAGCGCGGTCGACGAGGCCAGGAGCGCGCCCCATGATGCGCAGATAAGCGAGAAACACCCGACATGATCAGTGCTGCGCCATGACACTGCATCATGTCCGCTGGCGCGATTTAAAGGTCATGCATTGCGGGCGGTAGTTAGTACGTCATCGAGCAGAAAGGAATGAGAAGGCTCTGGCCTTCAATGGGCCTGATAGGCGTGTTCTTACCTACAGATATATACACGAGTGAAAGGCATCTTCAATATTTTATCCCCCGTTCATTGCATTTGCGATTTAAGTGACGACAAAAACTTATGTCTCGCGTCAGCTCTAAGTCAGATACAGTCAAGGTGCCGCAGACGCTGATGTCGACATTAGCACGGCAACAAATGCGCTGAATTATCCACTCACAGGAAAGCACGCTGTATCCGCGTACACCACAAACTCCACACCGCGTACGCAACACGAGCTTTTGAAATGCTTCAGCACCGCTTGCGATGACCAGCGCGTCACCGTGAGCAGGCTAAGCTGCGCTGTCGCGCTCAGGGCGTCCAGGAGAATTTTCACTCCCCATTGCTGCTCCGTGCCACCATTCGCGTGGTATCCGAGATGCCTCAGAGTGCGCGGGAGCACGACTGGGAGGTGCTTCTTGGTCGGGAGCTCCTGGAAGACGAGACTCTCCAGCCCTTTCAGCTGCTCGAGAATCGAGGCTGGTGGGAACTGGGTGGAGGACCCCACCATGCGTAGCGTGCGGAGTTGGGCGAGCAGGCCGGGCGCAATCAGAACCCGCTCCGCGTCGGACGATGTCACTGTGTCTCCTGGAAGCCGACAGTAAATCTCAAGGTCATGCAGCGCAGGCGGTACGGTGCCAGACGCGAGCCAGGACGACCGCACGTCCACGCCACGTATGGAAAGCGCCTGCAGCGTGGATGGTATCTTCACCTGGTTCGCGATTCGATCCCAACCGCAGCTAGCCAAATCCAGTACACGCACGCTCGGCCAGATTTCGATGACGCGGTTCATGAGCGACAGATCACCATACATGCTGACGAAGTTGGGGCGGACTCCGACAGCCCCCAAATGCGTGATGAACTCGGAGTCGGAGCGGGTGCCAAATCCCCCAACTGTGAGGCTTTGGAGCAGGAAGACACTCTGCACATTTGGGCACAGCGCAAGTGCCGCGAGTTGGCCGCGAGCTCTTCTGTCACTGTATGAGCATCTTGATAGGGGCTCTGCAAGTTGAAAGTGCGGACGTGGGCGGCCAGGTGGGGCGCCGTGCGTAGCGTGCGGTGGAGGCAGGTGATTGCGATGGTCCAGGTATCGATAGTTTAATAAACGAGTTCGCGCCGGCGAAAGGTACGCGGCGGAACAGGAGGCGCTGCGCGATAGGTGTCCAGGCTTTTACGAGGGCACACGCACGCATGGAAGGTTACTCAGTGGTCGTGTGTTGCGACAGGCGGTAGAGCCATTCAATGATGATGATGTGGACGTCTAGAGGGACTGGGACATTCTCCAGCATTCTGTTGCGCGCGCGGGTTGTGCCAATACAATTCTGTGATAGGTATGATTGGGATAATCTGCATCCAACAGCGGACGAGGTACGCACCAGCCGTTGCTTCTGAATGTCGTACGTGGATGGATGGCCGTTGACAGAAGAAGTTGCGGTAATGCGCACGGAGGGGATGGTAACTCACAGGACCTCGGGTGGAATGTCCGACGCCGGACATCCTCGGGACATTCCATATGTCCTGAGCATGCCCATAGCCTGCCCAGGTCCGGACATCCTCTGGGCATCCTCTGGACTTTCCGCGTGTCCAGAGGATGTCCGGAGGTGGACAGCCAGGACCCAGTCAGGGCCGTGCTCATTGTTTCTTATATTTTGCTCAATTTCAGCCGAATTCCGCTCAATAGGATAAAATAGTGCATATATTCGCAATTTCTAAGTACATAGTATTACGGGGCCACGCGCTATCTAGGACTATGAAGCGTGGTGCCGACCCTCTATTACATGCGGCAATGCAGCTCCTAAGTACCTGCTGAACCACGATTTCAGTGAAGTGCGCGCGAAAGGGGGCAGAAGTTGTGCTTACCGGCTGCGACAAACACATCGTGCGCACGGCGCGCGTTGAGCAATGAGGCGGGCTACAAGGAGTAGATGAGCTTGAGCAGGCTACAAGCGACTATCACTCACTTCACATTCCGGCGCATATACGCTAGAACATGGAGGAGTTAGCGGGTCTCGGCGTGACTCAATACAGCACATACCGCTCGACTCACAGCCTCCCCGAGAGACTTATAGTCAGTTCTAGCGCTCTTATTGGCTGACAACAGCCAAAAGCACTCACGGGGAAGAACATTTGATAGCGAGGGGGGCCGGCAGAGAGACCTGGAGTAGCGGCAGGGCGGGGAGGGGAAGTGGGGGAAGTGGGGAAAGTTGAG
Organism: Auriscalpium orientale; assembly: GCA_019915035.1. Classification (NCBI taxonomy): domain Eukaryota; kingdom Fungi; phylum Basidiomycota; class Agaricomycetes; order Russulales; family Auriscalpiaceae; genus Auriscalpium; species Auriscalpium orientale. The sequence goes on from JAHLMH010000019.1 coordinate 80,582, forward strand.
GACGAAGGGAATGGGCGACACATCCAGCTATATATACGACCCCATCCCCAGTTTTCGCACGGGGTCCAGCTGGCAATATTTTGGGGTGCGGCGCAAGTGGGAGGGAGCAGGACTTGGCGACGCGTCGCGCGTTGTTTGGCTATCTGTCGGAGACCAAATAAACGGCCCAGCTGTGCAGCTCAGGACATCGTCTGGATCTGAGGCAAGAACGGAACAGATACGGACAGATCAGGTCATTCCGAATGCCCTGAGCTGCCTAGCGCCGGACATTTAGGGCCAATGTGCTGTGACTGCCAAAGGACAGAAAAGCTCGGAGCCGGAATTGCCTTGTGATAGCTTATGTACACTCCCGCCGCGTGATGACATAGCCCGAGCAATTTTCCGCTGTTGCTTTTACCAAACCACCAGCCGAGCATGGCACCACTTCCCTACGACGTCCACGTCGAGGTCCTGAACTGGGTCTACCGCTCCTCGCAGCACGACACTCTCGACCGCCCCACGCTCCGCGCCTGTGCACTCGTCTGCAAAGCATGGACATACCCTGCGCAGCGCCTCCTCTTTCGCCGCACCTGGGCTAAGCACCCACAGGAGGACATCAGCCCTGCCCAGCTCACGCAGCTCCTCTGCGCAGTGCGCGAAAAACCTGTTCTTGGCACGCATGTGCACAGCTTTGCCATCCCCAAGGACCCCATCGAGCTGCTCGACGACGACGTCCTCGAGCTCCTCGCCCTCTGCCCGAACGTACGCGCCCTGCACGTGTACGTTCTTGGCCGGGTTTATTCTCTGCGGGAGCTTGACTTGCACCTTTCGTCCCTGCACATTACCGGCCTTCCGGATGCTGTTGTTGAGGCGGTGAACTTGTGGCCCTGCCTTCAAAGCCTCGAGGTCAACATCGATATGTATTCCGGCGAGACCCTCGACCGTCCCGAGCCACTCAAAACCCCGCGCTGCCTCTTTGTTGACTGGCACAACCCGGTCAGCGCACGGTGGATTCTCAACACGGCAGACGCGTCCACGGTGCGCGAGATCGAGATGTCCGGCATCATATGGAGCTTTTCATCCTGTGTGCGCAGCTTATTGCCTACTCTTGCTTACATTACGTCGCTGGTTCTCGACGAAGAGCTGCCCCCGCAGGCCATCATGGATCGCTGCGCGGCGCTGGAGACGCTCGTGTTCACGGATAGCCCCACGGCGGCGGTCGCGCTGCCCCGGACTCTCCAACATGTCGGGTACCACGCGACGCGGAAGGACGCCGAGCTGGGATGCCTGCTCGCCGCACTGTGGGCTCTCCCGCACTTGCGCCTAGTGACAGCGACGCGCGTGCTGGCCGTGTCTGCCCAGGCTGAACTGCGGCGCGTGTGTCAGGCGATCGATGCTGAGCTGGAGCTATTTGGGAGCGCGGGTATGTTCCGTGTAAGTCGGTTGGAACCGTTGTTTGACACATGCGGACTGATTTTTTTACGCAGGGTATCATGAACCAGGACTGGATCTAGAAGCCCACCGACTTGGACCAATCTGCTACCATTCTCCTTCATTGATGAGTTCGAGGGCGGGATCAAGAGTGCTGTCACGCATGCCTGGAAGGAGCGGGCCCCATCCTGCTGCTCCAAGTCGCTACCCGAGTGGTATCCAAAGTGCCGCAGGGTGCTCGGGAGTGCAAAGCTCTTCTTGGTCGTGAAGCTCTCGATGACGAGGCTCTCGAGCACCGCCAGCTGCTCGAGAACCGCGGCCAGCGGGAATTCGGCAAAGTGCCCGACGATACGCAGCATGCGCAGCTGCGCGAACACGCCGGACACGATCACCGCCGCGCCGGTCCAGTGAGACATGTCCACTGCAGTCGAGCATTCGATCTCCAGGTCGCAGCGCGGGCGGTACGGTGCCGGTTGCGGGCCAGTACAGGGGCATGTCGCACGCGCGGGTGGACAGTACCTGCAGTGTGCGGGGCATCTGCACCGGGACGTTCGCGCCTTCATCCCGCCTCCACGGAGTCATTTCGAGAGCGCGCACGCTCGGCCAGGTTTGTGTAACGCGGTTGATAAGTGACTTGTAGCCGGACATGCTGATGAATTCAGGGCGTATTCGCATAGTGCCCAAGCGCGCGATGAGTTCGGAGTGGGGCCGGACGTCAAATTTCCCAAGCGCTCCGACGAAGAAAATGCTCAGCACGTTCGTGCACAGGGCGAGCGCCGCCAGCTCCTCCTCCTCCGCGACGGCGTCGAGATGGTGGTTCAGCGATTTGAAAAAGGTGCGGACGTGGGCAGCGAGGTGGGGTGCCGCGAGGAGCGTGTGGAGGAGGCGGGCGACCGGTTGGGTGTTGGGGACGCGGCGGAAGAGGAGGCGCTGTGCTGTGGGTGTCCAGGCTTTGCATACGAGGGCACACGCACGCATGGTTCGGTAATCGACGTTGTCGCGTTGCGAGTGCCGGTATAGCCATTCGATCACGATGATCTGGATGTCGAGAGGGACCTTCGCCTGCATTATTTGGAAGAGAGTCGCAGATTCCGACGTGGAAAAAGTGCTATAACATGATTGGAATCATCTGCATCGAATGGAGAACGTGCTACGCACTACGACAGTAAATCAGAAAGCGATCTCGGCGTAGCAAAAGTTGCTGGTGAGCCAAGAAAAGTCTGCTTGCGTGCAGGTCAGGCCTAGGAAAACAATCGGTCATTGAATGAATGCAATGACTGGGCCAGAAGTGAGAACCAGTCACCAGATAACACGCAGCACAAGTCATCTCAGCTGATAATTCCTCCTGGTGCAGCTTTTCTTCGGAATCTAGTGGATGGAGAGCTCTTGCCAGTGACAGAAGATGTGGTGCGCCGCCGGGCTCGCCGCTCGGAGTTGGCTCGGGTCACTTTGTGACGGTCACGCGTTGGGGCGTGACACTGAGGACCTCCCGCCGCCCACATGCCTGACGAGCAAGCTCTTCGCATTCCACCATCGCACATTGGCGGCCTCATACCTACCGGCCGTACGACTAACAGCTGGATATCCTGGACTCTTGTCACCGCTTCTAACCCAAAGCCTTCTCCTGTGAACATATGGTCAGTGCATGCGCCCTCGTTTGCAGAATTTGGCCATTCCAACCTGAGCGCTTTCTGCAGGCTATGAATGCACTGCGAATCTTTCCTCGCCCCCACGCCCCCTGAGAGGAGTACGCCATCTGATCCCTGCTCGGCCGCGCCGACGTCAAACACACTGAGAGTTCCCCGCCCTTTCGGCGGTCTGCCGCCGTCCGATCTCCCGCGCGACTCAAGTCCGCGTTGCAATGCTCGACAAATCACCCTTTGCTCATGGGCTGGAACGATGACGGAGATAATGGCAGGCCCTAGTGGCTAGGTGCGTCCATCCATCTCTACGCCCATATTTGCCACGTCACTCACACAACGCCTGCCTCCGCTTTTTCAGACAACGACACGAGTTACTCAAACACCCCTAAACATACGCGGATCCCGAGGCATGCAGAAGTGAAGGGAAATGGTGGGGGGTGCGGGCAGCCGAGCCCCAGGTGCGCCGAGTTCACGCTAGGTCTCGTCTTTCCCGCATCATTGACGGCAGCCGCCTCTATTAGGACTTGCAAAACGCACTCGTCATTCGCACCAGTCCGCAATGGACGGCTTATAACAGCATGCACCCCCAGACGCGCGGATCGGGTGCGCAGCCCTGCGCCTGGAAACTGCGTTACTCGGTGGACAACTCATATCACGTGAGGGGACGGGCGTTGGTCGAACACCGTGCATACACCCAACGTAGGCCCTGCGTCTCAAGCTTCAAAGCTCCACGTACTACCTCGGTGGTCATCAGCGCGCTCGCCCGAAGCCTCTCGCCCGATTGTCGCATCCAGGACGCCCAGCGCCTAAGACACCTCCGGCAGTGGCGCTTCTGCAACGCGACCTTCCTTCCGCGACCACCTCAACGCGGAAGCAAGCGGCATGCTGCCCGCAAACAACTCTCTACTCATTTCACCAGCCCATCCCCCTCACGCCGTCCGCACGTCCCGGTCCTCCCGATCCCTGTCTACATCTACCGCGCTCCACCCGGTGCAACTACTCCCACTGAGACATCCTCGAGGAGCCACGTCGGCGCGCCATGTCGGAAGACGAGCTTGACGTATCGTCGTACGAATTCACGCCGCGCGAGTCGCAGCTCTGAGGTGCGTTCGCGTACTCGGCTCCGAACAGACGGAGCGCGGGCGGAAAGCGGCGGGACGCGAGCCGCTAGGACTAGTTCAAAGCGGACGCGTCGTCCGCCCCATCGCCCTCATGAAAAGCCGGCTTTCGGCTTTGATTATGCCAAGGCAAAGAGCGGAAGCAGGGCGACAAGGACGGAAGAACGTGTGTCTGTCGGCGCGAGTCCCGCACGCCCACGTCGACGCGTTGTACTCGAAGGGCAACAGCGCGACGCTAGGTGGAATCGTCTGCGCTTCCTCTTACCCCGTGCCGCGTCTCAGGCCGCGTAGGAGCCGCTGTCGTGCGCCGTCGCGCCAGGCGTGAACATCGCCGGCCAGCTGATTACGGACGGCCATGCTAGGTCTCTGGTTTTGGCCCTTCGAGCACGACCGCCGACGCGTGCCCGTCCTCACGCACCCGCTACGCACCCGCATCAACGATACTCTCTATCCGCCCGTCAGTCTTTCGCATCGCGAGCGAGCCCGCGAACGGTGCGGCCCAATACGCCAACTGCGCGACTTTTTGTCTCTGCACACCCACCACGCATACAGCCGGAACATCGATACACTACGTGATTTTCCTCGAGGCAGTGCGTGCGACATTCGATTCGCCGGTTATGTCCCATCTTCACCGTCTCAGGCTTTCTATACTTCAAGTTCGATTTCTTGAAGAAGGAAAGAAAGGAAAGGGGAAGGAGGTTGGAAGAGCGGACTTGGCGCGGCGCTCGGGAACTACCTCATCAGTATGATTCGCGCAGTTGTAAGCCGGGTTTCTCTCAGTGCGCCATTGGGCAGTTGGTTTATCGAGCTTGTAGATTGTGGTCCAGCCGCCTGATCGTGTTCCTCGAAATCAGCCCGCTCTTCATCGATCATCTCTCAGGCGCGTCTGGCGTTCCTCAATATAACACGGGATTCTTGGCGTAGGGTAGGTACTGAGGGAGAGGGAGGCGGTTTCGGTTGTTGGGGTGTCGGTGGGGCGTGTAAGGGTTGAAGTGAAGGCAGAGCGACGTTGCCGTGGTGTCCACCTGGCTCGCCGGTGGCGGTGGTGGAAGACGGGAATGTGGTAGTCGGGCAGCCCGGGGCCTAGGTGAGGCGACTTGCTTGGTCTTGAATTTATTCTGGCTGACGCAGCCGTCGATAGGATATGCGCACGAGCTCTGCGACGTGTGCGCATCGCCAGAACACGACGGATAGACGGGTGCGGTTCTTCAAACCCGTGCCACGAGTATGAAGTTGTGGGGGGCACCCGCGCATCGAGCGAGCCTACCGGGTGTGGGCTGACCGCCCATACACCCACCCGCAGCGCGTCCGAGTCATCGCCACGGGTCCGACAATCAGAGCGTGCGCGGCCGACAGCATCCGCTGGCCGACATTTTCTGGCACAAGACGCACATCCCTCGCCTGTCGCGGAGTCGAAACGGTCTGCACTCGGACTCCCCAGGCAGCGCCGCACACGCGTCCGTCGCTCATGCCTCTGCAGCCCCATTCGTCCATCGTCATTTGGCTGCACGCCATCGCTGCACCGCCTGCGAACCCGGGTTACTGGTTATTGTGCCAGCTGTCTCCCTTCCCCGGTGCAGATCAGGTTCGACACGTAGACGAGTGTTTCGTGGCCAGATGTACGTAGTACCGTCTGTAGGATATGCTGTACTTGGGTGCCCCGGCGCACTTGCTGCCCTGTCTTTCGATGCGTCGAGTCTGCGCTGGGGGCTGCGCTGCTCGAGAGACTTCACATACATGCACGCATACACACGGGCAGTCAATGCACAATCACTCCGCACGCAGGACACGCGACAGAGCGAGCAATAAAAATAATGATGCGAGAATCCTCTAAACGACGAAGAACCATTCGATACGCTACAGCTCTACACACGCCTGCGCATCCGCCCAGCTTCAACCCCCGCGCAATCTACCAAGCAGCCACTATAAGGGAGAAATGTGACGGACTGTACGACGCCGCGCGCGTCTGCAGAATCTGTCAGTGACCGCGCTGTACAGTACTAGTCCGGGATGGGGCCGGCGCACCGGGGTATGCACGAGCCACCACACACTTCGCGCCGCAGAACTGACAGTGAGAACTCCACACCCACACACTTCGAGCCGGACCATGTCGAGCAGCATAGCAGAGGAAAGGGCCAGGATGAGGAGCGCGCGCGCGCAGCGGATCCGGATGAGCAGAGGCTGGTATGCGTATGCGGGGACATGGCGGCGGGAGGAGAGCGTGGTACTGGGGGGTCCGAGCTCGATCATGACGCTGGGCAGCATTTATATAGGGCGCGGAGTTTGGGTGTCGAGGGGACACCAAACAAAGAGGGCGCGTCGGCGGCACGTGCACGGGATTGGTGCGACGGGCTCTTGCTCCGGACCACCACCTCGCCCTAGTGCTTGCTCGACATCTGCTTAGCCAGGACACACGACGCTCAATGCCGCTGAACGCTGTTATGGCCTCGATTTCGATCGTGGCCCGCATGGACGTAGGAGCTGGACGGCGATGGTGGGGTGGTCGGACGGGCCGCTACAGGTGCGCGCGTACTCCTGTGCTGGTTCATCTCCACATACCCAACCACGCCATATTCGCTAGGCCAACATAACCCAGAGCTTCATGTATAACTGGCACTATCATGTCCCCCAACGCGACCACAACGCGCATCGCGGCCGGAATCATCAGCGGTGTCCGCACCCGCGTCCGGGTTGCTCTCCTCTCGCCTCGGAGCCAGCGTCCACGACCCTAACACACGACTCCAACTACTGAGGGAGGACGCTCAGCCGGCTTATATTGGAGCGTCACGACGTCGGAGATGTCTGTGCGCAGGCCACGCTGGTCGGGCAGGCGGCCGTGCAGCTTCCAGTTGAGGTGCGCGTTCATCTTTGTCGTGTCTTCCACATGCCCCTTCAAAGTCAAGTATCCCAGCGCCGGTGCCAGAGCAGCGAGCACGCCGGCTGAATACGTGCAACGTATCCGAACACGCGGGCGCGCCGTCCGCCCATGGCTCTTCAGCTTCAGGCCATACAACCAGCCTCGGACTCGGACCGCAAAACGGCCTACCTGCGCTCCGCACGCCCTACGCCCTAGCCTGCGTATCTCTCATGCATCCACAGCGCGGAGCAGGGACGTACTCGCGTCGTCGATACGCTAGGCGACGGGCAGGTCTGCGACAGGCGCTCGCTACTGGACGCGCATACAGCAGTGCGTAAGCATGAACTCTGGGCCTCCACTCGTCCACCCACGCACGCTCTAATGGATGCGAACAAAAAGTCACCAACTTCATCTGGTCACGCCTCCGCGGGGTTGCAGCATCCTCCATCACAAGGCAGCCTGCGGCGATTCTGATCGCGCGCGCGTCCAGACACGGTGCGTCGTCTACAGCCTCCTTTTGCACGGCGCTGACGCTGCCTGCTGTCAGGAGGGCTTCCAGAACGGAGGTTTGAGCGTCGGGATATCGCGGTGCCGCGCATACATCCAGCGTCGCTCACGATAGTATTACCTGCGCCTCTCCCTAGACGAAATACGGCAGCGTTGTTATTGGCTCCTACAGCGCATTTGCATGATTTCTTCCGGACGAGATGTGCTGGATGTAGAGACGGGGACAGCTTTGTCGGGGGGCCGTCGCTGCGAGGCTGTGACGTGTGCCGCCTCTCCAATTGATATGGATCTCCTTCGTACCAGCTGTTGCGCGGACACTAGCCCCGTCTGAGCTCTACGCCGGGAGGCTACCCGCACGTACAGGACATCCGAAATAATCAACACCTCCAAAGATATCACATACACGCACGCATACACACGGGGAAATCATCATGCTATACAATACACGGGCGCATCGTAGCACGCGGACAGTACAACCCAAATCCAAATTGCATAAAACGAATGATGCGAGAATACGAGCCTACAAGGACATACAATCGGTTCATTGGCGCTGTTGTACGTCCGTCCGCGTCCGCGCCCCCAACTAGTGGCCTGCAACGCCCGGGGACACGTCCTAGCGTACCGGCTTGCTCACTGGGAGAACGACATGAGGGAGAGCCGGGAAGAGGTTAATCAGAGGTCTTGCGGCGACCTTCTGAGTCTACGTCAAGCACGCACGCTGTCAGCGGTGAAGACGAGTACAGCGCGACGATCATCGAAGGCTATCTCACCATCAAGCCCGTGTGCTCTGTCCAGAGTATCTGCATCAGGATTCAGCTGGGCTTACGGGATAAGTCAGCGAAACTGCACGTACCGACGACCCCTTCGAGATGGGATGGCGGGTACACATGCTCCGCGATGGAGAGCTATGCACGTTCGAGGCGAAAGGACCAGGATGAGGAGCGCGAGCGCGGGGAGGTGGGCGCGGGACATGGCAGTGCGGGAAGAGGGCGTTGACTAGGGATTACGGCCTGGTGCGTGCTTTATATAGGGCGTGGAGTTTGCCTGTCGAGAGGACGCCAAATAGCGCGGGGCGCGTCGTAGAGGGCGCGTTGGCGGCACGTGCTCGTGCTTGGTTCGATTTGAGGCGCGCGACGGGCTCTTGCTCTGGGCCACCAACTCGATCGCTCTTGCTTGGCACCCTTCAAGCCGCCTGAGTACGCTGTCTTTTACTCTCTATCGTTGAGCACATGGGCCCGGGTGCTCGACATTGACGGTGAGGAGAATGAGTGGCCAGGTCGATAAGCCAGCTCATAAGGTGCGCGTACGCTCTACTATTTCCTTTCAACTGTCAGTCACTGATTGCATCGACTTCAGGCTACACACAGCAGACCCGTGCGCCAGCATAACCCACACAGCGCATCGTCGCCGAGTTGGTGTCCGCCCTACCCCACGGAGAGCAGCAACTGGTCGGTCATTGCGACGGACGGGAAGCAGGTGCGTCATCCGTATCCATGCTGCTTGCACGTCCCAGCTAATCTACCACCGCACCAACGCATCATGTCCAACCAGAGCACAAAATTCCAGTACCCCGAGCACGAGGCGGTCACGACAGGACCATAAGACACGGACACCTGTGCCAAGAGCGCGTGTTGCGGACTGGACACCCGCCGCGCTACGTCTGGCCGACGATAGCTCTCGTCGCAGTGGCTGTTTTGTGGTGTTCGAGACATTCCTACCGGCGGTATGCGCTGGCATGGTAAGCGCATTCTTTCCTTTCCTCTTCTCTCCAAGTCGTTCTCGCATTCTGCAAAGCACGAACCACCGCACCATCGCTACCGTAGGATGGGCCGTAAAATGCCTATCAAAGCACCAGGCAAATTCTCCTGCTACGTAGGTGCGCCACAACCTCATCGTTGCCGCGCCACGCTCACAAAATTGCCCTCGTCCGTGCCAGTGGCTGTAGCAACTGCAAGCAGAAACAGAAGGATCTGGACGCGTCAGCTTGTTCACGGTGCGCCTCTTCATCCGCGGCGTCTTTCTCTCCCTGTCTCTAATGCGCCGCTCACATATCGTGTCCGCAAACCTCAGTCAAAGCGCACATTCGTCAGGCCATCTTCATTCATGCAACAGTTAGACCTCGGTTATCCCCGGACAAGAGCGTCGGAATGCCCAGCCCGTCACGCATACACCCCATGTTCGACCGTAGGAGTTTCGGTCGATTGCACCCTTGCCGTACCTGCAGGAGTCGGTCGGTGGAGATGCGGCAGGGACTTCAGGCTGCGTGAAGTCTGCGTAGTAGTCTGCGCGACAATGATGATATGCTGGTGTGCCCGACGCCAACGTCATATCCTCGTCGCACCAATGGCTCAACTGTGTCGGAGTCAACATGTTCCAATACATTCATTACATCACATGCTGATACTCGCGTATACACGGACACTGGCATATACGCAGACAAGGGGGCAAAGAAGACACGAATCAACAGAAAATAGACCACTGAAACTGATGATGCGAGAATCTCCAGCTCCCAACCATTTCAAATCGTACGGCCTCGCTTACAGACGTCGGCGCAGCGGGGTCTCCTCTAGCCGCATGCAACACGGGCCTGGTAGGCCTGGCTATGCATTCTCCGCCACACCACGACACGCGCCTGAAAGCGAAACCGTTAGCCGGGAGCGCGCTGCCTGAGGCGCAGCAGTGCAGCACGCACCCGCGGGGGTCCTGCCGAGGCCTCCGCCGCTTCCATATACAAGCTATACGGACGGCGAGACCGTCAGCGCAGCTGTATGTGCCGCGAGGCGGGAATTGCGTACTGGGATGACATTTTGACTTCACGCTAACAGCCCTGGCGCTGCAATGCGGTCGATGGCTCATCGTTTGTGACATTGAATAAGCACGGGAGGGTAAAGGGCCAGGATGAAGAGCGGAGGGAGGGCTTGGGCGCGTGGGCGCGGGGCCATGGCTGCGGGAGGAAAGCGTGTCCTGGGCAGTCGATTGCGGGGTGGGCTTTATATACAGAAGGCGCGGTGTTTGGCTTTCGTGATGATGCCAAACGGCGCGAGCACGTCGAGAGTGGACGCGTCGGCTGCACGTGGTTCGATTTGCAAGATTCAGAATTAGGTCCGTTGCCCTCGAGCTCACTACCTATGATTGCGCTTTTCCTGCGGCAGCACAAGCGGCACCCGGGGTAGAACGGTATCCTGAATGATGTTGCTCTACTGCAGTGAGGAAAACAGGCGTCGGACGACTGAGTTATGTGCTGTCTCCGCTCCACTGTCTCTGCCATGGTCAATGGTATGCGCTTTTCCAAGTCGTACGGTGCGCGTGCACGGTCCTCGAAATGACGCGAGCAACCTAGGTATAGACAGATTGGAGATGATTGGCAGTGGGCATTGAAAAATTTGAACCCGCGCGCGGAATGTCGGTAGTTCCACCAATAGTAACGCTATACGCACGGTTATATCAGTCACATTGTCATGGCAATGGATGGATGTCGAAGAAAAATGACAGAGATCAACTCAAGGACAGGCAGAAGAGGCATTCAAGTGAACTTCTCCGTCAAATCCAATCGACATTTCGTGGATGCTGTAACCATCGTCATCATCAGACTACATGCGCGCCATACACCACTCACAGGAAAGCACGCTGACGCCGAGTACACACCAAACTCCACCCCGAATTCACAACACGCGCCTTCCAGCTTATCCAGCACCGCTTGCAATGAATAGCGCGTGGCCGTCAACAGCCTCAGCTTCTGCGCGGCGCGCGCGGCGCACAAGAGGAACTCCACCTCCCCCTCGCTCTCCGATATGCCATACGAGTGGTACCCGAGATGCCGTAGACTGCGCGGGAGCGCAAAGGTGTTACTGGTAGGCAGGAGATCGATGATGAGCGTCTCGAGCACCGCCAGCTGCGCGAGAACCGCGGCCGGCAGCACCTCGGCGCAGGAGCGCCCCACGATGCGCAGCGTGCGCAGCTGCGCGAACACGCCGGACGCGAGCACCGCCGCGCCAGTCATGTCGTCGTCCTTTTGGCACTTGATCTCGAGGTCATGCAGCGTGGGCGGTACGGCGCCGGGCGCGGGCCAGTACAGCGGTATGCTGGAGCAGGGGGTGGAAAGCGCCTGCAGTGCGCGAGGCATGTGCACCGGGAGGTCCGCCTCCCTCCAACCCCACGGAAACACCTGGAGAGCGCGCACGCTCGGCCACATTTTTACGACGCGTTTGATCTGCGACGCCTCGGCGGTGATGCGGATGAAGTCGGGGCGGATTGGCATGGCCGCCAAGCGGCTGAATATGCCGGGGCGGACATTCATCCAGACGAGCTGTTCAACGATGACGACGCTCTGTACTTGCGTGCACAGCGCGAGGGCGGCCAGTTCTTCGTCCTCCAAGTCAGCGTCCAGATAGATGCTCAGCGATAGGACAAAGCTGTGGACGTGGGCGGCGAGGTGGGGTGCCGCGCGGAGCGTGCGGAGGAGGAGGGCGAATGGGCGTATATCGAAGCCGCGGGGGTCCAGTGTGCCGCTGGGGACGCGGCGGAAGAGGAGGCGCTGTGCGATGGGTGTCCATGCGCGGCACACGAGCGCACACGCGCGGAGGGTGGCATAGTCAATGGTCTTGTGTTGCGAGGACCTGTAGACCCATTCGATTACAGTGGCCTGCACGTCGAGAGGGACCTTCTCCGTCATTCTGTTGCGCAGGTGATGGACACCGGATGTCAACGTCGAGGATGGTGCTATAATGCGATTGGAATCATTTGGCTTGAAACCAAACGGTCGACGCACCAGGACAGTGGCAGCATACAAAGATTGCTCAGGAAGGCGAGCAAGATCTTGCTCGAAGTTGTTGCTCGTGAGAGTCTATCCAAATGTTCTGGAATGCAGGTTAGGCCAAGCATTGAACATTAGTAAATGGACGTACATTTGAGCCGTTGGTGACCAGCCGCTACTTTGGAATGCCTCAACGTAGGATGATATACCTTGGCAACAGAGGTTGCCGTGGTACTCACTCGGCTGCGCGGCCGTCGGGTCACTACGTGACTGTCACGGAGGCGCGGCCGGCGTGACCGCGTGACCTGCCCGCTCTGCCGACAAAAGATTCTTTGCCCACTTACCTGGTACCACGACGACGGCGTCATACTCATACCTCCCAGGCGTTCCACACAAACCCAATAATTCTGACCGGTTGTCTATAATCCAGATCGATGCCTTTCTCTATGAAGACATGCTGTGTGCGTGCACACGAATCTGGACGCAACCCTGCTCTCCAGCATAAGGCTGCCCGGGCATACAAACCGCGTTTTCCTCCCTTTGAGAGCTGCACAGTCACCTCTAACGATCGTGGTCAGCCTTAGCAAGCCGGGAGCTGGGTGTAAGGCGGAAAACAGGGTGGTGCGGGCATCTCGGGCATGAGGTGCGCCTAGTTCACGCCAGGCCTCTTCCTTTCCGCGTTACTGATGCATTCCCGCAGGACGCTCCCACATAGGATAATCTATGATTGCGCGCAGGACCGCATCTCCCCTCCTGTCTTGCGCGGTTATTCAAAACCGCACCTGCATGACACCGAACCAACGCATCGATGAATCGTGCCCGGAATGGGTTACCAAGAGATGTGAAAGGAAGAGCCGAGTCAACAGTTGGTGCGCCCCACTTCGCGGCACACGACATCACTCGACGCGCGCCTCGTGAGCGAACCAGTACTTGTCAATACTGCGCTGGTGAGGCGCAGATAGATGACTGCGGGGCGCCTCGTCGTTGCGGTAAAAGTGTGACGGAAGGGATCCAGATTGTGCTCGTATAAGGCGGCGTCCTAGATCGAATGCGCTTCCTTAGCTGCATGCAGGTAGTTCAGGATCATAACAAAATGCGAGTTCATTTCAGAGGCACCGTGACCTCCTTTTGTACATGACAAGTTCTCATAGACTGCAATTTCGACGCGAAAGAACACAATGCAACAGCGGCGCCCTGGTCCGCAGGGAGCATCAGATCCAATCAACATCCCGTGGATGCTGTTGCCATCGTCAGTCCCGATTAGAGGCGCGCCAGATTTACCACTCACAGGAAAGGACGCTGAATTCGGGTACACCGAAAACTCCACTCCAAGTTCCCGACACACACTCTCGAATTGCTTCAGCACCACTGGCGACAAACAGCGCGTCGCCGTAAACAGCTCTAGCTCCGTCCTCGCGCGTACGGCAGCCAGGAGAATATGCACATGCTCGTCTCTCTCTGAGGAGCACCAGCCCGGGTGGTATCCGAGGTGCCGGAGGCTGCGCGGGAGGGCAAAATTCTCCACAATAGGCAGGCGCCCGATGACGAGACTCTGGAGCAACACCAGCTGCTCGAGGACTGCGCTTGACAGGTCTGCGGTCGATGTCACAGGGAGACGCAGTGTGCGCACCTGCCCGAGTACGTTGGATGGGACGTCGCGCAGTCTATGAGGATTCATCTCGAGGTCGTGCAGCGCCTGCACTGGCCGGGCCTGCGCGTCCATTGACAAGAATCTCAACCAGCCAGTGTTCCACATGTGAACTGATGCGTTGGAGGAAAGCGCCTGTACTGTGATGGGCACGTTCATCGGGGTGTGTATATCCAATGCGACGACGTCCAGTGTGCGAATGCTCGGCCAGATGTCGATGACGCGGTTGACGAGCGACGACACCCCGCTCAGGAAGATAGAGGTGGGGCGCACTGGCAAGGAATGTGGGCGTGAGACTAGCGCGGGGCTGACGGGTTGTATGAAAAAGATACGGTCGACCCCTGTGCACAGAGTGAGAATTGCTACGTCGTTATCCAGCGTATTGCAAAACACGCAGCGGACGTGTGCGGCGAGATATGGCGCTGCATTAAGCGTGTGGAGTAGGAGGTCGATCGTGATTTGGGGGATACGCGAGTAGGTTCCGGAGCTTGGGAACGGCACGCGACGGAAGAGGAGGCGCTGCGCGACGGGTGTCCACGATCGGCATACGAGTGCACACGCGCGGAGGGTGCGGTAATCAATGTCACCGTGTTGCGAGGATCTGTAGACCTATTCGATAATGACGACCTGCACATCCAGAGGGACATTCGCCTCCATTATTTTGCGCAGGTTGTGTCAATGAGTAGTGAATTCCGTTGTCGAGAATGGTACTATCTTCATATGATTGAAATCATCTGATTCGGACAGTGAACGATCTACGCACTGGCAGCACAACAATATTGCTCAGGAAGCAAGATCTTGGTCGAAGTTGTCGCTCGTGAGAGTCGATCCAAATATCCTTGAATATAGGTTAGGCCAAGCATTGGACATTGAATGGACGTATACCTTTAAGCCAAAATGAGCGCCATCGCATACCATCCAGCACAATTCCACTCACCTTTAACCTTCTTGGTGACCAGCCGTTAATTCGGAGTTCCTAGATTGTAGGATGATGGACCTTGGCAACAGAGGTCGTGGTGGGCGATGTCGGCTTGCTAGCAGAGCACGCCGGCGTCGCCTCGGGTCACATCGTGACAGTCACGGAGACGGGGCGACAACAAAGTTTTTCCCCACTTACCACGACGACCGTCGACGAGCGCTGTTATCCTACCGGCCATGCGACGTCCAAATCGAAATACATGACGGCTTCACCTCCTCGAAACCGACGCCACCACTCCCTGTAATGACACGCTCCCACCCTCGTCTCTGCGGACTCAGGGCCGTGACACAATCTTACTCTCCAGGCTGAGGCATCCCGAGGCAAACCCGAGTTGGCTATTCTAGAGCGAAGAACGCAGCCGACTGCGAGCATGTTCAAGCTTTGAAAATTGGGCTGGGAATAAGGAGAAAGTCGGGGTGGTGCGAGCAGCTTGGGCCTCAGGTGCGCCGTTTTCAGGCTAGGCCCGCAGCCAAAGACCCGCCCTCCCGCTGCCGTCCTCGACACCACGCCGAAAGCGATATCTAGTCTCCACGCCCACGAGGCCTCTAATGCCCGTACGCGCTCACAGAATGTTTGTCAAATTGGGAGCCATGCGGGGAACGAACCGGTTGCCAAAGCGCCCGTCTCTCATCATTTCCCTCGTAAGGCCCCAATCCCCCTCCGCCAGTCAAGGCATCCTCACGCATAAGCAGCCCATCAAAAAATCCTGGTATCTCCAACCCACGACCCACAAAATTCGCTCCTCTGGAGGCACGGACACCCTTTCCCTGATGCGGAGCGGCGCGGCGCAGTCCCGCTCAACATGGTACTTGTGGAACACGCTACTGTCATACGGTGTGTAACGCCAGTACAATCAGTGAATTCAAATCTCAGAGCGCATATAACAACTTCGACGCACGTTCAGTTCCGGCGGCATGTCCCAATCAGACTGGGCTCCGGCTGAGTAAAGCTGGGAGCCTGACGGCCCGTTGCGCGCGTCTGTGAATCGGGGATGTCTTCTGCGGCAAAATGTACTCTATTTCGGGCGCAGTACCTGGCAGTGCGTGTCGCGCTTTGCCGGCATTGCCTTCGGCAGGGGAAGTGCGAGCCTCGATGGTGAGTTCCAGTTGGGGAAGGCGGTGGTAGGGAAGACGTCAATCGTGCGTTTGTCCCTGCGTGATGCCCGTAATGTTTCAGATGCTTGGTCCTTATGTAGTAGCATGCTGCATCGTGGGCGGTAAAGTTCCACTCCGCCTCAGCGAAAACAAACTAATGCAACATATACCGCAGCAGGAATTTATGTGTATCCTAAGGTCAACTACAACATAACGAAGGACCTATGGCATCCAAATGCGAGCCCACACGGCCGGCCGTAAATCCCGGGCTTCAGACCGAGCCCGAACCCGAGCAGCTGCCCATCGCCAGCCCGAGCACACTGCCACCTTCCGAAGAACACTCGCCCGGCTCGACCTCCTTCCCAAGCCGCCTACTTCATACTCAGGTTCATACCGTACTTCCCTGTCTCCGAGCGCAGCAACGCCCAGTACATCCGTCGGAGAATGCCTGGTTGCTAAGGGTCGCCGCCAGTCTTTTCCTTAAATTCCTTGACGCGACAGAGTGCTCCAATCATCTCCCACTAGTCCAATGCTGCTCCGCTTTTCTGCCTTTCTTTGCGTCGGTCTCGTTCAAGGAGCGTTGGCCGCGGTGTACAGCAACCCAGCGGGCCTGGTCAAGCTCGAGTATGACTTCGTCATAGTTGGAGGTGAGTGATCTATTGTGTGCAGGCAACGCTGTTCTGACTTTGCGAGCATCTAGCTGGGACTGCTGGCAACGTGATAGCACACAGACTTAGTGCCGACCCCAATGTCTCCGTGCTCCTGGTAGAGGCCGGAGTAAAGTGCGTGTTGGCCTCACATATTCGATTATACGGTCTCATCTGAACCCACCTCCTCATAACCTAGCGATACCGGTATAACCGAACTGCAGATACCCCTCCTTGCCGCTCGCAACGCGTTTTTCAACACCTCACTCCTTTGGAATTACAACACGACCCCGCAGACGGGTCTCAATGATCGGGTGATCTCCTACCAACGCGGCCGTCTGCTCGGAGGATGTAGCTCGATCAGTAGGTCAAACCCGCGGTGGCGTCCGAGGACAAGGCTGAGCATCAGGGAAACCGTCCTGTGGTAATGAGGAGTAATGGTCAGTAATTCAGCACTGGTTACACGATTACCTGTCGTTAGCGACGTCAAGCGAATTATCGCGCGATCATTTTAGTCCCCCTCTAATCCGTTGTAGTTAACAGACAATTACTCGGCCGCTTGTCAGGAGACGTACGTTACGTCGGCTAGGAGAGCTGCTAATCACTCAGTATCCAGTCGCAATATATTCAGACGCTACAGGCTGCTTATTTCGCTGTCATCACTCGTTATTAGGCGGCAAACATGCCATTTTCTGCATTAGAACCACGATACTTCGTAGCTACTACATGATTACTATGATAAAAGATGGCCGAGAGTCGGCAGTGGGGCCTCCGGTGAGCTCAACACCGGACTCCGCGAGACAAAAGAGGGTGGGCAATGAGTGGGGAAAACGATGGCAAACGGAGGAAGGACCGACGGGGCCTGCAGGAGCTCGACGAGGGTCAATTTAAAAGGGACGGGATAATCAGAGAGGCCCAAACAATATGTACAAGCCTGCGCATGCGGCGCGCTCTCACTCGTCGTCAACATCCATGTTGTCTAGGTCAATGGCGTCAATGCCGCTGGATACCGTGGCTGTGTTCGCTGCCGCCGAGTCGTCACCCCTAGCGCATCCAAAGTCATTGAGATGTTCATGAGCCGAGACAGGGAAAGGTAGTCACCATGCATCCACGAATATGTCGCGCATCATCCGCTCATATGCGCCGGGCTTGCGAGTGCGGATGTCGTTGAGAGTTGCTATGTGGCCGTTGTAAACATCGAGATAGGCGTCCATCGAGAACTTCATCTTCTTGGTGTTGCTGCCGGATGCTATGACGTGCAAAGCATAATAGACCTGATCGTAATCATATCAGTATACTTGGAACGCGACGGAGAGTAGAAGAATTTACCGCGGTGGCGAACAGAGCTAGGGCGGCTTCGGGAAGTCCAGGCGCATCCGGCCTGTGCGTGAAAGCAAGCGCAAAGAAGTCGATGCCATAACGGCATGTCTCGAGGTCTCGCGTGATGAAATGTGTCTTGACCAAGAACACAAATATGGGATGCCGATACGGCTTCGTTGTACCCTAGAGCGTGGCGATAAGAGTCAATGCGTGAGACACCGTAGCTATAGAACTCACACCATGCGACGGAAAGATGTACTTGTAGTTCTGTAGAGCTGCCTTTGCTGCCTCGGCGCTTGCAGCTGTCGTACCGTAGAAGCCAGGGACTGCATTCACGGCAGTATTTTTGACATTCTTTCGGAAGATACTGATACGTGGCAAGACCTATTCAAGCGCGTCAGCCAATAGTAGCTCTAAGAGAAAATATACGCACAGCAGAGACAAGCACTGCACAGTACTGCGGTTGCTCTTGTATACGCAGACGGATGTGCTCGCGGCCAAAGTATTCGGCTACAGCACCGCGCACCGCATCGGCGGCGACAGCGGGCCGAGCAATTGCGTCGGGGAATGCATTGTGTTTCAGGATGAACCAGGTGAGTAGCGTTATAGCGTCGTCAACGGAGGACTGGATGAGCGGGCTTTGCTGCTGGATAAGCATTGGCTTGCCCGGCTTAGGGAGTTGAACCCAAGTCGATGGGTGCCAACCACGGTTGAAGTCGTCGTCAGAGATGCCAGCAAGGGACGTTGGAATGTCGGCTCTGACTGCAGTGGCGGGTGGAGCGCTGTCGGCGGAAGGGGTGGGAGGTGTGCTAGGAGTTTGAGTACGAGCCGGTGTAACAGTGGGCGTGCTCAGAGTTAGCTCGGAAGTGGGAAAGACATACTGCGGTCCAGATGCGATAGCCGCCGATGAAGATGGCGCAGCAGCCAACGTGATGGGCGCGTGGACCGGCGCAGTTGGGAAGGATGCGCCCTCGCTGGCATGGACTACGTTCATCTGGCCGCTACCCCGGGCTTGAAGCAGAAGGGTAGGATCAATTGTGGGCGGGATTGTCGCAACGACCCGGTCTGCAATAGTGCTGTCCGGGCCATGGCTGGATAACATCGGAGTAGCGGCAGGCGCGACTTGCGGTAGCGAGGATGCACTCCAGGAGGGACGCTACGTAGAAGAATCAGATCGAGGGCTTGATGTGAAGTCAAACTGGACTGACCTCCAATGCAATGGCCTTGCGCAGGCGCTCAGGCTGCTTCGCGAGAGTCTGCAGTTCTGCCGTGTCATCCTCTTCGGGTAGCTCTGAGTCGGTCCCCTGGCTCTCATGGTCAGATCCTAGTCCAACGCGCTCGTCACCTTCGTCGTCTGCATGAATGTCATCAGCAAGGTCTACATGCTTGTTGCGTTCTCATACACACCTTCAACTATTGCGCCCCTTGTCCTAGAGGAAGTATTGAGTGGAGTGTTAGCAGCGGCTCGGAGAGCATCATGGTCGACGTTGGGATTGATGACCAGGCGATGACTCGGCGACTCTGGGAAGATTCAGTCAGATGCCTTTTTCGGCCAACATATGGTGAGCCCTCACTTCGCTGCCGTTTCGACACTGTGCGTCCACTTGTGGTGAGTAATTCAGCTTCATCCGGCTGTGAAGCTGACGCAGGACGCTTGCTCCCAAGCACTTCATGACCTCCTGTCGAGCACACATGAGTAGGTGAGCACTGTGCGCGCAACAGGTACTCACCGTCAGAACCTGCGACCAGCCCTGCTGGCGCGGCTTGGCCACCGATAGCAGCTGCCGCCGCCGCCGCTTCCCTAGCCTCCTTGTTACGGCGGCGGGTTATGGCAGCCTTTTCGCCCCGAGAGAGCACGCGAGGCGTGTCCGATGCTGGCTCAGGGACCGCAGCGTTCGTCTGAGTCCTCGTTGTTGGCATGATGCTGATGCGTCAATATCTATCGAGGGTCTCGGGAGCGAAGAGAAGGGGGTTGCACGAGAGAGTGGAGACTCAAAGGGGAGACACAGAGGGGATGGAACGGCAAGGTGAGTCTGCGCCTCCATCGTTGTTGAGCGCAGTCTTTTAACGGAGACGACTTTGTGGTTAGCGTCAAAGGGAGGGTGCCTGCCAGCGAACACCGCGTATGCCAGGAATGTTGGGAGACAGTTATTGGTAGGGCTAAACGATACCCGTTCGTTAGCGTCGTTAGCTGTTCCTCATCGGAGGCGCGCCACACAATACAGCACTGTTTCCGCCAACCACCATGGCACGGTCTCTCTGCCCTGCCTGTGGGCACGGTCCCTTCGGTCCTAGTGGTCTCTCTCGACACATGCAGCAGAGTCAGCGTGATGAGTGTAGAGCACTCTACAATGAGCTCCAGCACTCGTCAGTTTCGGATGCGCCAGAGCCACCGGTTACCACTGTATGTCTTATCTCCGTTTACATGACCTCTATATACTGACAGGATTTATTGACTTCGTCGCTAGGGCAACAGATTCATAGGAGATTTTTTCGGTGACAACTATACACCGGAGGAGCTGGGCTTCACCGAGGACGCAGACATGGCGGAATCGTCGCCGCCGCCTCGTAACTCGAGCCCATTGCCAGACCCAGACGACGGTAGCGTGCGGGACGAAGATCTTGACGAGGATGCGATAGACACTGAGTCGGAGATTCAAGAGCTTCTTGCCTCTCACTGGGAGCCTCCGGTGCAGTCGCATGGTGTTCCCGAGCCTCCTCCCGTGGCCGTCGAGCCGCCGGTTACGGAGCAAGCTGCCCCTCTGACATCTGTCCCTGTGTCAGAATCACTTGATCAGCGGCCAGCTATCATCGTCCCGTTTCCTCTGGATAGCGCTGGCGCTCCAATGGGTGCTGCAACCGGCACGCAGCATCCATCCGAGTATCATACGTATCTCGACCGCCTCCAAGATCTCTCCGGGCCCAGCCTGTCATGTGCGGACAACTGCTACGCGCCCTTCCGGAGCCAACTGGATTGGCAGGTTGCGCAATGGGCAAAGCTGCGTGGCCCTGGCTCGACAGCGTTCAGTGAGCTCCTTGCTATCGAAGGAGTAAGTACGACATTCTTTGTGAGCGATCATAGTGCTTACCAGAGCCCTTAGGTACACGAAGCCCTTGGCTTATCATACAAGAACTCGCTCGAGCTCAACCAAATTGTGGACAAGAAGCTTCCTGCCGGCCGGCCATGCTTCAAGCGCGAGGAAATAGTGGTCGCCGGCGAAGCATTTGACGTGTATTTCCGAGACATAATCGAATGTGTCAAGGCGCTCTACGGTGATGCCGAGTTCGCGCCGTATCTTATCTTCAAACCCGAGCGACATTATGAGGATCAAGATGAGACGAAGCGTCTCTTCCACGATATGCACACCGGACGATGGTGGTGGGATGTCCAGGTATGTGTAAATAGCTGTTCACTCTGCGACAATGTTTTCTAATCGTTCGTGCAGGTGCAACTCGAAGAAAGGGAGCCAGGCGCCACAATCGTTCCTATCATCATCTCCTCCGACAAGACGCAGTTGACACTCTTCCGCAACAAGTCCGCTTATCCCATCTACCTGACTATCGGAAACATTCCGAAAGACATCCGGCGCAAGCCATCCCGTCGTGCCCAGATCCTCCTCGGTTATCTCCCAACTAGCCGCCTCGAGCACATTCCGACAGCTGCAGCCCGACGCCGCGCCTTAGCAAATCTCTTCCACGCATGTGTCGACCGCATCCTCTCGCCAATCAAGGAGCCTGGTGTAAATGGATTGAAGATGCGAAGTGGCGATGGTGTGGTGCGCCGATGCCACCCGATCTTTGCAATCTTCATTGGTGACTACCCTGAACAATGTCTCGTCGCCTGCACCAAGCACGGTGTATGCCCGAAAGGCGACACACCCAACAATGAGCTTGGAGACGACAACCCCTGTGTTCCGCGCGACCTCGACAGCATTCTGGATGCACTGGAGTACGCTGACGACGATCCTGTTGCATACAACCGAGCTTGTCTTGATGCTGGGATCAAGCCGGTGTACAAGCCATTCTGGCAGGACCTTCCTTTCACGAACATCTTCCTCTCCATCACTCCTGATGTTCTTCATCAGCTGTATCAGGGTGTCATGAAGCACGCAATCGCTTGGGTACGCTCCGCCTTTGGCGACGACGAGATTGACGCACGTTGTCGTCGCATGCCTCCCAATCATAACCTTCGCATCTTCACTAAGGGCATCTCCAAGCTCAGCCGGGTCTCGGGCACTGAGCATCGAGATATATGCCGGATCCTCATGGGACTCATCATTGACCTTCCCCTCCCCGGCAACGCATCGCCCGCTCGACTCTATGCCGCAATCCGCGGGCTGCTGGACTTCCTCTATCTTTCCCAGCACCCCATCCATTCAACTGACAGCTTGACAACGTCGCGTGCAGCCCTCGCTCAGTTTCACGCAAACAAGAGTATACTTACGGAGTTGGGCATCCGCGAAAATTTCAATCTTCCCAAGCTTCACTCGCTCCTTCATTACCCCGACTCCATCACTCTGTTTGGAACGACTGATAATTACAACACGGAACAGTCAGAGCGTCTGCACATTGACTTCACAAAAGATGCTTATCGTGCAACAAATCGGAAGGACGAGTACCCGCAAATGACGGCCTGGGTGGAGCGTCGTGAGAAGATCCTTCAACATGATTGCTTCATCAAGTGGAGGTGCTCTGCACCAATGCGCGACAACCCGGCTCCTGCTGTGGCTACGATACCGGCAACCAGCTCATCACACATCAAAATGACGATCCACCCATCTGCGAAGGCAGTCACGATGGCTTCTCTTGCGTCGGACTATGGTGCAGTCGACTTCGGCGACGCCTTCGCCGACTTCGTCATCTCGTTCAAAAATCCATCGTACACTCCAGCTCAGGTTCGCAAAGATGCCGACAATCTTCTCATTCCATTTCAAAGAGTTGCCGTGTATCACAAGATCAAGTTCCGCAACACGAAGAACATTCTCGGATCGTCCAGCTCCTACCACCCGGGCCTCCTTGTCGACGCCGCTGATGCAGCCCACATTCGCCCAGCGCGTCTGGACAAGCGTGGGCATACAATCCCCGGCCGATTTGATACTGTCCTGGTACACATGGCACATGCACCGCCTGGAGTTCGCTCGGAGATCGGTGCGTGCATTGTGCCTATTTACTCGGTCTGTGCTCATTGTTTCATGCAGGATATCGTGTGGCTCAGATCCGTGCCGTCTTCACCATCCCTGCAGCTGGTGATGTGCTCTTCACTGACGCGCCCAGCCCACCGCCGAAGCATCTAGCATACGTTGAATGGTTCTCGCCGTTTTCAGCCCGGGAAGATCATCATGGTATGTACAAAATTACCCGATCTTACAAGGACCATCGCCGTCTGGCCTCTGTAATTCCTGTCGACTCCATTTTACGCAGCATACACGTATTCCCCAAGTTCGGCCCCATTGCTCCGAGGCAGTGGACTAGCTTCTCAGTGCTCGACGAGTGTACGACTTTTTATGTCAATACCTTTACAGATAGGCACTCTTATTTACTGCTTGGAATATAAGTAGTACTACAGCGCATGTATTCTGTTCGAGGACGACTGTAGTTGGCTTGCGTGGGTCGTAAGTTGTCTCCGCCTCTCGGTTGGGCGCCTAGAGTCTCGGCTCTCAGCGTAAGGGACTTCAGAACTCGGCGAGCTCCTCGTTTGACTTCACCGCACGTCACATCGTGTATCCTGAATTGTATCTAAGACTTAACGAGACTTTTTCATGTACGAAGCCTCACTGTGTTGAAGAGTTCTGTTGAGTTGCGGCCCCGCCCGCGCATTGTTGAGCGCTTCGACTCTCTACCTGAAGGATCTTACAACTCAACGATCTCGTCGACCGAGTTCGTCGCAGCGCACATGGAGTCTTTTACAGTATATCTAAGACTGTGCGAGGCCTTTTTATGTACGAAGCCTCGCTGTATCGACAAGACGTTGTTCAAGACCTCATCCGACATTCTGTTGATTAGTCAGCTCATCAACGACCCATAGACCCCGGTAGAAGTTGACTTCCCAGGTATCCACGGCCTCCCTTGCCTTCTGCTGACACCCAATGATTCCTGGACTCTCTAGGCGAGTCCTTGTTCAATATCTCGACCATTGACTGAGTTCTGAAAATTCTTAGACTTATTAGCAGTTTTAGCAGGAACTTAGCGACGCGTTACCCCGGTTACTCGCCCTTTAGCAGGGGAGGGTTTCCCTGATGCCGACACCCTGCATAGACTTTATGTACTATACGCGCGGCTCCA
Organism: Auriscalpium orientale; assembly: GCA_019915035.1. Classification (NCBI taxonomy): domain Eukaryota; kingdom Fungi; phylum Basidiomycota; class Agaricomycetes; order Russulales; family Auriscalpiaceae; genus Auriscalpium; species Auriscalpium orientale. The sequence continues at coordinate 104,840 of JAHLMH010000019.1, forward strand.
GGGACGACTTCGACCGCTTCGCGAACGTTACGGGAGACTCGGGCTGGTCATGGAGCTCAATCTTCCCGTACATGCGCAAGGTGATCTCCGTCCCTACGCATCGCATGCCCGCATCTTTCTAACGCGTGTCCGCCGAACGTTAGGTCGAGAACTTTACCGCACCTGTCGACCACCATAACACCAGCGGCCAGTTCGACCCGTCCCTCCACGGCTACCGCGGGCCGCTGCTGCCCAGTCTGCCGGGATTCCCCTCGCCGCTGGACCAGCGCCTGCTGGCCACGACGGAGGAGGACTCGGCACGCTTTCCGTTCAACCTGGACATGAATTCCGGCGATACTATCGGGATCGGTATGTGCTGCTTACGATGTCGACTTCATGCCAGGTCCGCTCACTGCGCGTTTCGTCAGGTTGGGTGCAGTCGACGACCGGGAATGGCGAGCGGAGTAGCTCGGCGACAGCATATCTGCACCCCATCCTCGGCAGGCCGAATCTCGATCTCCTCCTCAATACGCAGGCGACTCGTGTGCTGAAAACTGGGTTGCACGGCGGCATTCCGACTCTGCGCGGGGTTGAGCTTGCGGCCGGTGTGTCCGGTGAGTCCTTGCGCGCGCTCTCATTTGCGAGATATTCTCATGGTCCGACTCAGGTCCGCGCGTGACGGTGCATGCGCGCCACGAAGTCATTCTGTCCGCGGGCGCCGTGAACACCCCGCAGCTCCTGCTGCTCAGCGGGATAGGCAACAAGCACGACCTGGCAGCGCTGGGCATCCCAGCACTCGTTCACTCGCCGGGCGTAGGACAGAATTTGCAGGACCATCCCTTGCTGTCCAGCTCCTGGTCTGTCAACTCCAACGACACGCTCGACGCGGACTCCAGGAACGCCACCGCCATCGGGGAGATCCTGGATCAGTGGGAAACGTCAAGGACAGGTCCATTGGTCGACACGGGCGGAAATCTCTTCGCCTGGCTCCGCTTGCCATCTGTGTTCAGTGGGACCGACGATCCGTCGGCAGGACCGACATCTGCGCATGTGGAACTTATCCCTTCCGTGAGTTTATATCCATTGTTGGCGGGACGTCCAGCTAACTAGCTGCCAGAACGAATTTAACTCGTTTTCTGGGGAACCCATTCCTGAAAGCGGGTCCTACGTCAGCATGGTGACCGGTGTCATATCTCCAGCATCCCGTCTGTATTCACATCCGTCCACTAAATCCTCCTCGTCACTCATCCCCGTATTTTTTAGGAGGAAGCGTGACGCTGAGCTCTGCGAACCCATTCGACCCCCCGGTGATCGACGCGGGCCTCTTCGCCAGCGACTTGGACGTCGCCGTCATGGTCGAGGGCATCCGGACCTCCTACGCGCTTCTCGCAACCGGCCCGTGGAAAGACCTCGCCGCGCAGCCCTACGGCCCGCTGGCGGATGCGACGACGGACGCCGCGCTCGCGCAGTACGTGCGCAACAGCACGACGACGTTCTGGCACCCGACGGGCACCGCGAAGATGGGCACCGCGAGCGACGAGACGGCGGTGCTCGACTCGAAGCTGAGGGTCAAGGGGGTAGAGGGGCTGCGTGTCGTTGACGCGTCGGTGTTTGTGAGTTGCACGTTGACTTCCGCTTGCATTTGCTTGTGAGTAGCTGATGCGGTCGTTCAGCCTTTCATTACGGCGTCGCATCCGCAAGCCCCAGTCTATGCGATTGCCGAACGCGCCGCGGACCTCATCTTCGCACAACTATACGAGCACGTCAGAGGGTACTAGCGTGCAAGGGACTTGTGGTTCGCGTCCTCGCCTCTATTGTCATTTCATTTCTTGTGTTCGCGCAATATAACATTCTTTACGTAGTGCCCCTTCACAGCCATATTTCTTGTACGGCTCCTCCAGGGACGTTACGTTCTCGGCCGTCAGCTCAATATCCACCGCCCCTGCAAAGCTGGCCGACAAAGTCAGCCCTCTCTGATCGGTATGAAGCATGAGCAGGTTGGCGCACCGACAAGGTCAGTCAGCTTCTCGAGTGACGTTGGGCCGACTATCGGTGCGAACACCACTAATATACTTATTCATCGGCGACTGTGGACTCGGAAGGAGGACAACGTTAACGAGTCTGACGCGGAGACTACTAGGCTGCGGCCTAAATCGCACTCACCACCTCAGCTCCTTCAGGTAGTTCATGATCATGAAAGTTCAGAGGCGCGCATCGCGTGCTTTGTTAATGACAAGTGCTCCGAGTCGTAATCCGCAAACTCGACAGCACTCTCTTCACAGCTCCACATGGGTGTATTTACTGTATCGGAAAAAGCCATTGTATTCTAGTCGGTCATCGGAGGTCAGTTGTCTAGTCATAAAGTACGCTAGGGAGCGCCTTTGGAGGAAAAGGCCAGGATGAGGAGCCGCGCTGGCCATGGGGCTGCGAGGGCGGATGGTATGCGGGACATGGCGGTGCGAGGACAGCGCGTTTCCGAGCGGTCGGGTACTGCGCGTGCTTCATATAAGGCAGGCGCGGTGTGTGGCTTTCGAGACGGAGCGGAGCCAAATTGCGCGGGGCGCGGTGGGGACGCGTCGGCGGCACGTGCTGCTGGCAGCTGGCAGGGTTTGATTTGCCAGCGGCGGCGCGAAGGGCTCTTGCTCCTCAGTCTCGCCAAGCTGGTCCATGCAGAGCCCGCTTCTGCCACAGCAGCACACGCCACGTCGCGCTACTTGAAGATTGGATGCAAGGCGGAATATGGCGCGCCTAGCATAGATCACGACAGGGTAGTTACGGGCGCAGCCTGGGGTACGTCCAGTGCGTGCAATTTTATTCGCAGGTTACTGATAGATACTACAGAGCACGAACGCACTCATCGTGCTCTCGATACCGGTGGAGAGCAGAAGCTCGATCGGGGTCGTAGGTCGGAGGAAAGGTAGATTGGTTGGAAAGAGGCGGCTTGGCTAAGAGGTACGCCTTCCATGCGCTCTTCCTCGGGCTCCGCATCCTAACGCAGCTCCCAGCTCGTGTTGACACACGAACTTGCACCCTAGACGATCTCGCAAGCAAACCGATATCTCCAAGCACAGGATCGCAATGCTGCTTATATCCTTCCCCACGCACCTTCTACTGCCTGACCCGTCACGGACACGCCCGGCTCCTCCGCTTCCCATTCTTACTCTGTCGAGTGCAAAATTGCGTAGCCCTTCCGCGCACCATGATTCTGGGCGATAACAACTCCTGTTACTCCGTGCCCAATAAATGTGCTCGTGTCGAGACGCATACAATCGCGCGCACGTATATCGCATCGTCTAGTACTTATTCGATGTTCCACACCGTCCTCTCGCGACACCGCCCTCATAAGCGTACAATCTCCTCCAACCGTCTCCTCAACGCTTTCTCATAATCGAATACATTCCAGAAACACCATCTAACACCGCCGTCATGATAGATACGAGAATACTCATCATGAACCCTTGGTACTTCCCCCTCGACGCGGACACGCCAATCTGGCACGATTTCCATGGACCCCGCACCTATCCACGCCCATGATCACCCCATCCCCTGCGCAAAGCACTAAAATTGAACTGACCAGTGGACACGCCGCCTGCTGCAGGTCGCCTATGTTTGCGCACGCCGCGTAGGCCGCGTAGCATCGCACTGCGGGCTCGTCCGAGTCAGCCCGAGCGTCCAGCCGCGTGTCGACAGACCAACCACTCACCCTTCTAGCTCTCCACATCACAGCGACGTCAGAGTAGTCGAGGGCTGGTAAGGAGGACGCAAAATAGCCAAAGAAATGATATGCCCGGGAGCGAAAAGGGCCAGGATGAGGAGCGCGAGCGCGGGGAAGGACGGAGAGTGCATGGCGGCATGAAGACAGAGGGGTTGGGAGCGGTCGGGCTCTGGTGTGAGCTTTATATAAGGCGGGGTGTTTGGCTTTTGAGAGCACGCCAAATAGGGTGCGGGGCGCGTCGAGGGCGCGTCGGCGGCACGTGCGCGGTGGTTCGATTCGGTTTTGCCAGCGAGCGCGCGAGGGCTCCGAGGCTTGCTCCGGACCACCACCTCGGCCTCGCTCGTGATCACTCTACCGGAGGAGAATGAGGTCGAAACTGCTGGAGAGCACGAATGTAGTCCGTCTGGACAGAGAGCGGTGTCGAATTGGCACTGGCAGCTTCAGGTTCGCGCATGAGTCGCGCGCCCTGGTTCGTTTCCACAACACTGACCACGATGCCGTCGAATGGCTTCCATAGGAACTAAAACGGGGTTCGTCACCGTCACCGGGGTCGTCGCCGGTGTCACGCCCGTATTGCTAACCTACGACACGGTGTTCGCGATACGAGGCTGAGAGCCGATGACGAGCCGAAGCACAGCGTCAGAATGTTGGGGAGGGGCGGTCCGTGGGTGGTCAGGCAGCCTACGGTACGTCTCTAATTGTCCTGCATTCTATTTTCCAAGCATCCCTCACCAATGTACATGTAATCGCGCTGTCGCCAGAGAATACGGGTGCCGAAGACGCGCAGCACCCCGAATTCAGAGCTCGTCCACTCACCTTCCGATGCAGAGCTCACCCGGGATTCCTCCTCTGAAAACGCATGTCTAAGCATCGCGGTCTCTTACTCGAGACATCCCTCCGGCTATACGCGTAAGCACAAACGCTCTTCCGCTCTTCCTCCGCACTGTATCATGGTCTCATCTACTACACAGGCTTAAACACCACGATTCATACGCGCACACCATCTCTATCTGGTCACTCGCATGGCCCACGCCCCGGAACTGCATCCTGCTCAACGCACGAGCCTCCATCGCAATCAAAGCAGCCTGCGGCTCCGGCAGCATTTGGACACCAGGGCGCGCGCGATTCCAGCCCAGGTGCGTTGTGACCAGCCTCGATTCTCGCATCATTTGTTTGTTGTCGCGAGATTTTGTCAGCTGGTACGAGTCCGACTTCCTTCACATTCACATTGCTGACGCCGCCTGCTGTCAGGAGGCGCCGGCTCTCGATCCGACATCGCGGTGTGCGTGCGCGCATACACCCACGCATTTCGTCTCCTCTGTGTCCATGATATCTACGACACCACGCAGTCCGAGCGACCAGTGGCGATCAACATGGCCGCCGTTGCTAACGCATATTCAGCGCGCCGGCCGCATGCGAGCCGGTCGTCGTGACTTGGCTCCTACATGCAGTGTCTGGACTTCAACAGTCAACCTGCGGACGATTTGCGGAGCCGCGTAGAGCTTCTTGAGAGGACGTCACTGGTAGAACGCTTATGTCTGTCCCATATGCTCGAATGCTACTGCTGCATGCCCCTCCCCGCGCAGTCCGCGTGTCTGAGCGGAGATCTGCGTACCTGCACGTCTCGGCATCTCGAATATATTGATAGCTTCCCAGATATCACACACGCTTGAGCAAACGATGATATATCCATCCACAGGTCAAATTCCCATCTGCCTAGTACAGCGTGTGAAGCTACAGTACAGTACAGTATCAGAATGATGCGAGAATACGTCCATCCGACCGAGTCAAATTTGCACCCCCACAGCATCCGCCCACCGTCCCAGCCGATCCGCGAGGCAGAACACGAAATCCGCCCAGAGCCGTGCGCCTCGGGAGTCGATCAGTGGGCTGTGCGGCGGTCATGGCGCGCGTGCGCTGGCAAGATAAGTAGTAATCAGCTGGGCGGCCTGAGAAGGACAGCAGATGGACGATCACGCACGGCCGGTGCAGCGACCTCGGACTCATGCATGGCTAGTCCGACTTCTGAGGCGCAGAGAGGACGAAAGGGCCATGATGAGGAGCGCGAGCACAGGCGGGGGGGTGCGAGGACATGGATGCAGGAGGAAAGCGCGTTCTGGGAGGTGGGAGGCGGTGCGTGCTTTATATACAGCGGGCGGGGTGTTTGGCTGCTGAGGGGAAGCCAAATAGCGCGCGTCGACGCGTCGGCGGCACGCGGTCGGTTTGCCTTGTGGCGCCACTCGGTCCTCCTGTAGCGGGACAGACGACAACACTACTGCATGCTAGACGAATAACTTTGATGCGCGACGCGTGGACTCGGTGTCACGGTATCGGAGAAGTGGCGGACGGTGCCGCGGCGTCCGTCGTCTGTCCTGCATTTTCCTTGCCCGCCATTCCTCATCAGACTCCACGCGCACGGCTAGCTCTCCAGGCTGCACGAGGAGCACTTCGATCTCCTCCGCCGCCCGGCACAGCGCCAGCTCCTGGCCGGGCATAGCATAGCTATGCATCGGGGTGTTTGTGGTCTATGACTAGAGACTTTCCGCCGGCTGCACGCGTAAGCATAACTTCTCATCTTCTCGCCACAGGATATTCCGTCCTGATCTGCTGTACAGGCACGAATGCAGTGATCGATACAAGCACGCACGCGTCTCGACCTGGTCACGCGGGCGGCGGAGACGTTTGGTAGGCCGGCGCGCCCCCGAACGCTTCGGAGTTAATTCATCCGCCCTCCATCTCAAGAAACATCAGCCTGCGATCCTGACGGCGTGGTCGGCATCAAGCTCCAGGAGATACAGACCAAAACGCGTGGCGTCGATTTCGTGTGGCGGCTCGAATGCTCCGCGCACCGTGCTCGGGATTCGCCGCCCAGTAAATACAATGGGAGGTCATACGCTCGTCCATCCCGGATCCCGGGTGCGTTGTGCTCATTCTTCTCCGTCACGTCGCTGACGACACCTCTCTACGGAGCACTTCTACACGAGCGTCGTTCGTGTTGTTGCGGTACGGGTATGCTCCGCGCATACACCCTCCTCTGAGGCGGTGATCTCCGCGACGCGCATCCATGTCCCTCTACAAGGCCCAGCCAGATCCCCCTTCAGAAAGCCTACTACCCTGGCGTCATGCACATGGCTCTGCACACCCGCAAGGCCGGTCGTCACTTCGCTCATGAAGTCGAGTTTCCAGACTCAACATGCGGACGAGATGTGCGAGCTGTGGAGACGGGAGAGCTGTGTCAGAGGGCCGGCGTCGCGAGACCGTCGCATGGGTTTGATATATTATAGACGCGGTACTGCTGTGGGGGCCACCCCGTGCGCTGCGCGCAGTCTGCTTGTCGCAGCTCTGCGCCTTGGGCTTCCCGGATGTACATACCGTTGAAGGTGTATCACATAGACGCATACAGACGGACGGGCAAATCATAACATACATGCGCAGAACGAAACCCACACGAAATAAACCCCGACCCTACACTGACTGATGCGAGAACACGTACTCCTCAAGCTTCTTAAGCAAGCAATACCTCCCCGATGCAATACATGCCCGCCGACGCGCTATGCTATCCAACTCATCCACCTGTACGCACAAGCCAGAGCGTTAGCGCGCCGCCGAACAACAGAAGCTCAAGCAAAAACACGCACTGTAGGTGTTGCCCTGCGACTGCGGAATCTGCGCAGAGTTCCTGACATGGCGCAGGCACCGCGAGGCGGAAATGGCCAGGATGAGGAGCGCAGGGCGGATGCGTACGCGTGCAATACGGGCTGCGCGCGGGGACATGGCAGTGCGGGGAGAACGTGATTTGGAGGATCGATGGCTGGGGCGTGATTTATATAGGGTGGGGTGTTTGGCTTGAGAGAGGGTGCCAAAGTGCGCGGGGACGCGTCGGCGGCACGTGCGTGTGCTTCGGTGGCGCGATGGGCTCTTGCTGCGGGCGACCGACTCGTCCTTGCTCCCCAGACAGAAGAAAACAGGGTACGCAGAGCAGCTGGAGCCTACTACGGTGTCTGTTGTTGATTATACGGTCCCGTAAGCGCGACTTTGACGTGGGGAGACTGCGAAAAAGCGGCGCAGTAGACCGAGCAAATGATAAGGTGCGCACATACTCTACTAGTTCCTGTTTACTTTCCGTGAGCCAGGATCAATCATTGCTGCAATGGTCTAGGAGCCATGTCTCTTTCTTCCGCCACACCATGCCTAGTTTCAGAGCCGGGAAAGCGCGCAAAACAGTGTATTCTCGCTGTTCATAGGTAATAGGTCGACTGGGCCGGATGCACAGAACGGAATGAAGATATCTGGTCCACAGGGAGCATCAGATCCAATCAACATTCCGTGGATCCTGTTGCCCGCGCCGTCATCAGCCCCACATTGTGTGCATGCCGGATATACCACTGACAGGAAAACAAGCAGGATCGCTGTACACCACAAACTCCACGCCGCCTTCTCGACACGCGTCTTCGAGGCGCTTCAGTACCGCCTGCGATGACCGACGCGACGCCGAGAACAGCCGCAGCTCTGGTCTCCCGCGGATTGCATCCAGGAGGTTTCGCACTTTCTGATCCGGCTCCTCGAAGCCCCCGAGCGTGTGGTATCCGAGATGCCGCAGGCTGCGCGGGAGGACAAAATTCTGCTTACAAGGCAGGTGCTCTATGACGAGACTCTGCAGCCCCACCAGCTGCGCGAGAACTGCGGTTGACAGGTCCACGGCCGGTTCTCCAGGAAGACGCAGTGTGCGCACCTGCGCGAGTACGCTGGAGGGGATGTCGCCGATACTGCGCAGGGCGTGATCATACACCTCGAGGTCGTGTATCGCCAGCACTGGCGGGGCCGGCTCGGGCGCGGGCCAGTAGTTCCACCTGTGGACTTCGGAGTTGGAGGAAAGCGCCTGTACTGTGCGGGGCACGTTTATCGGGATGTCTACTACATGCCACGCGCCCACATCCAGTGTGCGAACGCTCGGCCACATGTCGATGACGCGGTTGATGAGGGATGGGTCTCCGTGCAAGAAAAGAAGCACGGGGCGGACTGGCAAGGTGCGCAGGCGTGGGACAAGCACGGGGGAGAGGTGCATGAAAGCGATGGCGTCAACGTGTGTGCACAGCGCGAGGATTGCCAGCTCGTCATCCTCGCAAACGGGGTGCCAATCGAAAACTATGGAGCGGACGTGTGCGGCAAGGGAGGGCGCTGCGTGGAGCGTGCGTAAGAGGCAATCGATGGTGATTTTGCGGACACTGCCGGATTTGTTGTAAGGTCTTGGGTGGGGTATGCGGCGGAAGAGGAGACGCTGAGCGACCGGTGTCCATGAGCGACATACGAGCGCACACGCGCATAGGGTGGGATAGTCAACGACACAGTGCTGTGAGGACCGGTAGACCCATTCGACGACGATCATCTGGACTTCGAGAGGGATATTTGCCTGCATTCTGTTGCGCATATGGTCCAAATTTGTACCAGATTCCAACGTCAAGAATGATTCTACAATATGATTCAAATTTCTCGAGATTAAACAGAGAACGCGCTACGCACCAGGGCAGCTCGGCAAAGTGGCAAAGAAAGCAAGATCGGTTACACGCAGCCTTTGACACAGGGGCCAAAGTCAGCGCGTCGTCATGACCTACGATATAGCCCAAGTTCAATTACCTGCGAGTTTCTTCTTGAGCAGCCGTTACTTCGGAGTGTCTCGTGGATGGATCGTCTTCGATGGAAGAGGTGGTGGTGAGCGACTGTAGAGCTCGCCTCGGGTCATTTCGTGACAGTCACGAAGACGCCGTCGGCGTGACCCGCCCGCGAAACCTGACGAGCACGCTTTTCTCTTGCCTACCACCGTGACGGCCTCATACCCACCGCGGCCGGCCGTACAACCTGCAACTCGAGCTCCTTGACTGGATATTTCGCTGCCAGTCGGACGGCTCTAGTCTGCCTGCGAGCCCGAGCCCTCGTCTGCGGATTCTGGACACAGCTACTCGGCCGCCTCCTCTCCTCCCTGAAGCCTCGAAACGCACCGCAAATTGCTTCTCCTGTCACGCATTCGTGGGAGACGCAGGCCATCCTCGCCCTCCCGAATGAACAGATCCCACCGACCAGACGGAACGCCTCTCTCTGTTCGCGCGCAGCCGCTTGTCTCTCGCGATTCAGGACCACGAGCCAGCTGGATTATACGCACCGTCCGGGTCAGCTGGTGTCTGCCTTCGTGCATAGGCTAGAGGTTGTCGACGCGTGAAGGTTCGCGTATCCGTATATCGGCGTGTCCATGCCACGTCACTCACTCGCCTCGCAATCTAGAGCTAAGACATCGCCAAGCAGGGCCATGGTTAGCCTTTGGGAATCAGGAGCTGTGCAGTAGAGACGAAACGGAGTGGTAGGGGAAGGACGGGCTTCAGGTGCGCCATGTTCACGCAAGTCCTATTTTTTTTCCCCAGCTCACTGACACAGCTTCGTCTAGGACGCCCGGAACGCACCAGCCTGCCCCATCCGATGATTTTCGGAACACGCAAGCTGTCGAAACGTGACACACAGACCGATGTGCGCAGGTCTTCTAGCGCCAGTTCCCCGTCCCCGAAGACGTGCCAGCCGACCCGCGATCCCACCGGACCTAGGCTGAGCCTCTGGCAGCGTGCGAGGAACGTGCCACACGGCGTCCACTGTCACCCACCCACGACGCGCACCCCGGGATCTCGAGTCGGTGCTGATGCAGGATGGGAGAAAGGTCAGCGGACGCCAGGTGTCAGCTCTGCACGGCACTGCCCGGGTCCGCAGAGCTACTCATTGTATCCTCAATTGTATACACGCTACAATATTATCTTTACAAGCCGTAAGTCACGTCATGCATTTGCGGGACCTAGTATGAATATAATTTGCAATACAGCACTATCATGAGGAACTTATAGATAGATAGACAGACCGGAAAACATTCATGGCTCGCGGGGGTCGAGCGATTCGCACGGGTCTGCCGGTATCGACACTGTATGCACGAATTATATTAGTCACATTGTCGATATATTTTCCCGAGGACTTGAATCAACTATAGGACGCACAGAAGGGAACGAGATCGTGTTCTCAGGGAGCATCAAATCCAATCAACGTTCCGTGGATGCTGTTGCCATCGTGAGTCCCAGATCATATGCGCCCCAGATTAACCACTCACAGGAAAGCAAGCTGGCTCCGGGTACACCACAAACTCCACGCCGACTTCCCGACACACGATCTCGAACCGCTTCAGCACCGCTGGCTTCGAGAGGCGCGTCCCCGTGAACAGCTTCAGCTCCGGCGATGCACGGACAGCGTCCATGAGGATTTCCACAAGTTGCTCCGGCTCCCAGACGTCACTGTCAGAGTGGTATCCGAGATGCCGCAGGTTCCGCGGGAGGGCAATGTTCTCCTCAGGCAGGAACTTGATGACGAGACTCTCGAGCCCGACGAGATCCCTGAAAATCTTTGATGGCGGGACCACGTTATGGACGGCCGTGAGACGTAGTGTGCGCACGTGGGCGAGAACGCTGGGAGTGACATGGTCCATGTGCGAGGGGTGAACAACGCACTCGAGGTCGTGCAGCACCGGCGCCGCTTGCGGAGCAGATCCGGGCTTAGACCAGTAATTCCAGTGAAATCGCCAATGATCGGAGGACAGAGTCTGTACTGCACTGGGCACGCGAATAAGGTTCTCTGGACTGGAATCCCATGCGTCCACGTCTAGTATGCGGACGCTCGGCCAGATGTCGATGATAAGGTTGACGAGCGACACCTCCCCGGACAACTGGATACAGGCGGGGCGCACTGGCAAGGCGGGCAAGCGGGAGAGATGCTCGGGTCTGACGTCACCCGCGAAAGTGACGCTGTTGACGTTCGTGCACAGCGCGAGAGCCGCCATGCTGTCATCCTGGGAGAACTCTTCATCCGAATGGCAAATCATGGAGCGGACGTGTGCAGCGAGGGAGGGCGCTGCACGAAGCGTGCGTAGGAGGAGGCCAATGGTGACTTGGTAAATACCGTTGTTGACATTGGCGTATGTTGCTGGGGTGGGTACGCGGCGGAAGAGGAGACGCTGCGCGACGGGAGTCCATGATCGGCATACGAGCGCACATGCGCGGAGGGTAGGGTAATCAATGGCCCCGTGTTGCGAGAGCCGGTAGACCCATTCTATCACAATGATCTGCACTTCCAGAGGGACCTTTGCCTGCATTCGGTTGCGCAGGTTGTGCAAATGAATAGGACTGGAGTCCAACGTCGAGGTTGATGCTATGATATGATTGGAATCATCTCAGTCGAACGGCAAACATTATACGCACCAGGACGCTGACAGCACAAAAATGTTTCTCCGAAAGCAAAATCTGAGTCGCAGGCGTTGTTTGTGGGAGTCAATCAAGTATGTCAGACACTGTTGGTTCGAGGTGACAGTCGTCGAAGTGAGCGCCCAGTCATCGCATGCCATCCAGACCAAGTCCGCTCACCTGCCAGTGTTCTATGTGCCGACACGTTCGTTGGCGTCCCTAGTGATCCTTGACAAACGAGGTGATGGTGAGCGATGTGTGCTGCAGCTGCTGGCAGAGCTTGCGCGCCGGCGTTGGCTCGGGTCACTTTGTGACGGTCACGAAGACGCCGTCGGCGTGACATGCCGCCCGCCGCGAGGCCGACAAGCATTTTATTTTGTCTACTTACCCACCACAACGGCCTCATCTCTACTGGCGTACGACGTGGAACTTCCAACTCAAGACCATTGACTGTTTGGCGGCCGTACCGCTCCCAAAATCAATGCCGTCCCCTCTGCTCTCCCTGCGCATGCGCCGTTGTCTGCAAATTCTCGACCATCCGCTGGAGGGTTATGAATGCACCGCCGAGTCGCTTCTCTGGAACTGATTGCTAGCGGCGGATCTTTTCGCCGATATGTGCAATTGTTACACGTCTCTCACCTCGCGGCGGAAGGACACGTTGCTGGCACGCGTCGCTGCATGCCGTGATTTTCTCAAGAGCGATTACATGCTGCCGTTCCCGCTGGCCTTGGCCCTCCCGCCCTCCACCTCCTACAAGGCATGGCTGTACAGCTAACTCTAACTCTCCCTGGCAAAAACGAAACTCTCCGATACGAGTCTGACGACCTGCAGGCTGCCGCATGCTCCGTCAACCTGCAGGAGCAAATCAGCAGCTACGGAGCGCTCGAAGTTTTCTCCGGGACACGTACCACATCGGACGGCACTCAATCAAAAGTATTCGTCAAAGCGTCAACAACAGAGGAGGAAGAAGTCGCCCTGGAAGCCGAGGCGGCGAACTATTCCGCGCTCGCGCATCTGCAGGGTACGGTCATCCCGGTCAACTTCGGCCGCTTCCAGCGTGTGTCCGAGACGTCGTATGATGATGATTATCCCCCGGCCTACCTACGACATCTGTTGGTCTTGGAGTCTAGCAACGACTGGGAGGACCTCCCACTCACTGAATCTTACAAGTTGCTGCCATTTACTGTTCGGTGCGCCATCGTCAACGTCATTCTGATTGGGTTCCGTGGCTGATGTCTGGCTCTCAGAAAGAACATCATGGAGGCGGCGCTGGCTTTGCACCGCGCCGGATTCTTTCACAAGGACAGCGAATTCACTCCGGATCATATCCTGCGGCATCGGGGCGACGACAGCATCCGCCTCATCTCGCTGCGTGACATCGACCACAACAACTGCTCGTTCATCGGCCGGGAGGATCTGAATTTCCTGGGATTTGTTCCCGGCAAAGACGAGCTATGTGAAAGCCTGCGAGAGACCTGCTGGTGCCTTGCGATATGCAGGCCAGGTTCGTGCTTTCGTGTCTGCGATACATGAGAGCAATGCTTACCCGGGATTCCTGTAGTGGAGATGGATGGTTTCGCAAAGATCATAGACGCAAAGCTCGCACACGATATGTTCCGTCTGGAAAAGCACGTTGATGCTTTGAATATGCGCTCGATATTCTGGAAATGCATGTCAAGGAGTTCTTCCCGCTACACCTCCCTCGACTCAAAGGTCAGTGTCCCATCGAGTGTCACGGACAGCGCTCATATTAAGTGTTTGTGGTGCAGACGGTATTCGGTCATGGCGGGCTGGCGGACGCAAGGAAGAAGGGAAGATTGCGCTCCGGTATATTCTACCTGAGGATTGCGTGCTTGACCCCGCTCCCTGAGAAATTATAGCGATAGATACGGTGCACGCGGAACAGCATTAACCATTGGTCTTGTGCCATGGAATACTTGATGAAATGAGCGCACTGTTGTAGCCGCCCAGCTGGGGGTACGAGGAGGGAGTGTCGAGAAAGTGAGTGCCGAGCTCACGCGCTGCCAGTGCATAGACAACCATGTGTATCATCACTGTGTCCGAGCCCGAATACTTCATGCTATAAACTCAGACTACCTCCAATACAGCGTCGGGCGCGGCTTGAAAAGTTATGCGTCTACTGGAGCGCTAACATTATCATTTGAAGACTTCGGACTCTTCAAAAATGGGTATGCAACGGTACACGGGAGGGTAATTGTCCAGGGGTGGAGTTCGCTCCGCATTCCTTCTGCGTGGTACACGATTGGTAGGCTCGGACTGTCTCTAGCTCCGGGCATGCGCCGCGGGGTATCTTGAAGACTGTACATCGAGAATTGTGTGCTTGAGAAAATTCTACTCAGGAAATCGAGCCGCCGAAGACAAAAAGGCCTGGTCCAATTTCGTATCAGGAATCATTTGAGAAGTCGCCGGTTATTCGTGCCCACAGTGCAGAGGAAAAATCAGAGGTAATTCAAGCGGGATACAGTACAAACACGATGACCCGCGCAATCGACTAGTGCGTTTTCCACGTCAGATCCAATCAACGTTCCTGGGACGCTGTCGCTTTCGTCAGTAACACTTCGAACACAAATTTATCCACCCACCGGAAAGCAAGCGGGCTCCGCATAGACCCCAAAGTCAACACCGCGGTCCCGACAAGCGCTCTCCAATTCCTGCAGCACCTCCTGCGATGAGTTCCGCGTTGCCGTGACGAGGCGCAGCTTGGACAGCCCTCGCGCGGCGTCGAGGAGCAGCCGTGCATGTGCGGGCTGATCCTTCCGCGAGACGCTGTAGACGCAGTGGTACCCAAGGTGCCATAGGCCCCGCGGGAGCACGCACGCCTTCTCCGGCAGCTTCCCGATCACGAGTGTCTCGAGGCCGGCGAGGAGCTCGATCATCGACTGCGGAGGGACAGCTTCGCCCGCCACCATGAGAGTGCGCAGCTGGGCGAGCATGCCGGAGGCGACGAGCGCGGCGCACTGCACGTCGCTTTCCCAGTCGACTGCCTCCAGCTCGAGATGTCGTAGGGCGGGTGCCACGGCTGCGGAGGTAGACCAATGCGTGCACACGTACGACACGTTCGTTCTCAGCGAGTGAATAGCGCGGGGCATGCGGCCCTTCGGCGGGTCCGACGTTTGTCCTGCTGGTGACCACATAAACATGTCGAGTGCGCGGACACTTGGCCACATCTTGAAGACACTGTCGGCGAACTTGGCGTTACCTCCAACGCTGAGAAACATTGGGTGCAGGGAAGTGGCCGCCATGCGCGCCAGGAAGGGCTCTGCGAGACCTCCGTTTGATATGTGAACGTATATGACGCTGTTGTTTGTGCAGAGCTTGAACACCGCGAATATGTTGTCATCGAATATGTTGTCATCGACAAGATGGATGGGGTGTATGTAGATACTGACGAAACGGACATGTGTGGCGAGGTGCGGCGTCGCATGGAGCGTCCGGATGAAGCGTGGGATCTTTGGGGATTTGTTTGGGGGGCAAAGAAAGATGCTGGGTAAGGGGGCTCGCCGGAAGAGGAGGCGCTGCGCGAGGGGTGTCCACGCTCGGCATACGAGGGCGCACGCGAGGAGAGTGGGGTAGTCAACGACGTCGTGTTGAGAGGACCGGTACACCCATTCGATGATGATCGCCTGAATATCCAACGGGACTGTTGCCATGACCGTGCCGGCGATACCCTTGAGAGCGTCCTGCTGGGACTGTTGAGTACTAAAGACGCAGGAAGACGCCGTGTACCACGCACCTAAGCCCGGAGATTCTCACAAAGTCTACAGAGCAGCACACTCAAACGATTGCTTGTCTACAGTTCAATCAATCAGGGGGTGTTTACTTCGAGAGGGTTGCTACGCACAGGTCTCTGAGCACGGTCAACACAGGATCAGGGTATCAAAATAACAGAACAGAGTCTATTCACCGAAGGCTTTTTTGTCCGCGTGTGTAGTTTGAAGGGGATCGGATGGATGTATGCAGGATGCCCTTGGTACAGCGGCAGTCCGTTCGCGCTCGAAGAGGGGCTATTCCACGCCACACGCGCGCTGCGCACAGCCACTGTCAAGACGACACTCAACTCTGCTCCCTTCACATGCTTCACAGGGCTAGCAATGCTTCACAAGTGCGCTTTACTGGCCCTGCTTATTGCTTTCTTTCCCATAACTCGACTCTTCCCAGAGGTCATCAGCACAGTTCGCCGATATCGCTTCGCGGACTCGGAGATGCTCATAAGTACTGGGCCCATGATGTCTTCGCAGCGCAGCTGCACGGTCTCCGAGGTTCGTGCCTTCTACAGATCCCCATCATCGTCCATCTACCCGTCTCCTGACGTAGACAACCCGGCAGATCGTCCCCACTGCTCGTCGCGCGACACCTCTAAGACTCCACATCCACGTTGGAGGCACTTCGCCAATAAATATTGCTGGGCTGGGTTTCTGATCCACGGCCCGCCATAGCACGCTGGAAACCGCGCGTAGGGAGCCGCACCCCGTCCCGCAGACTTGTGGGGGTGAATGTCATTCCATGAGAGGAATTGCAACGGACGGTTGGAGGATATTCGCGCTGCTGCGCAGTTTTCGTCGAGCAGAAAGGCGCAGTAGGACACGCAAAGGGGGCGCGCGGCCGGGCAACATGACATAGAATTGAACGTATCCGCAAGAATTTTTTGCGTCTCGGACCTGTAATTATCGCGTGCACTCATTTCGGGCCCGACCCACGTACGAGTGATTTGCGTCCACGACACTGCCGGAGCTCAGGTTGGTGGGCGCCGCTCTTTGCAAGCCGTGCTGTACGGATCCCGTTCCAGGTCAGATCCAGTCAACATTTTGTGGGCGCTGTCACATTCATCAGCCCCGCCCCAATGCCCGCAGACGCATACACCGCTCACCGGAACATACTCCTGACCCTCATACACCACCATTTCAACCCCACAATCAGCACACCCCCTCTCAAACGTCTCCAGTACCTCCTTCGACGACAGACGCATCGCGCTGACTCGGCGTAGCTCGGGGAGCGCGCGCGCAGCGTCCATGAGCAGCTGGGCGTGCCCCGCGGCCTCCTCCAGCCCAAACCCAAAGCGCTGTTTGTGGTACCCAAGATGCCGGATGCCGCGCGGCAGCGCGCACACCGCGAGCGGCAGCGTGGTGATGATGAGAGTTTCGAGGTGCGCGAGCGCCGCGAGGAATGCGCGCGGGGGTGCGTATGCGGTCCTGCAGTTCACGACGAGCGTCCGCAGCCGCGCGAATATGCCGGACGCGGACAGCGCTGCGGCCGTCGCGCCGTCGTCCCAGTACATCGCGTCCAGCGTGAGATGGCTCAGGTCGGGTGGCGCTGCCGTGGGCGTGGACCAGTACTTCGCCAGACTTTCTGCGGTCACTTCCAGCGCTTCCAGTGTGTGGGGCAAGCGCACTGTCAGCGGCTTCGCAGAGTTGTCTGGTGCGAACAAGGCGGTGAGAATACGGGGGCTTGGCCATACGCTGAGTATGCGATCGACGGCCATGGAGTCACCGCCTACTCCGAGAAAGACGGGGCGCGCCGGAAGGGTGGCCAGTCGTGCTATGAATGGCTCGATGGAACCGGCTGTTGACGAAGCCTCGACGTATATGAAGCTGAGGTGTGTGCACAGCTTGAACACGGCAAATGTGCCGTCATCGAGCCTGGGGTGTATGCTGGTGGGGAGAGTGATCGAGCGGACCTGCGCGGCGAGCTGCGGTGCGGCGGCGAGCGTGCGGAGGAGGAGGGAATTTGGGGTGCGATCTAGCTTGCTGGAGGACATGCTGGGGAAGGGAGCGCGCCGGAAGAGGAGGCGCTGGGCGGTGGGGGTCCACGCTCGGCATACGAGGGCGCACGCGCGGAGAGTGGGGTAGTCGATGTCGCCATGTTGCGAGGATCGGTATACCCATTCGATGATGTTCACTTGGACATCGAAAGGAATAGTCTTCATGAAAGAGCTGGCGATGACGGGTTTATAGTGAGATAGCGGCTTGCTTTGACTTCGATTAGGTCGCGAGATGGTTATAAGCAGAACGCTGCGTACCACCGTGAGCTACTTAGACTTGATGATCCTGTCGAAATCTACGGACTCGTGCCAACCCCTATACCTGGAATGACAGATGTGTGTTTACGACGCCCTGGGGAAGTGGTGCTACTTACCAGTCCTTGAACAAGATCGCTCCAGATCGGAGACACCAAGTCGCTGCACAGCGTCCGTCACGGTCGAAGGCGGTTTGGTGTGTTCTGTGCCCTTTGACGACAATCAGATGCAGAGTGCGAGGTCCTTTGTTTGTAGACTGCCGTCGCAGAGGTGCACGTGGTGGTAGATGGGAAGCTGCTACATGAGAACAAAAATCTGGACTTGGAACGTCAAGCGCGCACATCACGGTCCCACGAACCGTGCCAGTGCGCTCATACCGCACGAGCACGTGGCCCGACGCGCTCTCGTCGACGCGCCCCGCACTATTTGGCTTCGTCTCGCGAGCCAAACACGAGCGCCGAATATAAAGCTGGCCCAGCAACCGACAGCCCGCAATCGCGCTCTCCTCACGCCGCCATGTCCCCGCATACCATCCACCCAACCGTCTGCCGCGTCCTCGAGCTCCTCATCCTGGCCCTTTACTCTGGCGCGCTGCTCGGGCCAGTCCGATCAGAGGCCTAGTAAGGGACTCTTTGGTGCGCACACAGTCTTCTCAGGTTGGGCTCAGCTCAACCTACGCATACAGAAGTTGCCGAGCGCTCTCCCATGCTGCAAATCTAGTGTGCGTCGCGCGCCATCTCAGACAACGGAGTACTGACGGTAACAGCGTCTGCAGACAAGATTTTCACATGACACACCGTGGGGTGGCTACAGTGGCCTGCAGCGGAGCCCATCGTCGAAGAGGGGGCAGTAGGGGGCTGGCCAGAGCGGGGACTTGACATAATCCACTTTCCCTCGCTTAGCGGGGAGCCAGGCCATGTATTCTCGCATCATTTATTGTAGTGCACGGCTCTGCGTGGCGTGGTTTGAGTGTGTAGAGGAAACCACCTGTCTGTGTGTAGGGAGCGTCTTGAACAGCATGCCTTGCACGCCCCAAGCTCGGATTCGAGGCAAGGAGTCATTATTATTCTCGTTCTGGGCGCGCGGGGTAACCTAGTAGTAGTACAACGTTCGTTCGGACAGACGATTTTACATCTCGCAGCAAAATTCCTCGACGTATTCACCCTGAGTGCACTGAGTGCGGGAGCTCGCACCATGCGCGATCGCCGGCGGTCCTGCCAAGTACTGTAGGCCCCAAGCGACCATGGCCGCCCGCGTGCGCAACACAGCGAAAACTTGAAGCCCGGCGTCACAACCGCAGGTGGCGCCAGCCAGCTAACCTTTGAGCTCCAGAACGCGGGCCTGAGGATTTTGTCCCCCCGCGAGCTCGGGAGGCACGCACAGAGACGTATCCGCGCGAGAAGAACCGTGCCATACGGTACGGCGGGTGCGATATCGGTGAATGCTGGGTATATGCGTCGCGCCTTGCTCTCCTGCCACTCTCGATGTGGGCAGCCAAGGAAGGATCAATCGATGTGCGGGTTCGCCACGTCGTCGAGTCGCGGGGTACCGCGACGACTGGACCCGCGCCGGCGAGATGGTCTTCCTGCGACCATAATCTTTGGTGATACGCGGGATCTGCGACATGCCATGGGCCTGAGGCCTGAGGTTACTGGTGCTGGGACCTATTCGTTCGAGAAACCGGGGTGCGACCAATGGGTGCGCAGGTCGGCGACCACACCTGCGCGGCGCAAGGGTCGAGGTGCCTGCGGACCGGAGATGAGGAAACGCAATACGTGCCGCGTGCCGCAGAGCCTGTGTTGCTTATTGCGCGTGTGTTCTGTGAGTTTTCGTCAATGAAGGCGGAGAAGAGGCCAATTTTAAACACGGCACACCTGGGGCTCGGGCTGCCTGCACCAATTCTCGTCTGGCTCGCTGCCGTACTACTCCAGGCCTCCAATAGCTGGCCATAGTCCGGTTGATTTGATCGTTGTCGGTAGTGCGGGAGGCACAAGAAGCTCCGAGTCCGAAAGCGGGGGGAAATCGTGTGCTGTGCCGCAGGTGGCGCTGGCGGCCAAGAGATGTAGGGCGCATGACCTGCAGATAAAGAGGCACGAGACGCGGCGCGTTGATGACCATCTTGTCGTATGACGGAGGGTAGCGTTTCGAATTCGGCCTGAGAGTGCGGCAGGCGGGTTCTGTCCATGAAGCTTTTTATGCGCTGGGCCTCGGCCTCGTGTTGACCGTGCCAGAGTGGACGCATGTAGGCCTCGATATCGAGCCGCGGGGTGTGAAGTGCCCCCGCTGTCCGCGCAATATCGGGTAGACGCTCTTGGGAGCACCGTCATGTTTCGGTCGCGCAGAGCCTGAGCTGCTGCGTGCGTTCTGCGAGATTGCGTCGGTAACACGTAGGCGGAGGTGGTCAACGCGGCGCACTTGCACTCAAGCCGCCCCCGCCCTCGCCAATTCCTTCACTCCCGCACGGTTCCAGACCCCGATAGCTCGTCCGCGGCGGAGCAATCGCTCTACAAGGGCACAGGCAGACGCTGTGTGAGTGACGTGGCATGCATCTGGGGGTATATAGAGATGAACGCACCGCCCGCTGTTCTCTGTCACGGTGCCAGGCTGTGGGCAAACGCAACGTCCAGCACGGCGCCGGGTGCGCATGTTCGTCGTGCAATTTGACTGTTGAATCGGGCCGCCGATAGAAGGCACCGGGAGAGCGCCGAACTGGCGAATGATCCACAGCGTGTTCGTCGTCGGCGCGGTCGAGCAGGGCTAAAACGGCGTGCGCCAGCCAAGATCCGTCCTGCGCATGCTTCCGGCTGGAAATGATCCATCGAGGCGCGTGTCGATCGCGTCTTGGAGGCGCGGGTTTGAAGAACCGCAAGACCGGAGGTGATGAGCCACTAGTCCTGCGCGCATCTGGCCAGCGGTCGTTTCTTGGTGATGCGCACATGCCGCAGATCCTATATTGCCGTAAGTGCATGCGTTCTGCGAGGATTCATTAGTGACGCGAGAAGGAAGAGGCTTAGCGTGAACACACGCACCCTGGGGTCAGCCTGCCACCCTCGCCGCCGTGTTTTCCTCCTTATTCCCAGCGCCCGATTTCCGAGAGCTGCCCATGGTCGTAGTTGACGGTCTTGCCTCTCTAAGCCCGAGCACGGGCGCTGCGTATGCCTCAGGGATCCTCAGAATGAAGAGTAGGGTTGTATTCCATGTTCCAGAGTGCACAGACGATGGCGGGCGCATGCGCAGAGCGTGGCTTCGCAGGGAGAAGAATCGGTCTGAGGGCGGTACAACCGGCCAAGACTCTTGAATTGTACGTCGTACAGCTGGTGGGACAGAGGCCGTCGTCGTGGTAAGCGGGAAAACTATCTGCTTGGCCTCGCTGGCGGGTCACGCCGACGGCGTCTTCGTGACCGTCACAAAGTGACCCGACGCAACCCCGGCGCCTCCCGGCGCGCCCTCTGCCAGTACTACTACTAGTGCCAATCAACATTGCGCATCACCACCACCTCTTCTGTCTCTCAGTCTCAGTCCGCAAAGACCACCATCTACAGAAAATAATTGAAGTAAAGGCACGCTAAGAAGAAATCGTTGGTGAGCTGACCTATGTCCGATGGTATGCGATGACCTGTCCGCTCACCTGTCTGTTCAGTCACCGAATGATATCCTAAGTCTAACCCTTGGATGACTCTCATCGGCACCATTGCGGACCCTAATTTGCTTTCTTAACGACCTGTTCGTGTTCTTTTGGTGCGTAGCGTGTTCGCTGTTCGAGACAGATGATTTGAATTGCTTTCATAGCACCATCCAACCCGTTCTGACTCTCTTGAACGTCCTACCCAACAGAATTGTCCTCCCGTACACCCCGTAGCATCTCAGATACCACCCGAATGGTAACTCGGAGAAGCGCTGGCAGCTGCAAATCCTCCTGGATGCCATGCTCGCGACGCCGGAGCTGAGGCTTTCTACGGCGACCCGGTGTTCATCGCAAGCGATGCGGAGGCAAATTGAGGGCGTATGCTGTGACGGCGGTGTGGAGCTTGCGGTGTACGCGGAGCAGGCGTGCGTTCCTGTGAGTGGCAAATTTGGCACTTATGTGATGTGGGACTGACGCTGGCGACAGACTCTGCGAAGTTTTGATTGGATATGATTCGACAGGACTGTGGCTGGCTCCCGCACTCGGCCTGAAAGAAACGGGATTGGGACTCGAGAGCATCTCTACGGCGATCACCACTCGTTCACTGCATCCCGTGTCTTCAGACCGACCGCTATGTGAGCCATACGAAACTTTGATAGAATAGAATTTAATGCGCTTGCATCAGGTCAAGGTTACGATACGACGGTGCTACGATGATACGTTGTGCGCTGATGGAAAGATGCGTGGCGCGCCCGGCAAGAACTAGCGTAAAACTGGTTCCTTACTTCGAATGTGTCGTCCAGCGGTAAGATAAAGATGACTCTTACGGCCAACTGGATGTGCTGCGGGCGAATTGACGCCGGTTCCGGGGAGAGCGCCGGCCGTGGGCCGCGAACGTCGGCCTCGAGGCTGCAGCAGCGCTCAGCCTGAGATTGAACCATCCTGTACCACGCCCACTACTCTGTTTTCTTGCCCGCCATCATTCAAGCTTAGAACATGGGCGAATGCTATACGTATTCAAAACTGCATTTCACGCCAAGGTCTTATGAACACACAGGTGTCTTTGCACAAAGTTCGAGCAGACCTGGCGATCAGCCAGCCGTCGTCGGGGACGAAGGGCCGCCGTCCTGGCGAACCTTCGAGGAAGCACGTGGCAGGATTGGCCGCCGGGGTGGTGCTGATATGCAGATCGGTACTTCAGCGCACGCCGCATCGTGCGCTTCACGAGAGTTCTCCACGGTTAGTTCTCCGCGCAGGATGCGTTTAACGCCGCTGCCGCGATGCCCGCGACATCGCGTTGGCGGTCACTGGCGCTGCCCCCTGGTACAGCTTCCGCGCGCGCAATTTTGGCATGAAAAATCAGCACGAGAGCCGTGTTGTGAGCCAATAGGACGCTTGTGCCTGTCCGTTGTTCACTGATGCAACGATCTCTAGGCCATCCGTCGACACCCGTCTCCCACCGGGGCCTGCCTGTGGAATAGAATACCGCAGACATATAAGACTGGACTAATGTATCCGTTCAACTTTGGCGTGACATGGTTGCGCCTCAGGCGTCATCCTCTTGCAAATGCTGGCACGAGCTCTTTTGTCTTGTGCTGAGGTACCGAGTCCATTCTTGTGATCCTTTGCGCTCTATTGACCGCCCGTGGTAGCCACCAACAGATTTCTTCGACGGAGAATGAACTGTGGGGAGCAGATAACTCGGAACCTCAGGTACGCACATCGCCTTGGCGCCCTGTCGAGACCGAGTAACGTTGGCCAACAGGATGCGCCGAATCCATGGATTAGTGATGCCCATAGAGCCCTTACTGCATCACCCGGTGAGCGCTGCTACCTGCCGCCAAAATGTATAGAATTGCTTGGGCATATCCAGCACGTCAAACCATCCACTCCTCCGACCTGTTCCTTCTTTCGCTGGCATGTCGATCATTCTGCTCGACGTCGCCTTGGCTGTCATAGCGCTTTGGCTGGTCAAAACGATTCTTTTTTCAAGGCGGTCTCCCGCTCCTCTCCCGCCTGGACCTAAAGGCCTTCCTCTCTTAGCAAATCTCCTCGATCTTCCGCAGAAGGAGCAATGGAGGACATTTGCCGACTGGGGACGCAAATACGGTGCGCAGTCGCTCTTGCCTTTCAGTAGAATCCATATGATACTAAGGGTAGGTAGGACCGATCGTACATGTCCGTGCGCTTGGACGGTCCTTCATCATTCTGAACGATGTGCACGTCGCGGGTGACATGCTAGACAAGAAGAGCGCAATATACTCCGACCGAACGTTATCCATAGTAGCCGGAGAATTGATGGGATGGAAGGAAACCCTGGTCTTCGCCCGTCCAGGCGAGCGTTTCAAGGAGTACCGCAAGTATCTGCACGGTGCAATGGGAACGCGCTCAACGATTGAGAAGCTAAATGGCCTCCTCGAGACCGAGACGCAAGAGTTTCTCAAGCGCGTTCTCAGGAAGCCGGAAGCTATTGCGGAGAACATTCGAGAGTACGCCCTGATTTCAATGCGTTCAAATCTTTCCTCACTATGTCACCAGCACTGCCGGGTCTGTCATCTTGCAGGTGACTTACGGATACAAGCCGAAGGAAGGCCAAGATAACCTTTTAGACCTTGTCCAGCCCGCAGTTCGTCATTTCGTCGAGGCCATGGAGCCAAATGCCTTCCTCGTTGATTCATTCCCTCCCTGTTCGTCGCCAAGAATTTTGTTTCGTGCTCTCGAAGCTGACAGTCCAACCCCAGTGCGGTACGTCCCGAGCTGGTTCCCCGGCGCTGAATGGAAGAAAACAGCCGAATACTACCACGATATTGTGCAGCAAGTGGCTGACGTGCCCATCCAGTTGGTCATGAAGCAAATGGCGCGCGCGCTCTTCATCGGTGGCTGTAAGGCGAGAGATGCTGAGCCTTTTCATTGCAGTCAGAACGTGCCGCGTCGCCGTCCATGGTCTCAAACCTCCTGGAAAAAAGCAACACCCCAGAGCAAGAGCACAACATCAAATGGGCTGCAGCGTCGATGTATTCAGGTAGATATTTTCCCTGTGATAAGTGCGCCGTCGTCTGACGGTCATGGTGCGGGGTGTTATAGCCGGCTCCGATACCGTGAGTTTGCCTGCTTGACACACCGCCGACCGAGGCATTGATCTGCTCCTTCCAGACCAATTCCGCCATCTATACCTTTTTCCTTGCCATGACTATCTACCCCGAAGTACAGCGTAAGGCACAGGCAGAAATTGACGCAGTCGTCGGCAACGACAGGCTCCCCACCTTCGCCGACCGGGCGCAGCTCCCTTACGTCGATGCCCTCATAAGCGAGATACTTCGCTGGGGAACCATCACGCCGCTTGGTACATATCCTTCTAGTCCGCAAAGCCGGAGGCTCACTATTTGTCAGGCGTTCCACACACTGTCTCCAGAGATGACATTCACAATGATTATTTTATCCCGGAGGGTGCCATAGTTCTGACGAATATCAAGTAGGTTTTTGGGCGGCAATGCGCGCAGATGGTCTCGACTGAGCCTTTTACAGGGGAATGCTGCATAATCCGGACGTATACCGGGATCCCTGGACCTTCATGCCCGAGCGTTTTATGTCGGCGGAGGGGAAACCTTCTGAGCAGGATCCACGTAGCTGTTGCTTCGGCTTTGGGCGCAGGTGCGCAACACTTCATTTTATTTCAAGAGCTCTGCGTCTCCTGACGCATTAAATATCGCTTAGAATCTGTCCTGGTAAGTGGCTATTCATCCGTGAATTCGAAGGCCTTCGGTGAAAGCGATCACACACGTCGGATTTTCTACAGGTCTCAACCTCGCCGACGCGACAATATGGGCCTCCGTCGCTATGACACTTGCTGTCTTCGACATACAGCGTGAGGTTGTTGACGGAGTCGAGGTTGTCCCTGAGCCGCGATTTGAAGACAGTATGATCAGGTATGGCTGATGCTTGGCAGAAAGCGATCTCGCTGTAGAGCTGACTATGTCCTCAGCCGACCGTCTCCTTTCGGTTGCACTATCAAGCCTCGCTCCGCAGAAGCTGAAGCCTTGATTCTCTCAGAATAAGTCTACATCTCATCGGTCATTATGAGCGGAGGCGTAGTACATACACGCTATTCGAACGCCTTTCTCTGAAACCTTCGGATACTCTCACACTGATAAATGAGGTTCGTGCGTTCTTGGGCTGATATTATATCTATTTCTATCCGAGGAATCAAAATATCTAGCCATCTTGCTTACAGCACTGGACTGCGAGAATCATATAATTCGTGAGTTCGAGTGAAATTGCAGAAGCTGCTTGAATTATGAGCATGTCTGCACGTACAGGTGATATGCCGTTCCCCATGGTACGGTGTGACGCTGGGAGATTGGCGATTGGTGAAGGAAATACGACCAGCATTTATGACCCACGCACTTCGCTGCCCGCCCTTCGCGGTTGTCGAAATGCTGCTGCTCTCCATGGGGATGCGGCCCTCGGGCTAGGCAAATCGATACCACCGGCAGAAACAGAGCAGCAGTGAGACCATCCCAACGACGATGCGTGTGGACGTTCATACCGGCGCATTATTTCCGCTTTGTGTAGCCTGTAATCGATGTAATCAGGGCCTCTTTGTGGCGAGGAACTAGTAGCGTATGCGCGCACCTTATCAGCCGCCCGGCACCTCGAAGTTCTCCCCACCGCCATGTCAAGCTCCAGAGCCAGCGTACTGTTGAGGCCGGAGACCATAGTGAGTTTTAAAGGCTTAGATGGTCGTGCACAAGAGGAGGAAGCAGGCTGAGTGAGCTGGTTGTCCGGGGTAAGAGCCCGTCGAGTCGGATGACGTAGAGTGGAGGACCACGACCCTGGGCGACCTTTGCAGATGGCATTTTGGAATGCACCCCTTAGGATCACGAGAAGCGGTAAGAAGAGCCCGTAGAGCGCACTGGTGGAGCGTTGGTAGCCTGGTGAAGAGAGGAGAGTTGAGCGTCGTCACCGAGTCGCTGCAGGACCCGGGAAGCTCCTATAGAGGTCCAGCCCAGGGAAGGGCCGAATTTCGCCCTCAAATATGCAAATTTTCCCGCCTCGAGTATGCAAAAAGGGCTGGGGCTCATGATCATGTGACATATTTTATAATCACGTGCTACTCGCGTCAGTCTACGCGCGACGCGCGTCGCGCAATGCGCCTATCTACTGCGTCGATGCCTTCTCCAGAGCCTTTCCGCCAGGTATCTTGATTGTAAAGAGGCCTTTTGCTGCCTTCTTCACCTGTGGGGTGGTGAAAGAGCACCACAAGGCCTGATTAGAAGTCTTCAGAAAATTGTTGTTGCCTCTCGAATACTGCGGATCAAAGGCATTCTGCCCAAGATTGTAGAGGAGATGACCTATCGGTGCATGGGTATGGAGGTGTCCTTGCTTGTAGCTGCAGGAGAAAGCATGTGCTTCGCTGACATCCGGCATGTCGGTGTCACCGTCGTCATCTAACCCCGCATCCTGCCAACAGCGGAGCGGTGTGTTAGTGATTGTTTAACGGCACAATGCAAATTAACCTCACATTTGTTAGCGGCAAGTAAACTCGAAGAGATAGATAGGAAAGACTAGAGCAGGAGTCGGAGACAGATATGGAAGCATGTCGGTTCTTGAGCTTCCGATACAGGTCGAGAACTTCGCCAATATAGGTGCGTCCTAGGTTACGCATAATCACATAGCAGCCGCGCTGCAAGGGGAAAAGTCCATTCACGTTACGGGTTGCAAGGTTTGGAACGTCTAATGGAAATACTCAGTCGCACCGCGCACGGAGTCTACAGAGCTTGCGGAACTTACCGTTGCTGGGCAAGACCTTCTGCAGTACCTTGACGGCTTGAATCCAACGGAGTTCTCGTGTCTTCTTTGCCTTCTGTATACCCCCTGCCAGATCTTGAGCCACGCGCACACGGTGGGAAGCCTCCTGGTTCGACAACTTGCCCGCCTTTTCTTCTGCTTCCTGAAATCGTCCTAGTGCAAACTTCGGATCAAGCTTGACAATGCGCTCAGAGTGCACAGCAGTGCCCGACTGATTGTCCGTGCGTGCGCGCAAAAGCTTCCCTACGTCAATCTTTCCCTCGAAATCCAGCATAGAGCTTTTGAACGGTGTCGAAGGAGGTGTCACGCCAACCGCAGCCGCTGCTACTTCGACCTGAGCAGGCGGCACTGTTGTGGACTCGTCTTCGTCCGCATCTACTTCGACTGCGATAGCCTCCACTGCGTCGTCAAGGTCTTCGCTGACAGCAGCAAGACGGGCGATTTCGGACGCAGACAACTCCAGACATCTAGTCATGTCTTCGTCTGCACGGAAGTCCGGCAGTATACCGTCAGGGCCCAGCGCGTCATCCTCGTCAACTAGGATGTCATCAGTATCGTAGCCTGCGTCTGGCTTGTCCGATTGCGGACTCATCGCCGACTTGAGTTGAGAATTGGGGCGAGTATTGAGAGATGGCGCCGGCATGAGACCCTGCGATAGCTCTCCAATGGTTGACACCAGAGTAAGTGGAGGGGTCGGTGTGGGTATTCGCAGCAGGGATCGCGTCACCGCAGCCGCTTCCTCGTATGCAACTACAACAATAGCATTGATGTCTTCCGTTGACAATTTGACATAATGCCGCTGCAATTCTTCCGACGTCAATGGCGTTGGATCGAAGTCAAGGGAGTACCCAGAGCGCGAAGTGCGCTCTTTCTTGTCGGACAGCTTCCCTGAGAGGAGAATGGATTGGCGGAGCATGACATGCTTGACCATCTTCAAGAATTCAGCGTATGTGAAGTCCGGCAGCAGGGTACGTGCCAGTCCAAAGAAATGCTCCACAAAGTCTGTTCCCATGAGCCAGGGACAGAAAGGCTGGTCCGCATACGTGGTCGAGTATACGACAGTAAGGAGGACGAGTGAGTCGCATAATCGATTGAATATCTGGAAGCTCGCTGGCGAGATGAATGACCGTGTGAGTGAATATAGGTCTGGAAAGCGCTGGGCCATTTGCGCGATGTGCGAGCACCAGATGTGAAGGAAGAATCGGGCACGGAATGCGGCGGCAAGTCTTGTCGGGGCGTCAAGACGTCGATTGAGCCAAGCATCAAATAGATCGCCTGTTTTGAATTATGAGTGAGAACACATCGTGGCCAACCGCGTATCGCGTGTCACGCACCAAATATACTGAGATATGCGAAGAGTCCGAGAAATTCTGGACGAATGGACATATTGCCATCCGTCTTGGTCGTCATAGCACCAAGCGCCTCAGGATGAAACATGCGGCGTGCTGCGCCATCATCTTGCTTGTCCACATCTTCGACGTCCCGGAGGACCATCCCAGATGAGCGGGTTTCGTAGAGATCAACGAGTGAGCGGTGGACAATGACCCCTAGTCCCAGACTGGCCGTATGTGTTCCGTGCTGAGGCTGATTACGACAGGTCTTGCGCGCGTGCGAGGGGTCAGTAACAGAAATGAGAGGGCCGGTCTTCGCAAAGACGGGAGCCTTGAGATCGATGCCATAGAGCGGGTAGGTGTAAGAGACCGGTGGCAGATCAGAAGCAGTCCTGTCCATCAAACCCTGCGCAGCAAGCTCTGATGCAGCACCATCGGCGGACAAGGACACGATAGGCAATGAAAGTGAGGCAGCCATGGCCAATAGTTTTAGATGCTGCTCGTAGATTGATTTTGCATCGTCTTTGCCACTGGTGGGAATGAGCGCGATGACCTGAGGGGGATATTGCGGAAGCGGTATCTGAACAAGATACATCAGACAATGACGTGAGAGCGTGTCCATCTCGAATGCGCTCACCTTCAATAATATGGCCCGAACCTGTGTCGCCCAGGCGTTCTTCTCCTTGATCCGACCTATGACTTCATCTATGTCCTCGATTTGTTTGATCTCGCAAAGCGAAAGAGGCAGAGTCGATCCCAGGATGTGCCCGCCGAAGTCGTTTGAGTATGCAAGCCTAAGGCGAACCTTTGTGCAGTCTCCGCCAGCAGAAACGGGCCCCGAGTATGCAGCGCGGTCAGCGAGTCGTCGAACGCGCGCCACATTCTCAAAGATTAAGTCCGGATTCTGTAGGGCATCCTCCGATTTCGCTACCAGGGTGCTAGAGATTATCCAAGACGCTCATATCAGGCTACAGATTCTGCAGGTAATGAGCACATACCGGAGATGGCGACTCGATGGTCCTAATATCTGTCCTGTCACTATTCCATACTGTCGTGCCGATTGAGGGCCATAGGAGCGCAGGAGAATCATGAAGTTGAGGTAATTTTGTGGGTAGCGCATACCGTACTTCAAGTTTGGGTTATCGCTTGTATCCCGCCGTACGCGCTCTGCCAGCACTTCGCAGATCTGGCCAAAGGTCTCGAAATCCTTGAGCTTCCCATCCAAAGCGAGCTTATAGAGTTTCATGAAGCAGGCTGCCGGGCTCTCGCGCTCGACGAGCTGATATATCTCGAAGACGACGGGATCTTTGAGGAGAGCGTCTAGCCGTCGACCTTCGACCTTGCGGAATGTGCCCGCAGAGAATTTATCACGTGCAACCCGAATAGCATGCTGCTCGGCAACGGGAAGAGACGCTTCCTTGGTTTTCTACACCACCGTCAATGTTTGCGCTCAAGCCCATGTTTCTCAACATAAGCGACTCACTCGTCCCACAGCTTTCTTGAAGGCAGGATCTTCGGAGAGTGCCACACACCCGTCACAAATTGACGACGGGTTGGTAGTCGTCCCGTGGCAGCCAGCAGAGCGGACAAACGAGCCGCTGTAGTCCACCTCCCATCGTGCCCATGACGTGAGCACATCGTCAACCTTCTTCTGCTCCTGCGGTGTCCACTGAGCTTCAAGGACATCACGATTACCGTCCTCAGGGACCGGCTGCTGCAACGCTTTATCTGCCGTCAACGGCCTTCCGTCGGCGTCCCTCCTGATCTTGCCCATTTTGTCAACGGGGGCCAAGGGTTTATATGGAAGGAGCTGTCGCGCGACTCGGGCACGAAATCGAGGTGAGATTCCCCCTAAGCTTCGTGTCTGTGTTCTGTGAATGTACTCAAAGTACTTGGCACCTGATAGGCGAATGCATGGCCTGCGTTCGTCGCTTGTGGTGTCGCTTTTATGCGCCGTCACACCGTTGCGGCTGGCCCGGGAGGACGCCATCGGCTCAGATCTCGTTCCCAAGAAGTCAAAAATGGAACGCGTCTGTAGAAGTGGTCAGTAATTCTCCCTCGTGCGCGGACGCAGACTTACTGCTGTGACTTTCTTTGTCAATTTTGATGCACCTATCGCAGTCGGAGGGTCTACTGCTGTCTTCGATGCACCTATCGCAGTCGGAGGGTCTACTGCTGTCTTCGGTGCGCTCTTTGCTGTTTCTTTTTGCAGCGGCACAAAGAATCCCGAAATTGCTTGATTTCCGCGCTTGTTACCAGGCTGTGAGTGAGTGTCGTCCCTATTCGTGAAAAATGCCTACCTCATTCACAACCTTGCGCTTCTTCGCAACAGTCACTCTGACAGTCTCTTCGCCCGTGATTTGCGGGCATCGCTTCAAATGAAGCAGCCAGTTGTGCCCATCATATACGCGGTCGTTTCGTAAAGCAATCCAGTTCTGACAACCTGCGCAAAGGACACGATGCTCCTCGACTTGGGCAATCATAGCATCGTCCTCCAAGGCCTGTTGTCGAGCACTGCAGTTCTTATATGACTGGCGCTGCTCTGTTGAGGAGCGTATCGCCTTTTTCTTCCCAGTCTGCTTCTCTGTTTCCGTATCATATCCATCGTCAGAGGCTTCGTCTACCTTTCGCTTGTGGGACACTGTGCCGCGTCAGTGCATCTATCCTATCATTGATTTGACCGTGCTCACCACGCTTAGCCTTCTCGCTGTGAGCTCCAACAATAGGCCGGTTGCTGCCGCTCACCTCACTTGATGCGCGTTCGGCTGTCAGGCTGCTGCCATCACCGAACGACGACACCGGTACCGGCACCTGTGACGTTGCCTCGAGACCACGACATGCGGATGCCTTGTCTTGAGCGTCGACGTTCTCGATGATTTCGGGCTCTTCATCGTCAGTGAGTACACCCTGTGCTGCTCGTCGCGAGACGCTGAATGGGCCATAGTCAATCAATATTCGGTCATCAAATACTGTAAGGTACATACGGGATGCGAAGCAGTCGCTCCAGTGCCT
This sequence comes from Auriscalpium orientale, assembly GCA_019915035.1. Lineage (NCBI taxonomy): Eukaryota > Fungi > Basidiomycota > Agaricomycetes > Russulales > Auriscalpiaceae > Auriscalpium > Auriscalpium orientale. The sequence goes on from JAHLMH010000019.1 coordinate 136,605, forward strand.
CGGTACGAATTTTGTCTTTCTGGTTGTCCCCATCTGACTCGAAACTAGTTCCTCTGGCAAATTTTTCCGCGGCTAGAAGACAGAATATGCCGCATGACCAGGCGTCGAGCTGACGTTGCTCTGGCTCAGGTGCTATCACATTTCGACGCCACTCGGAGCCCGACCATCGATCGCCGGGTATGCTGAGACATTCGCGGATTCGGTCGAGGATGCGTAGCAGTAGCTGGGTCATTTGGTGAGCCTCGCGCCTTTGACAAACGCTACCGACACTCACTGGTTCAGCCCATACGTGCGAATCGAGCTCGGGTATGCTGTCATACACCCCAAGTTCTTTACTTCGATAATCAACATATCCGAGAACCCAGTGCGGCGGTGATCCACCACATAGCGGAATCGCCCAGCGCTCTTTATTGACTATATCCGTCAACGAACCTTGAGCAGTCTATGACAAAGGTATGTTGTCAGTCAAGTGCTGTACTTCCTAATTTATTTGCTCACCGCTACCGATACATGCTCGGAAAACGAGCCGACAGATCTTTCATTTGCGTGGCCGGAAACTAGAGGACCTAGCCAAGAGCTGAAGAAGCAAAAGTCGGTTCCGATCGAGCCCTCTTGCTCTGCCTGCTCTTGGATGATTGCGCAGCACGCATTGATGACGGTGCCCGGGACTTTTTTCTTGTCCGTCAACAGACATTCCAGATCGGAGCGGGTGACGTCGATATTCCTGATCCTTCGCATATGTCCATCTAGCTCTGCATGCTTCGTATGTGTAGACATAGTCGGGGTACTCGAGGACGTGCTGGACGGTGTTGTTGGAACTGGGCGATGTATTTGGTAGACGTCTAATTACATTTTTCGTGTGGCACAGCTGGAGTTTGCGGTGAGGATCTCCATGTGCTACCTCCGGTCACGCGTCTCGGCTGGCGGCCATCAAGTATGCAAAATGGGCTGGACCTTGAGCAAAAATGGCCTCAAATATGCAAATCAGGGCTGGGGAAATGGCCGATTTTGGGCCCTCAAATATGCAAATTTCGGCTGGACCTCTATAGGAGCTTCCCGGGTCCTGTCGCTGCCAGCGCGCCTGTGGCGTGGGATAGCAAAATTGTCCGAGCTGAGTCGAGCGCGAGTGCAGTACCGTACCAAGGGAATCCTCCATACATCGATCTGATCCCTTTCAAAAGACACGCGCACACCAAAAGGTCTTCTGCGGACTCTGTTCTGCGACTTTGTTGCCCCGATCCTGTCCCGATCGTGCTCAGAGACCCGGTATGTAGCAATGCTGTCCAGGTCAACATCCGCTGACCGATTGAACTGTAGGCAACCAATCGGTTAACTGTGCTACTCTCAAGACTTTGCTAGAATACCCGGGCTTAGGTACGTGACTCACCGCGTCTTCCTGTGTCTTTAACACTCATCAGAGTCACAACAGGACGCTCTTGAGAGCATCGCCGACACGGTCATGGCGACAGTCCCGTTGGATGTTCAAGCGATCATCATAGAATGGGTTTACCGGTCCTCGCAACACAGCGTCATCGACTACCCCACTCTCCGCGTGTGCGCTCTCGTATGCCGAGCGTGGACACCCCTCGCGCAACGCCTCCTCTTCCGGAGAGCTCCCTACGCCAGCATCTATCTTTCCGACCCAAATAATACCGCAACAACCACCCTCTTCCTCCGGACGCTCCGCGCGGCGCCGCACCTCGCCGCGCAGGTCCGTTTCATCAGTCTTTACATACACCCCCTCTACATCGACAATGACAACATATTCGAGATGTTCAAGCTCTGCACAAACGGCAGCGGCATATACGTTCACATATCTGGAGACCATCGCACCGAGCCATTCCTGGCGCGCCTCGTGGCCATTCCCATTCGCCCCATCTTTGTTAGCGTCGACGGCAACCCTGCGTTCGTCGATAGCGTCGTCGACATGTGGCCGAGTGTCCGTGCACTCGACATGTTCATGTGGCCATCCCCCGCACAAATATCGGAGCTCCCGACAGGGCGCATCCCCGCCGCTCTTTACTCGCTAAAAACGAACGCTAATAATGTGTCCTCGTATTTGTCAACCCCCATGGCCGTGGCACCCTCGCTGCGACATCTGGAGCTGGAGGACGTTGACTGGGACAGTGACGTGCAGTGTGCCGCGCTCCTTGCCTCCGGAATGCTCGCTGAGCTGCACACTCTCGTGTTGGGGAGGTACGCGAGCGTACCGCCGCAATCGATGCTCGAGGCGCTCGCCGGCCTGGAGACACTCGTGATCGCGAAGCTGCCGGAGGAGGTGTGCGTGCTCCCGCGGGGTCTTTGGCACCTTGGGTACCACTGCGAAGGCTGGTGGAAGGACCAGGTCACACATGCACAGCTGCTTCTCGATGCCGCGCGCGGGCTGTCTAAGCTGCGACTCTTCACGGCAACGCGGAACTCATCGCAGGAGGTGCTGCAGGAATTGCAGAGGGCTTGTAGGAACCGCGGTGTTGACTTTGCGGTGTATGCGGAGCCCGCTTGCTTTCCGGTGGGTAGATTATATCCTGGGCGAGTTGTTACTGACGAATTTGACAGCGCCCCCGAAACGTTGATTGGATCTGACGCAAAAAATGAACTGAACTAGTCAATCTCCCCGGTCATCGTGTCTGTATCACCTCGGATACACCGATGCTAATACTTCAGCACATAGATATCTCACTGGTAGATGGGGAGAAATGGGATCAAGAGCAGCAGAGAGATTCCACTATCCAAGTGAGCGCGCTGTCGTGCCTGTATTAAATGTAAAACATGGGCCTCACAGAATGAGCAATACAAGTCGATATGATTCAAAGTTTCGCCTGCCCTGACTGCCCTGTGCGTCCCCGATGATTTACTAGTGCAACGCGTCAACTCGACCTCTCAATTCCTCCCTCTCTCCAACCCATCCATCCCTCATCCGAATCAGCTACATTTCGGCTACCCCGGACATACTACACCCGTTCTTTCCCTCACCGCCCAGAGTATTCTGCGGGGAGTCAGCCTCTGAAGATTCAGATTTAACAGTGCGGAATATGCTGTTTGGGCCAGTTTCTTGGTCACGACGGCATGAAAGCGAGCCTAAGGCGAGTCCGAGCGTGGTCAGCAGATTATACGTGCCGGTATAGCGTAAATTACGGGTGGCTCACCTAGCATGACTGGCGGCTTGGGCTTGCCCCACGCGCGGTCAGAGACACTCGTCTGACTGGCTCGATAGTTGGCCAGACACGCGTCGCGTACGAGTTGATTCATCAACGTCCACGACTCCGCGTCGGCGAACGTGTGCCCTACGTAAAACTGCACCGGACCGTTGACTGCACACTGGTTGACAGCAACTCCCCTCGGCGCGTAGTTGCACAGTGCCTCCCACGACATGCCGGAGCTTATTGCGACACGTGTGGTATGGCCCGAGTCGTTTATATCGAGCGTCCACCAGTAGTGTGAGGGTGGTGTTTCTTGGGCCATTGGACGATGAGGACGCTGAGGGTGGTGTACGAAGAGTCAAGGGCCACTGAGCCTTTGAATGGCTTATCAGCTATGAGGCTGTCTCTGCGCAGCGGATGGAGGATCCGCAGCAAACTGCTTACACGCGCATCTGCTGGGCAGTCCGCTGACTGGTCTTACGCTCAATCGCCATCGATTAGCACACGAGGCAGGATGACGACATAGAAGAACGATACCAATATCTTCAGTTCACTGGATCTATCTGTCGCGCGTTATAGCCGCGACAGATCAATCTGTCGCGGCGGTCCAGCGGGTAGTAAATTAACTTGTAATCTGTCTATACCACGTATTACAGCTTGATGACAGTTTGATGACTCCGCAGCACACAGATATCTCAGTGGACATGCCACCCAGATATCGATGTGTCCGCGCAGGGCCGCACAGATATCCGCGAGGACACCACACTGATATCGCTGTCGCGATCAAAATGCAAATAGAGCGAGGCTCGAACCGGCGACCCGCGCACGAAGACAACAGAACTTACCACCACGTCAAGGGGTTACATGGACGGTTCGAAACTGAGAAATTATATCCAACTCTTCTATCGACAGGGCACCCGTTGCATCTCTACATGAACCCAGGTGGGGCAGCTCAATGCAATCTTTGCAGCGCCGCGACACAGGAACATCGACATTGACGAGCACGACGGACGCGCGAACGTCACAGTCACGGCGTCACGCCGACGCTAGCCCGCGCGCGCTGCCCCATCGTCCCGCCACTCACCTCACCATCTCTCCTCCCACCGTCAAGCCATTCACCCAACCATACCATCGCGACGCACCCCCGTGGACACTGAGGGGAGCGACGGACGCGCGAACGTCACAGTCGCGGCGGCGTCACGCCCACGCTAGCCCGCGCGCGCGACCCAGCAGCAACGCCGCCCTGCCTTCTCACCCCACCACCCCTCCTCCCGCCGTCACTCACACCCTACCACATCTCGTCTCACCGTCTGTATATCCGGCCATCCTGCTAACTGGGCACCACCATCATCCCCCCTGAAGCACGCGACGCCCGCGACGCCCGCGCGAACATCACCTCGCCCCGCCCCAACAATACCCCGCGTGCGTACTAGCCGCGCACCACCGTCGTGCATCTCACTAACACCGCTCCTACCACCACCAGCCCACACCAACCTTACCATCGACTCTGACGCGCGCGCCGGTCGCGCGAGCGTTCCTCTGGCGGCGCCGCGCCGACGCTACCCCGCGACCTGATCTCACCCCTCCTCCCTTCATCCAACCGTCAGCCTGTACACCGACCGCACGATGCAAACGCTAGCGCACGCCCATGAGAACCGCACAAATGCGCTCGCGCCATTCTCCGCGCCGGCAACCGAAAACGCCGCTCCCCTCAGCAGCACGTCTTCCACGCCGCGCTCCTCATCTAGCAGCGCCGCGTGGTCCATCGCCGCGACGCGCGAGACATCCCTGAACATCCCAGGCACGCCAGCCACGGCCGCCAACGCGACGAACGAGGACGCCGTCTCGCGGCGCACCGCTACCACCGCCACCACGACAACCACCACGACAACCACCACCTCGGCCGGCAGCGTATGGCCCAGTGTCACCTCGTGGGCAACCTCGAACACCAGCGCAGGCAGCACGCGCACGTCGGACGCGCCGGAGAGCACCTCGAGCGCCGGCAGCGCGGACACGCACGCCACGGTGGCCAGCGTCGCGCATGGCGGCACGGCGGACACGCCGGACGCCGGTACCGCTGCCACCCCTGCGCGCGCGGAGCGCAGGCACGCCGTCGCTCGTGCGACAGGCGCCGCGCGCGCTGTCACGCAGCGGGCTCTGTCGGCGACGCGCGGGCTGGCAGCGCGAGGTATGTCGCGCGATCGTTGAATGTGTGTGGTGGCGGCGAGGGACGGGCAAGAGACGGCACGGTGGGTGGCATCGTGAGGCGATTGAAACGTTCGGAGGGTGCGTGAGAGCGGCAGAGAGGTGAGAGTGAGCCAGAGAGAGTAGAGAAGAGAGAGCAAGAGAGAGCAGCTCGAGGAGGAACGCGTGGCGGCGCCCGCGCGTCCGTTCAATTGACTTTCCCGCGCTCATTTGGAGGGCGGCTGAACAGACAACCGCGCAGCGTTAAATTCACGATGTACCTACTATACGATTACTATCTAGCGGCTGAGCGCGGGGGCGGGCGAAGCTGATATCGGTGTTGCGCGAACGTCGCGACGACACCGATATCCTCGTGGTGCCGCCACATCGATATCCTTGTGGTGGCGCCACACGGATATCCTCCCCCCACGCCGGTATCCACACGAAGGATGGCCGCGCGCGACGCAGATATCGCAGTCGCACTACCGCGACAGATGTATCGGTTGCCGATAATCTTTGCGGAAAGCCCGCCGCCTGCTCCGTGCGCCCCGCGGTGACCCTGGCGACAGATTGATCTGTCGCGGCCTCAACGCGCGACAGATGGATCTTTTCAACTGAAGTCCCTCACGATACGTAGTAAGACGTCCTACTAGTACAGAGTGAGAGCCACAGGTGACGTGTTAGTTTTAAAAGAACAGCGACCAGGACGGGAAAGCGACTCCGAAGGGCCGTCTGAAGAATGTCGCGATAAGCTGCAGACACCGAGTAGAGGCTAGTGGCGACTATCGGGAAACAGGCCGCCAGAGGGATTATTCGAGGAAGGAATGACTGTCCGAGTAGAAGGTAGCCAAGATGAAGACGGTTGTCTCCGAGCGACAACAAGGGGAGCCAGAGGGATTATTCGAGGAAGGAATGACTGTCCGAGTAGAAGGTAGCCAAGATGAAGACGGTTGTCTCCGAGCGACAACAAGGGGAGCAACTACAGCGGATGCGTCAGGTCGAGAGAGGAGCCATCAGCACGCAGCATTAGAACACTGATCGACCTCAAAGTACACACAGATCTTTCTGCACAAAAATCAGGCAGAACCCACGCCAGCGAACAGTTGTCCTGGAGCATGCCCAGGCCATGTCTCGACGGATCTTTAAGACGTCCATACGTGGGCGATTGAACGAGGCGTTGCGGCCAGCTGCGCGCCATACAACGCCGCGAAGACCAAGGTGTGCGGAGGATGCGCATGAAACGCTGCGCTGGTTCTTATTGATGTCAAAGGACCAGTGACCAAGTGGTCTGCACCCTAGACCCGGAGCCCGTTCCGCGCGCTGTCTCTGGGCTTACTTTTGCAATACTGCCCCCTCGTAACGTCGTCTTGACGGTACAACTGTGCTCTAATTCTGTCAGGTACTCTAAACACCTGTATCTGCTTTGTACATGCATCGTTCTGCGTATCCATCTCTCTAGTCCCTTAGGCGACAGGGTCCTTCACGCAATCATCAGGCAGAATATACCGGAGGGCAATCTTGCCTTCCTCCTTGCTCCCGCCAGCCCACCAAGCACGAACAGCATCTGCAGCAAAAACCGTCAATATGAGCGCTGTCCATACCATTCAATTAGACAATTACTAACCCTGGATTCCGTGAAGGCGTCGCGGGAAGAATATCCGAGCATGATACTGCACAGTTTCGAGCGCGAGATCAAAGTTCCCGAGTTTCTCTGCCAAGCTGAATATATCATGGGCGAGATTTGCGTCCAAGGTGAGCCGCCCGGAGCGGGGGACCATTATCTGAGCTACAGGAAGCCCGGGTAAGCATCGCATCTCACGTTGCGTAGACAAGAAATCACGAACCTGGCTTGCATACTCCGGTAAGCTCGTAGGTCTCTCTCAGGGATTCACAAATTGTGCCTTTCGCGGGAACGAATCCTAAGATATCGATATCCTCCTGGTCTATATACTTGCAGTCCTCGTGATCGATGTCGTGGAGAGATATGATGCGGATGCTGTCATCACCCTCATGCTTCAGGATATGCCATCCATGGAATTGACCCTCCTGGTGAAAGACGCCGGCGTGATGCAGAGCGATAGCACCTGCTATTATGTTCCTGCTGAGAGCCACATGTAAGTGAAGCCACACGCATCAGGGAAGGATAAGGACAGTGATTGACGTACCGAACAGTAAAGGGCAACTCCTTGTAATCAATGCCGCCGATCGGTTTCCACTCGTCGCTGGACTCCAAAACCAGCAGAAAGGGCATGCGAGTATAGCGACGCGAAGTCCCGGACACATGCTTGAAGCGGCCAAAGAAAACTGGAATGACCGTGCCCTGCAGGTGCGCCAGCGCGGAATAGTTCGCCGCTTCGGCTTTCAGTTCGACATCTTCCTGATCCGGTATTGACGCTTTGACGACAACTTTGGATTTTTCGCCGTCGCTTGTCGTACGAGTCCCAAAGAAAACGTGCATCCCGGTCTGATACACACTGCGAATCCGCTCCTGCAGATTGATGGAACATGCCCTGGCTTCAAAGTCATCAGACTCATATCGGAGAGCTTCGTTTTCGCCGGGGAGTGTTAGAGTTAGCTGGACGGCCATGGAGGGGAAGCGGTGGACGGCGGAAGGGCCAAGGCCAGCGGGCACGGAGTCGCTCTTGAGACAATGCCGGCATGCAACGACGCGTGCCAGCAGCATGTCTTTCCGCCACGAGGTTAGAGACATCTAGAACGTAACAGTTCCGTGCATTAGAGAGGCGAGTCGCTGCAAGCACTCAATTGTTACGAAGCGATTAGGTGCATTCGTTGGATTGCTGTGGCAAGACTCTGCAGAAGACTCGGAAGGCGCATGCGCAGGGACAGCGGAGGAAAGGCATCTGTGTTGGTAGCGGTACGGTTTCCGACCGGTAAATGGTCTCTGTTTCGAAGCTCGAGGTCGTACAACTGGTAGAGATGAGGGCCTGAGGCCGTCGTCGAGGTAAGTAGGCAATAAAAATCGCTTCTCGGCCTCGCGGGCGGCGGGTCACGCTGACGGCGTCTTCGTGACCGTCACAAAGGGACCCGGAGCAACACGGCGGCGGGGCGCGAGGCTAGCTCTGCCAGCTGCACTTCGCCCACCATCACCTCGCTGTCGAAGACCACTGGACACGCCAAACCAACCGCCAGCACGGAGAAGACGAGCAGGTGAGCTTACTCCATCTGGACGATATGCGATGGCTGCGCGCTCACTTCGGCCCTCGGCCCAACAGTGTCCTACGCATTTCATTGACTCTCATTAAAGACCAGTACGACGCAGATATTGCTTCCCGAGCGACTGTGCTGTGCTCTCCTGGTGCGTGTCCCGCTCTATGCTCCATACAGATGACTCCAATTATCTTCTAGAATCAACATACCCGGGGTGAATCAAGTCGTGATCTGTTCTTCTCTTGCACACCGGGCCCAGCAGAATGCAATCGAAGGTCCCTCTGGACGTGCAGATCATCGTGATAGAATGGGTCTTTCGGTCCTCGCAACACGCAGCAATTGATTATCGTACCCTCCGCACCTGTGCCCTCGTATGCAAATCATGGACACCCGTCGCGCAGCGGCTCCTCTTCCGCCGCGTACCCTCCCCAGCAGCCTACGCCGACGTCCGCTATACTCCACAACTCACCACTGCCCTCCTCCTTCGCACGCTTCGCGCAGCACCCTACCTCGCTGCGCACGTCCGCTGCATGATCTGCAATTCGGATAAAGAGTTCGATGCTGAATCTGAGGAAAACGGTGTGGCAGCTCTCGCGCTGTGCACGAACATCGACAGCATCATTTTTGCGGGTCACGTCAGCCCCGAACTCGTCTCTCGCCTTCCCACCTTGCCAGTGCGCCCCGCCTCTGTCCACGTGTCTGGGGAGGTGTCGCTCGTCAACCGTGTCATCGACATCTGGCCGAGCATCCGCATACTAGACGTGGACGCAATGAATGCCGATACAGACAGCCTTATCCGCGTCCCCAGCTCAGTGCAGACTCTGTCCTCCAGCGACTGGCGATCCAGGTGGAATTGCTGGTCTAAGCCTGGTCCTGCTCCGCAAGCGCCGGCGCTGAACGACCTCGAGTGCATTGTTCACCCCTCGCACTTGAACCATGTCCCTTCCAGCGTTCTCGCACAAGTGCGCACACTGCGCCTCACGGGGGTCTTTTCCGTGGCCCCGCCATTGGAATATTTCAGTAATCTGGTTGGGCTCGAGAGTCTCGTTATCAAGTTCCTGCCTACTGATGATGGTTTGTGCCTCCCGCGTACCCTGCTGCATCTCGGATACCACTCGGACACCGACATCTGGGAGCGGGAGCTGAATGTGCGAATTCTCATGGACGCTGTCCGTGCGATGCCGGAGCTGAAGCTGTTCACGGCGACGCGCCGCTCTTCACAAGCGCTGCTGAAGCGGTTTGAGAGCACCTGTCGGGAACTGGGCGTGGAATTTGTGGTCTACCCGGAGCCAGCTTGCTTTCCTGTAGGTGGTAAATCTGGCGCGCATACGATCTGGACTGACGATGGTAATAGCATCCGCGAAATGTTGACTGGATTTGATGCACCCTCGAAACAAGATCTCCTCCGAGTCATTCCCGTCTGTGCGTCCTTCAGTTGATTCATGATGTCCTCCGGAACGTGTATTGATCATGCGACTAATATAATCGTGCACACAGCGTCAATCTCGGTGGTCTTTCAAATGGTCCGCACGAGTGACTTGACCCCCGCGAGCTATGAATGTTTTATTTTCTGTTCATTCAGATATGCGTATGATGGCGGTGTAGTGCTGCCAATTATGTTCCCCATAGTCCTCAAAATTCAATGCATGCCTTACAATTTGGTGAGATAATACTATTGCGCCTGTACCATCAACCGTGCGATGAGTGCACTGAGGACCGGGTAGTAACATAGAGATCAAATACGGACAGCGGGCGTCCGGCGCCCATTCTCCCATCCTGCATCCACACCGGTTCATGCTCACGAGGTGCGTCCGAGTGATATTATCGACTAGCATGCAGTCAATATATCAGGTGGCTAGTGATGTGCTCTTCTGTCACCGGCGCTGCCTGTGACTAGCAACTGCGACGGCAAGCAGCAGGAGCCCGTCGACTCTCGATCCATGCACCTCGAACCGACGCGTGCCGCGACGCGTCGACGCCAGGCATTCGCGCTGTTTGTCTTCGCCTCGAAAGCCAAACACCGTACCCTACGTATATAAAGCACGCGCCGCCGACCGACCGACCGTAACCGCGCTCTCCTCTCGCCGCCATGTCCCCGCGCTCACACGCCCGTGCTCTCCAACCGCCTGCGCTGCTCCTCGTCCTGGCCCTTTACCCTCATCCCCAAGTAAGCAGAAGGTGGTGAGATCGTATCCGATGCTTGCTCCGCCTGTGCGAGGCCGTAAGGAAGCCTTCTTTATCTCTCTACGCGTACGCAAAGAAGCTGACGCTCCTGCCTACAGGGAATAGTACATTGAGCCATTGGGAGTCCAGGCAATACCCGAGGCTCGAGGATCGCTCCAGCAGGTGCGGTGCTGTACTTCTGCGGCCATGAAACGCGTGTACGAGTGACGGTTGTGATCGCAGGCGCGCGTCGTGTCTGGCCAGAGATTGGCTCTGTGCGGCTGGATTTTGGTGGCGCCGTTGTTTTCTCCGTCGAGTGTGACCTCCTGCCTTTCGTTGTGCATGAGGTGGGCCATAGCCAGATATTCTCGCATTATCAATTGCCATGGTGTCGATTCATGTTCTTTCTGTATGTACGCGAGGTCTACTTGTGCGGTTACATGGAGTGTATCAGGACTTATGCGATGTGGACCGCCTCGAGGTAAACTCGGATACGGCACAGCAGGTGCAGGGGATTGCGTCTGCGACGTTCTAGCAATTGAACGAGACAGACCACCAGCATTACGCATACAGCTGGCTGCACCGGCCCTCCGACATCGTCTGCCGACTCTGTACCCGCGGCGACTGCACGAATCCCGAGGGCGCAAGTGGTAATCGCTGGTGCATGTCGCAGGATGGAAGGAGCAACAATGACGCCGACGCCGAGGAACGGTGCGGTGGGCAAAGTTCTGCTGACGACGGACTAGACGCGTTTCCGCGCAGCGGGGCACGTATTGTCGAACCTGTGAGACACTGAGAATGAGTTCCGAGATGTGTGCCGTACCATGGGGCGCATTTTGCATGCAAAATCCGGGTGTATGCGCGACGGGCTGGGCGTCCAGTATTCTTGTTCCTGTCCGTCTATAACAGAGTTCGAAGCCCTGCATGAGAGAAATAGAGCTTGGAAGCTTGCAACTCCACCAGGGCATGCGTGCGCGATCTGCAAACTCTGCGTCAGCGATACAGAGGAAGAGTAAAAACTGAGCAGGCGCACCGGGAACAGGTTAACGCGTTTGTATCGCTCGGTTCCTGCTCGCGCCTTGAAAGCTCTGAGAAAGCGGACACTGGCGGCTTGGCGTGGAAGCGATGGGTGTCTGGCGCACCTACGTAGCATATGCTGTTCCCTCATAGTCATCGTGTCCTCATATCCCAAACTACCGAGAGATGGACTCGTGATCAAACGCACGGTGGTGGAGAGCGGCCTTCTTCAAATTGAATTCTTTCTGAGAACGAGTTATGGAGCGGAGAAGAGAATGCACGCACCATGCCAGCGCATAAGCCGCTATCGCCTGCAGCTCGCAATAATGGCACACGCGTCCGTGTCTCATTGTAGTCCAGTCGTGTGCCTTGGCGGCCACCGCGTACTCCAAGCATTCTGTTCTTGGGTTCGACACGATTGTGCGATGTCGCGCTGAGGGAACGATGAGCAGACGAAAACAGCATATATACGAACGACGTACCCCAGCTCCCCAAGCGACCGCGAGAGATGTCCTTATCCAACGTTACGCCGCTCCAGTACGACTCACTTTCCCGCGTTCTCGGATCGAGCGAGTGGACACGGGCTTAGCTTCATAGTAGGGAAGACAGCGACAAGGCTCTGAGGCCATCTCTGGAGCGCTCCGCGTGATTTGACGGCGCGGGGTATACGAGCGCATAAGCTCTGCTTCCTGCAGCCAGACATCGGTGTGATCAGTGTAGTTTCGTGGAGAGGATCTAGTGAAGGACGCGCGCACCTTGTAAGCTGCCCGGCCGACCTAGTAGGAGCCCGTACGAGTCTGCCCACCGTCAACACCGAGCTCCCGAGCCCAGCTATTGAACGACATAGACCACAGTGAGCTCCAGCGGCTTTCATCATCCTGCGTGCTGCAGTATGCGGGGCGAGAGCGAGCTGGCTGTCCGGAGCAAGAGCCCGTCGCGCGCTTGCTGAGTCCAAATCGATTCGAACCAGGCGCGAGCACGTGCACGTGCCGCCGACGCGTCCCGCGCTCTTTGACACCCTCGCTCAAGCCAAAATCCCCGCCCTATATAAAGCACACCCCAGCCATCGCTCCCCCAAATCGCGATCTCCCCGCACTGCCATGTCCCCGCACGCACACGCCCCGCACACGCATCGCGCTCGCGCTCCTCATCCTGGCCCTTTCCGCCTCACCGTGCGTGGAGCATTAAATCCGTACACGCTGCAGTCCTAGTCACTGCGCAGCAGCCGCACGGTGCGATTTTTCATCTTCCTCGAGCTGTTGCTGTTCTGCAGCCCGCTGACGCTCTGGGGAGCATGCAGGCGGATGCTGGTGGAGTTACGTCGCATCGCGTCGCCGGGCATGTATTGCTGCAAGGAGGGTTTGCTTATAGAGCTATGGGCATACATATTCTCGCATCCTTGCATCAGTCAATGGAGCGTTGGGGTTGAGTTCGTGTGGATTTTGCTCCGCGCTGCATGTACTTATGTTACTTATGATTTGCCCGGGTGGGTGTCCGTATGTGAGGCATTAGAGTGAATTTGACTGTACCTCCGGCTAGTTCAAGGCGCAGAGGTGCGACGAGCGTACTCAGTAGTCCAGCGCGGGGCGGTGTGTGCGGGAGTATGACGTTTAGATCATATTGGATAGACAATACAAGTCACGATCTCGCAGTGCCGAGCCTCTGACGCAGCTATCCGCTCCACACTCCGTACATTTCGTCCGCAGAAAGTCTCGAGTTGAATTGTATCAGCGAATGAACGACCGGCACGGGTGGGCAGCGCCATGTCGTTGAGGCCGGCGTGGGCGTGCTGCCAGTGACAACGGACTGGACGGTGTCTCGTAGAGGGACGTGGACCCGCGATGCTGATATCATCGCCACAGAGAAGGGTGTATGCGCCGCCATATCGACGCCCGTGCACAAGCGTTCCTTACATCAAGCGGCATCAGCGACGTGAAGAAAGAAACCGGGAACAACGCACCTGGGGTCCGGCCTGGACCATCGCCCGACCTCCCATTGAATGCGCTGGGCTGCGAAGGTCCGTCGGAGCGCCCTGCGCGTGCGCGGAGCATTCAAACTGCCCACACGACACCGACGCCGCGCGTTTCGGTCTGCTTCGTGGATCGTGAAGGCGAGCATGCCCTCATTTGAGAGAGAGGAAGGGCGAATGGTGTAGTAGCTCCGCGCTCTGGGGAACGCCGGCCCAACAAACCTCTTCGCCGCCCGCGTGGCCAAGTTGATATGTGTGCGCTCGTGTGCAACTTAGTTCGTTCCTGTGCAGTAGATGAGAACAGGATACCGTGCGGAAGAGCGGAGAATTGTTCGTGCTTAGGCGTGCAGCCGGCGGAATCTCTCGAGTAATGGACCACGAGTCTGCGATGCTTAGGCTTGCGCTTACGCGAGAGAGAGCCGGGGCGCGCTCTTCAGAGGAAGGTAGAATAGCTAGTCGTACAGCCTGGAAAGCTATGGACGCAGGGTCTGGAGAGGGATGTCTAGAGAAAGAGAAAAGAATACAGGACAATGGAGCACGCACCTTGGGCTGCCTGATCGCCGACGGACCGCCACTTCTCCGACACCTTGACGCTCCGGTATTTTTCTGCTGGACGTCTTGTCGGCCCTCATGTGTCGGCGTCTTGCGTTGAGATCGTGGAAGCCTGCTCGGAGGAGGAGGAGAGCGACAGAAACGCGGATGGTGCCGACACCTGGTATGATCTCGGCGAGACGCCTTCATTTTCCACGTAGTTCTAGTTCTGTGGGCTGAAGTGTGGTTAGCATTGTAAAGTCGAACTGGTCCACCGTGTATGCGAACCTGACGCTCCCCGTCCCGTCCGACCAGCCCATCCTCCCCACCATCACTGTCGAGTCCCTCCGCCCATGCGGCCCACTCGATGCAAGTCATGCCGTTCTCCAGCGGCTTTCACTTCCGTGTGTTGCGGTAGAGTGAGCCAGAGCCAGAGCGAAGTGGACGTCCAGAGCAAAAACCGGTATGCGCACCTCAAGCTGCCAATGCCTGTCGGACCAGCTCATCTCCCCCACCATCAGGGTCCACTTAGTCCACCAATGTGGCTGATTCTCGAGGCCACTTTGATATAAGGAGGTCACGAGCGTCGTGTCGTCTGGTAGAGTGGGCACGAGCGATGAGGTGGTGGTCCGGAGCAAGAGCCCATCGCGCGCTCGCTGGCAACTCGAACCGACGCGCACGTGCCGCCAACGCGCCCTCGACGCGCCCCGCACCCTATTTGGCGTCCTCCCAAATGCCAAACACCGCACCCTATATAAATCCCACCCCAGCGTTCGACTGCCCCCAACCCCTCTCTCTTCACGCCGCCATGTCGCCGTCCTTCCCCGCGCGCGCTCGCGCTCCTCATCCTGGCCCTTTTCGCTCCGGGCATATTCCCGTCTTTTCCACCGTGGGCCCTCACACGCGCCTCGACCGCGCTGATGACGGTAAGGCATCTTGAGTTAGCTGGTGGGTATCTGGTCTGTTGATGCGTGGTTGCTCGGGCTCAGGCTGACGAGCGCGCAGCGGGGCGTGTGCGCCGCGGCAGGGTCACGACCGAGAGCTTTGCAGCGGGCTGCCTGTCCGCTGGTACGTCTGATCCCCGTAATTTTGTATGGCGGAAGGAGAATGCTCACGGGTGTGGACAGGCGCGGCGTGGATGGTATTCCTGTCATATCAGCGTGTCCGTGTCGAGAAGGAAGTCCGAGCCGCTCATAGAGGGTATTCTTGTATTATCATTGCTGCGGTGTTCAATGTCGTTCCTGGAATTTATTTGATTATGATGAAGTGTCGAGTGGATCGGTCGAGGGAGATTGTGCGCTTACGAGGGCAGTGTCGCGAGATGACGGTGGGGAACGGACGAAGAGGGAGAGTATTGGCGGCACGCGATCTGCGCCTGCGCGATTTCAGCCGTCTCCGTACATGGGGACGGTTATCGTGCACCGATGCACAGTAGTTTCTATACTCCGGTGTCGCGGTAAGAGGGATGGCTACGCAACCGGTCACTCGATGGAGCAAGAGTGGGAAGCGGAGGAGCCGGTCGTAAAGTGGAGAGATGAACGGTCAGAATATACGATGTAGGGGAAAGGTAGCAAAGGGGTGCGATCCGCAGCTCGTAATCCTGCGGACTCTGGGGCAATTGTCTCGAGTGCAATTCTGTAGATCTTTGGAAGACATTGCGCCTGGGCGGTGCGTTAGGATGCGAAGCATTGGAAAGAGAGATATGAAGGCGTACCTCTGCGTCGGGCTGCCTGTCTGGCAGTCAATCATCGTTTATCTCTCTTCTGAAGAACAACAACATCAATATAGCCCGAATCCCCCACATAGCCGATGTCCTCTAGCAGGCTCGAATGACCGGTCGGCCGGCTCCTCAGGCTATGCTACAGAACGATGAGCACGATCTTTGCCGGCGCGCATTCTCTAGCGGTTTATAGCCCGACGAATGCGCTCATGGCGCTGTAACATTGATCAGGACTTTGAAAAGGAAATTGCGCACATAGGACGTACCCCAGGCTGTGCCCGTAACCAACCCGTGAGTAGTGACTCTTACCTACCTCTGCTAGACCACGCCATGTGCTGCCTTGTAGCTGAAGCTGTAATTGTCATGTCGCGTAGCTCGTGCTTCCGCGGGAGGAGCGCGCTCCGCATGGGCCAGCGTACTACGAGTGGCCGCAAGAAGCAAGAGCCCGTCGCGCGCTGCCTGCGAATCGAACCGCGCCCACTGCACGTGCCGCCGACGCGTCCCCAACGCGCTCCAGGCTATTTGGCACCCTCTCAAAAATCAAACACCGCGCCCTATATAAAGCACGCTCAGCGACCAACCACCCAGAAAGCCGATCTCCTCCCGCCGCCATGTCCACGCATGCCTCCCTCCCCATGCTGCGCCGCGTCCTCGAGCTCCTCATCCTGGCCCTTTGCACCCCACGCAAGCTACTCGACATTTTCCCCTATCCCTTGGTGCGTTTTCGTCGTGGCTATTCCTCACCTCGTGCAGGTCCGCTGACGACGCTCTGGCCATGCGTACAGAAGACTATATAGATGGCCACGGTCCTGCCTGCGGGCAGGACAGTATATGGTGGAACAGATGGTGCGGGGTGCGTCGCGCGCCGTCTTAGACAATGGAGCACTGACAGAGAAGGGTCTGCAGACGCTGTTTTCTCAGATCCTGACATTGCCCGCCCAGTCGTAATTGGTATAGGATGGCACTGCCGTGTCGACGTGCTCGGGTTTGATCCATGCACGTTAGGATGCGTAGTCCATTTTATTCTCGCATCATTCATTCCTTGTATACACTGCAGCCAGTACATGTTGCAGCAGGGACACCTAAGTCTCTCCATCTCCCCCTCGTCCACCGGCAGCTCTTGAGGAAGCTCCGCGAGTTGGACGCGGGGGCGGGCGGTCCTGCGACTGTAAGCACGTCTAGTAACCAAGCGACGACGCGCGCCCGGGGTGTCGAGTGGCGCACTGACGGTCGCCTGCGACTTGCTGCTCGGGGGTCGGAGTCTCGCAGACTCCGCCGCGCGGCAGGCGTGTCCTGGGCCTGCCCGACAATATCTAAAGCCCCCACAGACGCTGTCAGCACCGCATGCTCTTCGCGCGCACCCAACATCGACCAGCCGTGTTGCCGAGAAATATTGCACCGCGGCGGCGCGATATGTCGGAACGCCGGGTGTATGCGCGGCTCTCGTCCCGGCGCGGGTGTCACTGCGCAACGGCAAATCCACGCGCAGATCGACCATGGCTTTTGACCTGCTCCAACAGCGCAAGATGGTATGATCGCTGGCCAGATAAAGTAAGCCAACGATGCAAAGGAGACTGTCTTGCCAGCATTCGGTCTGGGCGCAACCTTCAACTGCCCGCGGCGGGTTCTGGACTGCGCGTGAGCGCATTCTGCGCCGACTCCTAGAGACAGCCTTTGATGCGTCGGTGACGTGGAAAGGAAGACACCTAGGATGAACGTTGGACATGCCCACCTCCTCCCGTTTCGAAGCACCGCTCCCAAATCCCAGAAGCCGGCTACTATGGCCTGCGGGGTTGGCTGGGTGGTGGTGGAGCCATAGCGGCTCTGGAAGCGCAATGTCTGCTTCACAAAGCCGCAGTCGGGGCGACGCTCTGTGCGCAGACAGGTGACGACTGGTGCCAAAAGACACGGGCGTGCAGGCGGCCACCTAGAAGCCATGCAGTGCCCGTCGACGGCCTATCATGTAACGGACGGATGCGGTGTGGAGACGTGTTGGGAGGCGGAAGTTGTGCGTGAAGGTGCGTGGGCCACAAAGTCCTTCGAGGCGCGGAGTATGACGTGCTAGCAAGGCCTGCGCGATAGCGAAAATGTCTTAGACATCCGTTCATCGGCTTTCCGTTGATACTGCGCAGAGCCTGTACTGTCGCGTGCGCGAGGTTTCTGCGAGATTGCGTCGGTGACGTGTGAGCGAAGAGGCCTGCTCGTGGGTGAACACGACGCACCCTGAATCAGCGCTGCACGCGTCTCCGCCTCCGCGACTCTCTTCCATAACGCGCCGCTCCTTATCCGAAGATACCGACTACGGTCTGAGGGATTTGGTTCGGTGTCGACGGATTCACGGCTTTAACGGCGCGGAGGCAGGCGCTGTGTTAGTGATGTGGCATGAATGAGCGCATATACGGACGAACGCACCTAGCACTACCGCCTGTCGTTATTGCTATCGTGTCAGCCCTGCGACGAAGCGTATGTGTTCGGCATGGGCAAGGTACGTTGCACAGTATTCGACAAGGCTCTGATTCGCATTGTGTTCGATGTCGGGGCCTTCGGGCGGCTGGGGCTACATTGGCGTGTGTCCCCTAACACGCCTGCGGTGGCTCCAAACCTTGCACGGGAAGACGGGGGCGCGAGAACGTGAACTTCGACGTGGTGGAAGGCGACGACTTGGCTGTGACTGTCGCGCCGAGTTCTTCGTGACCGTCACAAAGTACGCAACTCGACTATGTACTGTGGATCCGAGTCGTTGCTTCGTCTGACCTTTGACTGAGGACAACACCATCTGATAATTCACCGGCAGTTTCAGGCACAGCGGCGCAGGATAAGTGAAAGACAACTTTTAGCATGTTGTAAAATTGGTTGCCCGGGCAATCGACTCGTACAATTTCTGCGTCAAATCCAATCCACGTTCCTGGGACGCTGTCTTTCGTCAGTAACACTTTAAACACAAACATCTCCACCCACCGGAAAGCAAGCGGGCTCCGCATACACCGCAAAGTCAACACCGCGGTTCCGACAAGCGCTCTCAAATTCCTGCAGCACCTCCTGCGATGAGTTCCGCGTTGCCGTGACGAGGCGCAGCTTGGACAGCCCTCGCGCGGCGTCGAGGAGCAGCCGTGCATGTGCGGGCTGATCCTTCCGCGAGATGCTGTAGTCGCAGTGGTACCCAAGGTGCCATAGGCCCCGCGGGAGCACGCACGGCTTCTCCGGCAGCTTCCCGATCACGAGTGTCTCGAGGCCGGCGAGGGGCTCGTTCATCGACTGCGGAGGGACGCCAGCTTCGCCCGCCACCATGAGAGTGCGCAGCTGGGCGAGGATACCGGAGGCAAGGAGTGCGGCGCACTGCACGTCGCTGTCCCAGTCAACTGCCTCCAACTCGAGATGTCGTAGGGCGGGCGCCACGGCTGCGGAGGTAGACCAATGCGTGCACACGTACGACACGTTCGTTCTCAGCGAGTGAATAGCGCGGGGCATGTGGCCCTTCGGCGGGTCCGACGTTTGTCCTGCTGGCGACCACATAAACATGTCGAGTGCGCGGACACTTGGCCACATCTTGAAGACACTGTCGGCGAACTTGGTGTTACCTCCAACGCTGAGAAACATTGGGTGCAGGGAAATGGCCGCCATGCGCGCCAGGAAGGGCTCGGCGAGACCTCCGTTTGATATGTGAACGTATATGACGCTGTTGTTTGTGCAGAGCTTGAACACCGCGAATATGTTGTCATCGACAAGATGGATGGGGTGTATGTAGATACTGACGAAACGGACATGTGCGGAGAGGTGTGGCGCCGCGTGGAGCGTCCGGATGAAGAGGGGGATCTTTGGGGATTTGTTTGGGGGGCAAAGAAAGATGCTGGGGAAGGGGGCTCTCCGGAAGAGGAGGCGCTGCGCGAGGGATGTCCACGCTCGGCATACGAGGGCACACGCGAGGAGAGTGGGGTAGTCAACGACATCGTGTTGAGAGGACCGGTACACCCATTCGATGATGATCGCTTGAACATCCAAAGGGATCACCGCCATTAGAGATCTGTTGAGCGTCTTGCTGTGATATGCTGAGCACGCGAGACCACTGGTAGCCTGGAATGACGATCAGTGGCTAGTGGGATACCAGTACAGGTCTCTCACCACAATTGCGACAGAATGGCGGCTGTGAGAGTCGTACGCGTGCATTCTGGTAGGGCGAGGTGTTGTCGGCCTCGAGGCCAGGGTGACCCCCCCGAATCCGGAAGGCGGCTTATGTCATTTCTGCGGGCATCGAAATCAACGTCGGAGTTCTTACTTGCTTGTGGTAGGAGCTCGCCGTTCATTGTTCCCGCAAGCTCTCTTCCACTCCCCCTCACCGTCGTCGCCGCCCGTCGCCCCTCGACATGCTCGCTATCCCCAGTGAGTCCTCCTCTTTATTTAATATTACGGTTTCTGCGCAGCCCCTCAGCCTCTGCATCAACTTCCCGCGGGCCACACGCGCCGAGTCCCGATGCCAGCGCCCAGCGTTCTCGAGCGCTCAGCGCGCCCTCTGCACCTTTCCTCGCCCTTCGACCTTGAAGCAGCCCCATGCACACGCTCACGGCGAGTTTAGGGGCGCGTTGAGAACGCGTACCGGCCTAGGCGAGTCCTCACGGCCGCCTGTGCACAAGGAGTGCGGCTGGGGCGTGGCATGTGGCATCGGCCAAACACACCTTGGAGAGGGCGCGCGTCGGCCGAGTGGATGCTTCGTCGCTGGGGCATGGAGTTGGGGTTGTCGGGTACCTGTGCCGCTCGTGCCCTCTCGTGCACTCTGGGTGCACGAGCATCAACGGGGCACGAGCGGCGCGGGCCATACATGAGTCCATTCTAGTACAGTACTTTATAAATGCAATAAATAGAGCAATATATCCATAACCCTCATCTGTGCTCGAGATATGACTTTCTACTTTTACAGAGTGTGCTCTGGCATGCACTTCAAGATCTCGAGCCACCGTGAACACTAAGTACTACGCTTTAGATGTTCTGTCAGAGTACTATAGACTCTACATTTGTGACCTTATCTAGTAATTTGAGGGTCTAATGCACCTCATACCTGCGGAGCGTGAATAATTGCTGGGTGCCGAAGGCCGCCGAGCCTCCTTCCGGATTTGGGGGCGTGACTGACCGGCGAAAAGAGGCCAACTCACGCCGACGGCCGTGACGTCACAAAGTGACGCGAGGGGCCGAGGCAATCCCGGGTCGACCAAGTCACCACGTCTTCAGTCAAGGACCATCCATCCACGAATATACAGCATATCCCAAAGTACGTTTAGGCCAAGAATAGACTGGGAGATTGACAAATTTCGCTGCATGGTATGCGATGACTGTGCGCTCATATCGTCGCTGGCAAAGGTGCGTTCGCCTCAAAAGACCGATTGATGTCCTAGGACTACTTAACCTTCACTGCTCAACGAGACTTCGAAATCCGAACAGCGATAAGTGTGACCCCTGTTCTCCCAGAATCTGGACTGCTTTCCTATCCTGGTGCGTATCACGTTTGCTCTTCGATGGACATGACTCTTATCAAATTATTATGGAGGCCCAGAGTGATCAGCCTATAACAGGTAATTATTGATGCCATCAGTTGCAGGACCCCGGCCACTGACGATATGTCGTCCTCCTTCCCAATGCGGCAGTACACCCTAGTTTACCCCCTTATCGTGGTATGAACTGGTTGATCACCACAGATAACCTAGTAACGTACGGTGTTAAGTCCTCGATTCCGTGAGCATGTTAAGTCTAAGCTGCGTACTTTGATCTGGGTGCTTGGCAGCGTGTCGGCCCCCAGATCGAGAGGCAGAGACGTAATTCCACGCCTTGAGAAGCAAACAACAAGGGCAAGCAGCTTTGCCGCGGTCTTCACGAGCCTACACCGTCGTCCCGCGCGGCGGCCTTCACACATCCATCCACAATGGGATGTCTTACGATGCGTGGGCACACGCACCGTGACGGTATGTTCTGCTTGCTTATTTTCCACCACATTCATTGACGGCCTTCCTTCCAGCAATGGGACCGGCGCAGCTCCGCCAGCAATGCCGAGCTGGACAGCGGTGTTGCTGACTGAGACAACGCAGCCGTCCGGCGCTGCAGCCACGGCGATGCCGTAGAACACGGGTGCAAGGGACGCCAATCCAAGGCACATGTCAGGCTGACGAGTCGTCAGCTGAATGAGCGGCGCACGGGCACGCAGCGGGACGTACTGTGTTTTCCGCACCCTGCTCGCGCCGCTCCCGTAGCATGTGCCGGTCCGCACGTTGTTTGGCGCATGGGCTTTGTCCAGCGGGCGCGTCGTCTGTTGAGGTGTCGGCACCCAGATCCAGAGGCGGGGCTGTACTTGGAGAAGCAAACGGCGAGCAAGGGAGACGAGGCCGCGCGGCGGCGCTTTGTCCAGTGGCGGGAATCTGACGCTCGAGGGTTTGAGGCAGTGAGGATCTAAGGGAAAACATCACACAGGGTATGGGCTGCTCTCCTATGACAGACGCTGCGCAACGCACCGAGTGCGCATCGCTGCGGTCTCCGTTGGCGTGTGTGGTGTAAGTTCCGCCGGGTCGTGTCTTTGTGTGGCAAGAAGAACATTGTTGATAGAGAGATGTCTGAGTAGGGAAGCAAGGATTGTATAAGAGGGAGGGGAGATGTTGTCCAATGTACGGAGTGAGCGCCACGTCGCTTTCTGTCGGCGCGTGGTTCCGGAGGGTTGTGTCATTGTGTGGCAAAATGAGGGACGTTGATCGATAGAGAAACATCTCAGGATATGCAGGATGAAAAGGAGCGTACAAAAGAGAGGGGAGATGTCGTCCAACGTACAAAGTGCGCACCACACTGCTTTCCGTCGGCACGTGCGGTGTATGGTCCGCCGGGTCGTGGTTCCTGGTGGTGAAAAGAAGGAAGTTGATCTGCGGTAAAAAAGCTGAGCAGCAAAAAGTGAGCGTACAAGAAGAAGGAGAGACATCGCGCGACGCACCTAGTGAACAACGCCGCGGTTTCCGTCGGCGCACGCGGTGTATGGTCCGCCGCGTTGTGGCTGCTGGTGGTGAAAAGAACAACCTTGATTGATAAATAAAATGGTGAGGAACAAACGAGTGAACGTACAAGAAGAACGACAGACGGCGCGCGACACACCTAGTGAGCACCGCCGCGGTTTCCGTCAGCGCGCGCGGTGTACGGTCCGCCGCGTCGTGCCTCCTGGTGGTGAAAAGAAGGAAATCAAATGACAGTAAAAACACTGAGCAACGATAAGTGAGCGTACAAGGAGGAGGCGACACGTCGCGCGACGCACCGAGCCCACGCCGCTCGCGTTTCCGTCGGCGCGCGCGGTGCACGGTCCGCCCGGTCGTGGCTCCTGGCGGTAAGAAGCAAACAGTCTATTGATGGAGAGAATGCTGATAGGCAAACAAGTGAGCGTACCAGAAGATGGAGAGACGTCGCGCGACGCACCTAGTGAACGACAGTGCGGTTTCCGTCGATGCGCGCGGTGTACGGTCCGCCGGGCTGTGGCTGCTGTGGGCAAGGAAAACGACGTTGCTTGATAAAAAATGCTGAGAAACAGGCAAGTGAGTGTACAGGAAGAAGCAGAGACGGCGTGCAACGCACCTAGTGAACACCGCCGCGGTTTCCGTCGGCGCGCGCGGTGTACGGTCCGCCGCGTCGTGGGTCCTAGTGGTGAAAAGGAAGAAGTCGGTTGATAAAGAAAATGCTGAGAAACAGACGAGTGAGCGTACAAGAAGAAGGAGAGACGGCGCGCAACGCACCTAGTGAACACCGCCGCGGTTTCCGTCGGCGCGCGCGGTGTACGGTCCGCCGGGTTGTCGCTGCTGGTGGCAAAAAAAACGACGTTGATTGATAATAATACTGCTGAGAAACAGGCAAGTGAGCGTACAAGAAGAAGGAGAGACGGCGCGCGACGCACCTAGTGAGCACCGCCGCGGTTTCCGTCGGCGCGCGCTGTGTACGGCGGTCCGCCGCGCCGTGCCTCCTGGTGGTGAAAAGAACAACATTGATTGACGTTAAAAACGCTGTGCAACGAATAAGTGAGCGTACAGGGAGGAGGCAACACGTCACGCGACGCACCGAGCCCACGCTGCTCCGGTTTCCGTCGGCGCGCCCGGTGTACGCACCACCGGGTCCTACCTCCAAGGGGAAGAAACAACAGCGTCGATCGATGGAGAAATAGCTAAGAAACAACGGAATGATTGTACAGCAGCGAGGAGAGATGACGCACGACATACGGAGTGAACACTACGCCGGCTTCCGTCGGCGCATGCAGTGTACGCTTCACCGGGCGGTGGCTTCATGTGGCAGTCATAACGAGGTTTCTGAATACTCACATAAAAGAGATACAGCGAAATCAGTGTCGAGACGAGGAAGAGACGACGGCCTCAGACGCACCGAGTGAAGGACGCTGCGGTTTCGCGCGGCGCGCGCGGGGTCTGTTGTGACGGGTCGTGACTTCTGGTGGTAAAAACGACGAGGTCTATCGATGCCAGAATGACTGAGCAACAGAGAAGTCAGCGTACAAGATGGAGGAGAGATGTCGCGCGACGCACCGAGTGAGCGCCACGCCGGTTTCCGTCGGCGCGCGCGGTGTCTTGTTTGTGCGGTGTAAGCTCCACAGGCTTGTGGCTTAATTTCACGAAACGACCAACGTCAATCGATGTAATAATGGCTGCGCAAGTGCAAGATGATGAGCATACGGCAGAGAGAAGAGACGCCGCGCGATGCACCGAGTGCGTGCCGCCCCGGTCTCCGTCGGCGCGTGTACGGTGTGATCTAAGTTCCACCGAGGCGTGTCTTTGTCTGGCAAAAAGAGTGATGTTGATCAATACATGGATTTCTGAGCAGGAAGAAAAGGAGCGTACAAGAGAGAGGGGAGATGTCGTCCAACATACGGAGTGAGCTCCACGCCGCTTTCCGTCCGTGCGCGCGGTGTATGGTCCGCCGGCGGGTCGTGGCTTCAATTGGCAGAAAGAACGACGTGGATTGACAGGATAGTACCGTTGCTGAAAAACAACGAATGTTAGCATAGAGAGTGAGCAAAAGACGCCCTGTGACGCACCGAGCGAATGCCATGGCGTTTTCCATCGGCATGTGCAGCGTCTGTCATGCCGGCTTGTGGCTCCATGCATCACAAAAATGAGCGGGAGTTGATGGTGCATCTGCTAAAAAAACAACGAAGGTCAGTGTACAGAGGGAGGAATAGACGTTGTGCGACGCACTGAGCGAGCGCCGTGGTGTTTTCCGTCGGCGTGCGCGGTGTCGGTCCTGACAGATCGTGTCTCCATGCTTCACAAAAAGCAGCAAGAGCTAATTGGGCTGTTGCCGCAAAACAAACAATGAACATTAGCCTACAGAGTAAGCCATCGACGTCGTGCGACGCACCGAGCGAACGCTGCGGCGTTTTCCGTCGGCGTGTGCGGCGTCTACCCTGCCGGTTTGTGTGTCCATGCGGCACAAAGAGCGGAGAGAATTAACAGAATAGTGCCGTTGCTGAAAAACAACTAATATCAGTGTACAGGGGGAGGAAAAGACGTCGTGCGACACACCGACTCGGAGCAAACGCTGCAGTGTTTCCCGTCGGCACGTGCGGCGTGTACCCTGCGGGGTTGTATCTCCATGAAGCGCAAAAAACGGTGGGAGTTGATAGTGCATCTGCTAAAAAAAACAACGAAGGTCAGTGTACAGAGGGAGGAAACGATGTCGTGTGACGCACCGAGCGAGCGCCGTGGCGTTTTCCGTCGGTGTGCGCGGTGTCGGTCCTGACAGATCGTGTCTCCGTGCGTCAAAAAAAGCAGCAAGAGCTAATCGGGCTGTTGCCGCAAAATGGACAATGAACATTAGCCTAAAGAGTAAGCCATAGATGTCGTGCGACGCATCGAGCGAACGCCGCGGCGTTTTCCGTCGGCGTGTGCGGCGTCTGTCCTGACAGATCGGCGTGTCTCCATACGTCACAAAGAATGGCGGCAATTGATAGCACCGTTGCTGAAAAACAATGAAAGGCAGCATACAGAGTGAGGAAAAGATGTCGCGAGACGCACCGAGCAGTGTTTTCCGTCCGCATGCGTGGCGTCTGTCGTGCCGGGCCACGGCTACATCAGTGCACAGAGAATAGGTGAACCGTGAAATTATTTGTTTTGTTTCCGCGTCCCCGCTGCGCGCTTCGCAAACCTGGCTCGACTTGCAAACTAAGGTCCGCAAACTGGCGTCCTGCGTTCATTGCCGCTGGAGAAGTAACCAATCACACCGTCGCCTCATTTACGGATATTTTCAGGCATCAGTAAGTACTTGCTTAAGCTTGTGAGTACTGTTGATTGATCACTACAATATATTTTTGATGGATTATATTTAGTATTACAAACCGGGTTTCCGGGGTACTGGGCCTGCCGAGCGTGCCGCTGCCTCTCGATCGAGGCTGATCACTCTGGGCCTCCATAAATTATAGCCCTTTCAACAAATCCGTGATTCTCTTGCGTTAGCTGCTCAACGGAATGCAGACAAATATCCCTCTAGACGTGCATATCATTGCTATCGAGTGGGTCTATCGGTCTTCGCAACACGCCGCCATCGATTACCCTACTCTCCGTGCCTGTGCGCTCGTCTGCACACCCGTTGCGCAGCGCCTCCTTTTTGCCGCATACCCGTCCCAAAGCTCTTCCCCTTAGACTCTGTCCCAAAAATTACCCTCTCTTTACTCCTCCGCGCGCTTCTCGCAGCACCCAACCTCACCGCACACGTCCGCGCCTTTTTCATGTCTCAGCAGCTATCGCTACGAGGATTCCAACGAGGAAATGCTGCCGGCTCTAGCGCTATGCACGACTCACATGCTTTTCATGCCATCATGTTCCTCCCATGTACCTGTACAATCGACCATATGACCTCGGTAGAACAGTGAGAATACAAATTATTATTTCCAAACCCCTCGCGTGACCGATGTCCCATTCCAATTCACGCACGAGCGGTTTGCGTCGCCGACACCTCTTGATTCCACACGCGTACGCTGCCGGATCTGAGGTCGTGTCGTTACAGGACGTGCTGGAGGCATCCCCAACAGGGTCAGATCCAGTCAATCATCTGTGGACGCTGTCACAGTCATCAGCCTCGCCTCAATACGCGCAGACGCATATGTCGCTCACCGGAAACCACTCCGGAGCCTCATACACCACTATTTTAACCCCGCAATCTTTACACGCCCTCTCGATAATCTCCAGTACCTCGGTAGATGACAGACGTATTGCGCTGACGAGGCGTAGCTTGAGGAGAGCCCGCGCAGCATCCATGAGCAGCTGAGCGTGCGCGACCTCTTCCTGCCCGGGGCTGAAGTGCTGTTTGTGGTAACCAAGATGCCGGATGCCGCGCGGAAGCGCGCACACCTCACGCGGCAGCAAAGTAATGATGAGGGTCTCGAGGCCCGCGAGAGCCTCGAGGAATGCGCGCGGCGGTGCGTACGCGGTCCTGCAGTTCACGACGAGCGTGCGCAGCTGCGCAAATATGCTGGACGCGGCAAGCGCCGCGACCGTCGCTGCGTTGTTCCAGTACATTGCTTCCAGCGTGAGATGGCACAGTCCAGGTGGCACTGCCGTGGGCGTAGACCAGTACTTGACCATACTCTCTGCTGTCGCTTCCAACGTTTCCAGCGTGCTGGGCAAACGCACTGTCAGCGGTTTCGAAGACCTGTCTGGTGCGAACAACACGGTGAGAATACGGGGGCTTGGCCATACGCTGAGCATGCGATCGACGGCCATGGGGTCACCGCCTACTCCAAGAAAGACGGGGCGCGCCGGAAGGGTGGCCAGGCGTGCTATTAATGGCTCGATGGAGTCGGTTTTTGATATAGCCTCGAAGTATACGAAGCTGAGGTTTGTGCACAGCTTGAACACCTCATATGTGCTGTCGTCGACCCTGGGGTTTAGGCTGCTTTGAAGAGTAACCCAACGGACCTGCGCGGCAAGCTGCGGTGCGGCGAGGAGTGTGCGAAGGAAGAGGGCAGTTGTGACGCGATCTAGTTTGCTGGAAGACATACTGGGGAAGGGGGCTCGCCGGAAGAGGAGGCGTTGTGCGGTGGGGGTCCACGCTCGGCATACGAGGGCGCACGCGCGGAGAGTGGGGTAGTCAATGTCACCATGTTGCGAGGATCGGTACACCCATTCGATGATGTTCACTTGGATATCGAAAGGAACAGTCTCCATGAAAGAGCTGGTGAAGATGGACTGAAGCGAGAGCTGTGACTTCAATTAACTCGCGAGACGCCAGCGGAACGTTGCGGACCACCGACCTAGACTCTATGATCCTGTCGAAATTTACCGAATGGTATCGAGCAACTACACCTGGGCTGGAGGAGAGCAAGTACTCTCAAGACGATCGCGGATTGATCGCTCGGCGGCGCGTCGGCTGAGATCTCCGGCCGGCGCCGACATAGCCGCGCGGCCAGTGCGTGCCCACCCTCGTCGACGGCCCCCCATGAAGGGCGCACCTCCGCTCTATCGATTACTCAGTATCGTCAGCTCTCATCGCGCCCACAATTTTTACCTACGCTCAGAAGAAACGAAGGAACCAGCCAACAGCAACAGTAATCAAGATCTGCGCTGGCAAGTTTGTGATGGAGAGGTCGGCACGTCAGGCGTGCGCTGAGACTTGAGTTGTGGAGGATGCTCGTTGTTGACACAACGGTGCAAAAGTGACCATCGGGTACGTGAACGCTTGCCTTATATGCCATGTGGATTCCGAGTCAACGCTGACGAGGTGTCGCTCTCCCCAGCTTGCCCCAGCTTGCCCCAGCTTGCCCCAGCTCTCCCCAGCTCCTCAGCTCGCCCTGCTTACCCACTATGTATACAGGTACACAACCGACGCATGTCGGAATTTGGGCCATGAATATGTGCCATTTGGACTAGGCAGGCGTCTGGGTGATAGTTGCATGGGTAGGATATAGTTGATGCAGCGCAAGGTACGTCGCGTATACGCGCTGTTTCTTTCTCACATCACTTATTGCGCCACTTTCAGTGTCATAGGCATCGCAGAGAATACAATACGATAGCGCGGTTAAGATCAACAAGCATTTTGCGCCGTAAATTGGTCCACCAGCGAGTCGCCATCTGTTTTCCGGGACCCAGGTCTCCGACTTGTGGCTAGCAAAAGAAAGAACGAGCAGCTGGATAATAAAGACGCTTTGGTGGTTTGATGATGGTGGTAAGGAGCAGCCTAAGGTGCGCATGCATACACATCGCTCTCATTATATCGCTCTCGCATCTCACGCAGCGTCTCCCTTACCAGCGTCCCGATTCCGGTCTTGTGGCGCTGCAAACCGACTCGACGCAGTTGTTCGGGCCGACCTGCGGATACCTCGGTACCCACACGTACGAGAACAGGGATACGGCGAGAGCCACAATATCGATCCCGTCCCCAGCGTTGGACAATGAAGAGTACCCCCGGTGCGTCCTCATACACGACTTGTCTCTTCTGTACTCATCCGCCGTCGCCCAGTTTCAGGCTCAAACTCAGACACATGCAACTCACTCGCGGTCGCAATTCGTATCTGCAACGCGTTTCCAAAGCTACTTATGAGACACCGCCGGTGTTTTCAGCGTATCGGTGCAGACCCCATTGTGCCTCATGGCTAAACTCTTTAGCCCCACGACATGCGTCGGCCTCCTGGACGTGCTTACAATCGCAGAGTGGGGATGGAAGCGCGAGATAAGAGAGCATTGCCGCGAGTTGCATGTTTAGTACGTGCAATGTAACGTATTCTTGCAGACTGGAACCTCTCCGCACCGCACGCGTAGCGCCTGGCTGCTCAGGCCTCGGGCCTTAGGACGAGCGTAGTTTGATGAGCCGAAATGCCGCTCGTGCCTGTTCACTATGAACTGATGCAATGCTGTCCGGGCCATCGAATCTCCGTCGACTCACACGAGCTCACACGCCCGCCTCCCACCAAGAACTCACCCTGGGATAGCAGACTCGTCGATCTGGTCGATTTTGCGCGACCCGGGCGTACTTACAGCGCCCCTCGATTGATGGCTACGCCTCTCGCAGGCGGCATCCTGTTACGATCGATGGGAAAACCTCTTTTTTGCTGCGCTAATTGCCTCCAGGCTTGCATGCAGCTCGGCGCTTCGGCTCGCTCACCAGCAGAATTCTTCCACCGAATTTAGGAAGCGGGGAACTGACAACACGGAACCTTGGGTACGTACAGCACTTCAGCCCTAGTCGAAGCTATCTAAGTTTGGCCAACAGGATGCGCCCAATCAATGGATTAGCGACGCTCACGTAGCCTTACCGCATCGCTTGTCGATCCCGGCTACCTGCTCTTGATAAAACTGATTGGGCACGTCAAGCTATCCGGCCTCCGCCCCAGCCCTTCTCCCTCTACATGTCGATAACCCTGCTCGACGTCGCCCTTGCTGGCTTAGCGCTCTGGCTCGTCAAGACAATTTTCTCGTCAAAGCGGTCGCCTGCGCCTCTCCCACCTGGACCTAAAGGTCTTCCCCTGTTGGCCAATCTTCTCGATCTTCCGCAGAAGGAGCAGTGGCAGACGTTTGCCGAATGGGGGCGGAAATATGGTATGCTGTCATTTTTTTCTATGCGTTCAACATTCAGCCTGTGTATCGTGTAGGACCGATCGTGCACGTACGCGCGCTTGGACAGTCATTTATCATTTTGAACGACGTGCACGTTGCGGGTGACATGCTGGATAAGAAGAGCGCAATATACTCCGACAGACCGCCATCCATTATGGCTGGAGAATTGACGGGATGGAATGACACCCTGGTTTTCACTCCTCCCGGCGATCGTTTCAAAGAGTATCGCAAATACCTCCATGGTGCGGTGGGAACACGCTCAGTGCTTGAGAAGATGAATGGTCTCTTCGAGACTGAGGCGCACAAGTTTCTCAAACGAGTTCTCAGAAAGCCTGAAACTATCGCGGAGGACATCCGAGTGTGAGCCCAGAAGTCAATGCGCTCATATTTCTGTTAATCGTATCGACAGCACTGCCGGTTCAGTCATCTTGCAGGTGACGTACGGATACGAGCCGAAGGAAGACCAAGACGACCTTGTAGATCTTGTCGAACTCGCCCTTCGTCAGTTCACTGAGGTCATGGAGCCAAATGCCTTCCTTGTCGATTTAATCCCTCCCCGTTCGTCGACCACAAATTTTTGTGTCCTTCCTCTGACCTTCCAAAATCAGTGCGATACGTCCCGCGCTGGTTCCCTGGCGCTCAATGGAAGAGAAAGGCCGAATCCTACCACAACACTCTGCAACAGATGGCGGACGTGCCTCTTCAGTTCGTCAGAAAGCAGATGGTGCGCACGATCTTTATCCGTGGTTGTGAGGCGGGGGCTTTAGCGTTTTCACTGTAGGCAGAAGGTGCCGCTTCTGCGTCGATGGTGTCAAATCTCCTGGATGAAACCAATACGCAAGAGCAAGAGCACAACATCAAATGGGCTGCAGCGTCGATGTATTCAGGTGCATTCATTCTGTCTGCATCATTTCGGTGCCATCGTCTAACAGTTACTGCGTGTACTGTTGTAGCCGGGTCCGATACCGTGAGCTCCCGTGCTTGACATACTGCCGACTGGCGCGTTAATCTACGCCTTGTAGACCGTGTCCGCGATCTATACGCTCTTCCTGGCCATGACCATTTATCCCGAGGTACAGCGCCAGGCGCAAACAGAGATTGACACGGTCGTAGGCAATGACAGGCTCCCCACCTTCGCTGACCGGGCGCAGCTCCCGTACGTTGAAGCCCTCGTGAGTGAAATACTCCGTTGGTGTACCATCACCCCGCTTGGTACGTTTCACTTCCCTCACCTACAAAGACGAAGGCTTACTCTCCGTGAGGCGTCCCGCACACCCTCTCCAGAAGTGACATCCACACCGGATATGTCATCCCTGCGGGTGCCATAGTACTGACGAATATCAAGTAGGTTTGGTGGTGGAGATGCATGCAGATGGCGTTTACTGAGCCACGCACAGGGGAATGCTGCATAATCCGGACGTCTACGCCGATCCATGGACCTTCAAGCCCGAACGTTTCATTTCAGCGGAGGGCAAACCAGCCGAGCAGGACCCGCGTAGCTGCTGCTTCGGCTTTGGACGCAGGTGCGCAACGCGTCGTTTCACTTCATTTCTTCGGTAACCCCTGATGCACTGGCGGTTTGCCTTAGGATTTGCCCTGGTAAGGTGGCCCGTGGAGGTAGCCATTGACACCGATCACACAATCTTGTATTCTTACAGGCATCAACCTCGCCGACGCCACGATCTGGTCCTCTGTGGTCATGTCTCTGGCCGTCTTTAACATACAGCGAACGGTTGTAGACGGAGTCGAGGTCATCCCTGAGGCGCGGTTTGAGGACAGCATTATCAGGCATGATTGAATTTAGGCAGAAAGCGATCGCGGTGTAGAGCTGACTATTTTTGCAGCCATCCGTCTCCTTTCGCTTGCACTATCAAGCCTCGCTCCGCCAAAGCCGAATCTTTGATTTTGTCAGACTAAATCTATATTGGATCATTCGCTTTCTACGCGCCGCTGGACAGGGTTTCATTGACAGGAAACCGGAACTTTTAGCTGTAACTCAGAAGTGTCATAGTCAATCGATATTTCTGTAGCGACCGGCGGAGCAGTTCATGGACTGCAATCTTTGCCACCGTGAGCCACCGTGACGCTTCACTTGGCACCCTCATTTTCTCCAGGCTGGCCAGCACAGCGACAGCCAAGTTCGACGACATTATGCCCGGATCTGCTTTGCACCCGATTCGCAAAAATTCTCTCAGCTCGATATATATCTTCTGACGACCCCGTAAAGACGCTACGGATGGTTTCATGAGGGCCAGTAATGTTTCGCAGCACACATATACATACAATGATACAGATATAGCTAAAGGCTTCTAGACTTTCCGGCCGGCTACGCGCATGCTTCAGAGACGCTCTCCTGCGGGCCGCGTAAATCAGATTCCATGCCGACGGTGCCCGCAAGCAAGCATGAAAGGAACTCACCGGTCTCGCGAAGGACCAGCAAATCAGAGACGCGTACGCGCGAGCGAAGCCAACCTCAGCATACGCGAACATCAACATCCACTTTCTCTTGAATGCCAGCAAATTTTCTTTCTGGCGCAAGTTGGGATACTGTTCTTGCAACTGGGCTACGACATCGCCGGTGAAGTTCTCTTGGAACCGCCTGAAAATGAAAATGCGGAACATTCGTCAACAAAATTATTGTTGCGGTATTGCGGGAACGCAGACAGACCTGCCCCACTCGCGCAGCGTCCTTGGATAATCTAGAGAATCAATAATGAGATGGTTTGGGAGGACAACGACGGATTTGATAACATACGAATGCCATGGTCTTCGATACTTTCGAGGACAAACTTTCCTGGGACAGCGGCTTGAATCCCCACAGCCAGCGCGGTTGCACTCGGCAAATGGGCGTTTGGCCAATTGTATTGGCGGCCATAGTCGTTTGGCCTGTTCGACAGATAAGATCGAGCGTGTGAGTAACGGAATGTGACTGACTGGTATTCGGAGTAACGGTGCTCCGGCTGGCTCGTCGCCGTGATGACAGCGGCAGCGTCGTTCTTCTTCAGTGCCCAGTCCATCATAGCAAAGTACTCGGGCCAATGCTTTAGTCCAACGGCCTGGAAATGATGTGTGCAGTCGATGTCATGACGGTATAGAACCTTAGCTCACCTCAAACATCTCGCAGCTCACGAAGGCGTCGAATTGGTGCTTGAAATTGTCGGGCAATTGACGATAGTCGCATAAATGGACGGTGATGAATTCCGAAAGGCCGGCGGCCTCGGCTCTTTCCTGCACCGTCTTCATCTGCTCAACGGACAAGGTGACGGTGTCGACTCTGCACCCGCGCCGTGCCGCCTGTCCGATTTTTTTCATCGTCGAGTACAGACAAGATGTGATGGACCGACCTCGAGTGCCATTCCACCCCATCCAGAGCCGATTTCTAGTAGTCGGTCGCCGGCCTTAACGCGTGCCTTGCGCAATATGTGGTCGATCTTCCGCTTCTGAGCGGCTTCGAGATCACCCCGCGTCCGCCCAGCGGTGATGTCCCCGCGAACTCCGTTCTCCTCTTTGCCCCATAGAGCACATGAATACATCATTTCTTCGCTGAGGAAACACTGTAGAAGCGTAAGCTCATGATATTGTAGCCCACTTGAGTTCAACGAGTAAGAAGTCATACCTTGAATAAGTCATTGGACGTGTCGTATGCGACCTCCTGCGTTTGATGGCTCATGATATATTCAAATGGGGCATCCAGTCTAATTGACGTACGACATTCGACTGGGCCATCTTGAGGCTTTGGCGGCCGAGAGTATTGATTGCTAGGGAAGAAAAGCGCGAGGCTAGGGAGCTGAAGATTGTGACGAGGTTCGAGAGGCTGTCTCTGTTATCCAGCCACAGCTAGGCCTCGCATGAGCGACGAGAACACCGCGATTTGGATACTAAGCTAGCGCACCACAAATAGATCCTGTAAGCTTGATATGTCGATGTCGCCATTCATGTAGGCCTCCGTAACTGAAACGGTTTTAGTTGGCTTCAAAGTGATAAGAGGGACAATGATGCTCACCGCCGATATCATGAGAGAGAACAACTCGGACCCAGAAAATGTCATTGAGGATTTTGACAACGACAGGTCGTCCGCCAGGAGCGCACGTTCCGAACTCATGCGACTGGGTTTCTTCTTGGACAACGAGAGAGCCGGTGAGGACTCCCTTCGAGAGAACACCGATGACATGGGCGCGAGCTATGTTGGATGCATGATCAGTTCTGCCGCAACTGCAGTAGCAAAAAGACAAGACTTGCCGTAGTTGACAAGTATCTTCGGAATCCGCCCTTGAGCAAACAAGTAAGACAGCGCAAAGGATCTGAGAGTCGGAGGATGCATCGCGGGCTGGAGGGTTGCGCAGATGAGCGACCTCTAAGTGCAGCGATGCATCTTCCGGGAAGCCATTTATCTGCAAAAACAGAGCGTGGCAAGCTGCTCAGAGCCTCTCAGGCTCATTGACATTCGGATAGAGTAACTTGGCTCTGTCGAACGCTGCCGCGGTTGCCGAATGAGCTTTGATCTTCGACAGTGTCGGCGAGCGCAAAAGAATCGCCGAGTGAAGCCTTCTCAGAGACGGATGGGGGTACCGAGCGCGGTGGAGGTCCACTTATATTCGGGCTCAACGGTGTCCTGGTGGTTGCTCTGCCGGAGGAAGAATGATTGCGAGTGCAAGACAGAAGAGTACGCGGCGGACAGAGGCGTGGCTCGCCAGACGACTTGGCAGTTCCACAAATCCATCTGCATAGTTTTCAGCAGCTGCACTGGCATCATCACTGTTCCCATATTACTTACCCGCAGTGACAGCCATCACAGTCATTTATGCCGCCCCGTGAATGAGAAGGTACTCATTTACGCGACGGGAAAGCGCAGATAGGACGCGATCCCACCTTTCTGGCGCAATAGCGATGCTGTTTCTCTAGTGCCCTGCGACACCCTTCATCTTCTGCGCACCCCGTTCCGTCGTCCCCATGCGACAGCGCTCTTATCGTTCATTCTGCAATGCTCTTCCGAACCCACACGGTCGGCCATCGGCCTCGGCCTGAGACACAATCCGTGAAAATGCGTAGAAGCCCTGCCATGGTCCCAGGTTCCTCCTCCGACGCCTGCTACGCGTGCATGAACAACGCTGGTCTGCAATTCTTCCGCTGATGCACAGAGCTCACGGATACTCGCATCCCGACTGTAAACAGGCCGCCGACGGCATAGACTTAGCGCGCCTCCCCGCGCAGGATTGTCCGGAGGGCAACACCTATGCATGCGGGCGTTCGCACCACAGGCACTGTAGATATTGCTTTGCAGTTCGATGTTTGGCACGTCGTGCGTGGTCGAGACGCAACTTGTGACTAGCACAAGTCGACGCACATCGAAATCTGTGCGCGTATGTAGCCCCTTGGCGTGCGATGATGGACGAAACGCGGAGGCCGATCGCATCGCAATCAGCGAGCCGCGAGCGCAGCTGCCAATACCTCAAGCTCCTTGAAGAAAGAAGTTAGTTATCCTTCGAGACGAGAACATACTGTCACTTACAAGGCAACAACTCAAGCGCTGAAGCCGTCGGCAATCCGTCCGCCGATATTGATGATATCAATCACATTGATTACACCTGATGTCCTCGAGCAGGACACGGATTGACTGAAGACTGCACAGATCTAAGAGAATGAGAAGTCTGGGCTTCGGTGAGCTCAGATCCATTCAGCATTCCTTGGATGCTATATTGCCATCGTCAGTCCCAGATCTTAAGCCGCCAGAATTACAACTCACAGGAAAGCAAGCTGCCTCCTTGTACACCAAAAACTCCACGCCGACTTCCCGACACGCGGCCCTGAACCGCTTCAGCACCGCTTCCGACGAGCCGCTCGTCGCCGTAAACAGCTTCAGCCCCGGCCTCGCGCGGACGGCGTCCATAAGGGTTTCCATGTCCTGGTCGCGCTCATAGGGGAGGCTGCGCGCGTGGTATCCGAAATGCCGCAGGCTGCGCGGAAGGGTAAGACTCCAATTAACAGGCAAGCACTCGATGACGAGACTGTCCAGGTCCACCAGCTGCTCGAGAACTGCGGCTGTTGGGACGAACGGCCCCGTGAGACGCAGCGTGCGCACCTGCAAGAAAACACTGAGTGGGATGTCCATTTGCGAGGGGGGATTATCTCTCCACTCGAGGTCGTGCAACTCAGGCGCGGGCGCGGCCCATCTGAGAACTGATCTGTGGGATGAAAGCACCTGCACTGCACTGGGCACGTGTACTGGAGTTTTCGATGGCCATGCGTATACGTCCAGTACGCGGACGCTCGACCAGATGTCGATGACGCGGTTGACGAGCGACACCTCACCGGACACGAGGATATAGGTGGGGCGCACTGGCAAGGCGGGCAGGCGTGAGACAAACGCGGAATGAATATTTGGCATGAAAAGAATGCGGTCGACGCGTGTGCACAGGGTGAGTAAAGCCAGGTCGCTATCGACGGAGATGAGGTGGCGATTCGAGTCACAGATCACGGAGCGGACGTGTGCGGCAAGGCCTGGCGCTGCGCGTAGCGTGCGGAGGAGGAGGTCGATGACGATCTGTGGGATATGGGAGAATTTGGAGGAGGGTTGCGGGACGGGAACGCGGCGGAAGAGCAGGCGCTGCGCGACCGGTGTCCATGCTCGGCATATGAGCGCACACGCGCAGAGGGTGGGATAATCAATGGTCGCGTGTTGCGAGGACCGGAAGACCCATTCAACGACCATAACCTGGACTTCCAGAGGGATGTTCAGCCGCATTCTGTAATGCAAATTACTGGACAAAATCACAACGTCAGTAAACGCCTGCATATCAAGAGCACAGAACAAGGCGCTGCGAACAGCATCAGGTTCGCACCTTTTGTAGGTGATACTATTCTCTCCAGCTTTTCTTTAAAGTAGATTACGCCTGGGACCCTGCTATAGAACCTGCGCGGCATGCGCATGCTACTGTGAAGAAGCGCCCTTGACCACGATGACTCATGAGGTGGCAGTCATCGCATAGCATTCAGTACAAGTAAACTCACCGTCTAGTTTCTCCTTCGCCAGCCGTTGATTTGAAACTTTGAGGTCTCTCGTGGATGCCAGATGACTATGACAAGAGAGGGGAGGGGGTGTTGTTGACAGCCACAAGGTCGTCGGAGTTGCCTCGGGTCACTTCGTGACAGTCACGGTAACCAGCCGGAAGCGGGCCGACAAAGGCCGACAAGCAAGTTTTTCACAAATCCAGTGTCCAACGTCGTCGACTCTTTATCTCGCCCTATGAAGACCGATAAATCACCCTAGGAAGGCGCTCTCCGCGCATGCGCCCTCGTCGTCCGATTCTGAACACACGGCCTGGCCCGCCTGGGGCTTTTTGCTGGCTACGAGCGCACCACGATTCACTCGTTCAAGTTCTTGATATATTATATGCGGACGCCATCTTAGTCCTCCCAACCGCGCCGACATAGAGAACGTCGTGGATCTATAGCCTTGCCTGCGCTTTGTCGCCATATCCATGGGTCTCGAGTCCGAATTGCAGAGCGTGATGACCATGTGCACCTGGTGCAGCTGAGTGACATGCGCTAGAAATCCTCCACGATGACAGTGAGAGCGACAGGCCTTAAAACTAGGTGCGTATTTCTATATCCCCGCCCAAGCTTGCTACGTCACTCACGGAGTTCGCGCCTGCAGTTCTAAACGAGCCAAGGCAGTCAGACCATTCTCGGCGTTTGGGGATCCAGGGTTGGAGATGCGCGGTAGCGAAGAACTTGCAGGGTGCAGGCATCCCAGGTCCAGGTGCGCCGTCCTCACTGAACGCTTTCCTCTCCGTGCTCGCGTCCCTGACGCAATCTCGCAGAACGCAAATTTGCAACGCGTTGCCTTGCCCGATCATCGCGTTGTGCAAGAGTTCCCGCGCTCTCAGAACAAACTCGACATCCCATCAATGACGAGCAAATCGACGAGACTCTGGTACGCCTCAGGGAATCTGGAGCTGAGGGCCAGAGTAATGGGACAGCCCGTGCCCTAGGTTTGGTCTTTTCCTTCTCGCCTCACTCAGGCCGACGCAACCGCGTCTAGGACCCCCAGTCTAGGTGCGCATGGCCGAAACTACGATGCGCGTGGGACCTTGCGGTTCCCGCGCGGTTCTTTGAAAGCCATGGTGGTCGATCCACACGTCGACCGATCGGGCTTGGAGGCCCACAGTATGATAGTGACAGGAGGTGTTTGGATGGAAGACGCTGGCGACGCAATTTCGCTGTTAATCTGAGGGATATCGATGACTAGACTTTTGTTCCAAGTCGCTGCGCGGGCGTTGTAAATATTAGCGTGGCTGACACGCGACTCGTGATTGTATATCTCGGGCTGGGTAGTAGTACATGTTGACGACAATCTTAGGCGATACTGTAGCCCAATTATGCACGGACGATAGAGAGAGAGTAGGAGGTCCACAGCAATGAAAGCAATCTGCGTGCAGAACGACCGTTGAGATATTGACTTAGTCTGCCAGAATCAAAGATTCAGCTTTGGCAGAGCGCGGCTTGATGGTACAACTGAAAGGAGTCGGATGGCTGAAAACATAACCCAAGTCAGCCCTATAGCGCGATCGCGTTCTGCGCAGTATCATCCATACCTGATCATTTCGTCTTCAAAAAGCGGCTCAGGAGGGACGATCTCTACTCCGTCGACAACATTTCGCTGTATGTCGAAGACGGTCAGGGAAAAGGCCACCGAGGCCCAGATCGTCGCGTCGGCAAGGTTAAGACCTGTGAGAAAACACGACGTTGGTCGGTGTAAATGATTTCCTCGATCCCTTCCCGAGTCACTTACCAGGGCAGATCCTGAGCAATTCCGCACGAATTAGGGCATACGGAGCATGAAAGGAAGTGAAGCGTCGCGCACCTGCGCCCGAAGCCGAAGCAACAGCTACGTGGGTCCTGCTCAGCCGGTTTGCCCTCTGCGGGGATGAAACGCTCGGGCTTGAAGGTCCAGGGATCGGGGTACACGTCCGGATTATGCAGCATTCCCCTGTAAGCGGCTCAGTCAACGTCGTCGGCGTGCATGTATTCTCCATCAGACAACCTACTTGGCATTCACCAACACTATGGCTCCCTCCGGTATGTAATACCCATTGTGTATGTCGAATTTGGAGAGGGTGTGCGGGACGCCTGATGCACGGTAAGTCTTTTCCTGGGGATGGGGAAAGAGAGGGATACATACCAAGCGGGGCGACGGTGCCCCAACGAAGTATCTCGCTGACGATGGCATCGACGTACGGGAGCTGTGCCCGGTCAGAGAAGTTCGGGAGCCTGTCAGCTCCGACGACAGCATCAATTTCGGCCTGCGCCTTCCGCTGCACTTCAGGATAGACAGTCATAGCCAGGAAAAAGGTGTGGATGGCGGACACAGTCTGGAGAGCGCAGGTCAACGCCCGGGTCGGCGGTGTGTCACGCGGACGCACTCACAGTATCGGAACCGCCTACAACAATCCGGGCGGGAACTGTCAGACGATGGGCCAAATCATACGGAGTCTACGCACCGGAATACATCGACGCTGAAGCCCATTTGATATTGCGCTCTTGCTCTGGGGTATTCTTTTGATCCAGCAGGCTCGAGACCATGGATGGCGAAGCGACACCTTCCGACTACAAATGAAACGCTCAAGGCGCGTGTCTCACAGCGACGGATAAAGAGCGCGCACCATTTGCTTCTTGACGAACTGAAGGGGCACGTCAGCCATTTTTTGCACCGTCGCATGGTAGTATTCGGCTTTTTTCTTCCACCCAGCGCCAGGAAACCAGCTCGGGACGTACCGCACTGTGCTCAGAGCGTCAGTCAGAGCTCGCAGAAACATATGCGGAGACGAACGGGGCGGGATCAAATCAACGAGGAATGCATTTGGCTCCATGACTTCTGTGAACTGACGAAGAGCGATCTCGACGAGGTCGACTATGTCGTCTTGGTCTTCCTTCGGCTTGTATCCATACGTCACCTGCAAGATAATAGAGCCAGCGGTGCTTGAAGCTATCAGCGAACATTTGAGCGTATAGTGAGTTCGCGCCTACTCTCGAATATGTGCCGCAAAAGCTTCGGGCTGCCTGAGAACGCGCTTGAGAAACGCTTGCGCCTCCGTCTCGAAGAGACCATTCAGTTTCTCGATTGCTGAGCGCGTTCCCATCGTGCCATGGAGATACTTGCGGTACTCCTTGAATCGCTCGCCTGGAGGTGTGAAAACGAGGGTGTCCTTCCATCCCGTCAATTCCCCGGCCATCACGAATACGGGGCGGGCGGAATATATTGAGCTCTTCTTGTCCAGCATGTCGGCCGCGACGTGCACGTCGTTCAGAATAATGAATGACTTTCCAAGCGCCCGTACGTGCACGATTGGTCCTGGCCCATTATGAGGTCGCTTGAATCGCGAATAGGCAAAAGGGGTCGCGCACCATATTTACGCCCCCATTCGGCGAACGTCCGCCATTGCTCCTTCTGCGGAAGATCGAGGAGATTCGCTAGCAGGGGAAGGCCTTTAGGTCCGGGCGGGAGAGGAGCGGGCGACCGTTTCGCCCAGAGAAAGATTTTGATCAGCCAGAGCCCTACGCCAGCAAGGGCGACGTCGAGCAGTGTAACCGGCATGGCAGGGAAAGAAGGGGTGTGTCGAAGGCGTGTATATCCCGACGCGCGGGATATACCGAAACCTCTTTATAAACTCTGACGGCAGGTAGCTCCACGAAGTGATGCGGCAAGGGTTTGCGGGCGGCACCAGTAGTAGGCCATTGATTCGGCGCATCCTATTGACCAAACTTAGACGGTTTTGACTCTGGGCCCGCGGCGGTGTGCGTACCCGAAGTTCCGCATTTCCGACCCCCGTCTTCTTCTCTATATTCGGATAAAGATTTCTGTTTGTGACAGCCACGAGCCGGCTGCAGTGCAAAACCTGGGCACAAAACTTCCCAAGAATTGTAAAATAAGTGTCGCGGCCCTGCGAGAGGGCAATGAAATCGAGTCAGTGGCGCCAAAAAACCACATATGGATCTGTCAGCCTTCCTCTCCCACAGGGCGTTCCTGGTGGGAGGCGGGTGCATGTGCTTCGCAGGAGATGCGATGGTCCGGACAGCGTGGGATCAGTGTACGCAGCGGGCATCTCGGCTCACCAACGGTCACACTGCGCTGGTCTTGAGCAGGCGCATGGCGCGCGGAGGCATCCGAGCTGAGTAAGACTGCATCATATTGCACGGACCACACCTACTACAGCGCGCAGCAATGACTCTCTGATCTCGCGATCCCGTCTCCAAGATACAACCGTAGGGACGCCCGGGGGCTGGCGGGGGCTGCCACGCGGCTTGGAACAGAAGAGCCATGGCGCCCAACGCGGTGGGCACAAATGAATTGACGACCCAGGCGAGGAAAGAAATCCGCGACCCCGGCGCGGGTGACTTGCGTGTGTGCGTGAATACTGAGTTTGAGCCTACACATGTGCACCGGCGAATTAGCTCAGAATAGATCGATGGTATGAGAGCGTACCGTGGGGCGCAGCATTTATGCTCGAGTACTGGGTGCAAGCGCGAGAGGCCCGGGGACTGGCATCGGCCACCATATTGTTCGGCTCCGACTCGCACTTGATGGAGGCAATGGCATAGCTCTGAGAGCACGAACGCAAACAGCCGTGTGAGCGTGGCGTCGCAAAAGAGGAGCGTAACTGTAAGACGCACCTATGCAGCACCTACTCTCATCGTACCCCAAACGCGATTGCCATTGCGTTTTAGAGCTTTGTATTAAAAATTCAGAGTGCGTTGGAGAGCGGAGGAGAGCGTGCGCTTACAATGCCAGCGCATACAACCGGAAGTTTCGAAAGACGAAACAGCGACTACTGCGGTGAGAACTACAGTGCCCCGGATATCCTTTCAACTGACTGGACAGCCTGCAATGCGCGATCAAGGGCGCAAGTGTCCGTGTCTCCCAATTCAGTCGTGTGACGTGGCGACGTGGTGCGGGTCGCGCGATGGCATCTCTGGCGCAGTGGCTTCGTGATCGGTGGTTTTGTATCGTAGTTCAACATGGATTATTCGTGATTGTGCTGTGCAGCGCTGGGAGATTCGTGAGGGACATAGAAACAGCACATATCAGTGACGCACCAGCAGCCCGTCCGTCGCGGCGGTCGACCTGTTCTCTTCGTGAACAACCCCCTTCCTCAACGTCATAGCGCTCCTCATAAACCCACTCTTCATGTCCTTGATGGTAGATTCTTGTGATAAGGTAGAAGACGCTGGCTCCGGAGGGCAACAAGATTGACGCGGCTGGCGCTGATACCATCGCGGCGAGTCCGACGAGGCTCGTTCCGGTCGTGACCGTGTGATTGAGCGCAAGACTGCAGGGAGCGAAGGACAATCCGACTGTGGTAAGCCTGCGTCGGCTTGGTCAGTGTCGTAGAGAGGAACTGGAGCAAGTACGTGGCGCACCTCAAGATGCCCATCCGACCAGCCCTCCCGCCCCCATCGAGCTCCTGTGTGCAGATCGTTCACGATCGTGACCACGGTAACGTCCTGTGGCGAGTTGGTACACCGTTCTGCTGGTCAGCACATTTTTTGCTGACAGATGCCTGTTCGACAGTGGGCGAGGACAGCGGTGCTTCGTCATCGCGTCGGAAACGATCTTGCAGGGCCGCGACTAAGAGCATGCCGTCCACACGGGATTTCGACGAGAGAGTTAGCCGCTCCCCAAGTCTGCTTCAAGAAGTCGAAGGAGGGACCTGAGACGGTAGACCGTGGTCGTCAAGTGGTCGTGCTCCTCGCAAAACGCCCGGTGCGTTCCCAATTTGTTTTCGCAAATTGCTTGGGGTAGAAAGAAAATTCTGAAGG
Organism: Auriscalpium orientale; assembly: GCA_019915035.1. Lineage (NCBI taxonomy): Eukaryota > Fungi > Basidiomycota > Agaricomycetes > Russulales > Auriscalpiaceae > Auriscalpium > Auriscalpium orientale. The sequence continues at coordinate 179,874 of JAHLMH010000019.1, forward strand.
GCGTAGCAGTCACTCGTGCATGCTTGAAGCATGAAGATAGGTGGCATAGAACGGGGGTGGGGAGGGGATGGTCACGGTGAACGCGCCGCTAGTTTAGCGCTGGATGGTCGGCATTTCCCGTCGGCCGGCTGCGCCGGCCGCGATTCGCCGGGAGCACGTTCGTACTACTTCCTCCTTCCTACCAGATGCTGTGTCTTCCGCGAAGTTGGCCGTTAGAGTTCACATGCTCGTTTCCCATTATCTTACGGCTAGATGGCCGGTCGAAGTACCCCACAAATTCCACTCCACGCGAAATCTGGCCGGGCGCATCTCTGCAGACATCAGCGCGCAACACCGTCGTATCGTAACCTTGATCTGTAAGTGCTTTGTTCTCTATAGCTCAAATCTTGTAGCCAGTGACCAGTGCCTGGAACCGTGACGCAGTGAACCAATGGAAATGGTTCAGTATATATGAGGGGAAGGTGGCAACCTACTCGAGTCCCGAATCCACATCGAACTTCTTTTCCTTTTCCCTATCTGTGCGGGAGCTAGCTTCAACGACATAACCAGCATAGACATGTCCTCTGCTCTTCCAAGCCTAGACTCCACGTGAGTAACATATCAGTTTGCATGTGCGTGGAAGCTTTCCTGAAGCCACTGCTGCAGGATGGGCGGATTGTACATCGGTATCATGGTTAGCGGGGCGTAAGTACCTTGTACACCTCATTCGAGTGTTTTTGACCATAATCCTGTGCCCGATCAGCCTGTGGGGAGGTGAGTGGTGCAGGAAGGCGTCATCAAGCGCGGGTTCGACCTGCGACTAACACGTTTTGTAGTTACTGCTTTACAGACGTGGCACTACTATCGCGACTACCCTGAAGATCCATGGCATTTTAAGGCTCTTGTGAGGCGCGCTAGTTCATTTTCCGTCGTCATCTGCCTCACAAATGACAGGTTGCGGTCGTGTTCGTTCTCGACACTCTCCACCAAATGCTGATCGCACATACCGGTCAGTCTCTGAGCGAGAGATTCTGAATGTAAACTCACAGAGTCCAGGATACTGGTACCTGGTAACACATTATTTCGAGCCGCAGTTCCTCGGCCGTATCGTGTGGTACGTTCGTCCGGTCGTTCATTCGTAAAGTACAATTGCTGACTTCATAATAGGAGTATTGCTGTGTGTGCTTCCCTCATGCTAATTCAGAAGCCCTACTGACGCATTATCAGGCAGAGGTGGCGGTTGCGGTATGTAGTAAATCAGGATTCATCGGGTTGTCGTATTGACGCTTCACAAGGCGATAGTGGCCCTTATCGTTCAATGGTGCACGCGTCACAAGATCAACTGCCATCCATTTGACTTACAGTTTATTCTTAGTTTCTTCATCAGGCGAATCTGGAAATGTGCGTGAAGTTGTTCTCACATTTGACACCGACAGTTAAGGGTTTCCGCACGCAGTTAGCAAGAAGAACCTGATCATAGTTGGCATCGTGGTAAGTTGATATACCGTGTCGAGGGTGCTGCATCTCACATCTGCGCAGTCTGCCTTCGTTTTAGCCCAATTTCGTAAGTGTCTCTGCTGTGAGGTCTTCGTAGGCTCACTTCGTGTGAATAGTCGTGACCGTAGGTTCGTGAGGACGTTGATTTGGAAGGGTTCCTATTGACGATAGGCTCCTACGTCAGTGTACCTTGCTAGAGTGTGCGTATAATTCGCTCTGAGAATTGGGCTTGCATCAGTGATCTTCAATTGTCAGGTTCTCTCGCGACTTGTACACCTACGCCAAACTCGCCACGATCAGGGTAAAGACATCATGCGGTTATACAGTACGGTCCTAACCGCCGCTGTATAGGGTCTGTCAATGTCGGTAAACGCAACAACGGTGGCCGCGGACGCCTCTATCGCTCTGGTGCTTTGCTATCTGCTTCGAAGCTCACGTACAGGATTTAGACGGTACGTCGCGTAGTCTTCCGCAATTCCTCTACTTATGGCGGCTTTCAGGTCCGATACAGTGATTAACAAGCTTGTATGTCTTCCTGTACAAGTCAAGTACTCGGCGTCTCTGAGTGCGCATTTCAGATCCTCTTCGCTGTGAACACCGGGATAATTACGAGGTTCGTTCGCCGATGCCTGATATAATATGCTTGAGAGGTTAACGTGACAAACAGCATCGATGCCGTTTGCTCCCTTGTCGCTGTAAGTGCCTCGTACTGGCGTTCGGACCCGCCTGAAGCCAGATTTCACAAGATCTCCGCGCTGCCAAACACATTCGTCTATATCAGTTTCTTCTTCGCCCAGAGTCGCCGTGCGTGCCATTTCGTCGTGGCTACTATTTCTATGCTTATGCCCGACCGTCCACAGTCTACTCCAACTCGTTGATGGCGACCTTGAATGCGCGCAAATACCTGCGGAACAAAATCGACTCTGACGGTGCAATATCGCTGACGTCAATCGCTGGGCGGAGTGCCGCAGCCCCAGCGCAGTCGTTCCATCCCCTTGGAATAGTGAGTTCTCAGAATTCATGCCAACAACGTACCCAACAGAAGTATGCGTCTCAGCGGTCTCAAGCAAAGAACGTCGCAATCAGAATCGATACCACGACAGAGTGTAACGGGGATGACAGTGATACGAACACAGATACCAGTGCGTTGTTATTTCCGATGTCTTCTCATGCTCCCTCTGAGTGTTTCTTTTACAGAATTTAACGACCGGAATGACAACACAGTTGTCAGCTCAGCCTGACATTCGCCCTATAGCCCTTCGTTTTTTATTTCCTTGCTCAGTCGCGATACGTGCACCGGTGAATGCCAGATAACACCGCCTCCACTTCTCGTTGTATATATGTTTGTTGAGATAATAATTTATTGCCGAGCAAAAAAGCCCTCGTTGGCGAGAACATCTATCACGAAGTTCTGGCCCGCCCCAATGAACATTACCTCAGAAGAAGCGATCCACCTGGTGATGGCTGAGCCACAATGGTTACCGTGTTTATGGGCCCGGCATGCGGTTTCGCTGATGCGCTCACAAGTTCCCTATCATACGGATATTGGGCGGTACACCTTCGCTTCCCCTACCAACGAGTCCGGACTAAGTACTCGGCTTACCCCGCAAGATACATGCGGCTTCCGCTCTACGCGCACTGCGCGGGCTCGCGCGCCCAGCATCTCTGGAACAAATGATGCCGGCGCACTGCGAGGAGTACTGCATGCGGTGAGCGGGTTTTGCCAGACCCCGCGCGCCACGAGGAATCTCGCATGTACTATGCGTCCTCCGCCGGACGCCCGCGCCACGAGGAATCAAGCGTGTACCATGCGTCGCCCGCTGGGCGGCCGCGTCACGAGGGCCCCGCAGCCGTCATCTCCCTCTACGCAATTGGGTCCGCCGGCGCGGCTCGGGGAACACTTGAGATGGTCTCCTGTCGACGCTTCGAATGTTAACTACAGGGCTCCGCAACGCCTGGAAACTGTTTCACTTCGGTGAAATTGGAATCCACTTCTGTAGAGGTTCAGTGGACCGGGAATGACGAGAAGGAGCACTCTGGAAAGCCACCGATGGGGCAAGGGCTGTCGCAGGGATGTCCGGGAATTATGGCGGACTACGAGCATGTTCTTTCCTTAACGATAACCCGCGGAAGACTGCCTGTATGATAGTAGGCGTCGGTTACGATGAACGTACCAGAATACAATGGCATCAGAACGCACCGGAAACCATCTCCAGGCATGAATCTCAGAAGTAGTAAGATCGATGGCTATTATTTGACTTGACTTGACAACTGAAACTGAATGTCGGTGGTGTAGTCTATCCATTGCCTCAGCGATAGTACACCAGCGCGCAATTTCTCCTCGTCAATGTCCAGACAGACGAAGTCCGACGCCTGCTATTGCACAGCTTCAAAATGCTTTCCCACCACTAGCTGCTAAGTCTGTGTGAACATGCAGGCGTGCCGTCATACCGGGATCAGGGAGGTTGCCCAGCATGCCGGCTCGCGACACAAAGGACCATGCCTTGAGCGTAAAGTCTCCTCTGCCCCAGGAATGGCGCAGAGTTGATTCTGGGGAAGATACTGATGCAGGTGGAGCATGCGTCAGAGAATCAAGGACATAGGTATAGACGTCGAGGGACGGTGTCACTCCGCGCCGGCGTCAGAAGACATTGGTACAGCGCTCAGCGACCGCCTGGGCATAGATACGGAATGCAGAACTGTGAAGCGCTGTACAGCATCATTTGGTGCGCCTTTGAATGAAGATGTTACGGAGTGGGCCTCGGAAACTCCCTCCCCATCCCACGGCAGGGACTCTCCACCGGCGGAAGTTCATCACAAGTCCCGGCTCCCTACATCCAGAGACCGGGTAAATATTTCCCGCAAGCCAGCTGGTGTCGAAGGCCCGGAAATCTGACGGCACTGCGCCGTTCTTCTGCCGCGTGGAATGATACGGGAACGTGTCCAGGCCTTCTCGTGTGAGTTCATCTGGAAGCCGGCGCTTGCTGTGATGGTCCAGTGCTCGTGTTGCACTCGCGGCGGTCTCGGCAACGCAAAAAGTTCAGACATACCCTACGCACGACCAGCCGCCCGCTCCAACTGCTTGCACCCCAGGTCCACGTCCGTGTGGTCCGTTCTGGGACAGTAGTCGTCGATTGATGACCGGCACAACAGCCGCTGACAGCCGTAAGATAAGAGTTTAAGTCATCACATCAGAAGGTGAGGAACTCCGTAGTATGCGGCCGTTGAGGGCATTCCGCAGCTGTCAATGCCGTCGATAGTTAGCTGGTCCTGGAGGGATGTCGCGAACCTTTTCCAGCTGGGAAATCGTGGACCGCGCAGCGTGAAGTCGAATCCTGTTTGAACAATGCTTGCTGTTCGAGCCGTCAGCAGTGGTTCTGGGTCAAGATCGAAAATTTAGGTACCTCTAGCTCACAGAAGCGAGCGCAAGTTTAAAGCTGATGGGTTTGAGACTGAGGCGGATCCTCGAGCGGATGCAGGGAGCTAGACAGACGATAACAGTGCGACGAGGCGACGATGACAGCGACCGCGCGACCGAAGCCTAGAAGCGGACCAATCAACAACCAGAGCAGCCGACGTGACCAGAGTTTCAGGAACCGAGAGCACCCTCTGGCAGAGGCTTATATTCGCCGAACATGACGACAGCAATGGTGCTTGCAGAATTTCACGAGTCGCGCTAACGCAGTACGGAATGTATTGTTGCCACACATATTCGCTGTAGAAGAGATTCGCCAGCTACACGCACCTGAGCGCGCGCTCAAGCCCTTCTCTCAACTTTCCCAGCTCCTGATACACCTGTGCTTGCCTGGTATATCTGGGCAAATAAAAACAGGGTGAGCTCTCCGCACTCTAGACTTCGCACACACCCTTTAACACCTATCGAATCTGCCTTGGACTCAGGCCCGTAGCGCGCCTGCCAATGGTCCTGTAGCCCTCCACCGAATCTGACTCATGATGCAGCGGAGCGACATCAGATTGCGCGGCCTGCGCCGTCTGCGAGCGCGAAAGTATGGGCGAGGGGCTCCTCGGCGGAAGGCCCGCAACCGGCACAACCCGACGAGCAATCTGCAACAGCAGAAAGGCCAAAAACACGCCTAGATAAGCTCGTGCATCCACGACGCACCTTTATTGACAACGTCCCCATTGTTGCCGTCACAGCGTCATCCCCCTACACCATCTTATTCGAGTAGTCGGCGGACGGCTCGGGCGACTGCGAGCAGAGTTCATTGCTTCAATCATCTAGAATAGGAGCGATACGGGCTTTGAGTCGTTGAGGCGTTGACGTGGAACGATGGCCTGCGGTAGAGGATGTGACGCAGGAGACTAAGAGAGGTCCGAGCGACCATTACAAACCGTGCGGGCCGACTCTCCGCAACCCCGACAATTTGCCGCTACGGTCTAGCCCGGGCTCCTTCATTCCTCCTCCCAAACTATACATATTCTACGCGTACTTTCAAGAATACGATGATTCCACCCGTTCGACAAGCTCATTACGCTCCAGTAGTAATCACTGAGGCTTCACAATCTGTATAGCTCGTCATGTACGTCCTTGTCTGCTCACATTTTATGTGACTTACACTCCGAGTCGAACAATTTCAGGCCTGGTCCATGGCCCATTGCCATGGCCGGGACTGCTCACTCCCGCTGCTCTTCCGTTGCACCCATCCGACTAATTCGATCCAAGCACTCGAACGCATCTGCCATTCTATTCCCCCAGATATCGTATAAGTGATTGCATTTTTGAGTCTTCCTACTGCGCATCTGATGCTGTGAGTCACGAAGCTGTTGAAAACCCAACGCTCCTGGGTTGTTTCCTCGTCTGTAAAGCATGGATGCCGCTCAAAACCTAGGACATGCGGCAACTATGATGATATTTAGGGTGCGCTCTCGGATTATCCGTGCAATAAACTTTCTTAATGTACGTGTGCAGCATTCGTATCTTCGGAGCTCCCACAAAGGCCGCCGCCACAAAGGAGTACCTTGCCCTGTTGCGTGCTTTCCAAATGCCACCGCTTTCAACATCATTTCCAACATCATTTCCTTCTGTGAATCATGTTGTTTCCCACCGCGCCCATGCAGTGCCCATCCTGACGTGTGATAGATTTATCCTGAAATCAATATTTCAAGGATCTCGCTTCGCGCTCGGAATCAATATCGTGTCCAAAACCTGTGCTATGGTACGGTTATTGCCCTAAGTGCCGCCGGTCCATTCTGTCACCTTCTACTCGGGCTTCAGCACCCCGAGTTCCGAAGACGTGTTCCCCGTGCCCGAAGATGCACCACGCGGGACTGTCCGGGCCTCCCACGGATGCTTTGAGTTGCCGTAAAACGTTTCCATCCCACCCGACCTGTGCATCTCTCGCCCATACCGCAAGAGCCTTTTCTTCATTATGCAGACCGAACAATTTTTCTTTCCTGGCAACGCGGAAGACGGTGCGTGGACCATCGCTGTGAACAAGTACACTCCGACGTCAGGTAGCACCAGTGGCGCAGCAAAGGCAGAGAATGTGACGATGTTCTTTGCCCATAGTGTCGGCACTCGTAGGTCAATTCTGTTTGCAAGGAAAACTGTCCGACTCACCCATAAGCCATGTAGATAAAGAGACTTGGGAGCCAACCATTGAGCGACTCTTCGAGCTTCAAAAGACTAGTCGCGACTCTGGCATCTTCATCGCCGAAGCGTGGTCTATTGACGGGTCCAACCATGGTCACGCCGGCACTCTCAACGAGCGCGCGTTCTTCGACCGGCCTCAAGGCATATGTGCGGGCCAAAGATTAATTATCACGCGCTTTCTAATTCCATTTATCCAGCATCGTATGAGTGGGCGCGCGGGATGCAGGCGCTCTTCAAATCCGGCCTGATGCGCCCCGGCACCAAACGCATCGGCGTTGGTCATTCCGCAGGAGCTTGTGCTCTGTGAGCGACTCGTGAATTGTGACTGGCGACGACTTGACTAGACGATTTTCAGACTTCTCTCCACGACAGGGTACAATTTGGATAGCCTCCCGTTCGAATGCATCATCATCGTCGAACCACCCATGCTTCCCAAAGAAGTTGTTGCTAAGCTCGGTTCCGATCCATCCATGGCCCTTGTGGCCGTAGTGAACGCCGTTAAGGCGCGCCGGGATGTATGGGCGTCGCGAGAGGAGGCAGAGCAATGGTTACAGAAACGGTTGCCTTGGAGTCGTTGGCACCCTGCCGTCCTTCGGAGTTTCGTGGTGTGTGATGTTCACGCCTCCAAGCAGAAGCAATACTGATTGTTCCTAATATTACTCAGACACACGGCCTGCGAGATTTGCCGAGCATGACGTACCCAGATAAGACGAACGGAGTCACGCTCGCCTGCACTAAGAAACAGGAGGCTGCAGGTTTTGCGTATTGGCAGAACGGCCTCGACGCCCTGAAGCGCATCGAAGAAATCGCTGGCGCCATTCCGACGCACTGTATCCTCGGGGCGGAAATAGACATGGTGTGAGTGTGTATCCATACACATGTTAGCAGGGCACTGACTGGAGCCGCAGTCCCGAGGCTGCCCACAATGCTTGCATCAAGGCAGGACGGTCGTCCGTTCAGCGGATTGCAGGAGCAGGCCACTCAGTAAGCGTGCGGATATTTCGGCAAGCGCTCACTATTGTTGAACGTTATGGATAGGTTGTGCAGGAGAGGCCGTATGAGCTTGCATCTGCGATATGGAAAGCTATGAACGAAAGAAGCGGTGACCCGGTGTCTTCTAGGTTGTGACCACATCCCTTGTTAATTAATTATGACGAATCGGAAAGTTGAATTGCTGTAACTTGGGACTAGGCGTGGTGAATGATCAGAAAAATATGTCACGTAAAGCTTGCCGCACACACAAACGAGACCAGGACAACAAATGATTGGTACTAAGTACGAGTACAGCTAGCTAGTCTTTGCTATCAACACTGGGGTCACGCTCCACGGCCTTTTCACTATCCAAAGCCCACTTCGCGTCCTTCTCTGTGTGCAGCGGGAGGTTCGACAATGGTAAGCTCGAGAGAAGACCGAGTCCGGCACCGCCAATGAGTACTCTCCAAACGATGGCCAGAGACGACACAAAGGCTTTTCGAACCTCATCCCGGACGGATTCAGGGAGCTGAGCGATATGCGGGATAACGGCATACGCAATGCTGACCCCAGGCCCGATTCCGATGATTTGATTCAGCGAGTCGAGGGGAAGGTGATGCTGCAGGTTGTTCTGCAATATCGCGCCCCCGATTGTTACACCCCAGATCTGCGAAAGAATGACGGTCAGAGCAACTCGGCAGGAAGAGAAATACGTACCGGCGTCATGGACCTCAGGAAGACAAAGAGCGACAACGCGGGCCCGCTGATTGTCACCGGAAGCGGGGCAAGCACAGGGAAGTACGCTGTCGCAAAGACCGCGCCTACGCCTGTACCGAGGATGATTTGGTACCAAATGGACGTCGCGCGGTGTGCATTCTCGTCCAATGAGCTGATGAGCCCCAAGCCAATGATGATGATGCACCAGGCCATCCATAGCTGCACTCGGTAGCGCTTCAAGACCCTGACGCTGATGCCCGCGGCAATCGCGCCGAGACCTTGAGACCAACAAAGGCCGAATAGCTCGATGCCGGACCCCGTAGGCGAGGATCCCTTGCAGGCTTGGTAGTACACCGGCATGTAGTCTAGAGGCACGGGTGGTGTCAGGTCATTCCCGCTGTGTATGATGAGATACTTACAAAGAACGGTTGTGAGAATGAGCGAGCTCATCGCAATCTCTAGATAGCTGTATACAGGTCAGGAATACAGAGCTTGTGATAACATTCGAGAAAACTTACCCGCTTGCGCTATTTCGATTCGAAATGAGGGTTCGAGGGACCTGCCAGTGTGTGGGGACAGTTAGCGCGCATGAAGGACGTCTGCGTAGCTCTGGACGAACCATAGGCACCGCACAAAAGCTCCATTCGTAGACCGCAAACGCTACGAGGCCGAAGAATCCGAGACAGATTGAGACCAGGACGGGCGCAGACTTCCATGGATGAATGAGTCCGCCCCACGTCAGGCCGATCGCACACGATGTTGTCCCACCGATCACCAGTACGTTTCCCCTGCGCATATTTGCAGTCTTCAGTTTAGATTCCCAAAGGTGGAGGAGGGTGACGCACAGCCAATCTATCTGCGCAAGTTTCGCGCGCCAATGCCCCGCCGGTGTCGGCACTCTCAGGCACAGCAGCACGAGTATGGCGACAAGCCCGGCCGCCGGCGCATTGAGATCTGCCCTTCTTCAGTTTATATACCGATTATTTCAGAAGGGCCTCACAAAATAACCACCGCCAGGTCGTATGGTGGGACAACGCGCCACCAAACACTGGACCTACGCCTGCGCCGATCGCCCAAGTCCTGTGGTCCATGAGGCGCCGCGGTAATCTCTGACGCCAGAAAAGACGTACAGGCCGACTAATCCGTTGTACGTGCCACGTTCTTCCAAAGTCACCAGGTCGGATAAAACAATCTGAGTCAGTGCGAAGAGTCCACCAGCTCCTGCACCTTGAAGAGCTTCCAAAGGGTGGCCATAAGAGTGCAGCCATGGTGTAGCAGGTGGATGTGCGCACTCCGGGCTCCGATGAGCATATTCATACTTTGCGCGGCGCCGGCAAGAGCGCCACCAAGAGAGAACAGGAACAGCGCGCTCAACAGTACGGGCTTCCGGCCGACGACCTATTACGAAACGAAATAGCGCTGAGGGCAGAATGCACAGAATGACAAGACACACCTCAGCCAAAGCGCCACTCAGCGGAATGAGAGACGCGCTCGCAATGCCGTATGCGCTCGATACCCACAAGAACTGCGATACATGGAGGTCGGCTACAATTGTGGGAAGTATGGTCGAAACAGCGTACTACAGTGAAAGCTTCAGTGAGGAGCTCGTGCGATCAACGAGAGGCGAGGAACGTACGCTTTCCAGGACGGCGAAGAAGAGCGACAGCAGCAGCGCAATCAAGACAAGCCAAAATCTTGGTCCTTTGCGGGATGACCCATCTCCATCCTTCGCTCCGCGCATCGTTGCACCGTCTGATTCGTTTGCGCGGCGTTCCACCAGCTCTAGATCCGTTGACATGTTTCTGGAGGGCAAAAAAAGCGAAGGGCAAGAGTCGAAGACGTCCTGGAGAGTGCCGCGCCATACGCATATTCATTCTTCACACCAACGGGCGCTCTTCTCAGGCCGGGCATTACGGGAAACTGACCTAGCGCGAATATCATCACGCGTGAGAAGATGTCAGCTCACATGTGCAGCTACCGGAAACCTGGTCGCGATGGTCCATGTAAATGGAGCCGCAAGAGAAAAATCGAAGGTCAAGTTCCGCATCCTTGGAGAACGCACCTCATGAACTTTGAGGTCCGGGGAAAGTCTGTGACAGTCTGGCGCCCATTATGCGTGGTTTTCGGTACGTGGAATTCGTAAGATGGAAGTTATCGCGAGCCGTGTGGGGTCTTCCAACTGGGACCAAGCACGACCATATTTGGGAAGAATAAACCGTGATTGTCCTCCTGCTCAGTGGTGCATTGGGGCGCTCCTGTCGTGATTGATCTATGGACTCCGATGTTCGCTATGCAATGAGTGACGACCTTCCAGCGGAGAACCTTTATACGGCAGCTTGCCGCGATATCGAAGACGGTCCATAGATGCCTCCCACCGCGTGATATGGCTCACGCTGGGATCGCCCCTGGAGCTCCGGATATGACATAACCGCGGGGAAAGTAAAGACACTGGAGAGACGACTCACGCGCTGGCAAGAAGTCGATAATCGCGCTCAACAGCGCCGGCGAGGCGTTTTTCTTCCTCAAGTCACGAGATTCCTCGCTAGACGCATCAACTGAACCTGTCCTAGGGTGCTATGGAGAATCTTCATCATGATTGAAGGCGCCCATCATCCTCAGACACTGTGGTATCTATGCAGATCGTAGATGCTACTCACATTTATTTGAGAAGTAGGCGAGAGAAATTTCGCAGGTTTCCATCAAGGAACGTTGCAACTCGAGAAGGCGGGCGTTCATATTACGGGACTTGCGGGGCAGCCAGAGGACAACGAGTCAGAAACGTTGCCGAATGTGGTCAGATCTGAGTGAGGGCCCACTGGGAACGTCGTGGCGGAGCTGTGAACCGCGCCGGATATGGCCGACTCGGAGGCCGCCGCACCGGCGCTCGGCACCTTTGCGTTGACTCTGATCTGTTGAGTCTGCCTCTGTTCCACGCTGGATGATACTCTCAAAGCTAAAGGTTCCGCTTCAATCATCTCGCTACGTTCTGTCGTGTAGATAAAATGGCCTCGAATTGCATCGGCGTCACTTAGCGGCACTTGAAGATTATTCGACTGTAGCTCGCGATGCATCCTCCGACTCGCAGGTCTTCTGTGCTGTCATCTGTACTCGCTCAGGCAGGGATTCCAAAGATACTTGTAAACTACGGCGAGTTCCGCTCTCGTGATAATGCAACTGCGCCAGAGCTGACCATACATTCGACACGTAGCGCGCGCCCATATCATCGGTGTTCTCTCAAAGGGAGTCGTCACCGGTTCTCTCATCGTTCAAGAAGAAAGCCACTCGCATGAGTTTGGGACCTGCTCTCCTGGCAGGCGATCGGTCGTTGTCAAAGTCCTCAATGATATTTTCTGGATCCGCATTGTTGTCTCGCACGATATCGGCGGTAAGCGCTGCCATCATCACCCGACTAATCACTTCGAAGCCCATCGAAAACGTTTCAGTTACGGAGGCCTACATGAATGGCGACATCGACGTCTCAAGCTTACAGGAGCTATTTGCGGTGCGTTAGCTTATTATTCAAATCGCGGTGTTCTCGTCGCTCATGCGAGTCCTAGCTGTGGCTTGATAACCGAGACAGCCTCTCGAACCTCGCCACAATCTTCAGCTCCCTGGCCTCGCGCTTTTCCGCTTTAGCGATAAATGCTCTCGGACGCCAAAGTCTCAAGATGGCACAGTCGAATGTCGTACGTCCACTACTTTGAGCGCTCCACTTGATTACAGCATGAACCATCAAACGTAGGAGGTCGCATATGACACGTCCAATGACTTATTCAAGGTAAAATTTGTGCTTTGACTCCGTCGCTACGACGTCATGACCTTCTACAGTGCTTCCTCAGCGAAGAGATGATGTACTCATGTGCTCTATGGGGCAAAGAGGAGAACGGCGTCCGCGGAGACATAACAGGTGGGCGGACGCCGGGCGATCTCGAAGCCGCCCAGAAGCGGAAGATCGACCACATACTGCGGAAGGCCCGTGTCAAGGCCGGCGACCGACTACTAGAGATCGGCTCGGGATGGGGTGGAATGGCACTCGAGGTCGGTCCATCGCATCTTGTCTGTATCTCGACGCTGAAATACTAGGACAGGCGGCGCGGCGCGGGTGCAGAGTCGACACCATCACCTTGTCTATTGAGCAGATGAAGACAGTGCAGGAAAGAGCCGAGGCCGCCGGCCTTTCTGAACTCATCACCGTCCATCTATGCGACTATCGCCAGTTGCCAGACAGTTTCAAGCATCAGTTCGACGCCTTCGTGAGCTGCGAGATGTTTGAGGTGAGCTGTGCCGCTTCAGCGTTTTGATATCGACTGCACAAACCATTATTTTCCAGGCAGTTGGACTAAAGCATTGGCCCGAGTACTTTGCTATGATGGACTGGGCGCTGAAGAAGAACGGCGCTGCCGCTGTCATCACGGCTACGAGCCAGCCGGAGCACCGTTACTCCGAGTACCAGTAAGTGGTCGGTTCCTCACACATGCTCGATCTAATTTTCTGTTGTACAGGCCGAACGACTATGGCCGTCAATACAATTGGCCCAACGCCCATTTGCCGAGCGCAACCGCGCTGGCTGTGGGAATTCAAGCTGCGGTTCCGGGAAAGTTTGTCCTCGAAAGTATTGAAGACCATGGCATTCGTATGTTCTCATATTTGTCGCTGTCCTCCCAAGCACCTCAGGCTTGCCTCTCTAGATTATCCAAGGACGCTGCGCGAGTGGGGCAGGTCTGTTCTTCTTCCCGAAATATCACGACAATCGTATCGTTGACGAAGTTTTCGCATTGATTTGTATCCCAGGCGATTCCAAGAGAACTTCACTGGAAACGTCGTCGCCGAGTTACAAGAACAGTATCCCAAATTGCGCCAGAAAGAAAATCTTCTGGCCTTCAAGCGAAAGTGGATGCTGATGTTCGCGTATGCTGAGGTTGGCTTCGCGCGCGCGTACACCTCTCTCATCTGCTGGTCCTTCGCGCGACCTGTGAGTTTCTTTTGCACTTGCTCGCACAGAATGGAAGTCTGGTCTCTTCAAGGTCTCTTATTGACGCGGTCCGCAGGAGAGCGTGTCTGAAGCGTGCGCGTAGCTCGCCTCGAATATTCATGAGCCAATTATATTTCATCCCGTTTTATATACATGAGAGCTGCAAAACATATATCGAGCGGCTTTACCATGGGGCGTCTAAATCCAAGATGAGGGACTGTGCAAATTGCGCACTCGGCAGATCCGAGCCTCGATGTCGAAGTCTTCGACCAGGAGTGACTGTCGCACGGCTGGCCAGGCTAGAGATGATGAGAGGGCTGAGAAAGGCGTCACGGTGGCGACCCAGGCGGCGATCCAAGATCAGAAAATCTGCCAGCTGGCCGGAAGCGACAAGACCGCGCATTGTACTTACACGCTCTATCATCCGTCGATGAAGGCCTGGATGCGTCGAAGACTTTCGTAAAGTCTTTTTCGGTAGTCTTTTTCGGTACGTGCAGCGTCTTCTGACGTAGCGGAGGCTTAGCGTGAGGCGCAAGTCGAGGATGACGTGGCCGACTACGCACCGTGCAAACGAAAGGCTGTCGATGAAATCTTGCGCCACGCGGAAAGGGGATTTTATGCAAGAGGTGTGATTCAAGCGCGAGCTGTGTATCCTGGGAGGCCGGTGACAAAGATTCATGACGGCGGCGTGAAGAATGCATGCGCCGTGTACTTGAGAAAACCGCGTGCGCTTGCCTTCGCGCTGAGTTTGACCGATCTGGCGAGAGAATTACCTCGGCTTACCTGGAAGACTTCACTGCCGTGAAGCAACACCAAACACTTTACGCTCGTTGGTCGTCCGAGTCGAAGAGGGCAAACGCACGAAGACGACGAAGCGGGCTTTCGGTGTGGCTCGTCATGGGTCTGTATGCACGGCGCCGCGACACCGCGAACTGGCTGCTACGCGTATACGCGGAGGGTAACCAAAATACTGTGCAGTGTTCAGAGAACGACATCCAATCAGATTAGACTCGGAGTAAACGCGCTGGGCCCTGCTCACAGACCGCCTAGTATCCCTTCGGCAACCGACGCTGTCATGCTTCATGCATGCCTTGGGCCCACACCACGCGAGTGATGCCACCCTACATCCACAATCGGGAATGCTGAGATGCGGACGAGTTCTAGCGAACAGGTGTCGACATTGGGAGAACCATGGGATGCTGGGTCGCGCCGCGTGGATGAAGATTCTTATGTCAGCAGGCCCGCGGCCCGTGGACCGCCGGCCTGACGGTCAAAAAGTCGATGAATTTTTCCCCTTCTCCTCCCTCGCGACTTCCCCTCCGCCTCTCGTTCTCGCACCACTGGTATCACTGGCGAAGCATCTTTCTCTGCATATCTCGCTTGAGCTATGAGCACCTGAAGGTCGGGTTCACGATTATTTGGGTCTACGACCGCAAGAGCTTGCCTGCACTTGTTCCCCGATATCCCAAAGTACGAGTCTTGCTTTCGCGCGGTCGACATAATGTCATCTGTTAACATTACCCTTGATACATCCAAACATGGGTAAAAAAAATCGGTACGTCGATGAACTATGAGTCTGCCAAAACCATTGCGGACACCACCCGCAAGCCTGCGGTGAGCGCGTCGCGCTCGGCCGTGCACCAGCGCATGCGGCGGCCCAGCTGCGTTACGGACAAGTGCAAATCATGCTCCTTCGCCGACGTCAGCATCGCGAACGCAGTGTCCTTGCGTGTCAGCAGAATGTGGAATGCACGATCCACGTCTTGCAAGACTGCCTTGGCGTCGGAGAGCAGCCGGCCGCAGTCCTTGTCGCTGCTGTGGAATACACGTTCCAGAACTGCCTTGGCCTTCGAGAGCACCCGGCCGAAAGCCTTGTCCCCTGCAGAAGAATTCAGTAATTTTAATTCATAGAGATGCAAGCCGACATACCTGTGTTCGTGGAGAATGCCGCTTCGTCACTTCTCCAGGTCATAACATCTTGCGCGCGCCCCCTCATCTCGTGCACATCCGCGACGCGCGCATACGGCCGCATCTGAAGGAATGCTGCGCAGGCTGCGACAGCCGTTTCCCCGTAGCGCACGCAGGACTTGAGCACCGAGAAGCACATGCGCTCGTTCGTTTCAAGGTTGGCAGAGGCCTTGCGGACGTTTAGGCTCTGTACGCGCCCGAGGAAGGACATGGTGACGGATTTGAGAACGGACGTGACATTTTCTCTGATTGCGAAGAGGTCGGGTACGAGCACTTCGGCCGTAGTGCCGAGGCCACGAATGCGCTGGACTGTGTCAGAGCGTGTGCGTGAGCGATGATCAGGCGTACGAACATCAGCATTCCTGGTTCCCGGAGGCGGCTGTTGCAGCCGCTCTTTGCGGGCAGGTCCAGGAGGTTCCTGGAGATCGACGTGTAAGCTTTATGATGCACGCCATTAGTAGGCAGAGCGCGCACCTCGAAAAACGACAGTGCCTTCTGCACTCCTGGAAGCTCATTTTTCCATCGATCCATGTCCTCCTGCTCCATGCGGCGCTTTCTGAGCGCAAGCGTGACGCGCCCGACCTCATTAACCCAGAACTTGTTCAAGTCCTTGAACGCCGTATGGATATTGCACAATAAAGACTCCAGTTCCAGAAACAGCACGTTGTCTTCGGGAAATGGCAAGTCTTTCGCTGTAATGGCAACAATTTTCAATAGTATGAAGCACATGTATAAAGCGAACTTACCAACAGCGCGGATGTCCTTCAACCCCCCACACGCTCCCTCGAACGAACTCTGCAGCGCACTAATTTCCGTATGAATGCCACGCGCAGCGTCCAACCTGCGCTCCAGAACGCCCAGCAAGGTGTTCTGTGACTGGAGATCCTCGGAGATGTCCTTGAGATAGCGGTCTGCGTACTCCTCCGAGAGCTGCAGGAAGGCAATGCAGCGCTCTTGCTGTTTCTTGAGCGCCGCGCGAAAAACGCCCATCTGCTGCGTGACTGTGCGCTGCTGAGCCGGTGGCGCGGAGCCCGCAAACGTGTGGAGGCGATTGATCAAGGCGGCGAGGCGCTTCATGTTGGCGAGCCAAGTGGAAAGCGTCGAGTCGAGGGCCCGCCGCTCCCGCTCCCGCTCCCGCTCCCGCTCCCGCTCCCACTCCGGCTCCCGCTCCCGCACCTCCAGCACCATCGCCAGTTCCAGCGCCAGCAACAGCTCCTGCGCCGGCGCCCGCTCCGGCGCCCGCTCCGGCGCCCGCTCCGGCGCCCGCTCCCGCTCCAGCTCCAGCTCCAGCTCCCGCAGCAGCTCCGCCACCGACCGCGCCCTCGCGCGCGCCAGCGCCCGCGCCCGCTCCTCCCCCCGCGCCCGCACCTCCTCCAGCTCCCGCGCCAGCCTCTCCGCCTCCGAATCCATCAATTCCGGGAAGAAATGGGAAAAAAAAACGTACACGCTTTATGAAAACCGCAAGGACGAGGTGAATAAGTAAGAGGAGCTACACGTACATCTTTCTGAGCGGGCAAGTTATAAGTCATCCTGAAAGCACAGCCTACACAGCATCTTGAATTCCAGAAACATTCTGCCACGGCGCGGTCCGTACACGCGTGTATAGCCTTGCGCGCGCATGCCGTACGCGTCCTACACGCGCGCACCACGTGGTTTCACGTCTGCGTGTGCACGGTGAAACGATGAGGAGTTGCGAGTCAGGACAAGCAAAGACAACAGTCACCTCCTCCCCAGCTTCCATGGAAGCGCGTGGCTCGCCGTCAATGGTGCCACCGAATCCAATGATTGCAGAGTATGCGTGACCGGGAGAGGCGGCGGCTGGTCCCTGGACAGTGATCACGTCCTATGACATGCGTGACATGGAGCAATGTGTTTGCGCCGCGTTCATGACGGCATTTGCGAGGACACTGCATGTCAAAGGTGCATGGCCGAGCACCGGCGCGTCACGCTCACCGACATATCTGCGAGGGACCTTGCGCGGTGGCAGTGTGAATGAAGGCACGATCGAATGATATCGGCTGAATGCAACACATGCCAGAGCAGTGCTGCGCAGCTTCTGGCCTACCCGCCACGATCTCGGTGGACGTCTGGTACCGATTGTATCCCGCCAGAGTAGCGGGAGGAAAATGAGGCGAAGGTCGAGAATGGCCGCGCCCAACTGTACAACGTGCAAACGCTAATATGTTCATCAAATTCTGGGCCACGCGGATAGTGCGCACAGAGGGTGATGCGAGCGCGAGATGCCGAGCCAAGCATTGAGCAGCGATGCCTTTCCGACGTTTGGTTGCCCTGCAGTAACAAACCGCATACGCTGAAGATTACTGCATACATGCTGTACGCAAGATATAATCCAAGCACTTACTTGTGCTGCGGAGCAAATATTGGGGATCGTCCAACCCCGGCATCTTCTCCGAGGCCGCATCCTCCTTGGACGGTCGGCGTATCACCCGGACCAGCGATAAAGGCCTGATGTACGGGTTGCGGCACACTTGCTGTGGTAATACTATAGTAGAACCTGCGTGAGTGGAATGCAGAGGAAGAGCGATGCTCATGCAGCACACCTGGTTCCTACACTGCCCGTTCTCCCAGGGTGCGCACCGCAATCAAGCCGCCTTCGAGACGTGGATTATACCTATGGATGTGATCAACGGGCTGTTGTACTCTGTGTGCGTCGCAACGGAACTGAAAGTGGTGCGATCAGCAATATCGCAAGGAGACAACGCATACGCGGCGGACCTCAGGCTGCTAGCTTGGCCGCTTTCCCCACGAAGAAGCTGCCGAATGGGAAAGGCTCGTCATTCAGCACCCTATTCTCGCAGGGGTCGTTTTTACAGCTGGAGAAAAAATCGGTAGGTGGAACGAGCTGGCAACGACTGCTCGTCCCAAGAGCCTCGTTCGAAGTCGAACTACCCACGTGATGCGGCGTTATGCGGCCGATGTGCCGCTCTTCGGCTTCTTCGGCTTCGGATCGCAGCCACAATTATTTGCTGGTGACCAACACTCGACACCCTCGGCGTATAACAGCGAACTTGTGGCTGGCGGGACGAGGTCGCCGCGCCCTCATGCTATCTTCGTGCGTCGGGAATTTGGTTTTAGGCGATGATGTGCCGCTGACAGAGGCGACAGCGCGCGAGCAACGTCGACTGGATCTGAATTCCATCGCTGTTGCTGCTGAGATAACAGAAGAGCCTCGCACGTACCGCGACTTCGTCAAGCGGAATCCACTCGACACTTTGGGTCCGCATTGGCAGCGCAGAGGGTCACCCGGATGGACAGGTCGCCGGCGGTGAGGAACGATGACGGATACATTAATTGATTTATGGAGCACGAATAAACTTGTATGAGGTCGCATTCTAATGATCATGACTTCAGCAGTTAGATCCAATCAACGTGCCGCGGGCGCTGTCGCCATCGTCAGTCGACATCCCAGAACTCTTGTTAAGTTCGCCACTTACGCGAAAGCACGCCGGCTCCGGGTATACCACAAACTCAACCCCGCCGACTCGACACCACCTCTCTATTTCCTCCAGCACCGCCTGCGACGAGTGGCGTGTCACCGTCAACAGAATGAGCTTCGGCAGCGCGCGCGCGGCGTCCAGGAGTATCGGCAACTTCTCGCTCCGCTCCTGGCCGGTGCCGTGGAAGTGGTACCCCAGATGCCGCAAGTTTTCTGGGAGCCTGCACGCGTCCGTCGGGAGGCAGTCAAGCACCAAGCTCTCCAGCGCGACCAGCTCATCGAGCACGGCTGGCGGCCGCACCTCTGCGCCGCGGCCGAAAAGGCACAGCGAGCGTAGCTGCGGCGCCACGCCAGACTTGACGATCGTCGAGCTGGACATCCCGTCGTGACATTCCAGCTCGAGGTCGCGCAGCATCGGCGCCACGGTTTCGGGCCCGAAGCCGTACGTCCGCACCGGCGAGCTGCGGGTGGAGAGCGCTTGGAGCTCGCGAGGCATGCAAACATGCATGTCTGAGATGGCTATCGCCCCCATGTCCAGGACGCGGATGCTTGGCCAGATCTGCATGACTTGGTCGACGAAGCAGTCCCGACCGGACACGCTTAGGAAGGAGGGGCGTATGGAGAGTGTGTCCAGGTGGGCAATGAGCGCGGAAAACGACGAGTCGGTGCCGAAAAGGTTGAATGTGATGCCCTTGACGTTCGTGCACAGTGCAAGCGCCTCCATGGCCTCTGAAACCGTAGAATTGTTCTTTACCAGATCGAAATGGAACGAGCGGACGTGCGCAGCGAGGTGGGGCGACGTGCGAAGGGTGCGGGAAAAGAGGGCGACGGTGTCGGAGTGGATTGTCGGAAGCTGGCGTTGAGGGATGGGCACGCGGCGGAAAAGGAGGCGCTGCGCGAAGGGTGTCCACGCTCGGCATACTAGGGCGCACGAACGCAGGGTGGCGTAATCGATTGCTGCGTGTTGCGAGGACCGGTAGATCCATTCAATGACGATGATGTGGATGTCAAGAGGGGTCGTGGCCATTTTATCGTACGGATGCTTCGGGATAAATCGCGGTGGCGTATGGTGCTGTGAACAATTGAGGACTTTTCAATCTCACAAATCACAGACACATACCAAGATAGCGCGGGTTGCCAAATACTGGGAAGTTCGGAGTGCTGCCAAGACACAAGTTATTGTCAGAGAGTCGCCGAAAGGCTGGTGAGAGCTACACCCAGAAACCGATTGGGTGGGCAGGATTTATATGGCAGTCTAAATAGGTGACTGGGGAGCGGCTGGCCATTAGCTAATGACATGGGGAATCACTGTCGGAGGGAGCAAAGTTGCGTACATCGTTGAAAGGCGCGGTTTGGTACTTGGCGAGGCGCGTTTGAGGCGTTTCCGATGCTGGAAAGGGAGGGAACGGATCGGCAGCCAGGTTGCATTCGCGGGTTCACCGCCACGAAGTTGAGCGCTGAGGGGTGGGACTGTCGTCTCCAGTTCGGGGGACAAATGGCGGCGAATGCGCGCTTTCTCACCTTAGAAGGACAGCGGAGGCTGACCATGCATATTGGCCTCACTGCCCCCGAGTTTCACGGGAGAAGGACATTGTCAGAGCGTCACAATCTGTAGTCTCCAAGAATACTCACTAGATTGCGTGTAAGTTCGAGGTTTGCCACCGTTTCGTGGAGAAGAAAAATTGACCGGTCCCGACAGTCACCGTGTCACCGCATCAGTCACAAGGCTACGTGCGTGACGCCCCGGCACTCCATCGCAGTCTGCCAACCACCCAAAGTCTGTGAGGGTGCTGAGGTGGAAGTCAAGACTGCAGTAGATGTACTTTGTAGCGTCTAGTATTCTGTCTTGCCAAGGGCTGCGCCGAGTACGAAGGTAAGTCGTTCAAGGCGTCAGAGTTTTCATATACAGCCGAAGATTCGCCGAAGTGGCTGATCCATACGCACGCGTGACACGCGCGCTCTGGCCGGCTGTCCTGCCTGCCCTCGCACTTTCCTCCCGCCCCCGACGTTCTGCGCCCTCCCGCCACACCCCGGTGCAATTCCGCACCGTGCCCGCCGGCGTGATGCTCAGTCAAGTCGTTCAAACCTGGCCAATACCTACCGTCACCGCGACACCGGTACCACGGTCGCCCCCGAACTCCTGCGCCTTCATCGCCCAAGGCTACTGTCGCTTTGGCGATCTCTGTCTATTCTACCACCTCTTTGAAAACCTACCTTGCAAGCCAGAGCCCCAACTGCGTCCATTCCGGCTCGAGCTGCACCTTCACGAGTTTCTGTCCCCTTCACGAGCTGCTGTCCGGCCGCATCAACCCTCATCAACCTCGAACATCTCTGACCTCCCATTTTTCAGACACCCTGACGACGCACCTCGAGTATCCCCAAACATCCACGTCTGCTCCGTAATACTCCGCCCGGGCCTCGCCGTCAAGTGTCTCTCCACGACCTCGGCAGACGCGCACATCCTCGCCTTGTCCGTGCGGCCAATGGCGCTTGCGGACGCGCGCGAGGTTGTGCTCGTCGTACGGCTCGAGCCGCGCCAACCGCCATGCGTAGCATATGCGCACTACCGAACTGCTACGCGGGCGAAGCGCGAGCAGAGCAGGACGCGCTGTCGCGAGTTCGACGGCCGCTAATCTTGACCAAGTTCCAAGCACAAACTCTCAGGCAGGAGCCTCGTTCACTGCTGTGGTGAGCTGTCTACCAGATGAGGTACTCTTTGGCCGACTCTTCACTTTCAGAAAGTGCGACAACGTCTCTATTACTCGGCTTCGCTTCAATGTAGGATCTGGAATCAAGAAGCTCAGAGAGTCGCTGGATGTCGACGAAGGCTGCCTGCAGATGTTCTGCTCTCTTAGTCCGGTGATAGGAAGCTCAGAGCGATCCCGTGGTATACTTTGTCCGCCCACCCCCGTGCCGTTGTCGACAGCCTCCACGGGGAGAACATGCCGTACCTATACGGCAGACCCGTCCGGCTCTCGCACCTTCAGGCCGTCAAATTTGTACTCCCGCGCGCTCTATACGTTACGCTCCCCCCGTGCATAGCTTCCTTGCAGGAGGCAGACGAGGGGGATCTCTTCTAGGCAGGCTTCGATCGCACCGCTGATGGTGCAGAGTGACGCCTCTTGACTGTCCGCATCTCACAGCAGGCTCTCGGGGGCAGGAAATTCAGGCAGGAAGCGATTCTGCTCCGACCTAACGTCAGGGTGGACGATGCGACGGCGTGGCAATGACCACCTCGCCACTGAGGAGGGTAGGGGCGCCGAAAAGAAGATTGCTGAAGCCGTCAGAGGCCACGCGCACTGCGACACCGGCCGTCATCCGCCGCAGTATATTCCCCGATCATCACGCAGATGCGCACGCGGCGCCGCGACATCGCCCTTGATGCGCAAACAACTCCCGCCACCTCGTGCACCACGGGCTGCGCGCGCTACAAGCCCGGAACGGGCCGCGTCGGCCTCGACGTTATGCGGCGACGGCGGCGCCTCACCCCGCGCCTCGAGCATGGCAGCTCGTGCCGCCCCGGGCATAGTGTCTCGCGCAGATTCCGGCTGCCATGGGCATCGCGTGCCTCGTATGCTTGTGCGAGGTCACCGAGGGGCCATACCTCGATCCCTCCATCATCAGCGCGTCCGCCTTCCCAGCTTGAGCTTACGCTCCTGTAGACGTGCCTCAGGCTCATGCCGCCAGCTTTTGATGCGCTGCTTTATCGCGCCGACGCCGCACACATCACGCAGCGGCCCGCAGAGGAGAAGGTCTGCCCCACGACAACTGCTTTGCCGTCTACGGCACGGAGCCTGAGGGCGCAGCGCGGCTGAGCTGCATCGGCTGCCTCGCGGACACGATCTAGCCCGTTAGATGAATAGACGCATAGACTTAACCGCACGACTTGTAATTCACAAGAATGCTATTTCTTCGGTTCAGTGAGTAACTAAGTAGAGGTGTGCCTTATATTTCGCAGAGTCTTTGGCTTTCTAGTTCGATGCCTCGGGATCTGTCATATCCAATCGACGTGCTGTGGGCGCTGTCATTTCCATCAGCACCGCTCCAGACACATAAGAAACTTCCACTAACCGGAAAGCACTCCAACCTCTCATACACGGCAAATTCCACCTTGCAATCCCGACACGCCTTTTCGAAGGCCTCCAGTACCTCATGGCAAGACAGACGCGTCGCAGTGACGACTCGCACCTTGGGAAGAGCACGCGCGGCGTCCAGGAGTAACTCCGCACCTGCGACCTGATCCTTGGGCGCGCAGTACGGGTTGTGGTACCCAAGATGCCAGAGACCCGGCGGTAGCACGCACGCCTTCGCCGGTAGCGTCGAGATCGGAGCGTCTCGAGGCCCGCGAGCGCGTCGGTGAATCCGCGTGGCGGAGCGTACGGACCGCGTAGTAGCAAGCTAAGAGTGCGGAGCTGTGGGAGAATGCTGGACTCGACGAGCGCCGCGATTTGCGCAGTGTTCGTCCATTAAAAATTCTCCAAATCGAGGTCGCGCAGCGCGGGCAACATGGCGGCGCTAGGTGTCTTCCAACGCTGGCCCGGGTGCGCGTGATAGACGTGTACCACCAGCGCCTATAGTGTGCGGGGCATGCGTACTCGTGCTCCGTCATCTGTGGGCCACAAATGCAGACGAAGGACGCGGACGCTGGGCCAGTTGTTGATGACTTTGTCGACGAGCGAGGAGTCGCCGTGGACGCTGAGGAAAACGGGGCGCACGGGCGCGGCCAGCAACCGTGTAACGAAGGAGGCTTGTCACACCAATGTCGGCCTCCAAGACAATGCCGTTGACGTTGGTGCACAGCTCGCGCAGGGAAAATGTGTTGTTTTCGAAAGCAGCGTCTCTGTGGAAGGGCTTAATGTAGACAATGATCGCACAGACATACCCTGCAATGTGTGGCGCGGTGCGGAGAGCGCGAAGTGTTGGGGAAATCGGGTCCGCATGACCTACGACGAGAGGGCGCGAAGCACTCGAAGGACGACGAAAGAGGGGGATGAGTTGATTGGGTTACAATCGCGTAGAGAACAGTGTAAACTACGAGCTAGTTACATGTACTCCAAATAAGGTTCGTGCGAACTGTACAGTAGCCGGAAAGTGCCGGCGTTGAGCTCGACCGTCACGTGACTTATTCCAACACACTCCCTCGAGCGAAAACGCCAAACAAGCAAAGGAAAGGAAATAGGAAGAGATGGGGGATAGGGACGGAATGGGGTTGGGAATCATAAAGCAAAGGGATAAGAAAAGAAGATGACGACGTGCCTAGTAGCCCCAGACAGTAGGAGATCCTAGCCATGATCCAACTCCCAAACGATCCTGCCACTCCCTGACTCTGGACGCACTCCCTGCCTGACCAGCTTCCTGAAACGCAGATGGCCCACCTGGACCGGAGTGCAACCTCGGCGACCTCGCACGAGTTGCCCGACCTATGGCGCCGGCGAGCCCTCCAGTGGCGCATTACCCGCGAACGGACGTGGCAGCCTCAGAGCCCCGTAAGACGGGCTCCCCAGTTCGGCCTGAGCCAGCTCGGGAACAGCCTCTCCTGTTCAACCGGAGTCAAAGGCTGGAGCAGCCTGAAGTGCCCAGTGGTCCGGAGACCGTGTCCCGTGGCGCGGACGAGTAGCGGATGGTGATGAAGCCCGAAGGCGGAGGATGGCGGAGAAGGAGGAAGAAGGGGCGGTAGCCCACCTGGGCTGATTACAACGCGAGCCATTACGCGAGGGCGGCTGCAATGCGAGGTCCAGTTACGCATGCACGGCGCACGACCGAGACAGAACGGCCGGGAAGAGGGTGCTGGTGATTGGCCTCACCACGAAGGCGACACGCGATTGTGTTGGGGAAATCGGGTCCGCATGACCTACGACGAGAGGGCGCGAAGCACTCGAAGGACGACGAAAGAGGGGGATGAGTTGATTGGGTTACAATCGCGTAGAGAACAGTGTAAACTACGAGCTAGTTACATGTACTCCAAATAAGGTTCGTGCGAACTGTACAGTAGCCGGAAAGTGCCGGCGTTGAGCTCGACCGTCACGTGACTTATTCCAACACGAAGGAGGACAACAAAGGATTCTGGCCCATGCTTGAAGTAAGGGAGTAACTAGGTGGACTGGTATCCGGCGGAAGAGGAGGCGCTGTGCGACAGGTGTCCAACTTCGACATACCAGCGCACATGCGCGGAGGGTTTCGTAGTCAATGATACTTTGTTGTGAAGACCGGTACAACCAGTCTATGACAATCGCCTGAACGTCGAAAGGGACTGTCGCCATGATGTGATGAGAGTGAAATTGCACTGCCACTGTGACTTGGATGAGCGCCCACCACCCCCGCAGACGCGGATAACCACGTACCTAGTCTTCGATAACCTGGCAAGGCGGTACAGAGAGGTACTAATTTACAGCTCTTTGCGTAATTAATCGGTGTTTACTACGCACGACAAAAGTACAGCTACTCACCAGATCCCTGGTCATCAACTGACGACAAGATCAACACAAATTCTGGGAAGGAAGTGGCCGCACAGAATCTCAAGAGCGATGTTGGGTCGACTTGAGTACTTGTCCGTTGTGACTGCGTGCAGAATAGTGTCTTGGTCGAAGAGAAGGAGGCGGCCACTGCCAGCACCCATCCAACTGTTCCCACGCCTGGGCCACAGGCGACGGCCCGGATGACATCGATCCCCCGGGTATCCTATCCTCGACAACATCATGATCCCTCTTGCACACTCGTGCCGGGACCTTCTCTCCGTCACACAACAGCTTTCCGGTTCGCTCCATCGCGCTGGGTACTTCCTCTTATGTTCTATGTAATCTTTCGACAACTGACCTAGACTTCTCTTCGAACAGACGACTCATCTGATTCTCTGTACGTGACATTCCCTTCTCTTCGCATCACTTGCTCAACACTGTTGAATCTGTCCAGGCCACCTCCTCAACACGCCCTTTGTTATTTCCATGGACCAGTCCGACGCCCTCACCATATCCCCTTCCATACCCATGGACCCCGAATCCGCGTTCCAGCGCGCCGTCGTACGGGCCGCCGAAGTGCACGAGAAGAAGAGCTTCCGCGGCAACGGTATCTATACGCGCGTCTTCACGCTTGGAGACTACGATGACTCCGATGCATCATACCACAACCTGGTAGTCAAGTACACCGACCACGTAACCTGTGAGTCCGAGAGCGTGGCATTCAAGATCCTTTACGCCCTCGCCTGCAAAGACGGGGAGGCCCCACACGTGCCAGAGGTAGTCCAGTATTTCTATATCCCACTTGGCATGGGGTACATTGTTATGAAGCGCATCGAGGTGCGCACGGTCCCGGACGACGAGCTCCACGCCAAGGCAGCAGAGGCCGTCCTGTGGCTGCGCGCGCAGCGTCCGCCCCCCATGGAAGTATTCGGCTCCCTGGGTGGGTCATTTGCCTACCACAGTGTGTTCAATTGCGGCAAGGCACCCCGCAAGTTCACAGGAGTCGCCGCGGCTCAGCGGTACTTCAATGTGGTGCGCCTTTCTCTGCCATCATTTCTTCCCCTCGCGCGCACATCACATCTCCACGCGGCTGACTCCTCCCCAACCCGCAGGCTGTCAATATCCGGCGGCGTGTGAAGCCCACAATCTCCGATGTCTCTTTCGAGGGCGAGGAAGTGGTCCTAACCCAGTCCGACATGCACGCAAGCAACTTCGGCGTGAGCACCGACGGGCGCGCTATTATCTTCGACGCCGCAACCATCCAGGCGCTGCCCGAGTCGCTCGCCGATTTAACCCTGCTTGGCACCACGCCCTTTGCCAGGGCTGTGTCCAAACACGTGTTCGGCGAAGAGAGGGCTGCCCGGCGTTTAGCTTCGGCCAACATAGCATCCCTAGCCGAGGTGAGGAGGCTCCTATTTATGGTCGCTGATCCAACCCTTGGTACGTCGAGCTCAGATTGCTTCTGTTATGTCTGGGTTTGCCTTGCTGATGAAACCCCCTTAGATCTCGATGAGGATGGTTACCCTGTGCCTCCACACCAGCCCAGCGCCTGACTCTCCCAGTTTGTGTACTGTGTGGAGCTGCCAGAGCGACAGCGCCCGAGCATGTTCGACTGGATATGAAATTTGTTCCTTATCTTTCTGACACAACTAGAAAAATTCGTCACCGGCCGCAACCTCACGCATGGAATCCCCCAGACATTCATTTGGAGCGTTGGGATTATGGTCGGTGCACGCGAGGTGGCCGGTGGCGAGGATGATCACGCCTCAGCAGGCATCTATGACTTGGTTTACATTTACGGCGTAGAAATACACGATTATGAAAGATACTTCATTCTGACAATGTGCGTAGTCTGGTGATATGGGTTGGATGTCAACGTGCCACGGGCGCTGTCGCCGACTTCCACATCCGAGAACTCTCGTCGAATTCGCTACTCACAAGCCTCCAGGTACACCACAAAATCAATTCCGCACTCTCGACACCACCTCTCTGTCTAGTCCAGCACCGCCTGCGACCAGTGACGCGTAACCGTGAAGAAACGGAGCTTTGGCTGCACGCGCGTGGCTTCCATCCAGCGGGTCGGCAACTTCTCGCTGCGCTCGAGGCCGACGCCGTGGAAGTAAACTCCAGGACGACGGAGGTTTTCGGGAGCCCAAATACCTCCGTCGCGAGGATATCGACCGCGAAGCGTCCAGCGCAGCCGGCATTCCAAGCACTGAGGGCGGTGGCATCTCTGCCACGCAGTCGAAGAGAAGAGCGAGCGTAGCTGCGCGCGCGGCCACGCCAGATGAGACGACGCCGCGTATGTTAAGCTCGACGGCCGCATGTAGGAGTCCAATCCCAGGCGTTGCAGTCCAGTGAGCCCAGCGGTCAACGCCCCGAAATACGTGCACATATTCAAAGTACCGAGAGAGAGCGCTTGCAGCTCGCGGTAAATGCGCACATACAGCACCAGGACGCTTGGCCATGTCTCCATGACACGGTCGAAGATCGATTTAAGCCAGCCACGGCCATGAAGGAATGGCGCAAGGGGAGTGCTTCCCGTGGGATGAACGCAGTGTGGCGCCGAATGGGACGATGACGATGCATCGATGTTCGCGGCGCCTCCATGGTGTCATCCGAGAGTCCAGGACGATGAACGGCACTAGGAGAGTCAGATGCGACCCGGAGGCCCAGGGTTACCATCCTCATCTACACCTATGGCAGTAAACGACGGTTTCATTAGCACGGCAAACCCAGACATATGACAGAAGCAGGCTAAGCCAAACGTACCGATCAAATGCTACCTGAGATTCGATGAAGCTAAACGCGTAGCCCTCTCTTCGCCGAACACTGCGCACTTAGACACAGCCATGGCAAAGGGCGTGGTCCGGAGCAGGCTGAAGTCGGCGAGCGACGGCAGCACCTGAATTGCGGCAGCGTCGAAGATAACAGCGCGCCCGTCGAAGCTGTCGCCGAGGTTGCTCGCGTCCATGTCCGACTGGGTCAGGACTACTTCCTCACCCTCGAAAGCGACGTCAGCGAGCGTGAGCGTCCCAAGCCGCCGAATCCAGACCCTAATGACGGCCTACGGGTTAAATAGGACACAGATGTATAGCTTCTTTTTCTCGTACCACCACCACGGACTGGTGGCACCCCTGGGACCCCGACACCCCAGGCGACTTCGACCTGTCTTCCCTCAGGAATCCCAGACATCCGCATCTCAGCTACGTTGATCAGCATATAGAATCGGACTGTACTCACCTTCTTGAAAAAGAACGGCGCCGAAGCGATGGCAGGAGTACGTTCGGGGCCTCCGACAACGCGCCAGCAGCGCGGTTCCACGCCCTTAGCACACGATCCTCCGACTGTCTTCACGCACGACAACTTCAAAGATGCTCAAGTCTATCTCGTACAACATGCTCTTCATGTCCCACATTCTCAGTTCACTCTCGAATCCCTCGCCACGACTCTGCTCCACATAGCACAACTCCCCAAAGTCCCCAAGGCAGCGGAGTCTGCCATACAAGCGGTCGCTGTCACTCTTTCGCATCTCGAGTCGGGCTTCCGCAGCGAGGAATTGGCCGACATGGTCACGCAAAGGGTCGATGAGAAATTGGAGGCGCTCACGAGCAAGCTGGCGGCAGCCGCCACGGAGCTATCGGCCGACACGCAAACCATGCACTCGCTGCTCACCGACCTCGAGACGGTGCGCGACTCTCAAAAGTCCATCGCTGACAACATACAGTCCACAGTCCACAAGGTAGCCGACACCTCCGAGCGCCTTGACTCAACTGCCACGTCTTACCGCGACGCGCTCTTGAATGCTGCTAAGACCGGTGCCGGCGGCGGCCCCACTCTTGACCCTCGCATCGCCCAACAAGTCCTCACCCGCGAATGTCAAGTTCTCTTCGACACCCCTCGAGCCAACGCCCCCGCGCTCACGCAGAGCGTCACATCCATCCGCTCTCAACTTACAGACGTCATATCCAAGCTTGCGCCCGCTCCGCCCTTCGACCTTAAGATCAAGGACATGTATCGCATCCAATCGGGGGCCCTCGTCATTCAGTTCAGCAACAAAGAGATGGCCGACTGGCTGCGTGGCAGCCCGGGCGCTCGTCGTATGTTCGCAGAGACTGTTCACCCCGACGCTGACATTCGTCCGCAAGGTTTCACCATTCTCGTTCGCTTTGTCCCGATCACCTTTGACCCCGAAGTTCAATATCATCTCCGAGATATCGAGGAAGCTAACCAACTGCCTGCGAATTCCATCACCAAAGCCCAGTGGATCAAGCCGCTGCAGCGGCGCAGCGCTCAGCAGATCGTCGCTCACGCATACCTCACCTTCAACGATGTCGAGCTCGCCAATCTCGCCATCCGGGATGGCATTCTCATCCGTGAAAAGAAGCTCTTCGCACAGCGCTCGGTTCGGGAGCCGCTTCGCTGCATGAAGTGTCAAAATTGGGGTCACAAGGCTGAGGTTTGCAGGGCGCCGGACGATACATGCGGGACATGTGGCGACAACCACCGAACGAGCGAATGTAGAGCGTACAAGACCTTTTGGTGCGTATCGTGTCGATCCGCGGATCACGCCAGCTGGGACCGCGCGTGCCCGGAGTTTCTGAAGCGCTGCCGTCAATTCGACGAACGCTACCCCGAAAACGCGTTGCAGTACTTCCCCACAGCAGAGACCTGGACCCACTACTCTCGTCCCCAACGTCTCACGCGTGACGAGCGGTACCCCGACCGGCTCGCACCACCGCGCCGCACCTCCCCTCGTCAGGCATCTCCCCCACCGCGCCAGCGTCTCACTGCATCTCGGGCGCTGCCCACGCCCGCAACTGTGTAGGTAGGTATAGTAGTACTATCACCTGTAATAGTAGTATATACGAAGTACCATTAGTAGCTGATTCCAATACAGATCGTAGTTTTTGTTTCTCAGCGCAAAGTAATTACTTCGGGTCCACTAAGGTCCAGTAGGTAGTAATGTCTCGTAGGATGTGGTATTTACTTCGTATCTATAGGAGTACTTCGCTGCATGTAGTGTTCACTTTGGGGTCCACTAGGGTTCAGTAGGTAGTGTTTAGGACGTCGTAGTTACTCTGTGCCTATAGGATCTCTTTGCAGCGTGTGGTGTTCACTTTGGGGTCTACTAGGGTAGTGCTTTCTCACAGGACATCGTATTTATTTTATACCTACGGGATAGTATTTCATTGCAGCGCGTGGTGTTCACTTCGGGGTCTACTAGGGTAATTATTTCTCATAGGACATCGTATTTATTTTGTACCTACGGGATAGTATTTCTTTGCAGCGCGTGGTGTTCACTTCGGGGTCTACTAGGGTAATTTTTTCTCATAGGACATCGTATTTATTTTGTACCTACGGGACAGTATTTCTTTGTAGTGCGTGGTATTCACGTCGGGGTCTACTATGGTTCACTAGGCCCATAGGATGTTGTATTTACTTCACAGGATCATAACTACGCAGCGCTGGTAGTAAATACTGTATGGATCCCGGGCCGTGTCATGGTAATTACTAGCACACCTCGAGAAGCGGCTGTACACCAGGCTGCCGCGCCGCCGAAACGTAGTAATTATTTCCTGATGTGAGCTTGGGACTTAGCTGAAAATGCAGGTCAACCAGGTCTACAACGCAGTAATTACTAGCGGGCTGAGCGACTCGGAGTGAATACCATGGCTGCCGCGCGACTTGGTAATTACTTACTCGTGTAACTCGAGACTTTAGGACTTACCTGTACATCAGGCTACCGGCTACGACATAGTATTTACTACTCGCATGCCCGAGACTTAGTGTGCCGGAGACTGTAGTATTTACTACTCGCATGCCCGAGACTTAGTGTGCCGGAGACTGTAGTATTTACTAATCGCATGCCCGAGTGCCGGAGACTGTAGTATTTACTACTCGAAGTACCTAGTACTTGGACTGTTCCGAATGACTTATACTTTTGTTCACATCAGAGACCACGTGGGTGTCGTCGCAAATTGCTTCTGAGGTCTACATACATCAAATCGTCAAGATATTCATGCATACAAGTCCGGCCCGATCGCTGTCTACCACATATCGTCCATCACATCGTGCACGTCGCCACCAGCCGTCACAAGATCTGCACCGTCCGGCTCCTGAGTATGTGAGGCATCACCTTGAGAAGACTCGTCGGACTCGTCCGAGGCGTCTGCGTCCGAGAGCTCTTTGTCCGTTTCATTGCTGACGACGGAGCTGTTGTCTGCAGCATGCATCGGGATGGCTGCGTCATGGCGACCGGCGGCACCTGCGCCAACGTGATTAGCGTCCGTAGAAAGCAATGGGGATTCGAGAGGCCAGGGGTCGGGGAGAGAGTACTGCGCGAGGACGGGCTTCCAGATAGACACAAAAGAACGGCTGAGCTCGTCGAACTGAGCGGCCTGACGATGAGCGTACGCTCGGATCCCGGACGCAATGTCCGGCCGGGCCTCGGGACGACTGTGAATGCGCGCCCTCCACTGCTGTGCGCGTGCGTCCATGAATCGCACCCCTCGGCGCATCTCCTCTTGAAGGAGCACAATCTCTTCCTCCCAGCGGTCGACACGAGCTTTCGCATTCACCCAGTCAACACGGACAGCTTTGGATGCAAAGACGTGAGGTGCGTCCGAGAGGTAATGGGGTAACACTCACTGTCTGTGATCTCAGCCTCTGACGCATCTTCATCCACACCGACAATATCACGCGCATCAGCCCGCAAGGTGCGCCATATCCAGCTCTGTTCGAAGTGACCCTTGCCGAGGGTGTTAGATTCCTGGCGCGGTGCGCGGACGTCCGCATCCCGGAGCTCCTTGAACCTCTGCTTCCATGCACCATCTGGGTCCAGCTGCATCAGTGCTGCGTAGCCGGCGCGATAGCGCTGAACGTGACGGGTAGCCTTCTCCATCAATCGCGTGATGTAGTTCCGCGACCGTGTGTTGGCCTTCTGCCCAGGACCAGCAATGTGGACGCGCTTGAATTGCACGTGGGTATGTCGAATACGTAGGGAACGACGGACCTAATCATCGTGTTTAGCCTCAATGACAGAAGACGACAGCGGGACACTCGACTAACCTGATACAAGGCGTCCTCCACTTGCCCCAATCGCAGCTTCAACTCCTTCTGAACAAGACCGGGAACGCAGCCGGTTGCGCGAAGCTCTGCAGGAAGCTGGGACGGCAGGTACAGGGTCTCATTCTCGGGGTGATCGACAGTCGCGGCGTTGTCGTCAGTCGCATCGGAAGGGTCTGAAGCAGAGGAGGTTTGGGACAGCAGGGCGCTGGCGCAGGGGACGTAGAGCTGTTGGATATGACGCCAGTTGGTGATGCGATGCCGAAGGACGGTCTGCTTTTCCTTCAGCGCAACCTTCTCAGCGCTGTGGTGTCTGTCTTTCTTCGTCTTCAAGTTACCTGCACCTTCTGTTGGTATGCGAGCCGCCGCGCGGACACTTCGAGCTTTCTCTCGCACGAGCCGCCTGAAAATCTGGTTAGGAACAACCCCCATTTAAAATCAAAGCACACGCACTGTTGTTCTTCAAGTTCAAACCCAACTGTCAGAAACATGCTCGCCGTCGTCTCATGGGGAGCGAGCTGGCCCTCTGCTGCTTCTCTCGCCTCTTCCTCGGCGAGCTCCAAGCGGACGTCAACCATTGACGTAGCTTAGGGACAAACGTGCGCACCGTCAGCACAGCCAAAATGACATCAATCACGAGCCTGCGACTTACATACGACCGGCTCCTCGTATGGATTCGGCGCCCCTCGATCTGCATCGTATGCGCGCATCATCGCAGCCCACTCCTGCTGAGTCTCGACGGGTACGTTCTCGCTAGCCTCCGCGAAGGCTGGCCGCTGTGTTTCCAATGCCTCGAACGCTACCTTGAGGCTCTTCTTTACTGCTCGAGCTGCAAATAGCGTCCGTGTCAGATTCCCGTATCAATATCAAAATTGCTGGCCAGACTCACGGATAGATATCGTCTTGCGCCAATTGATGGCGCCAAGACTGTCGTCAATGCTCTCATGACGCGATGCCCCCGTCATCTCTCGGGTACTAAGTGCCACCCCATTCAAATCCGCCCATCCACCCTCGATTCCCTCGCCGTGAGTTCGTCCAACGCCAAAGATGTTGTTGAGCGAGTACCGGGTCTGGCATTTCGGGCCGTGTGCGATGAGGTGAAACTTGGGGACTGCCCATGTAAGGCGCAGTGCGTCACTGTCAATGCGAATATTCTCCGGGTACCTGTCTTGGCGCGTGTCGAAGTTCTTGGAGAAGGAGCACGCGATATCATATGATATGTACAGGGTCCGGATGTCCGGAGCTGATAGCGCAAGAGCCGAAAGGAGCATGTAGTCCATGCTAGCATATCTGCCCACCGTCTCAGTAAGCGTGTCAATGTGAGACGCGTTATTCTGCTCACCTTTCACCGTACATTAAATCCCCTACACCGTGACGGAGATAGTAACAGTGGCGCGAGCAGACAACGGCGCCAACACCGTTGACACTGAAACGGTGTTGCGCGGGGAGGTTGGCGTGATCGATGGCTGAGTGATTTGAATCACAATACTTGATCTGAGACATCCCATCGATATCAGAGATTTACGGATCAACGACAACGTGCTACGTACCTCCGGCTCCGACTTATACTTCTCGCAGTGAGCATTGTAGGGCTCTTGCTCAACGAAGTAGCCCCATCCCGGCGCGAGCTCTGTGTCCACGAGCTTACGGTTCTTCAATTTAAGCTTGAAGTTGGCGTCGACCGCGAGGAACAAGGCGTGCTTCCATCTGAATGCAAGCAAGATCAATGTGCGCCAGATGATCAAGGCGCATCACACGTACCTCTCGTCTTCAGGAACATTTTCCCACCCATCGGGCATGTTGATCCCCGGCTGCGGACAGAGCGGGCACTGGACAACTAATTCGCCATGTTGCGTGGCCTCGATGCCCGCAGGATCGTGTCCACGACCAGCGCGCTTGAGAGCTCGGATGTGACGAAAGAACCGCACTGAGCGAATGAATTCTCTGTAGCGATACTGTGTACACCATGGTTGATACAGCGAGAGATAATTGAATCACGAGAAACATACCTTGGGAGCGCGTGTTCCGATTCCGTCCGTGAGCCGGACAAGACTGCACCAGTAATCATAGTGGTTGAGCTTACTCTGCACCGTCATGGCGTGGAAGCCCGTCAGCGTGCGTAGAGTCACCGCCGTCTGGGGGCGCTCCGTTGTTGCTGGCCATAGGCGTGCACGAAGGAGTTGAATCGTGTGGTGATAGGAACCAACGACGCCGCAAGCGCAGAAGTCGATCTGAACCTCATGGATGCCACTGACGTCGATGATCGTCATGGGCGAAGGCTTCTGGTACGGGTGCGGACAGGGATGCCCGTCGTGTCCCAACTGAACACGGAGGCCGGCTTCGCGCAATGTGAATTTCTCGTGGAAGGTGCCGTTCCATTTCTACTCGTCGGTCAGCGGGTTGTTGTGGACAATTGGCACTGTAAACGCACCTGTAATCGGTGAAAGGGGAGCCCGCCATGTGCTGAGACCATGCAAGGGGAGCAAAGTCGACTCCCTGTCATGCAATCCGTGCACCTCAGCTCACCGAGCGCGGTCTTGCATCCGCTACATGCAGGCAACGCTTCGTGCTCCCCGAGACCTTCTAACCGCATTATTTCGTCTAGATAAATTCCCCGGAAGGGAATCCAGTCTTGTATAGGCTTTCCACTTGACTGGTATTCATCAGTAATTGCACGGAAATGAGAAGAAGATACGTACGCGCTTGGGGCGCCGACGACGCCGACGGATTATGTCTTCAACATGAACCTCCAGCGACTGGCCTTCCGCCAAAGGGTTATCAGAAACATGCATGGCATCGTAAAATGGAGAGCTTTCTGAGGGAAGGGCGTCCACTAGCTCCGTCGGTGTGAGGACAGTGTCCGTGTGATGAGATGTCTTGTGCCTGGTCTTCCGCCTCTGGGTGCTGCCGGCTACCGTGATGTTGACGTGCGTCGATGTAAAAGTCTGCTTGGGCTGTCGGTCCTCAGATGGAATGATAACTGCGCTGCGGTGCTTGCGCTTCCCGCCCCGCGGCATCGTGGTGGATGAGTCGAAGAGACGGCCAGTATGACATAACCAAATGCCGAGTGTATGTACAGCAACTACCGTCTAACTGCCAGTGTCTCCGGCTGTCCGTCACGACAATGTACACTCAGAACCCGTACACCTTCTTGAAATATGCCATGCGGACTCTGCAGAAAGTGACCTCAGTGAATAGTTGGGCGACGCAGTGTGTGGCGAGGACTCACCGCCGACCGCCGAATATGAAGGCTTCGTTGTAAAGTGCAGCTTCATACGTCTTCATCCCGCGCTGTATGAGTTCGATTTCCTGATGCAAGCCGGCAATGTACCTCCGCTGACGATGGATGTCACTCTCGCTTGAGGTCGGGTTGTTGACGACCTCTCGAGCAACATTTTGCTGGTCCTGTATCGCAGCGCGCAGAGCTCCAACGTATCGAGAGAGCCAGTCTTCCGGAGAGACGGCTGTCATTTCGTCGCGGAACGTGGTCCACTCGGTCCAGCGCTCGTCCTCGAAGCGAGCCACGTCTGGCGTGCGTAGGGGGTCTGCCGCCTTCCACATACACGCGATTTTGCAGTCATATGGTCTGCGTATACGTACAGCATTTTCAGTACATAGCAGATACGAAAGGAAAGCGCTACGCACTCGGTCAATCCATAATAAAGCGACACCTTCTTGAGCTGGTCCAGTCGATGACGTTCGTCCTTGCTGACCTTGCGACGGCTAGCACGTTTGACCAGATTGTATTGCCGCTGGTAATCAAGCCGTTTGGTGTGATGTCTGGTAGCAGTGATAACATGAGCCGTGGATGAAAATGAAGAGGCGATATTGGTGCGATTCACGTACTTCTCGTAGTCCTTTTGCCGCCGATCTTTCCCCATTGACTTGAGCCGTCACAAATTGGACCAGAGAGGTGGATCTGAAAAGCCTGGAAATGTGGAGGATGAGGGAAGGATTGAATGAGATGGGACGCGGGATGTCGCAGTGAGTGTCAAGCGCAACTGTGAACCAGCTTGGCCCGCGCGCCAGACTGAATCTTGGCTGCTCGGACGACTCATTGTGCACTACCAAACAGCACCCCCCAAGTTGTCAAGCTACGGATAGGGGCATGACCATAGATGCTTTCCTAGGTATACATGAGCCAAGGCGTTCTCTGGTTCTGCTAATATATGTCAGTCTCGGTGGTTGAGACACCTCTTTCCCATCCGCACTCGTCTTTTCTATGCGACTCGAGCCCAAAGAGTTTAGTCTGACGGAAAGCAGCACAGACAACGGACGACATCACACTTGTAGAGGACTTCGGAAAACGATAGACAGCATATGGATTGGTCTACGAGCTTCGAAATTTCTATGCTACACTTCAGGCATCGGGATGTAGCCACAAATACCCGCCTCCAACCGTACGAAAGCCAATGGCAGAGGCGCCCGGGAACCCAACAATAAGTGCCGCGGCAGCAGGCCTGTATTTTCCAGACGTGAATGGGATTGACAAGGGACCAGGAAGCCGAGCAACATACCCATTTGCAAAGACTCCGGTCCTGTGCCCGCGGGCGACCGCAAGGTACGGCCAGCCTCCGCCGGGACGGCTGCCACGCTCTTCATGACGAGCCTGCTCTGTAAGAAATGTCAATAAGAACCAAGAGGTAGAAAGACAAAAAACATACCAATTTCTGCCGCAGTTGGGAACAACTCGACCAGGCCGTGCTCAGGCGCATCCTCCTCGGCATCGGATCCCGCTGATCCCTCATCGGATCCAGATCCGTCACCTTGCGAACCAGCCTCGTCGCCTTGTGAGCCCGCCTGGGTGTCGGCGGCTTGAACGGGAGCTTGAGCATCATGCGCGGTGTCACGATTTGACATGGTTACATACCAAATCGGGGATATTACCCAACAGACTCATCTCATTTCACGGACGAATGGACATAGCCCGGGTGCCACTGCTTAAGCGCGCAGTAGTATATTGATCATCGTGATCACGGAATATACGCAACCCAGTCTTTTCCCTCCACGCACCATCAGCCATGTCACTCGTTTCATCATCCAGTTCATCCTCAACCACTTCGTCACTGTTCTCGGTTCAGTCCTTCCCAGACTCCGGCATCGCATTCCCATCCAATCCTGGAAGCACTGAGTCGTCACTCATGTTCGCTCATCCGGCAGCCAGCACCTCCACCCTGTCTCATCACACGTCCGGCACCCTCGACTCCCGCATCTATCTGCCACCCTCCTACTTCGCGCCCCACTACTCTTCCCTTCCCCCGCCAGATCATCGTTATCGCCTGCTGCACGCCATTGACGTTCACCGGCCAGACGAAGAAAGAATACACTGGGCTGTCGCGAGCAGTCCAGGGCACCTTCTACTCCGCACCGGCGATCGTGTACAGCTGTGGAACACGGACGGGGGAGAAGAAATGTTGGGACAATTGGGAGAGATCGAGGAGATCAGCAATGAGGGAGTTCGGTTTGAGGTGCACGAGCATGATCAGCGACAGGACATCAGCCTGTGGGTAGCGCAAGAGTGGGCTCACATCCCTCGCGCACCGCACCGACCTCGCCAACGGATGTGGGTGCCAGTCACCGCACTGCGATCGGCATGGAGAAGTATTCGTACACGGTTCTGGTCACGCCGACACAGACATTAGAGATAGGACTCTAATCCCACATTCATTTCTTTTATCTTGTACCCATGGACACTATCTTTCACCTTGTATGATAGATTTCGACTTCTAGATCTCTACCATGATAACGCCAGAGCAAGGACTTTAATCTCACACTCCTTTTCCATTATCTCATACTCATGCACATTATCTTCTACTCTGTGTTATAGATACCACCTTTCAGATTACTGTACTATATTTTGGTCCCTTATTTTCTCCAAAGACTCGCGTCTCCGCGACTCTTTTGCATTTTGCCAGCTAACCGGGGCAGATATGCACACAGTTTCTGCAGATTCCGGGTCACCCAAGAAGGGGCCATGTTTTCTACCACTTTCGACGAACATTCCCACGAGTCAGAATGAGTCATTCCTGGTCAGGATGAGTCGCTCTTAGAGTGAGTCAGGCCTAGTCAGGGTGAATCATTGTGAGTCAGGCCTAGTCACGATGAATCATTGTGAGTTAGGATGAGTCACTTATGTATTAGTAATGTAGTGTAGCAATAGTATATAAGAGAAGGGATCCTGACCTTTGAAAGGCGGGTACTTCCAGTGATCATTTTCGCTTTCAGACTCTACCCCACCATTCCAGCATCCCAGCAGCTTTAGACCAACCCTAGTTGGTCTATTGTCTTCAAGTCCAGTCGTCGTAAGTCCAACCTCTGGTTGGCAGCATCGTATCAAGTCGTCGTAAGCCCAACACCCGGTTGGCAGCATCGTATCAAGTTGTCGTAAGTCCAACGTCTGGTTGGCAGCATCGTATCAAGTCGTCGTAAGTCCAACATCCGGTTGGCAGCATCGTATCAAGTCGTCGTAAGTCCAACACTGGTTGGCAGCATCGCATTCAAGTCTAGCAACGCTAACACACGGTTAGTCTCTGCTTGTTGAATTCCATTCGCTCTCATCTTGTTCCATCGTCGCTACTTCTTTATCACACCGACACCGGTTGGTACGTCTACGTCTAGTCCAGTCTATTCACATCGACAACGGTCGGTACGTCACGCCAACACACGGTTGGTACGTCTACGTCACGACAGAAGTCTAGCCGTCGCTAGCACTTACTTGCGCTCTATAGGCTCTGCTTGTTGAATTCCATTCGCTCTCATCTTGTTCCATCGTCGCTACTTCTTTATCACACCGACACCGGTCGGTAC
Organism: Auriscalpium orientale; assembly: GCA_019915035.1. Taxonomy (NCBI): domain Eukaryota; kingdom Fungi; phylum Basidiomycota; class Agaricomycetes; order Russulales; family Auriscalpiaceae; genus Auriscalpium; species Auriscalpium orientale. Next base: position 219,380 of record JAHLMH010000019.1, read on the forward strand.
GTCTACGTCTAGCCCAGTCCATTCACACCGACGATAGTCGGTACGCTACGCCACCTCCCAGTTGACACGTCTACGTCAAGTTAGGAGACTCTCGTCCCTTCTAGTGTTCAGCTGTACTCTGTTACCATCTGTTCATCAAATTCTATTTGTTCTTATCTTACAAGTTCATCATCGCTGCTTTCTCAGCTCGCAGCACCAACGCTCGCTGAACGTTTCGCCACCTCTATCCCATTCCATCGTCGCTGTCGCCACATTCCCGGCTCGCAGCATCGTCACTTGCTGAACACTTCGCCCCATCCATATCATTGTATCAGGTCAGACAATCAGTCTAACCTACCCCAGCCTATCGCCTTCTTTGTCGGATAGTAGCGCCTCAAGCGGATACTACGTCCCACCCAAGAGATCTATCGGCTAATCCCACGAACACCAGAGGAGTCCTCGAGAAAGAGGAAAATCCAGGTCCCTCTGACTAGGAAGCTTGTCCATCAAAACACGCTTCCGCACGACATCAATTTGGAGCCCACCGCGAGGGATTAGCCTAGATATTTCTCTGGGACATCCGCGCGCCGATACAAATTTGTGTCGCTATCCATTATCCCACGTATTCGTTATCCCAGTTATTGCCAATCCAGCCATGACAAGTTCGCCCAAGTCCCATCATCCCAGGCACCGTTCGGTGCATACCATGCCTTGGCCCGGAAGCGATGACGCACCGAAGAAGTTCACCGGTTCCTATGCCACGGTTCTACGTTTCGTCAAGCATTACGAGCATCTCCTTTACCTCAATAATGTCACAAGCGAGAAGGAGAAATACGAAACCATCCTGGACTACTGCTCGACAAAGATTGCTAGGGTAATACGGACCCTCGAGAGCTTTCAGACGCCCAACTGGAGCGCTCTTCGAGTCGAATTGCTAGACCAGTTCGATGCAGACCGTGCCCGGAAGCAGTATGGTGTACAAGACCTGATGGAGTTTGTACGCAAGGAGCAGAAGAAGAGGATCACTACCATCACGCAGTTCAAGGACTATAATGTCAAGTTTCGGTCGATCGCCGGAGAACTGCGCGCGCGCAAGAAGATCGACCAGAATATGGAGGATACACACTACTGGCTGGGGATAGGCAAGTCCCTACGCCAGAAGTTGGAGGCCCGTATCCTTATGGAGAACCCCAAGCTGAGCCTGGATACCGCATTCAAGATGGACCAAGTCTACAAGACGGCAACCAAGTTACTCGCTCGGGACCGATTCGATGATCACACCTTTGTTGATCGCAATGTTGAAGATGTAGCCGCAGCCAGCGACATCGAAACCGATAATGCATCCGACTCGAACAGCAAGTCCGACACGGACGATGACGGTCAAGCGGCACGGCGCCTGGCGCGCAAGTTGTCACGAATGCGTACAGCGAAGACTACGTATGACAGCGAGGCGGAAGAAGCTGGCAATAACCACAGATACATCCGTCAACGAACGAAGTCTCCCTCAGTCCCCACCAAGCAGAAGCAGGTGGAGGAACTTATTACGCAGATGATCGAGATGCGCCTTGACGACCTGAAGTACGGTCTCTTATACTATCAAGCAATCAAGTTAGACGAGGACGTCAAGCAGGTTGTGCACGCACCGATAGTAGCGCACACGAGAGCAGGTTGCCCAGATCCATTCCCCCGATGTATCCACTTCGCCCACAACAGCCCACCGCATCTCTTCACGCATGGCCCAGGAAACGCGCACTCGAAACCAGTGAATCGATCCGTCACTACCGCGACGGTCGGTGCGAACATGATGGGCCGGGCCAATGGCTACATCGGCCGAGGAAGTGAGGAGATGACGTGCTATGGATGCGGGCAGCGGGGGCACCGTCTGAACCGGTGCCGCCAAGTGGCCAAGTTAGCACAGCAAGGAGTGCTGAAGAGAGGACCCACTGGGAGATTCGAGAGATCCAACGGACGGCCATTGCGTCGAATGATCAACGAGCCACTAGTAGAGTCGTTAAGACGGGAAGCCGCAGAAGAACAAGCACGGACGCACCTCATCACGATAGGATCCAGCAGAGACGAGCCAAGGAGCAAGGATGGCATGGGACGCTCGCGCCAGGTTATGAGCAACACGTACCGTGACAAATACAGCAACCTGGGATTTGTCACTATTACGCCAGTCAAGCGCTCCCCGAACAGAATACGTAGCATACCCGCAAAAACGCTATACGGAGCATATCCGCCACAAGCGCGGCGCATTCAGTTCGAAGAAGCGGCCCTAGAAACTAGAAGGAACGCACCGCTGGGGATCCACTCAGACACGGTCAAAAGGCCAGCCGCTCCCACAGTCGTAACTTTTCCTGCGCCACCATCATACAAATTATCACAAGAAGCAATGCTGCATTCAGTCGTCCACAAGAAGAATGGGCGCTCCGTGTACCTTCTCGAGGGATCAGATGGCCGGAGAGCCACCCTGGCACGAGCGCGATTCATGCCCCAGTTACCATATGTGCGGTACAGCAAGAAGGCATCCGGGGGAAGCAAGCCAACCCCGCTAGCGGAGACTCGGAACCAGCGCCATGTGACCTACCAGGCCCCTGACCTTGAATGGGATGCGGATCGCATTGACGTGGAGGCGTTAGCTGCTGCGCCAGATGGCGGACCGTGTGCCCAGTGGTACGACTATGAACGCTCGAGTCGTAAATCATAGTGGCACGTAGCTGTTTGACTTCCCAACATCGGTCGATGGATGGACACCCCGAGAATACCAAACTTCCCGCCACAGACGCGCTCATCAGCATGACATTTTCTAGTCGCATTCACCGCCGGTCAAGGCAAGGCTGTTGGGGGTCACGGACAACTCGCCTGTGATAGTCTATCCCGTTCTTACAAACGCGCCTTCTTTCCAACTGCATTTCTGGACGAACAATCGCCCGCAATTAGGGCACACCTTACACCTCGTGATCCTTTTCTCCCATGAGAGAAAGGGGGCGCACGCGGTTGGGCAGAAGAAGCAAGGACAGCTGAAACGACCAACGGAGCCTGAGGCAGAGAAGCCGAGACGACTGACCGACGCATTGAGGTCATCAGGCGCACTTCAATGCTTCCTATCACTCACGTTTGTTACCGCCCCAGTCGCAATCGGCGATTCAAGCAGGAGGTGTCACGTTGCGGCGAGTTTTTTTTTTTTTGCGTACACGAGGATCTCCCGTACTCTGTGATCGTAGCCGCAAGTGACTACTCCGGGAGCAAGGAACTCAAGCCACCACCTTCAGCGCATTGCTCACCCCGTCACCTGCCCGCGGCCGTTCTGGCCGCGCGTCACAGACGTGCGGCATCCTTTGTTGCCACTCCCACTGCCAGGCCCCAGCCAGCTTGACCCAGAGCCAGACAAGACCTCGGACCTTCACGTCTCGCTCGGCGCACAGGTGAGACATTTTCTGTATGAAGATGTCGCCAGACGCATAACGCTGGTGGCGAGTCCCATCCCATTTTTTCGGTCACGGACATGTATACTCCCTCAACACTCCACCGCTTTATCTCGTCCAAAATCTATCCTTGACACTAATAGCAACCTGCGCACCGTGTGCAGATCATTTACTGTCATGGTGGAGGGCAGGGCGATGAACAACGAAGAAGACAAGAAAGGGCTTGACCGCCAGGTTACTGTCTATGACAGAGAGGCGGGTCGCAACCTCATGCCTGCAATGCTCCTATGCCATCGCACACTCAAGAAGATTATCGTGGATCTCTCCCTCTTCAGCAGCAGTGTCTCGGAGATGCAGTTGCAGATCGAGCAGTCTTACCCCTGGTGGCAACGCGTTGATGGTGTTCCGCTCCTCGAGGACATTCCCTTCCCCCAGCGCCCTCACTATAGTCGACTCTACGCCATGCGATCCTTTCGACGCATTCCCGACCCTGCCCGTGGCGAGATGTTTTTGCCCAAGAACCTCACGCGAATGGTGCCCATCATTCAACTCGCCTACAGGTCCATCTGCAATGCGTATTATCTGGAGGCACGCGACCGGCATCGTCCATGCCTAACGGACCCCGATATCATGTTCAACCTCAACTTCCTTGTGTTGCGCTTTTGGCGACGCGAGTTTGCCGCTTGCTTTTGAAATCTCGAGCGGGCACTGCCCAGGTCACTGCAGAGAGAGTTATGGGAGACGGCGGCAGCTCGAACGCATGTTGGAGGCATTCAAGAGAGATGCGGCCACAGCATGTTTCGCAACACAAACCCCCTCTTCAACCCTTCCGAGTCACTTTTCCTATGTGCGTACATCAAGTGGCTGGAGGAGCGGGGAGACACGCATCTGGCCGGCACGATGCGGTACATATTGGACTACAAGTTTGGCGATCAGGCCGAAATCCGCCACCTCGTATACAACATGTACTTGGACGTCGACAACGTCCCTAGCAAGGACGCGGATGGAAAATGGGCCAACAACCCGATGCTCGAAGTGGGATGAAGATGAGCATCAGGTATGCGCGCCAACCATTTTCTTACATCCAACGTTGACACGAACGAAAGGCATAAGGCCCGCACCAAATCAAGTACCCCAAGGATGAAGACGCTTGTTCCCCGCGACCCCCAAGCATGCGCGTCGCCAAGCCACTTCACGTTATGCAAACCCATCTCATCTCGTATTTCACCACGTATCCATACGACTCCCCATTCCAAGCTACACATGGTTCGGATTTGGTCTAAAGCTCGTATACCTCATCGCATATCTCGGGGAACTACGTATGGCGCTATACCGTATACGCTACTCCCTTGATCTTGTCAACTCATATGAGGCATTGTGCACCGCACCGATTCGCTATATGACATGTGGATTATATGTGTTTGAACCCGATGGTACCACAGAGCAACATTTACACCTATTCGCCGGTCACACGGGAGGAGCCTGCGGTATTATTCGACTCTGCACTCCATGGACAGATACAAGACGCGAATTTCATCAAGAAGAGGATGTGTATTACTACCGGCATACAACTCCCAAACGACCGCTACGCTACGACCCGGCACAAGATGACAACGTCTATGCGCAGGTTTCACGGGAGGAGCCTGCATTTATACCCATTCCCCTATGCTCTCCATTATCTCAAGACGACGACATCTATGCGCAGGTCTCACGGGAGGAGCCTGCATTTATACCCATTCCACTACGCTCTCCATTATCTCCAGACGACGACATCTATGCGCAGGTCTCACGGGAGGAGCCTGCACTTATACCCATTCCGCTACGCCTTCCATTATCCCAAGACGACGACATCAGCTACTCACACAAGAAGCGGATACCACAAAGAGGAAATTTCAAGACTGTATTATTAGGAAGGAAATGCGCGTACGACCCGAAGCAGAGCCACGCCTCCGACATGATGTGTCGTAAGACATGTACCAGGCGGTCATGGAGGCCGGATTGTATGCGATCGGTTTACCCCAAATCAGACGCAGAACCAACCACGCGCGAGTGACGTCATTCACTATGCACGAAACAGTCGACAGGAAGGTTAAGCCGGTGCCTGGAGTATTTCCGCAAGAGGCATTAGTGCGCCGAACGACCCCCGGTGATCCGCTGGCGTGTTTATCGGCGCTTCCTGAGAAGCCGCCGGCATTCGTCCCAACGGCGAAACTCACTCTCGACCGAATGGCGTCCATGGACATCAATGCGGACGGATTTCTATGGCCAGACGAAGAACGGTTATTCCAACACATTTTCAAGATTCACGAAGGAGCGCTCGCGTTTGAGGAAACTGACCGGGGGACCCTACGCGAGAGCTAATTTTCACCTTATATCATTCCCACGGCGCCACACATTCCATGGGAATGCAAGAACATCCCAATCTCACCTGGCATCCGCCAGAAGGTCATTGATCTGCTACGCGACAAGATCAAAGCGGGCGTATACAAGCATTGCCAGTCAGCCTACAAGGCTCGGTGGTTCTGCGTACTCAAGAAAAACGGAAAGCTGCGCCTAGTCCATGACCTGCAAGACCTCAATCGTGTTACGATCAGAGACGCAGGCATTCCGCCCGTCTTGGATGATTTCGTAGAATCATTCGCAGGACGAGCCTGCACATCCGTTTTCGATTTATATTGGGGATTCAATGCCAGGAAGCTCGATATTTCTAGCCGCAATATGACCGCATTTATAACCCTGCTAGGGTTGCTCCGACTCACTTCCCTTCCCATGGGGTTTACCAACTCCCCCGCCGAATTCCAGAAGTGTATGATGTTTATTCTCCAAGACGAGATCCCCATTTGCGCAAACATCTTTATCAACGATCTATGCATACGAGGACCCCCGACGCAGCTTCCGGATGGAAAAGGAAATCCAGAAGTCCGTCCGGGAAATAGGGGCATTCGTCGATTCATCTGGGACATGCACAGGATGTGCACCGCATCATGCATCGGATGCGAATAGCGGGTGCTACTTTCTCTGCCGCGAAGCTTCAGGTAGCGCGCCCGAAGGTCACGATCCTCGGTCAGATGTGTACCCCAGAAGGAAGGATACCTGACCACGACAAAGTCAGCAAGATCACGAGTTGGCCTCCCGTGCGCACTCCCAAGGACGTGCGAGGATTCTTAGGCCTTTGCGGAACGGTTCACATATGGAACCCAGGCTATTCCCAGATTGCACGGCCCTTGACGGAGCTCACACGCATGGACACCGAATTCATTTGGGACGAACGGAGACAGGAGGCCTTCAGCCAATTGAAGAAGTTAGTGTCGAGCGCTCCGGTTCTCCACCCAGTTGACGACGAGTAAAATGACCAGGATATTGCGTCGGCGGATTCCAGCGACATCGCCGGCCCTTGGCATCATCGGCTGTACATCAGTGGCGTCAACAATGCTTCTGTCTCACGGAAAGGCCGGGTCATCTTTGCCGACTGAATGACGGTCACCAAATCTGCCAGGTTCTGTCACCCATGGAGTTCACCCCATTCTTGGGTTCAATCTCACAGATCCATTTATGATCAATGGCTATCAATCAGGACTTCCCCAAGAGTCAAGACGGGATCGTAAAAGCACGCAGGGCGCTAGCCGAGGACGCAAGGGAGAGCGATCAGGACCGAGACTCCGCATATGAATTCAACATGACCCTGACTCGGAATCCTCCGAATACCCGATGGATGTTTGCTGCAGCGTCAACCGAGGGCGGTTGAGTTTTCTTGTTCCCCGCGGATGTCACGATTTGACATGGTTACATACCAAATCGGGGATATTACCCAACAGACTCATCTCATTTCACGGACGAATGGACATAGCCCGGGTGCCACTGCTTAAGCGCGCAGTAGTATATTGATCATCGTGATCACGGAATATACGCAACCCAGTCTTTTCCCTCCACGCACCATCAGCCATGTCACTCGTTTCATCATCCAGTTCATCCTCAACCACTTCGTCACTGTTCTCGGTTCAGTCCTTCCCAGACTCCGGCATCGCATTCCCATCCAATCCTGGAAGCACTGAGTCGTCACTCATGTTCGCTCATCCGGCAGCCAGCACCTCCACCCTGTCTCATCACACGTCCGGCACCCTCGACTCCCGCATCTATCTGCCACCCTCCTACTTCGCGCCCCACTACTCTTCCCTTCCCCCGCCAGATCATCGTTATCGCCTGCTGCACGCCATTGACGTTCACCGGCCAGACGAAGAAAGAATACACTGGGCTGTCGCGAGCAGTCCAGGGCACCTTCTACTCCGCACCGGCGATCGTGTACAGCTGTGGAACACGGACGGGGGAGAAGAAATGTTGGGACAATTGGGAGAGATCGAGGAGATCAGCAATGAGGGAGTTCGGTTTGAGGTGCACGAGCATGATCAGCAACAGGACATCAGCCTGTGGGTAGCGCAAGAGTGGGCTCACATCCCTCGCGCACCGCACCGACCTCGCCAACGGATGTGGGTGCCAGTCACCGCACTGCGATCGGCATGGAGAAGTATTCGTACACGGTTCTGGTCACGCCGACACAGACATTAGAGATAGGACTCTAATCCCACATTCATTTCTTTTATCTTGTACCCATGGACACTATCTTTCACCTTGTATGATAGATTTCGACTTCTAGATCTCTACCATGATAACGCCAGAGCAAGGACTTTAATCTCACACTCCTTTTCCATTATCTCATACTCATGCACATTATCTTCTACTCTGTGTTATAGATACCACCTTTCAGATTACTGTACTATATTTTGGTCCCTTATTTTCTCCAAAGACTCGCGTCTCCGCGACTCTTTTGCATTTTGCCAGCTAACCGGGGCAGATATGCACACAGTTTCTGCAGATTCCGGGTCACCCAAGAAGGGGCCATGTTTTCTACCACTTTCGACGAACATTCCCACGAGTCAGAATGAGTCATTCCTGGTCAGGATGAGTCGCTCTTAGAGTGAGTCAGGCCTAGTCAGGGTGAATCATTGTGAGTCAGGCCTAGTCACGATGAATCATTGTGAGTTAGGATGAGTCACTTATGTATTAGTAATGTAGTGTAGCAATAGTATATAAGAGAAGGGATCCTGACCTTTGAAAGGCGGGTACTTCCAGTGATCATTTTCGCTTTCAGACTCTACCCCACCATTCCAGCATCCCAGCAGCTTTAGACCAACCCTAGTTGGTCTATTGTCTTCAAGTCCAGTCGTCGTAAGTCCAACCTCTGGTTGGCAGCATCGTATCAAGTCGTCGTAAGCCCAACACCCGGTTGGCAGCATCGTATCAAGTTGTCGTAAGTCCAACGTCTGGTTGGCAGCATCGTATCAAGTCGTCGTAAGTCCAACATCCGGTTGGCAGCATCGTATCAAGTCGTCGTAAGTCCAACACTGGTTGGCAGCATCGCATTCAAGTCTAGCAACGCTAACACACGGTTAGTCTCTGCTTGTTGAATTCCATTCGCTCTCATCTTGTTCCATCGTCGCTACTTCTTTATCACACCGACACCGGTTGGTACGTCTACGTCTAGTCCAGTCTATTCACATCGACAACGGTCGGTACGTCACGCCAACACACGGTTGGTACGTCTACGTCACGACAGAAGTCTAGCCGTCGCTAGCACTTACTTGCGCTCTATAGGCTCTGCTTGTTGAATTCCATTCGCTCTCATCTTGTTCCATCGTCGCTACTTCTTTATCACACCGACACCGGTCGGTACGTCTACGTCTAGCCCAGTCCATTCACACCGACGATAGTCGGTACGCTACGCCACCTCCCAGTTGACACGTCTACGTCAAGTTAGGAGACTCTCGTCCCTTCTAGTGTTCAGCTGTACTCTGTTACCATCTGTTCATCAAATTCTATTTGTTCTTATCTTACAAGTTCATCATCGCTGCTTTCTCAGCTCGCAGCACCAACGCTCGCTGAACGTTTCGCCACCTCTATCCCATTCCATCGTCGCTGTCGCCACATTCCCGGCTCGCAGCATCGTCACTTGCTGAACACTTCGCCCCATCCATATCATTGTATCAGGTCAGACAATCAGTCTAACCTACCCCAGCCTATCGCCTTCTTTGTCGGATAGTAGCGCCTCAAGCGGATACTACGTCCCACCCAAGAGATCTATCGGCTAATCCCACGAACACCAGAGGAGTCCTCGAGAAAGAGGAAAATCCAGGTCCCTCTGACTAGGAAGCTTGTCCATCAAAACACGCTTCCGCACGACAGCGGGGACAGCGGGAGCACCCGCGGCGGCGGCGGCACCGGTGACGCCGGACGTCGATGTGTCGGAGAGAGTGACACTGCCCATGTTCGCTGCAAGGATCTCCATCGCGGTGGCATTGTTGTTCAGGGCCTTCACCGCGTCGGCAAACGACTCGCACTTCTTGACCGTGCCATTGACAGCGTGAGCGACTGGGCCGACAACAACCCTGGCAGGATATCAGCGCAAGGATCGAGTGCCATCGTGAAGAAGACATACCAGTCGGTGTATATGCCGCGGTACTGGGTATCCACGAGCGCATAGTACTTCCATACACCGGGGATTGGCGCCTCCGTGTAGGTCGGGAGGCGCTGAGGCTCGCTGGCCGCTAGGTGGCAACAATCAGAACCAAATCAACGCAGTATCGGGGGAGCATACCGGCTGCCTCTGCGGGCTCTTGGACATTGACAGGAAAAGAGGTCATAGTTGGGAGGAATCGAGTGTTGCGGGTGAAAGCGATCGAGTAGTGATGTGGTTGTGAACAAGAAGAGATTGATCGACTTGCCTTATAAATATATCGCGCGGCCAAGACCCCGCGCAGTCGTAGTGAAATGAATCTAGGAGATCTAGTAATTTGGCGGAGTTGCACCGCTGCGATGCTGGGCCTGTCGGGGTTTTTTTTTACTCCAGGGAAATCAGTAATAACTTCGGCGGCGTCTCACCGTCGTCTCACAACCCATCGCCGTCCCATTGCCCGCGACCACCCCACCTCTCGTTGCCCATCCCACCCATTCGTCATGTGGGCGAAGCCGGATCAGCTCGACTTTCTCAAAGAATACATAGTGACCTACCGTGAGGCCCAGTCTGGGGGCTCGCTCTCTATCGCCGACTTCTGGCCTGCCTTGTACTCCGCCTGGTTTGCGACGTGGCCAGAGACCGACGACGCCAACAGCGGCCCGCCTGTGAAAGGACAGCCTAGTATGCGAAAGGTAAGCCGTGTCATCTTTTTGAACGAACAGACGCACGACTTACGACATGACGTGGCACTCAGCGTCTTCGGCAGTGGTTCAATAACCACTCCCGTGACACACCACGCGGCGCCAAAGGACCTGGTCGGCGCGGTGTCCTCAATCTGACCGGGAAGCAGACGCGCAAGAAATCCGACTATCAGGTCTACCAGCAGCTCTTCTGGAAGGACAAGTTGAAGACCGCGGTCGAGGCGGCCTGGAGGGAGTATCTTGAGACAAAGCCGGACAACAAGGACACTGTGTCCGAGCTCGTGTTCCGCAACCGCAAGTGCCGTGAATTGCTGGAGGCCGAGAGCGACGACGTCAAGGCGACTGTCTCCAAGGTGCGCAACGGCGAGCGCGTTGACGACAGCGAGGGTTGTGAGAGTCCGTCGGACGACGAGAACAGCCCTGAGCCCGACGACGATGAGGCACTAAAGACGCGGCAACATGAAGAGTAAGTCTCCGACTCGCGACTGTCTGACAACGCACTTACCGAGCGCAATAGGGCGATTGAGAAGCTCCCAAGAACGGCAGCTGTTGCGGTGGGAGAGATTCAGGACTTGACCGGGTGGATGTGCACGATGATCTTTGGCGGCCCGAGTCCTGAGCATGGCGGCAAGATCATGACATATTCGTGAGCACACCATCGTCGTAAATTGTGCTGTGTACTCACCGCAATGTATCTGCGTCGCAGCGTCCATTCGAGCTTGGAAGACGGCCGTAACTTCTCCACCATGTACCCCGGTTTCAAGGACACAGTCGAAGCGCCGTTTCGAAACTTCCTGCAGACGGTCTACGGTAAGTCGAAGTTGCCTATCCTTGATAATTCCAGAACTCACCAAATACCTTAGCTCCTCGTACCGCCGCAGCACGTTCCTCGTCGACAACTTCCTCTGGCTCGCAGCCCACCGTTGAAGCTGTGCATGCCGAATCGGGCACCGTCGACCCACCAATTGATGCGTCAACTGCTTCAGAGAAGGGGTCGCGCTCGAAAGGGAAGAAGCGCAAGGCCTCGCGTCTTGAAGAGGACGGGGTTACTGATGGTGAAGGCGAGGAGGAGGAGATTGACTTCGAGGCCGACGCTGAGGATCAAGACGGCTCACCGGCGCTTCCGCTGATATCCCACGGCATCACGGCATACGAGCAGGAACGCCTCGACAACATCGCACGAAACCAGGCAATGCTCAAGGCGCTCGGTCTTGACAAACCTGTCTTCGCACCGGAGGAGAAGAAGACGACGGAGAAGGATGCGAAGCGCGCAAAGCTGGCGGCGCTGGGAGAGGACGTCGGGCCTCCGCGGCATTCCGCAAGGCTGAAAGCGCTGACTGTCAGTGAGCAGGTCAACCTGTACGTCGTGTTTCATTCTTTTCAGTACGAAACGCTGACCGTAGTTACTTTCAGGGTGCCGCACGAGCAGTCATCATCCAGCGGTGATGAACAGACAAGGCGATCCGCATCAACAGAACTCCTCCCCCCTTCATCGACCGCCGATGCAACTCCTGATCGCGCGCCCTCATCAGCATCCAGCGGTGACGAACAGACGAGGCAATCAGCATCAAAAGAACTCCTCCCCCCTTCATTGACCACCGACTCACGTCCCGAATGCACACCCTCATCAGTCACATCGTCTGCTCCCCCCAATACCAACGTGCTGCCGCTCAATACCGAGGCGCCAAACAGCAAGAAGAGCGCGGCAGTCGACTCCGATGTTGACGACACCGAAGAAAGCGCCACAATCCCCGAAGACGGCATGAGCACCGAGGATGGGAAGACAACGCCATGGCCGTCGTGGATCCTCAACGATCACAAGCATCTCAAGGAGGCCATAGAGGATGAGACGTGGGCGCTGGCAGTAGAGTCGTGGGCGAAGATGGAGGAGCTTCTTGGGTTCCAGACAGGCAAGGTGCGTCAGTTCGTTCATCTGAGATGGCAAAGGCGGCTCACTGTTTGATAGGGAAAACAATTCCAGCTCTCGGCTGCCGCACGCCCTACCCAAGTCACCCGTTGGCTTTGCAGCCGCGACCTCGCAAAGATGCCTCAGGTTGACGACGTATCGGACTTCAAGGAGTGCTGGCGAACCTGGTGGGTTGGTTTGCAACCGGATTGGCGAGGCCAAGACTGGCCGCTGAAGCGTGACGTGTCCACTCCGCTCGAAGGATGGCAGGCATGCTTGAAGGGCGGGCGGACCGGCTTTGAGCTCGTCCTCTTTGCACTCTGCTGGTGGCACGCGGCGGCGGAGACGGACCAGGAGCTGCGAGAGTGGGAGTCGGCCGTGGAAGACGTCGCATGGGTTCTCGACCAGATGGTATCGCATCTGCGAAGCGATGCCCGGAGCGCGCGGAAGGGCAGCACTGTGACAGCACCTCCCATCGTCAAGGAACGCGCATCGTCGAAGCGCACCGCTCTGACTGTGGTGCAAGCGCCGGAAAATTCGCCAGAGGACCCACCTGCCACCAAGACCCGCACGTCGGCAAGGCGCACCATGCAGGAGGAGGTTCACGTCAGCAAGACCCGCAGCTCGCAGAAGTGCACTGCCGAGGCCGAGGCAGCGAAGTCCAGCAAGAAGTGAGTCATACTGGAATAATAGTATATTATCCGCTGATCAAAAGTACTAGGCGACGGACGGCACACAAGTAAAGAGCCGTCGCCTGTGACTGATCAAACACGCATCTCAACATGCATCTTTTTCCCGCCTCGCGCGTCGCCTCTTATCTCATCTTGCCTCGATGCCTTCAAGATCTCGCCAACATTCGAATCAATGTCTTCTCAACGTTCAACACGCGGTTATCCTTCTATCGCGCGCTTCAACGCGCGGCTCTCCTTCGTCTCATCGTGCGCTTCAACGCGCGGCTCTCCTTCATCTCATCGCGCGCTTCAACGCGCGGCTCTCCTTCGTCTCATCGCGCGCTTCAACGTGCAGCTCTACGTCGTCTTGTCGCGCGTCTCAACACACGCTATCCTTGTATGCATCTCCTTTGATTGTTGCACATTGTTTGTGCCGTTTACAGTTTCAGTACACCTTTTCTAGTACCCATTTCTGCGTCGCCTCATGTCTGCTGGCCTGTCGAGCTCCCATCATGTCTCTAACTACGTAGTATTGAGAATAACATGTGTCGTCCCCGAGCCTTGCGAGTGATGTATGTCATGAATGCAGTTGAAAGCGGCAGAGATGTTGTAGGTGTGTCTGTCCATCTCGAAGTGGCTACAATAGCAGGTGACAGTATCTACACAGCACGACTTAGGGATAATTTCGCTCCGAGTTGCCAGCATCGTGGTAAATACTACATCGCCCGTGCTTTCGAATCATATGGGCATGGCACAAGTGATCACTGCGACGTCAATACAGGCCTACAACAATAGCCGGAATATTTACTGCAGGCCCTACAAAAGCAAAAGTATTTACTGCGCGCTTTCAGACCGTAAAGTAAGTATTGCTACAGGTCTAGAAGTCACCGGGAATATTTTCTGTAGCCCCTTAAAAACTAGAAGTAATTACTAAGTGCTCTCGGACCGCAAGCTGAAGTATTTACTGCGACGTAAATACAGACCTACAATGATACACGCAATATTTACTGCAACCCTACCGATGCAGAGGTAACTATTGAACCGCACCTGCGTGGCTGAAGTATTTACTGCGACGTAAATTCAGGCATACAACGATACGCGCAATATTTTACTGCAGGTCGAGAGATGCAGAAGTAATTAACCGCGTGCTATTGAACCGCACCTGCGGGGCTGAAGTATTTACGGCGAAGTAAATATACAGGCCTACAATGACACGCGAAATATTTACTGCAGGTCTAGAGGTGCAGAAGTAATTACCGCGTGCTATTGAACCGCACCTGCGGGGCTGAAGTATTTACGGCGAAGTAAATATACAGGCCTACAATGACACGCGAAATATTTACTGCAGGTCTAGAGGTGCAGAAGTAATTACCGCGTGCTATTGAACCGCACCTGCGGGGCTGAAGTATTTACGGCGAAGTAAATATACAGGCCTACAATGACACGCGAAATATTTACTGCAGGTCTAGAGGTGCAGAAGTAATTACCGCGTGCTATTGAACCGAACCTGCGGGGCTGAAGTATCTACTGCGACGGAAATTCAGTTCTACAACAATACGCGCAATATTTACTGCAGGTTGAGAGAGAAGTAATTACCGCGCGCTATTGAACCGTACTTGCGGGGCTGAAGTATTTACTGCAACGGAAATTCAGGCCTACAACAATACACGCAATATTTACTGCAGGTCGAGAGATGCAGAAGTAATTACCGCGCGCTATTGAACCGCACTGGAGTGGCTGAAGTATTTACGGCGAAGTAAATATACAGGCCTACAATGACACACGGAATATTTACTGCAGGCCTACAGAAGCAGAAGTAATTACTGTGCGCTGTTGAATTGTACTAGCATGGCCTACATCAGTACATAGTAAATACTACATAGCAGCTGGAGCAGGGATCTACCGCTGCATTGAACCGCCTGGAGTTGTAGTCACGCAGTAAAGTAATCGGACCAGCCACTATAGGTACTTTCATTTCGCTACTATTCCAGTCATATAGTTACCTTAACTACTGACACGGCTCCGCCCGCGCCCTCCAACCAGAAAACGATGGACGACTTCCTCAGCTCCCAGCCTCCCCGCGACGCCCCTCTCCCCGCACGCCAGGTCTCCACGACCCCTCCGCCAGGCGCCACGGTGTACCAGCGCCAACGTTCGTCGAGCAAGGAATGGAGCGACCACTTTGACCGCGAGACACCCCTCTCTCCCGTTCCTCATGACTAGTGATGACTCTGATAACCCCCGACAGCTCGGCATATGGCAGCAAAACCTCAACAAATCACGCATCGCGCAGCACCACCTCGTTAATTTAGGTAAGTTACGGGAATTTGACGTGCTAGCTATACAGGAACCGTACATCAAGAGCGATTCGCACACGTACGCGGTGGCACCCTGGCGCGTCGTCTACCCATCCACTCATTCCTCTGACCCTTCCGCAACCCGCGCTCTCTTCCTCGTCCGTGACAACCTTGACACAAACTCCTGGCAGCAACTCGACTTCCCCTCCGGAGACGTGTGCGTTATCCAGCTCACAGGTGCATGGGGCCAACTAACACTGTTCAATGTGTACAACCCGGGCGATCACGACGACACCATCTCGGCCCTTGCGTCATTCTGTCGGCAACATCACGTCACGATATACGGCGACGGCTCCCCGTGTTTCCACGTCATCTGGCTCGGAGACTTCAATCGCCACCATCCCAGCTGGGACCGACCGGAGGACGACCGACTCTTCACTCCGCGCGCCACGGCAGCCGCTGAACACCTCATCGACATTGTCTCGGGGCTGAACATGGACATGGCGCTCCCCGCTGGTATCCCGACTCATCAGCACAACGTAACGAAGAAATGGTCGCGCCTCGACCAGGTCTTTTACACGGAACACACGTACGATCACCTTCTTGCCTGTGAGACGCTGCCAGCTTTGCAGGGTCCGGGCACGGATCATGTGCCGATATCGACGAAGATCGACCTCTGCATCCCACAACGCGAAGCACCAACGCCCCCCAACTTCCGCGACGTCGACTGGGACGAGTTTCGGAAGGCCCTGCGCGCTGAACTTGCCACGACTGGAGCGCCTCGTATCATCAGCAGCGTCCAGGAGTTTGATGATGTTTGTCTAAAGGTGACGTCCGCTGTGCAACACGTCATCAAGCAGCATGTCCCCTGCACTCAGTTATCTGTTTTCTCCAGACGCTGGTGGTCCAAGGAACTCACGCTCATGCGGCGCCTCGAGCGCAGGGCGCGGCGCGAATCTTACAAATTTCGTTACCTCCCTGATCACCCCTCGCACACAGCGTATGCACTCGAAAAGCGCGACTACGGCGCTGCCATCGAACGGGCCAAACGGCTGCACTTTCAGGACTGGTTGGAGAAGGCAACTGACCCGGACCTCTGGACCGCTAATAGGTATATATCGCGCCCAGCAGGCGATGGTGGTCGCACGCGCATCCCCTCCTTGAACACCGTTGACGGCGGAGGTAACGCGACCGTAGTGGCTAACAACAGTGACAAGAGCGAAGCCCTCGCCCGCGCTTTTTTCCCCTCGGCGCCGGCCGTGTCAGGCGTCCCCGCCGACTTCGACTACCCGGACGCGGTATGCTCCCTCCCCAGCATCACCCGCGAGCAGATTAGGCAGCACGCGGCTCGTCTCAGCCCCTATAAGGCCCCCGGACCGGACGGCATTCCCAACGTCGTGCTCACGAAGTGCATCGATGAGCTGGTTGAGTCTTTGTATTTCATCTTTCGGGCCGTCTTTCACCTCAGGACTTATTACGGCCCCTGGCGCACATTCACCACTGTCGTCCTTCGCAAGCCTGGCAAGCCCAGATATGATGTGCCGAAAGCCTACCGTCCCATTGCCCTCCTCAACACGACGAGCAAGCTGCTGACCTTGATAGTGGCCGAACAGCTGACCTCTATCGGTGAACGTCACTCGCTACTGCCGCCCACACACTTCGGCGGACGACCGGGTCGCACCACTACCGACGCCATGCACCTGTTGGTACAGAGAATCAAGAACTCCTGGCGCCAGGGTAGGGTGGTGTCGGCGCTATTCCTGGACATCGAAGGTGCGTTCCCCAACGCAGTCACTGACCGGCTCCTGCACAACATGCGCGCGCGCCGCGTGCCCGAAGCACTCATTGATTTCGTTCAGAGGATGCTCACAAACAGGCGGACCACCATGCGCTTCGACGATTTCACATCTGGCGTCATTGACATTGACAACGGCATCGGGCAGGGCGACCCGCTCTCCATGGCGCTCTATTTGTACTACAACGCCGGCCTCCTCGACATCCCACGCAATCGCAACGAGGCCGCTATGGCCTTCGTCGATGACGCCATTATTTTCGCAGTCGGGGAAGATTTCGAGGAGACGCACGCAATCCTGCGCAACATGATGACGCGTGCGGACGGCGCCATCGAGTGGTCGCTCGCTCACAATTCGCGATTTGAATTTAGCAAGCTGGCACTCGTTGACTTCTCCACCCCACAGAGTACCAAGTCACGCACACCGTTGGTCCTCCCCACGTACACCGTCCAACCGTCGTCCTCTACCAAGTACCTTGGGGTCATCCTCGATCAACACCTCAACTGGGCTGCGCAGACGCAGCTCGCTATCCGCAAAGGCACGCAGTGGACAAACCAACTCAGACGCCTCGCAACTTCCGCGCACGGGCTGACGCCAGCCTACACACGTCGCCTTTACATTGCCGTTGCCATCCCCAAGATGTTATATGCGGCCGACGTTTGGTGCACCCCCGCACACGGACAAGGTACCCGCAAGAAGGGCTCGATCACGGCCATTCGCTCGCTTGCACGAGTGCAACGGATCGGCACAATCGCCATCACCGGTGGTCTCCGCTCATCGCCCACCGACGCTCTCGACGCTCACGCACATATCTTGCCGATGGAGCTCGCGGTCGACAAGGCCTGTCACCGCGCCGCCACCCGTCTCTGCACGCTCCCCGATTCACACCCACTCTCTTCGCTGGTCAAGCGTTGCGCAGCTCGATATGTCCAAGCCCACCGCTCGCCGCTTCATCACTTGTTCCACATCTTCGACCTTCATCCCGCGGCCACCGAGACAATCCCTGCCGTTCGCGGTCAGCCGGGCATGGCGCTGCCCTTCACCGTACACATTGACGCCTCGCGTCAGGCTGCTATCGACACCGACGGCGGTGCGCGGGAGTATATCCGCGTTTACTCTGATGGATCCGCATGCGAAGGGAAAGTGGGCGCGGCGGCAGTCCTGCTGCGCGACGGCCGTCGACCGCGGGTACTGCGCTACCACCTGGGTAAAGTAACTGACCACACAGTTTACGAGGCTGAGTATGTCGGCCTTCTGCTGGCCGCGGAGCTGCTTCGCACTGAGGTAGATGCGCATCGCTCGACAGCCATCAGTGTTGATAATCAAGCTACGCTTCGCGCACTGCAAACGCGCACCTCTAAACCAGGGCAGTATCTAGCTACCGCGTTCACTGCTGCAGTAACGTCGCTGAGAAAATCCCGCAGGCGCGGGTACACGCTCACCCTCCGCTGGGTGCCCGGACATGAAAATGTTGAAGGCAATGAACTCGCCGACGTGGAAGCCAAAGCAGCCGCAGCCGGCGCCTCCAGTCCCCGCCGTCTCCTCCCGGCAATCCTGCACGACAGACTCCCTCGCAGCGCATCTGCAATTTGCCAGGAACATCACGCATCGCTCAACCGTCGCTGGGCGGAAGCTTGGAAAGCTTCACCTCGGTTCACTCGCTACACGCGCATTGACCCCTCAATGCCGTCCAACCGATTCCTCAAGCTCATCGACAACCCACAAATCACGCGTGCACACAGTAGCATCATGTTCCAGCTCCGCACTGGTCACATCCCCCTCAACAAGCACCTGCACCGCATAGGGAAGGTCGACTCTCCGCGCTGTCCGTCGTGTCGCCACGCATCTGAAGACGTCCGACACTTCCTCCTTGACTGCCGCGCTCACCGTCATGAACGCTGGATCTTGCAGCACCAGTGGCGTCGAAAGGCGCAAGACCTCAGCTTCCTCCTCGCCTCCCCAAAGGCCCTCATCTCCGTGCTCCGTTATGTACAGGCGACGGGCCGCTTCAGGCAATATGGTGAGCTCAACCTACGTCCCGACGAGTAGACCCGCTGCTTGGTTGTTTTGTTTCTCAGTGCGCACTGTGTGCCCTCGGCGCGTCCGCACACCCGTGTTGCTAAGTCGCCCGCGACCGCATACGCCACTTGGCGTCGTCAAGATGCGCGCGCACGCGCCCTCGCATGATCGTAGGCCGGGTAGGGGAAGGAATTGCGCGAGATCGGAGGCTTTTTCCCCACCGGGGTTTTTTCCGCCCTGATCGATGACCGTCGGTAGGGCTCTCAGGAAGCGGGAATGGGTCAAGTGGTCGGGTTGCAGCTGGTCTATACTATACAATCACCGTCCCTCTTCACATGCCCCCCTTCCGCTCAGCCTCGTCGTCTCCACTCGCCATTCACTTCCATCACTCCACCTTCACGCCTCTCTCACATCACGTCGCCCCCTCCATGCCTCGTACATCCGGTGTTTGTCATCCCTTCCCTCGAGCCAAGGCGCCCTCGCTCCGTTCTTGCCTCTTCACGGGCGAGCGCGGTGCGGGGGGCCCACGAGTAGCGATGTCTCGCATGGGGCCACGTGCCCCGAGTTGACAATAAATATGATTCCAAAAAAAAAAAAAAAGGACACAGATGTACGCGGGAGGGAGAAAAGTGACGGAAAAGAAAGCGGTGATTCCTCCGAACTTCAAGGGCGCCTCGCCGTACTTGAAGACGGCGTGGGGGGTATATGACGCGAGCCGAAGAGACAAGTGGGTACATAGGTAGGCAGCATAATATGATAAAGAGAGTCGGGAGGGGTACTTACCGCGATAGAGTGAAATGGCAATGTGAGTGGTAAGAGGCAAGGGCAATGTCGTCGACACTGAGGCTGCGCGGCGGCTCGCCGGGCGGGCGGTACCCGCTCGCTTAGTCACGGTCGGAGCCGGAAGCACCCTGCCCTCGCGCGCCCGCATATCATACACAACCCCCCGCTACTTATGTCGCTGAATGGGACGCCTGCAAGCTGTCATCCAATCATTCAATGTCATTGTATCCCCGCCAGAACCCATCGGGCTCTTCGCTGGCCATGTGCTGGCCGCCGCGGCGCCACGTGTACAGGCGAGAACGTCGTCCTGGAGAAAACAGCGAGAACTGACTTCACCATTTGTCGCATAGGCACCGTAGGAGCGTCTTGTACTTCAATTCACTCCAGAAGACATGTCTACAGTTAGCTGACATCGCGTCCCGGACATGCTGTGCCAGCAGTGCACATGCGATGTAACCCAGGTCCGTCGACGTTTCACTGCTTTCAGCCTCTCCTTTTAACCCCTTCTCAGAACGCGGCGCGCCGCCGTACGACACTACTCCCGTGACCCTTTCGCCGTAGCCCTTCAAGTCAGGTCTTCGCCGACGCCATGACACTCGAGTTTTCCTGGGGCAGCGTCATCGGTGCCGGCTTATTTC
The DNA here is from genome assembly GCA_019915035.1 of Auriscalpium orientale. Taxonomy (NCBI): domain Eukaryota; kingdom Fungi; phylum Basidiomycota; class Agaricomycetes; order Russulales; family Auriscalpiaceae; genus Auriscalpium; species Auriscalpium orientale. The sequence continues at coordinate 240,100 of JAHLMH010000019.1, forward strand.
GCAATACCTCCCCCGATGCCCTCGACCCCACCCTCTCCGCCTGGCTCGCCAACATGCAGCGCCTCGCGGCCCTCGTCGAGCGCCTCCACGCACTCGCACTCGCCGGCCCGCAACAGCAGCAGCGGGACCTTCTACAACAGGTCGCTGTGCTCCGCGCAATGCTCAAGAAGCAGCAGGCGCACTGCATAGCATTTCTGCAGCTCGCGCAGGAGTACGCGGACCGGTACCTGCGCGACATCTCCGCGGACATCCAGGCGCAGCACGCGCTGCTCGGTGTGTTGGAGCGCAGGTTGGGGGCGGCGCGCGAGCTACACTCAAAGGTAGCTGCGCTGCGGAGGTCGTTTGAGGAGGGGACGTGTAGTGGATTGAAAGACATTTGCGCTATTGGTACGTCGCATTTGACTCCACCTATATGTGCAGTCGACTGAGTGGCATTGGCGTCGCAGCGACGAAGATGCCGTTTCCCGAAGACGAGGGGTTATTTGAGGAGCTGGAGCGTCTTCTGCGCACTATCCGTACCGCGTTTAAGCATCTCGACAGGTTCTGGATGGGAGAGGTTGGGCGTGTCTCCCGTGCTCTCAGCAAGCGTTGTGTTGAGCAGGAGGACGTCGAGCGATGGACGGAAGCGGAGCAAGGACTTCAGAAGGCGCTATCTTTTTGGGATGTGCGTGTTGACGTGTATCTCGCCCCAAGCATTGCTGACCGTCGATATCTAGGCATCTCCGCTACAGGAAGAACCGGATACCGTTCCTCCTACCTCTAAAACGTCTGACGTATGTATGCCAACCATCCACCTCAGCGCGTATCTTGACTCCCTCCCCAGCGCGACCCCGGTACCACTGCCACCGTCGTTGTCCCCGCGCTGTTTGCAGCCCAGTCAACCCTCACATCCATGCGCACATGTGTCGCGATGTCACTCCTCACACGGACGCAGACCGTCGCGTTCTTCAAGGCCTCCGCGAATCTTCGCTCCAACGAGCTCGGCTGCTTCACAGTGCTCAAGGCGTGCGCTCGGTACGGAGAAACTGTCGTGGCGAGCTGCGCGGCGTTGTTGCGCATGCGGCCATATGCGCGCGTCGCGGACGCCGTAGGCGAGATGAAGGAAAGAGCGCGAGGCATCGTGGAGTCGCGCGCCGTCGAAGTTGTCCCTGCGACGACAACGGGTGCGTTGCGGCTGCACTGCTTATTATCAGTGGACTAAATTATTTCCCGGTTCATTTGCAGGTGGCAAGGCCTACCGAAGGGCGCTTTCACAGGCCCTTGCAGTCGCGTGCAAGGTGGATTCGGCATGGCGCAGCGTAGTCGCCCGGCGAGGTACCGTTTTTGCGATTCTGCTGGGTACGAACACGCCGCGTACGGGGCTGTCGCTGAAGCAGCTCGGCCGCCTCCTGCGATCATGGACGAGAGAGCGTGGGGCTCTGGGCGTGGCCTTGCAGAGAGTGTCCATGTTAGTCGTGGACAGCTAATTCATCCACTGCGCTTTCATCCCGCTCTCCTGCAAAGTCGGCCCTGGGCGAGTCACATTCATGTCATGGAACGTGGGTCTCCTCGCATTTTGGACAAGTTCCGGCCCATTCCCAAGGCCTTGAGCAGGTGCTTCGGGACACGTCGTCGCCACGGCAGCCTGTGTGGACGAGTTTTAAATGAGGTCGTTGGATATTCAGCCGTCTTTTATTGCTAGGCTACCTTACCTCGCCGCACGCACAGGCGGGCATGACACATGGAACAGGCCACCTCAACCAATTTCCTCCCCTCCTCATTCCCCACGACTTCCGCTCCGCATCCCGCTATAGGTCTACGGTCCGTACTCCTGGGCGAGCAGCAGGGTTGCTATACAGCGTGCTTGCTGTGTCTTGAGCAATGCGCGCAGCAGGGCGACCTGTTGTTAGAGCGCGCGCTGCTGCTGTTGCCACGGCTACGGCGGAGGAGGGCCGGGTGCGCGCCGTGACTAAGCGACGGTGACGTAAGCAAATGCCGGCTACGGCCCGCGCGCCTCCGAGTCGGACAAGTTTTCTCAACTGTTTTGCCCCCTCGCTCTTTCTCTCGTCGTACAATACGTGGATTAATCACTCCATTGCGCCAGGTAATACCTACTGCTCCCGTTAATCTTTCACCAACTAACCTACAGACTTCTTCTTCATCCCATATCCCAGCCACTTTTCTCTGTACGTGACGCTCCTTTTCTTCTCATCGCTTGCTTAACACCGCCGAACCTGTCCAGGCCACTGTTCCACCATATGCCATTCTGTGCCCATGGACCAACCCGACATCCTCGATATATCTCCTTCTATGCCCATGGACCCTGAGTCCGTGTTCCAGCGCGCCGTCGTACGAGCCGCCGAGCTGCACGAAGAGAAGAGCTACCGCTCCGACGGTATCTATACACGCGTCTTCACTCTCGGAGACTACGACGACTCCGATGCCTCGTACCGCAACCTAGTAGTCAAGTACACCGACCACGTAACCTTGGAGGCTGAAAGCGTGGCACTCAAGCTCCTATACGCCCTCGCCTGCAAAGACGGGGACGCAGCACCGCACGTGCCCCAGGTAGTCCAGTACTTCTATCGCCCATCTAGCTTGGGGTACATCGTTATGAAGCGCATCGAGCTGTGTACGGTCCCGGACGACGAGCTCTTCACCAAGGCGGCCGAGGCGGTCCTGTGGCTGCGCGCGCAGCGCGCGCCCCCCATGGAAGTATTCGGCTCCCTTGGCGGGTCATATGCCCGCCACACCATCTTCAAATACGGCAAGGCACCCTTGAAGTTCAGACGAGTTGCCGCGGCGCAGCGGTACTTTAACACGGTGCGCCTTTTCTGCCATTTTTCATTCCTCGCGCGCATATCGTTCCTCGCAGCTGACTCATTCCAACCCGCAGGTTGTCAATATTGTCCGGATCCAGCGGCGCACAATCGCCGATGTGTCTTTCGAGGGCGAGGAAGTGGTCCTAACCCAGTCCGACATGCACGCAAGCAACTTCGGCGTCAGCACCGACGGGCGCCCCGTTATCTTCGACGCCGCCACCATCCAGGCGCTGCCCGAGTCGCTCGCCGACTTCACCCTGCTCCGCACTACACCCTTTGCCACGGCCGTGTCAAAACTCGTGTTCGGCGACGAGAGGGCTGCCCGTTTAGCGTCGCCGAACATAGCGTCTCTAGTCGAGGTGAGAAGGCTCCTAGTTATGGCCGCTGACGCTAGTATGAGTACGTTTGGCTTCCGGTCTCTGTCTGGCTTTGCCGTGTTGATGTAACCCCTCTAGATGTCGATGACGATGGCAACCCTAGGCCTAGCGTCGTTGAATATCCTAGAGCTGTTACTCGTCTGGCAGAGTCTAACAAGTATCGCGGATTTTAGATCCGCGCTTGAAAGATTCGTTACGGTGGTCGTACGCCCGCCTCTAGCACTCATCTTCACTTTCATACTAACGCCAAAGATTCAGTGATGAAGTCCGGCGCGTCCTTCACTCAGCAGTATCAGGCGCCTCCAGCTCATCTCGCACTGGCCATGCTTGAATTCCACCAGCGACTCGCCGTCTGTCCGTGGGGACCCCAGACGATATGGTGAAAGCGTACGAATTGTCCGACGAACGTAGCCTGGAGAAGAAACGGGCTCGGCTCCATGTGTTCATGACACACGGTGTGGACGATTCGGATTTTCTAGCAGGTTGATGTATCCAGGATCGTAAATGTATATTTTGGACGTAGTTCCACGCCTAAAATACTTCGAAAATGGTTCTCCCGTGGGCCATTGCAAACCCCATCCACGCCCACTCGCCTGTGTAGTAAACAGTTCGGGCCTCTAGCATCATCGTCACAAATACCGCGGACATCAGTGCAACTCAGAAGCAAAAAATAATAGCACTATCAACTCACGGATGCGCAACGCGATTTAAGCTTTGAACCACTGCTGAGGTATGGACTCGGCACTTAGAGCTTCATCTGTGAGCGCGTGGAGCCTCAGATAACCTCTCAGAATGTGGAGATGAGAAACATACCTTCTACCTCGCGAGGTGGGAGCGCGCTGGCATGTGCGAGCTGTATGAAGGCGACTAGAGCGAGGACGAAGGGCGCAAAGAGCTGCATGATGTTCTGTTTCAGCCCTGCGCGTTGAGAGCGACTCCTTATAATCCCACAAGTCGCCGTCGTGCAAGGCGCATCCGGGCAGGTCCGACAGATGCCAACTTGAAGAGACGTCGTCGCCGGGATCAGTGCCAAGTTGAGTTCGAGCACGAGGAGTTGCGCTGTTCAGCGCTGGTCGCGAGGCCTGGGGCTGTCCTCTCCAGCTCGGAAAGACACCTGCGCATTGTAGCTCCCTGGTACAGATGGCGGCGCTCGCCTTGAAAGGTGACCGCGGGCGGTGTTCAATGTTGGCCTCGCATTCTGCGAGAGTAACGGGAGAACGAGCTTACTGCCAGAAGCATCACAATCTGTGTCTTCCAAGGATATTGATTACATAGATCGCGTACTAGTCTGAGGTTTGCTGAAAGAGTCGTCGCGAAGAGAAACGGAGTCGTGACTGAACTCGGTCTAGCCCTCGGTGACACTATGTGACAGGTTTGTCATCGAGGTCACAGTGATACGTGCGTGACGCGTGACACCGCATCTTCACCCTCCCGAGTCTTCATCGACGCGACCGGAACGAGAACGACCTCTAAGCCAGGTATCGCATCTGCCAACCGCTCACAGTCTGACAGAAATTTCATCAGAATCACAGACTGCAGCAGATGTCCTTTGTGGCGTCCAGCCGCCAGTAGCTGCTGGCAGAGAGATCAGTCAACCTGAAAGCGCCTAAGGCATACTCGAAACAGTGCGTTCATTCCCTTTTCTCAGTTGAAGTCAAGCTTTCACTCGTCGCATCCGCAGTAGCAATAACACCCGGTCAAAGCTCCGTGGCGGTGCCTCCCATGCGGCCCATCTGCTTCTGATGTCCCCGCATCAAGTTCCCTACCTGCTTGGCTGGGATACTCGGTAAAACAATCATCCGTCTGCTCGGAATACAATTGCGGCGCGCACATGGGAAATGGAGGCAGCATCTACCCCATTCTGCCCATGCGCGGCGGTCGGGCGCGCGTTCCATTTACTGCGACGGATAAGCTCCTGCATCACCGCCCGTGTACCCGTGCGCCCCGATCGCACATTTTTGGTCTACTGAAGCCGGCTTGCCAGCACAATAATCCTCCGTATTCTGGGCTCGCACGAACTCAATTTTGACAGTCTTCTGCCGAGATACACGGTCATTCTCACTTGGGCGGCATGAACCCAGACCCCAGCGCTCAAACAACTGATGCTATGATGGATCTGTCGCCGGCTTCGTCGTGGTCTCACGGCGTCAGATGACTCGCTGCACCTCCACTTGAGCCTTACTAGTAGCCTCGCACAGCTTGAAGCTTGAGCTTGAATCTCGAAGCTTGACTATCGAAGACATCTTGTTCCTGCTCGTCTACTCTCCCGTTCCCCAGAGGTCCATCTTTTCCAATGTCTCTCCCTCGTGTACCCTACACATCGCAATACTCCACTCTTCCCCAGGATGACTCCGACAAAAGAGAAAGCCTAGACGAGGAGCGCGATGCCCTAGACTGTACGCCGACCCTCTCTCCCTACCCTTGCTCCACTGACCCGTATACCTTCCGACCACCAGTGCTGTCTCCATCCCCCAAACGCGCCGGCGCCATCGCGCACTGGCCCACAGTCATCCTACTAGCCTGCACGCTGATCGACGCATTCGCCATCATCTACCTCGGTGCGGTCCTTTCCCGCCCGGAGCTGGCCACCGCACGCCTTCCCCCGCTCAAGGTCAAGAGCCCCTACATCAACTTTGACAAGATCTACGGCAACGGGACGCGCCCGACGACGCGCTACGCGCCGATCCCGAACCGCGCGCGCACGATAGGGTGGACGTCGACGGCGAAGCCGCGCGAGGTGCTGCGCGACGACCGTGAGTACCTCACGGTTGTCAACGGCAATGTCCCGCCCGAGGGCATGCGGGTCTGGGTAACGCCGCAGGTGAGCTTTGTCTCCGCGGAGGGTGTATCAGGATCTGACGCGCTTTGGGGATAGGTGTCGACAGTCGTGCAGTTCCGCGCGATCGACTACGGGATGGAGAACTGCACGCTCGTCGTGGACTTCCCTCCTGCGCCGCCCGCGCTGACGCTCGACGTCTGGCGGCTCGACGCCCCGGCGCGGCTCGACATGCGGTCGCTGACGTATTCCTCGCGCCCTCGCCGAGCAGAGTTGGTCGGCTCCGTCACACGGCACGCATCCGCCTCGGCCTCCCTCTCCGAACGCCACCTTGGGGGCAAGACCGTCCTGCCGCCGTTCGACTGCCTCTCGGGATCGTATCACACGTTCGAGATGGCGTGCGCCGCGGGCTCTGACTGCAATGTCGATTTTCTCATGTCCGGTGCGAATAATGACGAACTCGGTGCGTGTCTGTTGTTTTCTTGTCCATCATGAGCGCGTTCTCACTCGATGATGGGCAGAGATCTACATGCTGCAGCACCAGACGATATGATGGTTGGCCAGGATGTCGCATGTAATATTACCTCTGTGGTAAATACGAGATAGACGTGCCTTCGTGGCTTCTTGGACCTGAGATCGAAGCTGGGCGATGGTGCCTGCGAGTCATGGGGCTGCGCTCCTTTGAACTTTGGCTCGCAGTCTGCCGTGTTCTTCGTGCGACCATGGGCTGCCAACGACGAAGCACTACGGACAATTTTCTTCTTCCCACCACATGTGACGACCACCCAAGCCATGCGATTCTCCCAAGCAAGACATATAGAGCAACTACACGTGGATAAGTAAGTACACAGCCCAAACGCATCTGCATCAACCCCATGGCGCCCCGGCGCCGACAATCTCCACCATCTGCACCTAGACATTCATATCACCAGAGTCGGTACCCTTTTTACCCAGGAAGGACACTGAGCGGTCCGTCGAGAAGGCAGACGCGCCAAGTACGTTCGTCCGTCTCCGGTCATCGACGTCTGTGTCGTCTGAGCTGCTCCCAGACTTTTCGGCGCCAGCGGGCGAGGGCCCTGGTGCGAACACTAGGGACTGAGAGAATTGCGCCCCTGTGTCCTTCGTCCAGCCACGGCCCATGGCCACTCGCAGGATGATCATCTGCGGCGATAGTGACTGAATAGGCATTGCGACGAGCGCGGAAGAAGCAAGAGAACGCAGGCAATCAGGGCGCGAAGAAAGGGGAGGTGGAGGGAAGGACGCACGCAGAACATGCCCCAGACGAACGCGAACGCGAGGTCGAACTCGTCGTTTTTCGCGTATGTCACGATGAGGCCGATGCCAATCACGCTGAACGGCATCGCGGACTCGATGAGGATCGCGATGATGCTCGTGTACATCTCCGCGAGCTCCGGCGCGCGCGAGGCGTGGATCGCGCGGCGCATGTACAGCAGCCGCCCGCAGATGAGCGAGGTAACGACGATGTTGACGCTGACGGACAGCGAGACCCAGGGCACGCCGAGCTGTGCGGTGTGCCCGTCGAAAAGGAACGCATTCGGCAGCGCGCTCTGCACGACGGTCAGGATGACCATCACTGCGCGGAAACAAATGAGGTGGATCGCGGACGGGTGAATTGTACTGGGGCTTACCGGAGGAGGCGAGATACATGAGGACGGGGAATACGATGACCCACCACTGCGAGTTCCATATCATGTAGGCGCGGTAGACCTAAACCCACTGCAGTCAGTACACAACGCATAGAATACAACGAGCAGACAAACCAGAAGGCCGTCGCCCATGATGTTCGCGACCGCATCCGCCGACGACCCGAAAACATTGACCCACGAGGCCGACGTTGAGCCGAAGTACCCCAGCGGCCCGCCCGGCCCGCCCACGAAGTTCCGGTGGTCGATCCACATGCGCTGGCCTGCGAGGCCGTCCGTAGTCACCGCGATGGTGACAAGCGAGAGCAGGATCCCGCCATACACGACGTAGAGCTTGCGCCCACGGGTCTCGCGGCTCGAGCGCCCCCAGAGGCAGTACACCGCCGCGAAGAATGTAAAGATTTCGATCCCTGCGCGCGTGTAGCCCATCAGTAATGTACCGGGTCTCATGGTGGCGGCGACTTACCATAGAGGATGCCGCGGAAGAAGTTCCCGATGTAGATGGACCGTTCAAAGGGAACGTCGATGGGGGCGGTGTTCGGGGCGACGACACTCGACATGACTGCGGGGCGGCGCTGAGCTGCTGGTCTTCAGTCGCGCGAAGGACAGCCCATATATCAGGACCCACAGAAGCCTTATCTCGCAACCCGCCGTCGTTCCAGCGCGCCTGTCGTCGCGAGGCACTCGCCCTTTTTCGAGGACGATGCGGAGGAGATAATGCATGTCAATATGCCTGCCTCGGGCCCATCACGCGGTGCGACACCTAAGACTCCGAAGAGCGGAGCGTGGAACCCGTGGTATTTGATGGGTCTGGCAGGCCTGGGAAGGCGCTGGCAGAGCGGAGGGGAATCCGCCGCTGGGCGAGGAATGCGCGCCAGAGATCATTGATCAGGCTTCGTGCCCTCGTGGAACTATTTGACGGAAGTCGGCGGGCAGGCGCCCGCAAGGCGTATTGATCCCAGAATGCATACTCAGACGGCATCGCAGCGGACGGGGACTGGCACGATGCTCCTGCTCGTCGTAGCGAGCATCGTGTCCGTCGTTTGGACAGCGCACCTCATCGCATTTATCGGCAGCCTCGACCTCGCCGCCCTGCGCCCGCAGAAACCGCTCCCTGCCTATTGTGAGTACGCACGCTGACAATCCAAATACAGCACTCACTTCTGTTGCAGCGATGGAAGGGGACGATGTCCCCTCGCACCTGCCTCGGCGGCCCGCACACTCGCAGGGCGTCCAGCTCCTCGAGGAGGAGAGCGTGCACTATGCGCTCACCGACCCCGAGGCGGCCAACGAGTGGCAGCACTATCTCCCGCCCGGCGCCGGCACAGTGCGCTATGGGCCTCACCAGCGCGCGTTCGGCATTGCGATGTACCACGAAATCCACTGCCTGCGCTACATGCGCGGCGAGTACGCGAGCCCCGCGCAGCCCGACTACAAGCACATCCAGCACTGTCTCAGCCTGCTGCGCAATGCGATCCTATGCCAGGCGGACGTGACGCTCGAGCCAGGCGACTTTACGCAGAGGAACTACACGGTGGAGCGTGTAGGCGTTGCGCACGAGTGCGGCAACTGGGAGGCGGTGTATGACGATATGACCCGGAGCTGGATCGACTGGTGGGTGTACGCGAAGGCAAACGGCATATCTTGTGAGTCCAATCCGTTGTCGGCATGTCAGGAAACTGATGCGGTCACGCCGGACAGTGTCTGACTTGATAGCTGAGGCTGAGGCACGCGAACAGGCAGCATCGTAAATAGCAGTTTTTGTCATTGAGTGCCTAGACAGAGCAAAGATAGATCGAACTAAACTGAGTGAACGTGAGCAACGGCGGAGAATAGCAACCTGAACGCGTACCCTGCCCACCCTTCCTACGCCAGGGAGAGCGCATACTCTCTCTGATTCTTCTCCACTTCCGCATACACCTTTTCCCAGTCCTTGCACACGTGCATGTCGGGCGCCGGATGCGGCTTGGGATGTCCTACAAGCGGGAGCAGCGTGGTGTCCAGCCTGCACAGCGCCATCTGGCGCAGGTAATTGAGGCAGTGGCGCGTGAGCTCCTCCCCTTTGGCGATGTACGTTGCGTTCGGCGAGTGCGTGCGCACGAGCTCGTGGCGGTAGATGCCGAGACAGCGGAGCTGGTGGAACATGGAGATGCTGTATGGGCGACGATGGGGACCCAGGTGGAGAGTGCCGTGGTCAGGGAAGAGCGAGTGCCATTCAGCGTTGGAGGTCGATCCGTAGACCTCGTAGTGGACGGTCTCTTCAGACGGCATAATGACGGTATCCAGCTCGCCGATGTCCCATCTTCGCGGCGTGTCGTCGCCAAGAGCGACTGTAATCTACAGCGTCAGTGTGCGCACGTATCGCCATACGAAGGCGACGTACAGTCCAAGGACGCCTCGGTATGGGCCGGATACAGCCTCTGTCGCATCCACCAGATGCCGAGCGATTTCAAGACGATAAGCGCGATGAGAAGGAGTGTGCGCCGCTGGTTTGTCGGCTTCGAATGCATGATGCGGTGTGCTCCTGGACAGGGAGAGGGGTCTTCACGTACTGCAGATTCTATACGAAGCTGCTAGGGTTTAGTCAGACGTCGTTTGATAGATGAGAACGGCCAGCGCGGATGGGCGCTGTTAACACGGGGAAGACTGTCCTTGTGGTTCTGCGCCTTCTCATCATTCCATCAGCATGATGGAAATCCGGAGCTTAAGCTTGAAAGGAGCTTGTCGCAAGGTAGCCTGAGGAGCGGTCAGACCGGCGACGCAGAGGCCCAAAACGTCCGCCAGCGCCAAGAGTGGTGCATCAGGCTTTCTCGTAGATTCTTGAGGTAGATATAGATGAGAGGCAAGAGGATTTCCAGCCTTTGTTGCCTCGCAGCAGGTGAGGAGGACGGAGTCGATGTCGGTGTCGAGGGCCGAGGCGAGCGACGGTCGACGAGCGGGAGACGTGGCGGAAGCGTGAGAATTGCCAACGGAAACGGCCGCTTCGTCTGTGACCGAGTCAAGTTGAACCACGCCATGCCATCGAATTCCTCAATGATCACTACAAATGTATCCTTCATATCCCTACATCAGAAGAGGCGCAACCACGCCAGATAGCGCTCGCATATGAGGCTGGAATGATAAGTAGCCAGCCGACTACTTAGGCTTCGGCTTCTCTCGCTCCCTTTTTATCTCGGAAGAAATTGCCCAAGCGCTGCTCGACCTCATCGCCATGTCTACCGGTATCGTCCGCCGAGTTGAACGACTCACAGGAAAGTTTCTCTCGTCTTAATTCCAGCCACGCCGCTCATACGCGCCGGTCTATTGCAGATGCCCAAGTCGACGAAGCTGTCGCGCTGTGCCTGAAGGCATACGACGGCGGTATGTGGCCGTCAAACTTTCTCCGGCCGTTATGATTGAACCCTTCTCACGAATTAGACATCGCCAACAATATCCTCACTGGCGGCGACCCTGCCCTGTCCGACCCCGCCTGGCGCGCGCTCGTGCGCGCTGGAAATCACAGTGGCGTCGTCTTTGTGGCGTCGTCTGACGGCTCTGACGAAATCCAGTCCATCGGGATATGGTTTCCACCTGGCGAGACCGTATTTTCGACGTGAGTTTTGGAGATCTTGGCTTTGCATGTGCTGATATGTAATGGTCAACAGCCCAGAGCAGCGCGAGCTCGGATTCCTTGACTTCATCAACGCGATGCCACCTGCGCATCGCGATTGGTTCTTGAACGACGTCAGTTCGCGGTTGCTCTGATTTCTCCCGGGGCCTTTGATTTGACTCGATTTTTCCAGTATTCGCGCAAAACCCGTGAATTCAAGCTGCGCGTCCTCGGCGAGAACGTACGTTCATTGTCTTTGAGCGTAAACTCTTGACTGATAGCTCCATCACAGACAGAGCGCGATGCGTGGTACGCTAATCTCATTGCGACGCTTCCCAAGTACCAGGGACGTGGGCTTGCGTCTGAGATCCTCAATACCGCTTGCCAGATCGTACGTCGCCGTCTATGCTGTGCACCCGGCTGCTCCCACCCACCTCTTTCAGGCCGCAGACGACAACAAGAATGTTGTGCTTGGAACACAGACCGAGGAGAACGTATGTCTCATGTCATCTCATCGCAATGATGCTGATGCATAGCCTTTCTGCCCGTCTAGGCTGTATTCTACCGCAATCGTGGGTTCACGGAGGTAGGGCGCATGGACGAGCCTACGCCATTCGGCATCTTCACAGGAAACATGTTCATTCGCAAGCCGCCCTCGGCGTGATGCGGCTCTTTATCTGTACGCTACCGCGCACTCCTTATGCCGGTGGTTAGTCCACCCCCTGCCGAATGAAATGGTGACGACAACGTCTTGTCGTGCGTCTGACAGATCTTTTCCTGCGGTCCAATCTCTCGCACGTGGTATCCTTGCTTCTCTTTATCGCTGATTGATTCCATCAGACAAGCCGGCGGGAGCAGTAAGTACCTGCCCCTCGCAATGAAGTCTTGAATATTGCCCGTCGTCAATCGCCGTGCCTGTGAGGTCGGCGGCGGCCCTGGGCCTGAGGTTTGACGTGATACCATCGTGGCGTGTCGCGCTGCTCCGATGTTCCGCAGCATGATCTCGCAGATGTCGATGTCTCTGGAATCGACGTGGTTTTTCATGTCGGTCGGCTATGTGAACGCGTGGGTATAGTTCCCGAAGGTCAGATGCTCTCGGCTTCCTTGATGTGAGTCACAAATTCTCTAACCACAATTGCTCCATCTGACCTCACCGCGTTCCAGAGAAGTATGTAGGCACTGCCCGCGAGAACAGGTCGCTGCAATCAGATCAGTCACGCTTTCCCCCGCTTTTCAATGACGATAAGGGAGAAAATGCCCCGTACAAAGTCCGCATGCAGGTGAAGTTTCGCCGTTGCACACTAGTGGCAATGCGCGCGCCGCTCAAAAGCATGTCTGACAGCTTGCCAGGATCGATCTTCTAATTCACAGAGTACCTGCCTGCCCCGTGTAACTCGTACGCGGTGAAGGATAATCAGTCGCTCCGACTTTGACACTTCCCCTCCGCAGTCGACGTCGTGCTATACATAGCCCTACTCCCGGCAGTCAAATACTAGACGACCCGCGGAATATGGCGGTCACCAGAGACTAAGTGGCTGATCACCTCGCGTCTGGACATCACCATGAAATTCTACCTCGCACCCGCCGTCCTCGCTCTTGCCGCCCTCGCGCTTTCGACCGCAGCAGCGGTCATTCCCAGGATTGACGCTGAAGGTCAGTGCATCGTATTCATCTTGCGAGGACACGACCTGATAGATGCAATGCAGTCGATGCCCTGTCACCCGATGCTGCGGTCTCGTCCAACGGCTGGTTCTAGCACCGGGAGGGTACGACGCTTTCCACTGTGGCATTCGGACACCTTGCTGATGGTTGATGGTACCATTGACAGGACTCATTGTTGGGCCCCACGAAGGCATTGTGTATGATTGTTGACGAGGGAAAGCGGATAATAATAGAGAGCTGTATAGGCGTATGGAATTGAGTCGAGCGTTGAGGCGCCGGCATTCGACATGTCAATCTGCGCCATCCTTGTTGTGATACGGCGTACAGGGCATAAGATGGGCCTTCCCTCAAATACGGGGTCAGCAGCGCCACGAGTCTGCACCCGACTTGTTCGTATCCGCACCCAACATGAAGCTGTTCTTCGCGTCTACTTTGACCCTCGTGCTATTGGCGCTGTTCCATTCTTCCAGTGCGGTGGTGACTCCGACCAACGAGCTTGAAGGTATGTCGAGCTTATGTAGAGAGCCCGTGCGCCCTAACGGTAGAATTGCCGCAGCCGAGGCGCTCAGCCCGGACATCGCGGCGGCACCCGACCACTGGTTCAAAAAATAAAGCATACTTAGTGTAAAACGTGAGTGCCTTACATATTTCGATATTTGCTAGCACTCAAGTGCAGCTGCGCCGGGTGCCAGAGAGCTAAATCTGCGACAAGTACTGTTCTGAGATCGTATTCAAACGCCGTGTACCTAGATACTCAGTCTGCGCGGCGGATGTGGACCGTGTCTGGATACAAGGCTGTTCATATCCGAGTCCACTGTAGCGCATCTCCGAGTCCACGGTAGCGCGTTGCTCTTCGAAATATGAGGAGAAGGTGTGAGCCTGTCACAGTCACGCCTAGCGCCCACGCGTCACGCAGTCGGACTATCCACGGCGATTACGGCCGTCGTCGGCCCGCTGTGGCTTTCGGGGCTCTCACTGCAACGACGATGACACCTCACTACAACCTTCAGCTGCCAGTGACATGGATTTAGAGCCGGGATATTACCATCAAGAAGTTCAAGTCCGCGCGATATTTCGGGTCTTGACTTCAGTTGTTCGACATGATGAAACCAAGACTGGCATCCGAGCGATGCCTTGCATGACTACGAACCCAGTGCTCTTCTCAGCGCCATGATGGTCGGGCTGCGCACTTGGGACAAGCTGCGCCGCAGAGACAAGTTACGCCGCGCTCGTGTTGTCAACGCCAGCGCCACAACGCTCTGCTCTCTCGCCACGGTTCGTCGCATCTTGATGTCTATATGCCTTATGGAATTAAATCATCACAGATATATGCACTCGCAATAACTCCCGTGCGTGCAACCCTAGTCGCGGAAGTAATTGTCCTCGTTCGGGGTGGCCGTCTAGAAGGAGTTGGGAGCACCTCCGATCACGCACACACAGCATTCATATTCCAGGTGTGCGAATGACTTACACAGATAATACTGTGTTCTCGGACGGCTGCCCAGACAAATCTGTGGATATCGGTGCGCAAGGAGCCGTCTTTCGTGGCGCACGGATCTCCTTCATATGGAATCGCACATGCTCTTGTTCCCCGCGCGCGCCGCGAACTGGACGTCCCTGCACCCGCCCCCGTTCCTGGCGCTATTTTTTTCTAGCTCAATTTTGACTCAGTTATTAGGGAAGCCCTCGAACTTCGGGCGCGTGTCGTCCATGCGCGGATGCACATGGATGCGAGGCGTTGGCGACCGTCCTTTTTCCCACTGCGGAATTTATGACTCCGGACGCCCAAGATCAACTGGTACCGTTTTGCGACCGTCGTCAGCCGCATTCATACATGCTCTTGCGCTTTGCCCCAAAAATTACTCTAACCTCCATTTCATCGTCACAGTATGTCCCTTTCTTGTCTCTTTCATTTGATTTACAATCCCATGCTTTTTTTGAAGCGAGCGAGGTATTATCCGGTATATGTCAATCTGATGAAATGAACAAGAATCATAGAACATCTTGCGCAGCGGTTCGGAGCCCGAGTCATGATATTCTCAGCTCCATGATGGCGAACGGTGCGCGCGCGCTTCTCCATCACTATGAGCGCCAAGCCTGAGCCTTCTTCTTTGGCTGATGTCCGTTCCTCCAGTATGCGGGTGTCGCGCAGTGCCGAAGCCTTCTCACCCAGACTCGCATGGCATGCGGGTCGGGCACTAATTTAAAGACACCACAAAGAGCGCGTGACAGCATCGAGCATGGCTGGCACAATAAATACCGCGGTGCAGCCGACGATTTTTCTTCATCACGTCGCACGCACTCGACAGTATCTGCCACCACCATGAACTTCTTTACCCCCTCGTTCCTCGCCGCCGTCTTCCTCCTCATCCATGCCGCGAGCGCGGCGGTCACGCCGGCAAACACGGACGAAGGTACGCTTGCTTGGCGTGTGTTCTTGACAACGATGACATCGTCTCATGTAATCCTCAGCGGACGCCATTGCGGTTGATCCCAGCCCTGACTTGTGGTTCAAGGCGTAATCAAGACACCATACGCTCTTTCTCTTGGTGCGTTTTGTCGTTGGCGTCCCCAATGAGGACTTGCTAATGACGCCGGCAACAGTGCTTTGTATCTATCATGCGGTTATCGAGTGCGGTGGGGTAAATAATAATGTAATTCACGCGCTGTTAGAACAAGTCTCTCTTGAATCTTCACATCGCATCTTGAGGTCGCGCTTATGACATGGCAAAACACAAGTAAACGCAAAAGCACGGTATGCATAGCCTAGATACGGAAATATCATACAAGGAGATACGCGATGAGACCGCTGCGCTTGTGGAGAACGCGGCCATGTCGAGCTAATCGTCAAGTCCGGGTTCCTCTTGCTCGTCAGGTGCGTGTCCCTGACTGAGGAACCAGCGCCTATCAATACGTGTGCGACACGCAGCATCCCCGAGCGAACGCCAGAGGCTAGCCTAGGGTCCCAAGGTCAGCACCACCGAAGACCGTCCTGTAAGCGCGGGGGTTCAGCAGATGCGAACTATGTTCCGTAGACGGCGATCACCAGCCAGGACGGCGCACGTCCTCTCCGTATCATTGTCACGCAACTGGGCGGTGACCTGACACCAGGGCGACTTTAGTTGTATTGCTGACCTGCCTCGTTAGCCATGCTGGTGACGAGATGAGGGGAAAACGCTTAGCGCTGAGGACGTGCGTCAGCGCTTCTTTCGTCGCCGCCCGAAACAACCAGCGCCATCGTGACACCCGACGGTGAGCAGGCTTGATCATTTCGCTGTGCGCGGGTGCTCCAGAGCTCGGAGTCGCAAGGACTCTGACATGGTGGAAAATGAGCAGAGCAAGCTCACCGGCGCATTTGTCGGAGCTCAGATCACGTGAGTCCGGCAATCTCCGGATCATCGTCCCGAGGCACTCTTCGCCACAACTTCGTCAGTACTGTCAAGGACGTTG
The DNA here is from genome assembly GCA_019915035.1 of Auriscalpium orientale. Classification (NCBI taxonomy): domain Eukaryota; kingdom Fungi; phylum Basidiomycota; class Agaricomycetes; order Russulales; family Auriscalpiaceae; genus Auriscalpium; species Auriscalpium orientale. The sequence goes on from JAHLMH010000019.1 coordinate 256,419, forward strand.
TTCACTCCAAGATTCAAAAGGCTACACGGACAGCAGATCTTGTAGCTAATGGAGTCAGGCGCTGCAAACCCGTCGCGCCGACAATATCCTTTTCTACGCATATGATACACTTTTTCTAGGTATGACAGCGAGCGGCCTTTCCGGGTCTGCCGAGTCCTGGGTTAGCGCCTCGCCTACCGAGTATCTCTGCTCATCAAAACGGTTCGTAGCACACCGCCGTAATATTATGAGATCTAACTAAACGAAAAAGTCAACAGCGTTCACAATAACTTCGCGGCGACGGTGACCCAGTTCGCAACATGAATGACGTCTAGGGCGGCCGTCTTCAGCCGCTCTCCGATCCAGCGCATTTCCACTTCAGGTGAGCGGGATGATGATACATACGACGGTGACTTTCCTCGAATGAGGCTGGTGATCTCGGTGCGCCACCGAGGCCAAGGCGCAATCACGCTGCGTCATTCGTGACTCTCGGATCTCCTCTGAGACTGGCGCACTATCACGTACTATTAGAGAGAAAGCTCCTGCTCACCGCGTGCGATGTGTGATCTAGTCGACTCGCCGCTGTTCCCGGCGCTGATTTTTTCTTTTGCTCAGTCCTTGCTCGGGATTTCGTCTTGTGCCTTTCGCGGTGAGAGGATTTATTCCGTGCCTGAATCCACATGTCTTTGGTGGCCGGCATTTTCTGAGGCTGTTTCACAGCGGATCTTGTTTCAACGGACTTTTTCTCTAAAGGCTGTATCGTTGTCGCGGACCGACCTAATGAATTATGTTTCGAGCGGACTCGAATTCTGCGATGCTCTAGAGACCTGTCGTACTTGCTCTGTGCTCATCGTGCCATCCTCTCACACCAAACGACGTGAGCCACGACTCCCGGGGGCGGGAACGACCACAACTACTCAGCAACGTGCGTATATTCACCTTCTATCCTTCTCCATTTTATGACCACCCCGAAGTGAACAAGAAGCCACTGACATCCTGGTCAGCGGCATAGATTCACAATGACGATTTTACTGAGCTCAATGATGGCAACTACACCAGTAGTGTGCGCTCTTTCTGTGATAGGTACTGTCTCGGAGCCCGAGATCTCTTCGTTTAGGTGAATATTTCTGCTGATGTCCATTCCTGCAGCATGCGCCGGTCGCCCTGGTGCCCGGCGTTGACGTTGAATCACCGCCCAGCGGAACGGCGCAATACCCCGGGCCTACGCCTGGTTCTGTAGTATGACGAAGTCCCGTGGCGACATCCGGATATTCTGGCCCAATAAATACTGCGGTCCAGGCGACGAGACGGTCCCCACCGCATTCCACTTCAGCGCAATCGAAAGCATCTCTCTTCCACCATGAACTTCAATTACATCTACTCGCTCATCGCCGCTGTCTTCATGCTTGCTCAGACCGCGAGCGTGGCGGCCGCGCCGGCCAACGTTGATGAAGGTACGCTTGTCCCGCGTTCTCGCCAGCGGAAATGACATCGGCTGATCGTCGCCCTCAGCGGAGGCCCTCGGGATCGGCTCCGACGCTGCCCAGTGGTTCTAGGACGAGCACACACAGGCAACTCAAGGTCAGCCCGGTCATTCACATTGACGACAACGGGAGGATCGCTGATAACTTCGTCGACAGTGAGAGCCATGCAGCGGTCAGACGAATTATACGTCTTCAAGAGTGACGGTCTTGTATTTCTATGCAGTTATCGGACGGTGGGATAGTTGAAAAAGGCATCAGAAAACCTAGTATACATGTAGGATGGCAGAGTGTTTCCTGGGTGTGTTGGGGCTAGTGCGGACAATTTTACACGAGTTTACACCACCCCCTTGATGATGTCGGCGCCTGGGAAGAAAGGGCACTCATGAGCAAATTAATCGAAAGGCAGTGGTCGGCTGGAGCTACTCACCGAGCTCTCCAATTGCATAGGCCGTCGCTAATAATAAATATACGCACATGGGTTCAATTCCATACAGCCTCAGTGAAAATGTAACCGAAAACGCACCCTGCATATGAGCCCCGATGTGAAGCGGCAGGACCGACAGATCTACGACGCGGATATTCCTAGTGTTGTAGACCTGCACACATGGTCAGCTGAATATCTAAGGCTTGCTCCGAGGAAACGCGCCTTGAGCTTTGTATCGACGACGCCGCCGTCCTCGAAAGGCAGCATCGAGCATGAGCCGATAGTATCTGAAAACGGACGCGGTGAGGCTGTCGTGTGACGGTTCTGCAATAGAGGGCTTACGAAAAGTCGTGCTACAGTTCGTCTTCAAAAAATCTAAGATGCACAGAAGATGAGCGATGAGCGACAGATAACCCTCCACTAGTCGTCGACGAGAACACATACCGGCGATCCCTTCGTCCGTCTCATACTCTGGGCCTGGGTTAACTTCCTTCCCTATGCACGGTCACGCATCATGAGCGCATGCGTATGCTCAGACGTGCAAGATGAGCGTACCTGACAGAATGCTCTTGAGCGGCTCCTGCTGCGCAAGGCGGCGATTGAACTTGACTAGCTCGACGAAAGTGCGTATGTCTAGTTCAAGATCAGCACTTCAAGTAAACATCGTGGTCCGTCGACAGCACGCCAAAGTACGCACCGTATTTCTCCTCAAAGTAATGAGGATCAATCTCCGGGCTGTCCGTCGGATCGCGGGACTTGACGTGCTGTAAGAGAGTGGTGTAGAGTTAATACAGGAGAGAGTGAGACGACTTCGACGTGTCTTACAATCGTGCCTCGGGAGAACGGATGGTTGATGAGAGCAGACAGGGTAATGTACTTCTTGTTAGGCTCCGGAAGCTCTGCAGATATCGTTCACTACGTCACATCGTCAGCCAATTATAACAGATACTGACTTGGCTTCGAAGAAAACGTTTGGGTGAGCACAATCTCACAGCTTGGCTCCTGAAGCTTGATGTGCTCTAACTGGATCCGGAACTGTTTCTGCAGCGCCGGAGAGTACTTCCCTTCTCGAATGCCGGATTCGATGGACTCCGTGAGCTCACGCTGTAACGCCTGGTAGTCCTGCGAGATGGAAGAAAGGGGTACGAATGTCATGCAGATCGATGACATGCCGAAGACGCCTTGGCCAGATTTGCTGCAGGACAGCAAGATGTCAATCAGCAGGTCGAGGGACGACTCGAAGGACGTACTATAGCTCAAGCTGTTTGACGGCCTCGTCCGGGTCGCGCAGACAATCAAACGTCAAGAACTCGTCGGCTCTATCGTCTCTGAGTTCTAAAAACCGAGTCAAATTCCAGCCTCTAGTATCGCAATTATATGATGAACTCGTACCGTAGCTAGCACCGCTGTACACGTGCTCTTGGACATTGGACCCTACCCCGGGAACATTGACTGTCGCCTCGATTCCCGCTCTTTGAAGGACGTCCTCGTTGCCAATGCCGGACAGCTCCAGAATCTGTGCGACGTCAGGACGTCAGACATCTGCGATGAATGCTGACGACCTCACCTGTGGCGACTTTATAGTGCTGTTACAGCAGAAATCGCCATGAGAATGGGCTAGGAAGATATTGAAGCGGCACGGACACACCCAGCAGACAGAACGACCTCTTTGCCTACCCTAACCTGACATGTCGTCTCCTCGTGAAGGAACTCGACCGCGGTTGCCGTTGAAACGCCGCTGAGGTCCTTCTGTAAAATGATTTTCGTCACCAATGCAGACGCAAGAACTGTGAGGTTGATGCGAGGTGCGTTCGGCTCGTAATACATCTATGAAGACGATGTGAGGCAGTAAAGGCAGAAGGCAGAAGAGTAGCGGACGTTAGCTGAGTAGGACCGGACGCGCTCTGTCGGATGAATCGTGACCGGCGTGAGCCACGTCCCGTTCGTCTACCTCGGCAAGTCAGTTTTGTCGTCCAATGGCGCTCGAGGCGACTTACATTCCCAGAGAACTACGAACCTCTCAGCAGTGGTAGCAGAGTAAGATTACATGAGAGCTTACGGGTTCTTCGACGTGCGGAATACCAAGGCTGCGAAGAGCTTCTTGATACGGTCCCTCGAAACCCGACAGGGTGACGGGGTAGCCAACGTGCAAAGGTCCTGCGTAATCAATCAGTCGCGCCATATTGTAAGATCTCCTGCTCACTCGTACCGTCAGTCCCGTGCTCCTCCAGCCTATAGTTCATCGCTTCGATAGTGGCCTCAGGAGGGATGAAGCGCTCCGACTTCTTGTAGTACTTCTTCATTAAATCCCAGTTCCATCCAGCGTTACCCAGCTCTTCGAATGCTAGGACGCGTTGAATTTTTAGCGTCTGAATATGGGCAGAAAGACACGGAGGCCCACCGTCGATGTCCGACTTTGCAGGGAGATGATATTGGAAGAAGTTTATCGCAGAGCTGCCGCCCAGGCCTTTTCCGCTGTCCGCAATGCACGGTGAGCAGACACTCGCGGCGGGGAAGACAAGTCGGCGTACCGAGGCCAGTAAAACTCGCGGTCCTTCGCATGCTTTTGGGGGACCTGATGGGAGCCGATGAGAATTGTTTTGTCCATGAAAAGAACAAGAACGAACGGTGCTAAATGCCCAGTCATACTGCGGCTTCATAAAATGACTGCCAAAGGACGCCGGGGTCACTGATGAATTGATCTCAGAGCGCTGTAATCAACAGGTAGATAGAAGACTTACATATGGCTGGATCCTGAAGGTTCGCAGGTCCGGCTTCAAGAACAAGCACGGAAACATGGGGGTCTTCAGACAGACGTGACGCCACAACGAGGCCAGCAGTCTGTCACGATAAAGCCTGGTAAGTGGTGATGCGGTCAAGGTATGGTGTATCGCGTACCCCACCCCCTAGAACAATGATAAGAGAGGCAGGCGTGAGTTGAGCAGAATGAATATGTCCTACCGATGACGACGTAGTCAAACGTCTTCGAGGACACTTGCTCAATCGATGCAAGCATGATATGGATTGGTGATACAGAAGCTCGTACCTTGGCGCTATGACCATGCTGGAACGTATTTATATGTGCGCGTCTGCGGACCTTCGGCCTGTGAGAAGTGCTGGAGCGCGTTGTTGAATCATGCTGCCACAGTCAGGCCATCCGGATGTTGCGCGCCTCGTACTGGTGCGAGGTCATCGGTAGTGACATGGCACATATGAAGGTCGCTCAGCGCTCAGCGTAGCAAGTCTGAAGCTGCCGTTGTCGATCTGCTGCATGGTAGCCGGAGGACTTGCTGGTGAGCGTCAAAGGAGCGCCAGCAGCACTGCGGCATATGCCGATCTTTCGGCGTTCATCTAGCTGCCCGCCGAAGCTGAGAGGCCTGAGACCCTCAGCGCCCCCGCCACCGTGAAAGCGTACAATGCGACAATCATATACTTGGATGCCTTCAACCCTTCAAGACGCGTACATCCGAACGATACTAGACTTGCCGACCCGGTCAACGACTCTTCTATAATACTCATTTACAGCGGACAGTGAAAGATATACTGTGTCTAAGGCAGGCGCAGTCTCGAGTAATCAGTTATCTCCGGCTTCAAAGGCAAGAACGAGGTTCCTGTAGCTCTCTGATCGAGGCTTTATACTGCAAGAGAAAGGTGGCGGGTGCCTGCAAACTCGAGGTCAGTACGGCAATGCAGAGCTGACGAAATCTGCACGAACGAGAGGGCGCCAGACGAGAATTCGAGCACATCTGGGACACCTGCATCTGTAGTCTCAAAATGGTAAACTGCCAGAAGGCGCGCTATGAGAAGCCACAGCGCGTCTTCGGCGAAGTCCTTCCCAGGACAAATGCTGCTCGTACGGTGAGTCAGTCATGTCGCTGTGTTGGAGAGAGTTGTCGACAAACCGTCTGCCGAGGCCAAATGCATAGCGAGACGGGTCATTTGTGGATAGTTCCAGCCGGCCATCGACGAAGAATCTCTCCGGTATGAACGCTGAGGGGTTAGGATATACAGCCGGGTCGTGAAGAATACTCCTGGTGCAATATGAGATCGCGCGTCGAGAAGGACATGAGCAGTAGCACATACCAGATGCTGGCAACTACCATGGACCCAGCTGGGATGCAATATCCTCGATAGACATCGTCATTGGCCACCAGGTGAGGGATACCTGCGAAATGTCAGTCGAGGAAAACGTGTCCAAGGGCGAGACATCATCGACGTACCTTGCGGAGCCGGTGGGTGCCAGCGCAGAACTTCCTTCATGATGGCCGTGACATGCGGAAGTTGTGCTCTGTCGTTGAAGTCTGGAAGGCGAAGGGGGCCGATGACACGGTCGATTTCATCCTGCGCAGCATGTTGTGCACCAGGATTGATGAGCATGGCCAGTATAAAAATGGTGGCGGACGACACGGTCTAGAGCGGACAATGAGGCGATAAGTACGGTATTACGGTGGTAGTACGGACCGTATCAGACGCCCCTGGGCCAATGTTAACGTTGATAAAGTCAATCAGAGGATAGACGCACCACCGTACGCGATCGCTGCGCAGTCTCGAATGAGGACTTCTTGCTCGTTTCCGGAATCGCTTCCGAGGTCTTGAAGCAAGGTAGACGTAAACGATGGCCTAGCATCGCCACGAGCCACCGACGCCTTGACACTCTCAAAGGGAACGTGCCTGAGCTTGTGCACGTCGGACCGCCAGCGCCTCAACTTATCAGCAAAATTATCGCCTCCCAGCCACCACGGGAGCGATTGAACTAGAGAACTCAACACGGTTCAACAGAGACACGGCTAAGAGAAAGTACAAATCCTACGTATGGGGACTGGGTTCACAACCCACATAACCGGACTGACTGCCACAGCGATGGTTTCCATGACATCTTCGGCGGTCTGCACCCAGTTATCCTGACGGTTCTTGACTTTGATCCCGTACACAACATCCATTATGAGTTGGCTGGAATGGCTGTGATGGTGTAAGTAAGATTGTCAAGATTCAAGACGGCAGAGATGAAGCTCACAGTCGAAGATGGTTGGGAAAGTCGTCCGGATTGTGCAGCATGTTGCTGAGCAGCACATCTACGGCGGAACGATGAGCGTCGTGGCTCTCATGAAGTGCATTCTTGCCAAATCGACGGGCAAAGAGTCGCCGGCTAGCCTGCCACCGCTTGCCGTACGGCATGAATCCAAAGTTGAACTCGCTATGTCCGATTCTAATAGGACACAGTAAACGGCATTATTTAATAGTAACGGTCAGGAATGAATAACTCACAGATCCGTGAGAGGGAAAGAAGGGCGGTCGGAGTACGTCGCCGATCGCTTGTCTAGGAGATCGCTCGCGGCTTCCGCAGAGCTCAAGAAAACCATGGGACGGCCAAAGATAGTCACGAATACCACATCGCCTGGGCAGCATCCATCAGGATAGAATACCGTCGAGGGGTATTCGATACACACCATAGACCTCTCGCCACCGAGTGAACGTCTTCCATTCTTGTTTCCTGGGCATATCAAGGCCATTTCCGAGTAGAGGTAAAGGTCTTGGGCCAGGGGGAAGCGGAAGCCGAACCCTGCGCGTCAATGCGCGGGGCATAAAGACAGCGATACAGACGATGACGACACCAGCAAAGACCGCCTCCCATGAATGTATGATGGGTTGAAAGTACATGCGTCCTCGCGCCTGGGTCACATTGTGCTTTTGAAGAGTGCTCTTTCCCAACCGCTGAGTACCTTCCCACCCGGATCACCGGGTAAGGTGAAGAGACTAATCGCTCGGGGTCTGACCTAAATACATCTCTAAGATCAGATGTCGACAAGAGGAGAAGTGACATATTGCGCCGATGCCGTCGATGAGCGCTAGAGCGGGCGTACCTCCGATGCCTTATCTCATGCAGTGAGCGCCGCCATTCAGCAAATATACAGAAGGAGAAAGAGCGATCCTTCGAGGTGTTGAAAGCTAGAAGAGACCCGGTGTGAATTACGAGCGCTGTTGATGGTTACTGTTACTCTAGAATCTTGACCCGCGAGTCGGCGTACGTAAGCAACTGTAGCATTCGGGAACAGCCGATGCCCAATCATCGCGCGCTCAGGCTCCCGGTCACCCTCACTTCGCATTCGACGTAACGTTCGTTATCCCCCGACTTTCTCGCTGCTGAGCTACTCCCTGGAATCTCCATGAAAATTCGAGGAATTCTACCTTTCCACGTCGTGCGGGCTACACAATAAATGCAAAACCTCCTGGAGCCCGACCTGCCCGAAGCGGAGCGCGCACACCTCGGGACTACTGCAGGCCTCTCTCTCGTAAAATCGGCTTGTCAAGAGTGAGTAAATAATGGTTCCACGAGTCTATTATGCACAGTGTTTTGTTGATGAGGCCGTCTGCGGACGCTGCTGAAGGGGCGCAAATTAATACCTCGTTTTTCGCAGGCGTTTGCATCTATGCGTGTCCATGTCAAGAGTGCGTACAGAAGGACTCCTCTTTTCTATGAATTTATCGTAATATTCTGCTGCTGAGAAGAGCGGTAATGTTGAGACACAGCGTGTCGACCGACTTGCATAGGCAAGGGTACCATAAAGCAACATTCCGGACTGCCGGCGTTTCTATGGAATTTGAACAGCCTGTGAGTACATTAGCAGTACGAGGCCGTCGTGTCGGTGCTGCTCAGAACGCCGATCAAATCATCAGGAGCGCGCGCCCGTTCGGAAACGTTTCTCTTGTCCGCGGAAAATATACCCATAAGGTACGGTCTTCCGTAGCAAGTACAGGGCCCTGCTGTATCTATAAAGACTGATGTTCCTCAGCTACTATCCGACAGACATCCAGATGCCGGCCAAATCCCAGGCAGCGACCATACTTCTGCAGCCCATCGCTTTAGTCCGTGATGCCATCGTCACTGGCTTTCTGTTCACAAAATCCGATATCAAGACAACCTTGATACCAGTCGTGCGTTCATCTGCCATTCTTCGTGAGCAGGCCGCTCAAAAATTTTTACAGACATTCTTCGCAGTGGCGGCAGCCACGGACTTTGAACTGAGACGCCTAGTTCATGTCATGGCGTGGATATGGCTGCACCTCCTGCAGTTCGACGTGTCGAACCAGACCCTTTCCGAGGATGAAGACGGGATGAACAAGACCGATAGGCCGCTGCCTTCCGGCCGCATGACGCTTCGCAGTGCGCTCATCCTACGATGGCTTCTGATCCCGGTGTGCTGGATCTACTCTGCGTTCTATAGTATAGAGGTGGTCTACGCAAGCATCGCTCTCGTCGCCTTGACGGTGATCTACGACGAGATGGGAGCCCATGCAGGCCACTGGATCGTGCGGAATCTCGTCAATGCAGGAGGCTTTGCGTCGTTCGAAGCTGGCTCCACACTCGTTGCAGGTGCGTGTCGTGACCGCGCAACGCGAGCTTCTCCCTGAAGGCGTGCTGAAGGATCCGACCGCCACACGCTGGACGGTGTCGGTATACTGGCAATTGCCATCAGCGCAGGGATATTTGCGACGACTATCCAGGCGCAAGATTTCAAGGACCGGGACGGCGATGGTGCCATTGGCCGCCGGACAATACCGCTCGTTCTCCCATCAATCGCTCGGTACACCGTCATCATCCCGCTCCTTATCTGGTCGACCGGGCTTTCCGTCCTCTGGCGCCTTGACGCATTAGCCGGCTGCACCTTAGTAGCCCTGGCTACGTTTGTGGGCGGCCGCTTCCTAGGACACACATCCATCCCAGAAGATCAAGTGTCGTTCTACTGGTATAATGTGAGTCCGAGCGCCGATCCAGACACAGTCTTATGACTCATATTGCGCAGGTTTGGCTGTCGGCTGCGCACTCTCTCCCAGGGTACTACAGGCTCCACCGTGGTATATGAATAGTGCATTTCGATGTTCTTACAGGCCCTAGACCTTTCGTACGACATACCTAATAGAGTCCCGCATTTCTTTACAACTACATACGTTAGTCGACGGCAAATAAATCCTAAGTCGGATTAGTGGTATGCAATCAAATCCTATGTTGGCCGATATGTTCGGAAGAGCGGGGGAACATATGTCATCACAGCCGTAAAGTGACTTGTGCCCGGCCTCACAGAGAGGTGGGAATGATACTTCCCGGAGGGCAGTTGGAACACCAGAAGCTTACTTCAGCACACCAGCGCGAGTTTCTGGGACAAAGAGCGCTGACTGGATGTGGGACCACGTCGCTACATAGCAAGTTCCGTGTGCTCTCCGGTGAACTCAGCAGTCGGCCTTCTTTTGCTCTTCCAGATGCGATGCGCGCCAGGCAAAATACGCGGATACACAAGCGCGCGGCCCCGACTGAGCGGTATCGGAGTCGCCGCGCGCTACGACAGACTCGCATCACCCTGCTGCCCCAGGTCGGGCTCAGTATTTGCATTGTGAGTAATGCAATAGTTTCTAGACGAATGTCAAATATAACCCTTTCCACGCAGCTGCCATTTCTGTGCGCCTCCCACGATTGGTGGTAGGCGGAGGCCTCTTCGAGCTGGGTTGCAACATAGCACCTGCCTTCCACTCTGATGTTGACCGCAGCTCTCTGTGCCATCCTTTCCATCTGCGCAGGGTCAATCGCATGGTCTGTTTGGGCCCGCAGACGCTCTCGCTACCCGCCAGGACCAAGCGGCCTCCCCGTCATTGGGAACCTACTCGATCTTCCTCGCAAACACGAGTGGAAGACATTCACTGACTGGCGCGACCTCTACGGTAACGCAAACTCTCATCATCTTCCATATCCCCCATTGATATTAACTTAGCTTGTACAATATACAGGCGACGTCGTATACGTCTCGGTTCTCGGGCAGCCGTTGGTCATCCTCAACTCAGCCGAGGCTGCTATGGACCTCATGGACAAGAGATCTTCCATCTACTCGGACAGACCGCGATTCCCGCTTGTAGATTTGTGCGAGATCTCCTTCGATGCTCGCTTTTTTTTCTGACTTGCTGACGGAGTCCATCGCGACTAGGATTGGCCAGGAGTGGAATATGGGCTTCATGACCTACGGAAAACCTTGGCATGCGCGCAAGCGCATGATCTTGGGTAAGTACACGAAGGCCGAGGTGCCTGCGTACCATCCTGCTCAGAGGAGCGCGATGCGGACCCTATTAAAGAACCTCCGCAACGATCCCGAGAACTTCACAGAGCACCTCAGACTGTACGCTCCTTACTTTGCTTGCCGGCGCGTTTCTGCACTGATTGTGCCACACAGGCATTCTGGACAGTTGATAGTCGACGTCACCTACGGAATATCTGTCCAATCTCGAGAACACAAGCTTGTCCATCTCGCGGAGGAGGTCATGGATAGCATAACCATTGGTCTCACGCCGCTTTTCTGGGTGTTCAACCCACTCCCTCTTCGTAAGCTCTCCGATCTCGATCCTGGTCTCTGTTCTCACGCCAGTCCGACCGACAGTCCAAAAACTTCCCAACTGGATGACCGGAGGTTGGCTCGCACGCACGATCACGACATGGCAGCGCAACGACAGACGGCTTCGTGATGAAGCGTTTGAAGAAGTGAAATTATCTTTGGTACGGCATAGAACGAGCCAGGGAGATATTCGGAAAGAGCGTTTATTCTGCTGGCACAGGACAAAGGAACGGCAAAGCCTTCGTACACATCGTCGTTACTTGAAGACTTGCGACCGGAGCCCGGCTCCCAGGAGGAGATATTGATCCGCGACACGTCTGCGGTCGCATACGGAGGTAGCCCCACCTTGATACATTGTCACTATCAGCACCTAATTAGCTCCCTCCGTCAGCCGGGGCTGACACAGTGCGACATTCATCCCTCCTGGAGATTCCGTGTTGATGCTGACCTTATTCAGGCGCTAGCCGCATACACTATATTTTTCCTGGCCATGTTCCAGAACCCTGAGGTGCAGCTGAAGGCCCAGGAAGAGATTGACCGCGTCGTCGGACATGGGCGGCTGCCTGATTTTGCCGACCAGCCTGATCTGCCCTACATCACAGCCGTCATGAAAGAGAGTCTGCGCTGGCATGCTGCTGCGCCTCAAGGTTTGATTTCCTTCTCATGATTTTGCGCAGTCTGCTGAGCATCTCCAGGAATCGCACATAGACTTACGATCGACGACGAATATAAGGGCTGGCACCTTCCCGCTGGATCCATGATCGTGCCGAATGTATGGTATGTCCGATGTGCCGCTCTCCCAACATCGTCATATCAAAAATAATATCTCCGTCGGCGCCTTGTCAAGGGGAATTTTACACGATCCCGTCATGTACCCCGAGCCTGCACGGTTCGACCCCGAGCGTTTTTTCCGCGATGGAAAGCTTGATTTTACGGGCCGCGACCCTGCCAGCTTCGTCTTCGGATTCGGCAGACGGTATCCTCACAGCTGCATCCCAGCATAGCTACCGATCTCACGTTTTCATTTTCAGAGTCTGTGCGGGTGAGCACTTCGCGCAAGACACGTTGTACCTTTTGGTTGCTCAGTTCCTTGCCATCTTCTCCATCACAACGGTGGACGGAGGCCCACCACCGCTTGTCGATATGACGTCCGGTGGCGTTTCGTGCGTGGTCAGATTGCTTCGCATTCTTGCATTTACTGACTGCGGCGAGCAGATTCCCATGTCCATACAAATGCCTTATACGTCCTCGCTCGAAAGCCGCTCGCGTGCTGCTCGACCAGGTGCTGATGAGTGCGGACGATCAGCCTGAGTAGGTCAATTGAGCATTGCCCGAAAATCTCTTGGTGACATTAGCGCAAATGATAGATGGGTCGAGATGTAACAGACGACTGGAATACACAATGATAGCATGATGATATTGATACAGGTGTTCCTATGGGTGGTACTGTCCGAGTATGCACGGAAGAACTCAAAGCAGCGGCATATGAAGATCGCATGTGTGCAGTGAGTTACCGTCATACATACACTACGTGATGCGCGTCTATACAGGACTGGACTGCGCGGCTCCAAGCTTCCCGGATCTGAAGGAACCGACGGAGCATGTCTCGCTAAGGTCCACAGTTTTGGAGTGCTCGTTGGCCTGCGTGACACCACCGTCAGCGAGGACATCGAAGTAAATTGGAACGACACGCACGACGGAGGCCACAGTGGTGCTGGGTGCCGTCTCGTGATGAGGTATTGTCCACACCGTCGTACTCCGAGCACTCTTGTCGCGGCTCTGCTCCGTTTGCTGTGAGACTACGACACGCATCGCGATCGAGTCTGCGGTCGTGTTCCGCGGGGTGCGGAGCCTACGCGCGTTGAGGGTGACCATGAGACTGTTCGAGTATCTGTACCGATTTATTTGGCTCGCAATCAGTGTTTAGGCACACCTGGACTCACAGTTTACCCAGTATGTATGCTCTATGACGATAATTGAGCACAAGGTGCTGACAGCGAAAATCAGTGTAAAAGAGCACGCACGCCGTAAGGTGGTAATTGTCGTGTGTGAAGTGCACGAAAAGAGCAAGATCAACCGCCGCACATATCACAGTGACGAGCCCCGTCTGAATGGCATTGATTATGAGCCTGTTGAAGAGAGACTCTGAGTCGATCCACATAGTATTGGTCTTCGCATCATGTAACTGTCGGTTGTCAGTTCGGGCATTTGCGACAGTCGCGAGAGGTACGTACAATCCAGATCATGCAGCCACAGATGAGGACGTCGGCTACGAAACTACCCGCCAACCAGAACTGAGCGCTACCGGTCATCACGGGCTTCCATCATCATTTTATGAGGCCGGCTTACGTCGAACGCAGGATGCAGATGTAGCAGATTCTGCTGGGTCGGCCTTTCTTGAATCTACAACGCTGGTCAGGGCTGCGATTATTTCCACCGAGTCGTCTCTGACTTACGATGGACGAAGCAACGACGGCAGTCACGCCTTGAGCCAAAGCTATCTGGAGCTAACGTAAGGACCGATAAGAGATGTGGTTCTCGAGAGAGGACATACTGCAGCAATAAGAATGGAAAAGACGTGCACGACGACAGAGTCTTTCATCCTCCAAATCCGCCTGTGATACAAACTTCAGTCGAAACCCGTCATTCCCAACCGACGGGACTTACCATGCGTAGAATATCTGAACGATAGACGAAACTGTATGTGCGGTCTGTCAGGCGTGTAGTAAGCTGACTGCGCTGTTATGTACTCACTCAATCCGCACATGATAGGGATTGTCGCAGCTGACCAGGGCTCAGCATTGAGAGTTCCAGTTTTACTCCAATTTGCGACCATATAGAACCATGCTTGGTGCGTCCCAAAAACCGTTTGCACAACGTCAAGAATGAAAACAGTATAGACTGAACGAGAGAAACAGCTGAATGTGAGGAGAAACATCCGCCGGGCAGGAACAGACATACCAAGGAGCCGTATTTGTATCCTCTCAGACGGGTAGTTGACGTGGAACATATCTGAGTTGGAGGCAACCGCATCAGTGTCTGTCTTCTTCCGTCCAGATGGCCTCCTGTACGCACAGACTTGAACAATTAAAGTACCCATGAGCAGCCAGTTCAGGACATTGCCTACGAACTAGGACCGCGGAGGATCAGAAATAACGAGTGCTGCCTCACAGTTGAAATGACGCACGATCGGTCCTATTCTGCACACGTCGTAGTGAGTGTCGGGAAACAAAGGATGTCCGATGAAACATACACGGTGGCAGCATCCTGGATCAAGACTGCCGGAACGGTAGCGTTCGTCGCAGACATTGCTGAAATGACGCCCGAGGACGGCGAGATAGCGCCCGAAGAAGAGGGGTGAAAGAGACAGCGACTCGGAGTGGATGAGAATAGGTCTTAAGGCTGTCATTGGCCAACATTCCGGTCGCGCTAGAGCAGAAGAAGCGTGCTGCTTGGGCGTTTGGAGATGACATGTGCTGCCCCGTATGCACATCTCCTGTGGTCCGTATACGCGGTAGCTCGCATGCCGCAGTCTTGTGTGGCGGCGATGCATTTCATGCAGTGGCAAAACGGAGGTAGGCAACGATGATCCGCGGGGGAAATGCGCATTGTCGCTGGGACTCGGACAGGGAACTGAGATGCCCCTATATTGGGCGCTCGGAGCATAGAAGATGGGGCTGAAGAACGTTGCATTCGTATCCCAGACGATATGTCATATAGCGAAGGCTACATCGCAAAGACAGATTATTTTTTCTGCTGTCAGGGAAGAAGGGAAGACAACGCTCATGATTAGTGGCTCACCTCTCGAGTTTGAGCAGCCACTGCCCATCTGATGTCGCGCCGTCAATGATCAGCAGCTGAATAAACCCGCGCCGCCGGACCACAGGCGCTTGAGCGGCGCCACTTCCATTACGGCGCTAGTTTCAGATAACCCCGGCCGGCGCGTCTTTACGACCATTGGGACTTCTCGCATCTTCCACTGGACACGGCATGGCCATACAAATGTCGTTGACCTCGTGCCTGAGCAGAATGCACCGGGGAAGTGCGGACACGAAGAAGTTGAAATTTTCGACCAGTAGCTGACGACCGCAGCAACTGTGGCGGCATCAGAAAAAATACGCTAAGGGAACAGTGAGTATACGAATGTTCATCCCTAAGACCAATCATGCACAATCAGTTGAGCTGCACGCTCAGCTATGGCGTACACCGGAGCCTGGAGATGTGCTGCAGGAATATATGGCTGCCAAGCTGTGTATGAGCGCCGCTCGGAACTTCGCGAAGCAGCGGATGGCACGTACAAAGATAGATGCATCCACGATGCGCAGCCCCGCGGCGCCTTTCACCAAAAGCTTCGAGTCGACAACAGCCGTGTCGTCGTTCGACGTGCCCATCTTGGCAGTGCAACATGGGTGCCAGTAGCTCGTGACCCCGCCACGCGCATACGCCGCTAGTGCGTTGTCTGTTGTTGCATTGGCTAGCGCGCCATATGGCGCGAGGATGAAACCCAGCCACGGGGCTGTGGAGATCATGGCGTTCGCCGTGTGCAGGGCTTCGACCATGACGCCGACGTCCGCAGGATCCGTCAGGAAGCCGGGATCGATGATGGGGAAATCGAAAGGATGGCTGGAAGCCAGCGTTATATTGCCGCCTGTGGTGTGTGGACGTTTCAGTATAAATTTGGATAGGACCAGGTTAGACATACGTGAAATGGGAGAGCTGACACCAGTTATGACGCTGATGAAGTTACCGGTTGCAGGGGTGGCGTCGATGAACGAAGCAAACGCATTCTGAAACAGACGAGAATGTCTCAATTTTGTATCAGCTCACTGTGGACGGATATGAACTTACCCCAACGAACAACTCCATGTGTGCGGAGGTCGGCCCTGCGGAAGGGTCAACATGGCCACCGAGCGCCGTCGAGTTGGCTGGCAAGCGAAGCCACGCAAATTGGTTCCCTCCGACGTCCACAAATTGACCCGTCTTCGTTTGCTGCCACTGGACGAGCATGCTCTCCGCTAAGGTCGCGTTCCGGGATATATCGTCTAAAGTGTCCGTCGAGTTGACGGACCACTGGTTGGCGAGAAGCGGATGGTCTTGCAAGTTGCTGCCGACGCCTGTGGAGTTGACCAGAGTCTTGATCCCGAGCGCAGAGAGGGTGTGCGGATCACCAATGCCGCTGAGAAGCAGTAGCTGTGGCGTGTTGATAGCCCCAGCAGACAGTATAACTTCCTTCGACGCAGTGACAATCGTACGCGTGCCTGTGATCGTGTTACATTCAACCTGCTCTGCCGTTTACGGCCAAGTTTCGACTCACTGGAGACGTTCTGCGCCAATTCGACGCTGAGAAACTCCTGCACGCCGGTAGCTGACGTGGAATTGACTAGTCGAGTCACGCGTGTGTTAATGAGGACGTCCAGATTTGCATTGTGCAAGGCGGGCCACAGGTATGCCGTGGCAGCGCTGCTGCGCACGCCATTTCCCGCCGTTGACTGCGTCCAACCTGGAGTCAATCAGAAGGAAGGCACAACGCGAGCTTTCTAGACTCCATAGACGCACTAAGACCGATGGTATCTCCGTCATTGGTATCCAAGTTGAAAGGAAATCGGGCCGGGTCCGCTTGCGTCGTCGCCAGGACCCGCGGGTCGAGAGCAGACGGGAAGCCCGGCAAAGTGGTGCGCAAAAGCCCATCGCGACCGTGCGCGCTTGCGTTGTACTGCCCTGTTATGTTATGGTGGTCAACCGGGTTAACGAAGCCTTCAGCCTGCATCCAACGGAAGTCAGCGCTGAGGTACACAAAGGGCTAGCGGTACCTCACCTTGAGCATCAATGGAAAGAGGGAATCCCATGACCAGCCGGCGTCGCCTGTAACTCTTGCAAAGCGGTCGAAGTCGTCGCGGGAGCCTCGCGTAAATACCAAAGAGTCTATGTGCGTACGACATTTGTTAGACGCGTTGACAGACACTAGATGCGCGAGGGATAAGGGGACTCACTGACGGTGCTGCTCCCTCCGAGCACGCAGCCACGCTGATACGGAAGTATTCGATTTCCCAGGCCTCGCTGTGGAGTGGTCGTGTAATTCCATATCAACGACGCGTTGCTCAAGACACTTCCCGCCAGAAAAGGTATCTGCGCGGCTTCGATATTCGCATCACTGGACACAATGCGTCAGCGCTCGTACCTGATGGATACGTGGGTACGTACCTGCCCCCCGCCTCGACAACGAGGATAGAAAAACGAGAGTTTGAGGACAATCGGTTTGCGATGACACTACCTGCGGTACCCGCTAAAGCCCGAAGAAGTCAGTTGGCGATTCCGCCCAGGTATGCGGCGGAGAGCGGATGCAAACTCACCTCCCACTACGATAAAGTCATACTTCGACTTTGGCAGAGCGGCGACATCCGTGTAGAGAGCAGCAAGCGATGTCTGGATGATGGAGAAGATGAAAAACGAGAGGGTAAGGAGCCGCATCGCAGGCCGTGTGAGCGGTGAGACACTTCTGTGCCTCGACTGTCTAGTGGTGAGGAAGATATAGAGCAGGGGATAAGGGAGCGCATAAGCGTACCTCAGAATGCCACGCCGATCGCGCCAAGCTCGCTGGAGATAGGTCGTCGGCAAGACTCTGAGCCCCCCGGTGATGCGCGCGACCGTCGCACCTAAAGGACTGTGGTAGGCGAATGTGTCATGAGTATCATAAGCACCGGCACCCACACGGCAATAGAAACGACCAGTATTTCGCGTGCCGATGACATGGGTTCGGGAGATTGTTGCCCATAGTAGCCCAGGGCGCAGGGAAAGAAACTCCCTATAAAGGCGAAAACAACATAGGGTCAACACCGGCGTCAAATAACAGCACAAAAAACAGGAAAAAATCGCTATATAGAGAAAATGTGCTTACCGTCTTGAAAGCATCTCGGAATGACTGGGGCGTGCTTCCGGCATCTGAAAAAGTACGACCGGCGCCGACGTTTCAGCTGTAGGCACAGTTGTAGCATACATCCCGCCAACACCACAGGGCAAACCGTACCTGATGACAGTAGACGCAAATGACACGCAGCCGTGATCGCTGTCCTTCCATGCGGAGCCTGGAGGTTCCCATCCAACGAGACCAGGTCTTAAAGCGAGAAGCGGCGATGGAAACCGCAACACTAACGCATGCCGGACTCCGTGCAGGATCGGAAATCAGGACCCACTGGGCAATCTGCTCACGCAGTCCAGACTCCATCCACCGGGCTCGAAAGACAAAGCCCTGCTGCTCTGGGCGTGAACGGCAGCCCGCCCGGCATAATAAAGGGTCATGAAAACATCAATTCAGTGCTGTGTAAATGCCATAAAAAGTCTAATCAGCGTCTCGGAGGGTGTCATAATGCTACACCGCGACGCACCTTAGCCCAAAATAATTCTCGCGTCCCCCAGGACGTTGATCTTCTGTTCTCTACGTAATCTTTCGGAAACTGACCTACACACTTCTTCTCTCTCTTCGTGCCAGAAACTTTTGTCGGTACGTGACACTCCTTTCTCTTCTCATCACTTTCTCAACATCGTCGAAGCGATTCAAGTCATTTTCCTCAATATATCTCTTTTTGCGCCCATGGAACAGTTATACTTCCCCACCATAACCCCTTCCATGCCCATGGACCCGGAATCTGTGCTCCAGCGCGCCGTCGTACGAGCCGCCGAGCTCCACCAAGAGAAGCGCTACCACTACAACGGTATCTATCCCCGCATCTTTCACCTCAGCGACTACGACGACTCCGACGCCTCGTATCACCACCTATCCGTCAAGTACAATGACCAAGGAAACATAAAGGCCGAGACGGCGGCTCTCAAGCTCCTATACGCCCTCGCCTGCAAAGATGGTGACGCCGCCCCGCTCGTACCCCAGGTAGTCCACTCCTTCGATGGCCCACATGGCTTGGGGTACATCGTCATGAAGCGCATCGAGCTTTGCACTATCCCGGAAAATGAGCTGTACGCCAAGGCCGCAGAAGCCGTCCTGTGGCTGCGTGCACAGCGCCCGCCCCCCATGGAAGTATTCGGCTCCCTGGGAGCGTCATATGCTCGCCACGCTGTCTTCAAGTACTTCGAGGCGCCCCTGAAGTTCACTGGAGTCGCCGCGGCGCAGCGGTACTTTAACGCGGTGCGCCTTTCCTTTCCATCATTTTTTCCCTCCCGCGCACATCGCATTTCTACTCGCCTGACTTCGTCCAACCCGCAGGCTGTCAATAGGGTCAGGAACCTGCGGCGTGGGACGCTCACGATCGCTGACGTCTCGTTCGAGGGCGAGGATACGGTCCTGACCCAGTCCAACATGGCCCCGGGCAACTTCGGCGTCAGCTCCGACGGGCGCGCTGTCATCTTCGGCGCTGCCACCATCCAGGCGCTGCCCGAGACGCTCGCCGACTTCACTCTGCTCCGTACCACGCCCTTTGCTACAGCGGTGTCCAAACAGGTCTTCGGTGACGAGAGGGCCACGCGTTTGGCTTCACCGAACCTAGCGTCTCTAGCCGAGGTGAGGAGGCACCTGAGTAACGTGTGTAATTACAGGCTTGGTACGTTTGTCTTCACTGGCTGCTTCTATCTTATGTGTAGGTTTTACGTGCTGATGCGTTTATTCCCATAGATTTAGATGACGAAGGTAACCCTAGGCCTACCGTTGAGATCGTGTCTGGGTCTCCTAGCGCCGTTATTCGTTCGGTAACTCTGTGTGTGCCTACCAGCTCTGGCTCAAGGAAGGCCTCGTCACACACAGCGAAGTTGTAGAGCCGCATCACAATACATCTCCGTTGGAGACCTACCTCCCCGATGGCCGGACAGCGTCGGCAGAGGCTGCTCCTTTCACCTTACCCACCAGACAACTGACGAGCCGAACGTGTTGGTACCCGACTGGGTGGTGGACAACGAGGCGGCCTGGCAGGTGGCTCAGGCGGCTCGTGCGGCCTAGTCTTGCCTGTGGATGCGGGTTATCCTTCGCCAACACGTATACGAGTCCGTAGACGCCATTCTTTGTGTTTTAGTCTTTTTGTGTTTTCGTAACGGGTTCTTATGTCGACCGCGCCCCAATGACAATGTCTATAAGCCTGACTCGTAACGTTCGTTGCATATCCGGCACAGAACCAAGCTACTGCATGCCCCATAAATTTAGCCCAATTTTGCGCGCCCTTGTCGACTCAGTCGAGCTATGGTGCGGGCGACTTAGACGCCGCTACTTGTGGACAGTGGCCAAATTGGCCGGGGACCGAATATATAAATAAATAAATAAATATAGTACAGTGTCGTGACACAGCGGGGATCACAGAGCGGGGTTCTGAGACACCGCGACAAGGAAACAGAGCACGATGGGAGGCTTTGCGACATACCTATAGCACTATGCCTCGTCCCGGCCGCCCTTCCAACAAGTGGAAGGAAGCAGCAGCTCGTGCCCGTGCAGCGAAGGCTCAAAAACACGCTCAAAATGCCGCCGCATCTGACTCTGAAGATCACAATGACACCTGCCTGTGGAGCGGAGGGGTCAGTCACGACTGGCACGACACAGACTCAGATTCCGACTCTGACTGGGCTTCGTCCTCGAGCTTGGAAACCTCCGGCTCAGATTCGGATGACGACGACGAGGTTGTTGAGCTGGAAGGTGACGAGTTGGTACACAGTCTGCAGATGGAGGCCGACAACAATCTTGGGAACCGGATGCTCCGAAATGCGTCACTGTATACCAAGATCAACAGACAAGTATCATCGGGAGAGTGGAAGAAAGCCGAGCAGAATCGACACCTTGGGTACAATAGGCAGTCAGGACGGACACACCGACGGAATGGCCTCATTGCACGACAACAGGAAGAGGTTGATGCAAAGACAAGAAAAGGGTGCGTGGATTAATATGTGCTCGAGCTCATCATACTGATGATGACATTCTGTCAGCAAAAGCGCTGCGCTCATGCGCAATTGGCTGACACCCAAACCGCCGCAAAGTGCTGGCACAGCACGCGTACGAGGCAAACCAGATGCATCGCCACGTGAACCACTGGGCAGTGCATCGGGAACCAACCCGGGGACGCATGCGCAGGACAATGATATCTTTACGGGATACTTGTCAGACATGGACATTGATGAGGGAGAGGACGACGGGGGAAGTGACCACGATGGAGAAAGTGCCGACGATGGGGAAAGTGCCGACGATGGGGGAAGTGCCGACGATGGGGAAAGTGACGAAGAAGACACAGACCGTGCAAGAGCTTCGCATACCCCAATTCCTTCATCCACCGTGCTCGTCCCAACCTCTGATTCACATCACCCCTTGCCATCCTTTCGAGTACGGGGACCTCCGCCTTTGAAAAGGAGGAAACTCGATGTTCCTGTACGAGTCGCTCGCCGACGCGCCCGAGAAGCGAGGGAACAAGCCCGAAAGCAGGCACTGGCTGATATCGAGAAGAAGATACGATCCCGTCGTGACACGTTTGCTTCGGGTCGTAATGCCCTGCAGGCTTATCGTGCTCGTGCCATTGAAAGCTGCCTTCGTATGGTGGTGAAGAACCAGCGCCGCTTCATACAGGCGTCGGAGATGGCTGCCGAGAGCCAGGGGTTTGCTGCAAAATGGGGAGGTCGACTCGTTCGCTGCTGGGTCACTGTATGGATAACGAGGCGAGAACTCCCGGCATCCCTGCAAGGAAAGCACGTCAAGGTCTTCTCTTTACTCAGCGACCCCACAATCAAAGCCGAGTTGCGCTCGTACCTTCGGACAACCAAGTGGGCCATGGATCCAGGGAAACTGGCCGAGTACAGCGCAAACAAGATGGTTCCAGAGGTTGCAAAAGCATATGTTGAGCACATCACCAACAAGGAGATGCCCGAAGGATTGAAGTCGTACCTGGAGCTGGAACTCTTCCCCCGCATCCACCTGAAGGTCAAAAAAGGCATCTCACTCCGCACTGCTCGACGCTGGCTTCGTGCTGAAGGGTTCCGGTATACTGAGCATAAGAAGTCACTATACTATGACGGCCACGAGCGACCGGATGTCACGAAATACCGACAGGATGTCTTCCTCCCAGCTATGGCAGCCTATCGAGAGCAAATGGTCGAGTATGTTGTTGGTGATGTGGAAAAGGAGATGGTGAAGGAGCCGGGAAACTGTGTGAAGCCCCGCATTGTCCTCTGCGCACACGACGAAATGACTGCACAGGCAAATGATGGGAAGAAGAAAAGCTGGGTTCTGGAGGGTGAGCACGCATTGAAGAAAAAAGGACAAGGTCGCGGGATCCATCAAAGTGATGTGATCTGCTCGACAGTGGGCTGGTTGGAAAAAGCGAGCGAGTCGTTGGAGTACGGCAAGAATTATGACGGCTACTGGAATGGTGAGCGGTTCGTGAGTCAGGTCAGGCAGTTGACATTTCCCCCGAGTTTGTGTGCTCATTACAGTCTGCAGCTGCGCGTGAAAATTATACCGGCCTTTGAGGAAGCGCACGGCGATGGCTATCAAGCACTATTCCTCATTGACAACTCGCAGGGGCATTCTGCATACTCCGAGGATGCCCTTCTTGCGACACGCATGAATCTTCGACCGGGAGGCAAGCAGGCCCGGATGCGCGATGGATGGTTTGTCCGAGACGGGCAGATTGTCGTGCAGAAGATGGTTTTCCCAGCCGATCACCCTGAATTTCCCAACCAAGCGAAGGGAATGAAGCAGGTTCTCATCGAGCGAGGACTCTGGTCAGAGAAACTCCGCATGCAATGCCCAAAGCATTGCACAACAGACAACTGCTGCGCGAAGCGTATCATCGAGACACAGCCCGACTTCCAGGCACAGCGCTCCCTCGTGAAGGAAGTCATTGAATCTGCAGGTCATCTCTGCATCTTCCTGCCCAAGTTCCACTGTGAACTCAATCCTATCGAGTTCTTCTGGGGTGCCACGAAGCAGTACCTCCGCGAGAACTGCGATTACACATTCAATACTCTGAAGGAGAACTTGCCGAAGGCCATGGCATCAATTGATATCAAGACAATTCGGAGGTGGGAGCACCGTGTTTTTCGATGGATGGAGGCATACAGAGAGGGTCTGGATGCTAAGGAGGCCCAGACAAAGGTCAAGAAGTTCAGTTCGACGTTGTACACGTCGCACAGACGAGTCCCGGAGACGGTTGCCCGCCAGTTTGACGCCTAGTTCCGTATTAGGAAGGTGATGACGTCATCTGGCCAAATCCCTGACCTGCAAAACAATTCCGCCCTCAATACTGAATATTTTTCGAAATGCTCTGGCACAATTGTAGATATCAACTAGCTGAGCATTTTGGCTAGAGGACATTAAGATCAGATAGGTTGTGGTGGCGCCATTTTCACTGTACAAATGTAGTGGTCTCTAAGTCGCCCGCACCATAGGTGTTGGAACGGCGCAAATAGGAGTGCATAGTTACGGCCCTCCGGGCGCACCTGGTTCCTAACCTGACGGTTCCGAGTCTGGCGTCGAAGTCCTATTATTAGCAGTCAATGTGAGAGTTATTTGAGAAGTAAGGGATGTAATACAGAAGCACGGCAAAATCATATACTTACTAGTAGCAGCGTAATATCTAGAAGAGAGTAGGTAGTATCCGGCACGCAGTCAAACTGCGTATGCCAAAAGATCCGTCCTCGGGGTAGGATCAGCCGTCCTGCCGTTTTCGCCACAGTGCCACCCTCCGTATTGCCAGTACGGCTCGTGTATGGGGAAAACATGCTTGCTTGGGTCAAGCTACCTAAAGGTCAGGCAGCCGGCATAGTAAAAGTGGCGGAGGGTGTGCGGGCGGTACACGTGTGGGGAGACGCCGCCGACGAGGCGCGCGCCGTTGCGGTCGAATGAGTCGATATCAAAACCTCTATAGACTATATATGCACATACTCGACGGCGGCAGATGTCAGATTTCTGTCATTCATGTGCTCTGGATTGTAGCATCCGCGACCGCGGAAGGTGAGCTTCGGGTATGAGATGCAGATTTGTCGGCCGTGATGAAGTTAGTGACGACTCGGGTGGACCGGAAGTGCCGGATGGGCAACAAGGGGCTGTACGTGTCCGCAAAGACAACATCGGGGAGCGCACCATCAAAGCTCCGGAGGAGATGAACGACACAATGCGAGCCGGTGTCGGGATATTGTCCTCACAGAAAAATTGAGTGCTTACCGAACTTCGAAAGACAGAGGGTGAACTGCAGGTCCAGATGGCGGCGTGGGATCTGTGCTATAAGCAAGCACTTTTTCAACGAATCTTCAACTTCAAACATACCCGGCACACCGTGACCTCTGGTAATTCAATCTCCTTAGGATCCAAGATTGGATCAACTGCGCACTCGTTCGGACGTTTCTCCGTCACCATCAATGCCGTGCTGATCCAAACCTCCCGCTTCAACAACGTCACTCTCGACCTAGTCTCCGTTGCCGACCTAAGTGCGCGGAAGACAGTCGTTTCACTAGCAAGACTCTCGACCGTCGCGGGCCTCCGCACAACACCTGCAGGGCGATATCGTCAAACAAGTCATTTTTGATCGACAAACACTTACCGCAGCGGCGCAGAGCGGCGCCCATGTCGTCCTTGCACATGAGGAGTGGCCCATTTCCCGATAATACAATGGTGAGATATTCTAGCCAAAAGTCCTACCGTGACGGACATCTTGAAATCCAAGAGTCAAGACGTACAACCGTCAGGACAGCGGCAACACTTATCCTGTAATCTGGTGCATACTCTGCACGAGGAAGTTCACGGATTCCTGGTGTCTTTTCGACATTGTTGTTGGATTCAGCGTAGATGGCGACCAAGTGTCAAGCGAGCAAGACCGTCGCGGCGCGGCGCGCGGGCACTGACTCGCAGCCACCGTGGTAAGATCACGAGACTTTGTCACATCACGGTAACAAAGTGTGATTGCCATAAATGTAATGCTTCAGCTGTTCTGGAGACCTAGTCCCATTCGGAACCAGGAACTGTTGTCGGTGGTGAAGTCTGTAACGTTCACGCTGGAGGGTCACGCGGTCACGGTCAACGCGTTTGTGGCGTGTGAATAACATGTGACTTTTGGCATTTCGCTTCAGTGACGTCATGTCAGCGGCTTGCGCTCTACCAGCATTTCCATTCGATTTGTTTTTCAAACAAGACACAGAACTACTGTCGGCCCTGTCCTATCTCATCCTTACTCACTCGAAGAGCGGCCAAGGCAATCCTATGGCATCCTCGGGGTGATACTGTGCAGCCACTTTCATTCCCCGGTTCTGTGTCGATCTTGTCGTCTTGCTCAGGGGTCTGGTAAGTAGCTGTGCTTCATCCTGGCAGCCCTTACAATATTCTACGTCTAGTTGTACGCTCATATCATACTTCGCAAGGATGGCAAAGCTAGGTACGTGGCTCACCGCGTCTGTCGGGGCCAAGTATGTTCAACCAAGTCACAGCAGGGCGAGCTCAAATTCATCGACATATGGCGACAGTCACTTTTGACGTTCAGACGATCGTCATCGACTGGGTGTACAGAGGTGTACAGGTCTTCTGAACACAACGTCATTGCCTATAGAACCCTCCGTGCGTGCGGCGCTGGTCGAGTCAGGCGCGTCCTCCCACAGCTCTGCAGTTTCAGCATGCTAGTACGCGGTCCGTACGCTCCGCCGCGCGCATTCACCGACGCGCTTGCGGGCCTCGAGACACTCATAATCTCAACGCTATCCGAAGAGGCGTCTGTGCTACCACCTGGGCTTCGGCATCTTGGGTACCACCGCTATTGGCCCACGCCCAAAGAGTGTGTCGTATTTGCGCTGCCCCTCCTCGACGCTGCGCGCGCTCTTCCCAAGTTGCAACTGATCACTGTGACACTTATGCCGTCTAGTTATATGCTGGATGCCTTCGAAGGGATGCTTCGGGATTGCGGGGCAGAGTTTGCGGTGTATGAGACGACAGAGTGCTTCTCGGTTAGTGCCATTTTGGTATGTATTGGAGGCGAGACTGACAGATACGACAGCGCCCGTGGCACGTCGACTGGATATGATACAAGGCTTGAATCAATGAACTGCGTGCCGGCAGCTCTGGGCCAGAGGTGTATTTCTGAAGCCCAGAACTGTGCCGACTCGGAGGTCTTCGGCTGGAACTTAGATTGCCGTAGCACTGCCCAGACAAACAAGCGCTACGTCGGCCCCTTCTCACTCTCGACCACGATCTACCAAGTCCAAGGTCGCTACAACAACTCATTCAATCGCATTTCCGAAGCCTTCCGCTCGCGGCGTCGACTGGCTGTGTGCCTCAGACATCGACTCGGTCTTACTCAACAACTCCGATACAACTTCTGGTCGCCTGGTACGTAGCGCCCACCTCTTTTTCGGAAGATACATGTTCATTCGCTTTACAATCACAACAGTGCACAGTCGATCGATTACTGCCTTCCCGGAGCATTCTAATCATGACGAACATCCCTTTGGATGTACAGGTCATCGTCCTGGAATGGGTCTACCGGTCCTC
Organism: Auriscalpium orientale; assembly: GCA_019915035.1. Classification (NCBI taxonomy): domain Eukaryota; kingdom Fungi; phylum Basidiomycota; class Agaricomycetes; order Russulales; family Auriscalpiaceae; genus Auriscalpium; species Auriscalpium orientale. The sequence continues at coordinate 283,128 of JAHLMH010000019.1, forward strand.
GCAGCACAATACCATCGACTACCCCACCCTCCTCGCCTGCGCTCTCGTATGCCGAGCGTGGGCATTCCTCGCGCAGCGCCTCCTCTTCCGTAGAGCTCCATACGCAAGCATCGATTTGAGCGACACGAACAACGTCGCAAGAACCGCCCTCTTCCTCCGGACTCTCCGAACGGCGCCTCAGCTCGCCGCGCATGTCCGCGTGCTCACTCTCTACATACAGCCCCTCCCCGGCATTGACCACAACGAAACCTTAGAGGTGCTGAAACTGTGCATGAATCTCAACGGCATATATGTCAACGGCATATCCAAGTCCGGGTTTCTTGCCCAGCCATTCATATCGCGCCTGGAGGCCATTCCCGTGCGCCCGGTCTTTCTCAGCGTAGCCGGAAACGCTGCGGTCGTGGACCGCGTCGTCAACATGTGGCCGAGCATCCGCGCACTCGACGCGACTACGTGGTCTGCAGGCGTCTCGGAGCCGCCGTCGGTGCGCATGCCCCGCGCGCTGCACGCGATGGAGGTGTCCGCGCGGAATGTGCGCATGTACTGGTCTGCGCCGACAGATGTGGCACCCACGCTGCGCGATATGGAGCTTCAGCATGTGGACTGGAATAACTTCGAGCAGCGCACGGCGCTCGTCGCGTCGGGCTTGCTCTCGCAGCTGCGCACGCTGGTCGTAGGACCCGGCGCAGATGTGCCGCCGCACTCGCTGCTCGAGATGCTTGCTGGCCTCGAGACACTGGTGATCGCGAGGCTGCCGCGGAGAGCATGCGCGCTGCCACGGGGCCTCTCGCACCTTGGATACCACGTTTACGGCGTCGGCCATAGCGATCAGGTCGCCAATGCGCGGCTCCTCCTAGACGCCGCCCGCGTCCTTCCCAAGCTCCGACTCGTCACGGCAACGCGTCGCTCATCGTCCGAGGTACTGGAGGAGTTTGATAGAGCGTGCAGGAACTGCGGAGTCGAGTTTGCGGTTTATGAGGAGCCGGAGTACTTTCCGGTGAGTGACGAGTGTGTCTGTCTGTCTTTCTGGGGCTGATGGAAGCGACAGCGCCCGCGGAACGTTGACTGGATTTGACCGACCCGATAATCCAAAAAGACGGTGCAATGATAGAACGCCAGCGTCTACTCAGACCGACAGGAAGCTTTGTCGGTGCATGACAAGGGTCCGAGCAGCACAGACAATCTGACATACGGAGTAGGGCGATCGCTTTTGCACTTCACTGCAGGGGGAAAGAGTGATTGTATCAGTCGTTCCTGGTCTTATGAAATGGTCGCTTACAATGACGACGTTTACAGTCTGCTGATTATATCCAATCAACGTGTCGCGGGCGCTGTCGTCATCGTCAGCTACACGTTGACTCGAACTCCCACCACCAATTTGGCACTCACACGAAAGCACCCCGGCTCCAGGTATACAACAAACTCAACGCCACTCTCTCGACACCACCTCTCGATCTCCTCCAGTACCGCCCGCGACGAGTGGCGTGTCGCCGTGAACAGGTTGAGCTTTGGCAGCGCACGCGCGGCTTCCAGGAGGATTTGCAACTTTTTGGCCCGCTCATTGGTGATGCCGTGGAAGTGGTATCCGAGATGAACCAGGTTTTTGGGTAATCCGCACGCCTCCATCGGAAGGTTGTCAAGCACAAGGCTCTCCAGTGCCGCTAGTTCCTCGAGCACTGCGCGCGGGGGCACCTCGGCCCCGTGCTTGAAGAGAGCAAGGGAGCGTAGCTGCGCGGCCATTCCAGACGAAACGAGCGCGGCGGACGTTGGGCTAAACATTCCCTCGATACAATTCAGCTCGAGGTCTTGCAGTCCAGTGGGTACCACGTTGAGGGGCGGACAGCAATACCTCCTCAGATCGTCGGTGCCGATGGAGAGCGCTTGCAGCTCACGGGGCATGCGCAAATGAATGCCTGAGTTGATCACGATCCCCAAGTCCAATACGCGGACGCTTGGCCAGAGCTGGGTGATGTGGTCGACTGCCGAGCTCAGACCGCACACGCTGAGGAAGGAGGGACGCGCGCGGAGCGTGTCCAAGTGTGCGGTGAACGCAGCAGTGGTGCCGAGAAAGTTGATGGTGAGGCCATCGACGTTTGTGCACAGCGCGAGCGCCTCCATGGCATCATCTGAAGCTTCAGGCTTGGCCTTGAAGCTCGACAGCTCAAAATGAAAGGAGCGGACGTGTGCAGCGAGGTGCGGCGCGGTGCGAAGTGCGCAGACAAAGCGGGCCATGATGTTGGAGTCGCTTTTCAGAAGTTGGCGTTTGGGGACGGGCACGCGGCGGAACAGGAGGCGCTGCGCGATAGGCGTCCACGCTCGACATACGAGGGCGCACGCACGCAGGGTGGGGTAATCGATCGCCGCGTGCTGCGAAGACCGGTAAACCCATTCTATGATGGCATTGTGGATGTCAAGAGGAGTTGTCGCCATCCTACGGCACCGACGCGTGAAGCACAGGATCAAATGCAAGGGCTGTGAAATTGTTAATAACCAGACGCTTCTCGGGAGATAATTCTAAAGCATACCGGGCTGCGTGCAATGATGGCGGGACGTCGAGGTAGAGTGTAGGAATTATACTTGGCGAGTAAGTGTCTTATATGTAGCGGCGCTGAGCGCCCGTCCCCGACTTCGCCGACTCGGATATCAATACGAATCACGACGAGTGTGTTATGTGATGATTAGTATTTCCCGCCAATCTCTCATGTGAAGGGGTGTGAATTGGGTGTGAAGGGTTAAAGGAAGCAAGCAGATCGGATGGATGAACAAGCAAATCTATTGCGAGCGTCTCGGAGAATGAGATGAGCGTGCATAGCTATCAAAGTACGTGACCCACGTGTCATACACCGATGCCTCCATGAGCGATGCGCATATGCTCATATACATCGTCCCCGATCTCGAACGTCTTCATGCACGCCCAGCACATATGCGTCTTGCACGCCGCGCACGTCATATGATTGCACCCTGCGCTCTTCTGGATGTCCACCCCACAGCGCGGGCACGGCTTCACCGCGTTGTCGCGCTTCCACTGGCGATACGCGCGTTCAGCGGGGTCCGCTTCCGCACGACGCTCCGCACATGTGAACCCAGGGTGGGCGGGGACGTGGCACGCGCCACACGTTTCCGCGAGGCAGCCGCCGCAGCGCAGCACCGCGCCCTCGGGCGCCGTGCGGTAGACGTGCGCGCAGCCGGGTGTCGGGCAGAACTTGTACTCTGCGGGCCGCTGCGCGATGTGCGCGGCGCCGGCGCGGTCAAGTAGCGCATCCAGCGCTGGCGGGGTGAGGCGCGTCTGGAGGAGCGCGACCGCGAGAGGCTCCTGGCAGCCGTCATGGAGACAGGTGAGTGGGAAGGCGGACGCGCTGGCGATGAGGAGGTCGAGACATGGCCCGCACAGCTGGTGCGCGCATGTGAGCACGACCGCATCGGTGACGTCACACATGCATACTGGGCACTCGACGCCGAGGGCAGCCGGAAGTGCAGGCGCGCCCTCCATCTGCGCGAGGTATGCTCGGACCGCCGCCAGCTGGGCGTGCTCGAGGCGTGTGGTGAGGCAGCGCCGCAGAATGTCGACGCCGACACGGTCTGCGCCGTACTGGTCTTGTAGCGCGCGCAACCCGTGGTGCACGAGGCGGCGGAAGCTGTTTGCATCTAGGGCGATGTCGCGGCGCCGCAGGCGCATCTGCGTGATGATCCCCGCCACCAGTCCGTGAAGTGAAGCCTCGGACTGCGCTTCGGGGGCATAGACTGCGACGTGGTGACGGCCAGTGTCACAGCGCGCGTAACCTCCGACGGCTTCGGCAACCTTCTCTACGCCTTCCCGACCCTCATCTGTGGAAAGCTGGTCGTCCCATGCTGTCTCATTTTCTACCTTCACGATGCGCCCGAGTAGGATCGCCTCCATCTTAACCTTCCTGCGCCCCAGAGCCTGCGTGTCATCGCCAGAGATGCGGACAGTCACGATGGATGACTCCGCGCCATCGACAGTGCGGTCAAAGACTGACCAGCGGAGATCGCCCTCCTCTGCCTCCTGCAAGGACGCGATGCGCGGGGCGAGCGCAACATACTGGGCACGCGGTAGTGCGAACTTGACGGCCTGGAGGTGCGAAAGCCAGACGGGGCTGCCGTTGAGGTACGGCATCTTCTCCCCATGGAGACTGTCAACGGCGGCGCGAGCGTTGGTAGTTGAGGTATACCGCGCGATCGCTTTCATTTTCGTATCGCCGGGCCCAACTGGAAGAACATCAAAAGCCTCCAGACAGCCTTCCTCGACATCCAGTGATTCCCTCAGCTTTTTTAATCCAGAAGCTACATTGAAGCGGGGCCGCGTGATGGACACGGTGTTGCACTTCATGAAAGCGGAGAGCTGGGCAGGGTTTACCTCCGCTGGGAGTCCGCTCACAACAACCGTGAACGAGGTCGTCTGCCTGAGTGTCGGTGCCTGGAACGTGGTCGAGATTTTGCGGCCGTCGAACTCGCGACAATGCGTCCTGTTCTGCTCGCGCTTCGCCCGCGCAGCAGTGCTGTAGTGCGCATATGCGACGCATGATGGTGCGAACCACGCTACCTTCACCGCCGTGTCGCGCAGCACCCCCGCGTCGCGGTCCGGAGCACGCGGCTCGAGCCGTGCGGCGAGCACGCGCCCGCGATACGTCGCGTGGTCGAGCGCGTCCGCCGCCGCCCGCGCCGCGCCGGCCTCGGCGAAGTCCGCAAGCGCCATGGGCCGCACGGACGACGCAAGGATGTGCGCGTCCGCGGGGCCAAAGACGGCGACGAGCTCCTCGACTTCGGCGGACAGGATGTCCGCGGGGAGATTGTTGAGAATGAGCCGTGTTGACTCGAGATCGGTCGAGAGACGCTCAACAGCAAGGCCCGGGCCGAATGTTACAGAGCAGGCGTAGATGGTTCTGTTTATTCGTGGAGCGTCGTCCGGGATGTCTGCGAAATGGGAGATTGGTGACGAGTCGAGGTTGGTTGCTAGATGGACATCCTATCGCGGAGCGTTGAGTTGAACTATTTCAAAGATTATGTGGCACTTACAGATGGTCGGACAGTCGGTCGAGGAGTTGCAGCTCGAGCCGGAGTCGACGCAGGTGGGGCTCTGGCTTGCACAATAATGTCTGCAACGGGGTGGTAGAACAGACACTGATCGCCAAAGCGACAGTGGCCTTGGGAGTAGAAGGCGCAGGAGTTCGGGGGAGGAGGAGGCGTCGCGATAGCTGCTTTGCTGGGATCGAGATGGGCGAAGGGGCAGCGAGGGTTCGTGCACGCCCCGCGGAGGAAATACTTGCACGGCGTCTTGATGCTACTCGCTGTCGGCACCTTTCGGCCGGATGGACCAGCCCGCGGGTGCTCATACGTGCATGCGTCTCCTCGAGTGCATTTTCCATGCAGATAGAACGTGCAGGGACGCGGTGTCGAAAACTTCCGCAGGGCGTAGGACGACATGGCGGGAGGTTGTGGGCAGCGGGCATGGGGCACACACGATAGGGTTAGATGGCATTGCCTCGAGGTTGGGGAGGCGTGCAGGTCCAAGCGCGTGACGAGAGATAAAAACAACCTAGACCAAAGCTGCGCTCAAAATGGCAGAAATGAAGGATCAGCGAGTCCACTCACTATTTCGTTTGAAGAATCGTGAGCACTAGAGTTAACTTTTCCGTCAGAGCCATAGGTTAAGGCATCCCCGTCAGATAATTCTCGTGCCGGGCGTCGGGGCACAAGGGTGATGAACGGACATAGCGGGGGTGTCCTTGAAGCAATACATCGATGGCATGGACAAATCAAACGCAGAGTTCAAGGTAGCAAGCCTATACGTACCATACAGACGCATAAGCAACAACAAGTTTTGGTCGATATAAGCATGAACTGGATGGCGTACCATTCGATAGCACAGGACGAACTCAGCAAGCAGCGCAATGCCGAGTGAGCTGTGATTAGGAGTTCGGTTCCTCAGCTGGGCCCGAGTTGATAACAAACATTGTGACGCACCCGACGTGTATTATATGCACACGCAAGGACTCTCAGTCATCCTAGACTCTTTCAAGTTAGGGCCGAATCGCTGTGCCACTGGCAGAGGCGAAGGACTGATCGTTTCCAAGCCATTGGACTTCCAGTACGCCCTTCATACCTCTTCCAGTGTGTGTGTGTTGTATACGAAGCAGTGAGGCACGTCGACAGATCTACTAGTGAAGCAAAACTGAAGGCGCGGAGAAGAGAGAAACGAACCGGTTCCCGAGGGCGACAGGCGAGATCTCGGATAATTGGACTTTCCCACGCGCCGACGAGCTTGTCGACTCGACACCATTTACTTACCGCCGCCATCCAGTCCTTTACTCTCCGCCGACGTTAGAGGAAATTGTAAGGCCCGCCACGTTCTGTTCGGATGCAGTCTTCTGCCTATCTGTCGACGAATGCACCACTGCGCCAACGTGCCGCAAGCTTCTACGAGCTCGCACTTCCCCCCGCCTGCAGGCGCGTGGAGTCGGTTCAAGTTCTGCATTGGGCGGTCCCTTCGCTTTCGCACCATTCTCAACCATCTCGACTGTCCTCGCAGGTCTTTCCACCCATCCGATTCGTAGGCGTTTCTCTCACACGCGAAGCGGCTCTTCAGTGACTCTCTCTGACTGATCTGAGTGCCTCGACACCACTCCGATCTTGCTCGGCCAACCGCGCCATCTTGGTGCGAAGTCTGTATTTCATCAGATGCGCAGATACTCATGATATTCTACAGCACTATACAACAGTGCAATCTATCCCACAGCATCCGTGCCATACCATGACGACTACCCCTCTCGACATCCACGTCGTCATCATCAAATGGGTCTACCGATCATCGCAACACGCGGTCATCGATTACCCCACCCTGCGTGCGTGCGCCCTCGTATGTCGAGCGTGGACACCCATCGCGCAGCGGCTTCTCTTCCGCCGTGTGCCCGTCTCCAAAACCAAAGTCGTGAAACTCTACTCGAATATAATGGCTCGCTTCGTCCGCACACTTCGCACCGCACCGCACCTCGCTGCACACGTCCGCTGCTTCATTTTGGAGCTGGAGGGCATCACAACCAAGCCCGAAGTTTTGGATGATGCGATGGAGGCGCTCGCACTGTGCGCGAACGTCAATGGCATCACCATCGGCTCTCTCGGTGTCGATACCGGGTTCATGGCACGCTTGTCCACGCTCCCTGTTCGCCCCTCCTTCCTGAGCTTGTCCGGTGAGGAATCGGCCATCGACCACGTCATTCAGATATGGCCAAGCGTCCGCATACTGGACGTAGGATTCGTCATGGGCGCTGTCTTTGATATGCATCTGCGCATGCCCCACGCGCTGCAAGCGCTCTCCATCTTTACTTGGACATCCTGGTACGTGCCGAACACCGCAGCGCCCGTGCTGCGCAACCTCGAGCTCCGAGGCTACGACGTCTCAGCATATGCAAAGCTCGCGTCATTTGGCCTGGCCGCACAGCTACGCTTGCTTTGTCTCGTCGGCTCCGGGATCGAGCTCAAGTTGCCGCCGTCCGCAGTGCTCGAACAGTCAGCGGCACTCGAGAGCCTCGTGCTTAACATACTCCCGAGCACGGCGTATGTGCTGCCGATAAACCTGCGTCATCTTGGGTATCACTACCACGGCATCAGCATCGAGTATCTTTGGTGGACCGAGAGATTGCCGATCCTCCTGGACGCTGCGCGCGCGCTACCGAAGCTCAACCTGTTCACGGCGACGCGCTACTCGTCGCGAGTGGTACTAGAGGAGATAGAGAGGTGGTGCCGAGAGGGCGGGATTGAGTTTGTGGTATACCCGGAGTCGGCGTGCTTTCGTGTGAGTGGCAACTTGGCGAGCATTCAATGCGGGGCTGACGATGGCGACAGCGCCCACGCCATGTTGATTGGATCTGACGCAAGCAATCTTCCCTTCCTTTTGCCATATGTACCACCTTTCCGTATTTCACATACTGCGAACGCGATACATCGTCTCAATCAAAGTGTCGAAATAAATCCAGATGAGACCAGGCTGTAGGCCAGTAGATCGTTACGGTGCAATCAAATCATCAATTTCCGTGGTTTATCCTTGCGAAAATTCCGGCCTTGTGGTGGTCAGCCGTGAAAATTTGTTATTCCGTCAACCTGGTGCTCTTTCCTGCCGCACTCGAGCCGGATCTGCAAGCCGGAAACGCGTCAGGTGTATTTGGAAAACGGGCGGTGAAGGCAGGCCGCACGAGACCACGGAACACACCGACTCGACAGAAGGCAGCGCATCCCCCGGATGATTAGTAGGCACCCTCGCCCGGCTTTGATCTCAGGTCAAAGAAAGCACGAATGAACGTCTAGCTCGTATCCACGACTTAGGTAAGTACTATTACACGGAACATCCTGGATAATGGCCAACCAGCATCGTTTGGCGCTGCTGTTGTGTGCAAATCTCTGTTCGACATCCAGGTGAGAACGCGCTCATGACGAACAGAAAAAAAGCAGACACGCACCCAGCGCATCATTGTTTGCACCAGACATGAGAATATAAACCTTGCAGTCAGAGCCCGCGGCGCACGCCAGATCGAACTTGTAATTCCATAGGGCCAGTGGAATGGCTGCAGTACGGCCTGCCACTAAGATGCGCATGGCGTCCCGCCATAGAGGCCGAAGCCCTCATTCGTGCCGTGTGACGGATCCTACCGACTCTACTTGGCGAAGGGCGGGAGGACTACCTCAGCGACCACATGTCGAGCCGCGCCGGGCCAACGACCCGCCAGAAGTTGAGCGCTTGAGCGTCAACACGGGCGACACGGGCGGGACGTCCCCGGCGAGCGTGCACTTTTTTATCTCACAGTCGATCGTGAGAAACTGCAGCACTGTCGACACCTAGTATCCCCTGTCCCCAGCGCACATCAGATCCAAATACACCCTTCCGTGCGGAGACGAAGCCCACCTGCAGTGTTACCTATACCCGCATCCCTTCGGGCGGGACGTTTCCGTTCACGACCGTCAGGTACTAGCGGTTGTCGCGCAGCACTTCGCGTGTCTTCGTGGTCCGCGCTCGGTTCGGGATCTGCTGGCAGCGCGTCGTCGGGCGCATCCCGTTGCCCTAGATTTCATCGAAGTTATGACCTTGAACACGGGAGGAGTACAGTGGCGAGCTAGAAAACCACGCCGAGGTAAATGACTGCGAGCGCGTCGAGCAGCGTGCAGGCGAGGAGGAGGAGCGCTGTGGAAAGTGCGCGATGAAGCCGAGATGCCGCTTGTGGGATTTAGGCGGCACTGGTGATCGGGAGTCAGTGGGGTATGAAGACAGAGGAGAAAGCGAGGCACCGTACAGTTTACAGAATCCCGCTCCTCGTCTTGGCTTTCTGTTTCGTCGGAGTCATCCTGGGGAAGAGTGGAGTATTGCGATCTGGTAGAGTGCGCGAGGGACAGAAATTGGAAGAGATGGACCTCAGGTGAACGGGATAACAGGCGAAGGTGCGCCGCGCAAAGCATCCGACAGTCGGGCTTCGAGATTCAAGCTCAAGCTTCAAGCTGCGCTACAGGATCAGGCTGAGGTACAGGTGCAGTGAGGCATCTGACGCCGCCGAAAGCCGCCTCTATCCCGACCGAGTGAAAATGACAGCGTACCTCGGCAGAAGACTTTCAGAATTTGGTTTGTGTGAGCCCACAAATAAGGGGGTTTGTCGTGCTGTCAAGTCGGTTTCAGGAGACCAAAAAGATGCGGTCAAGCGTCCGGGTGGTGATGCATGACCATCGAGGAGGGTATCCATCCCAGTAAGTTGAAGCCGCCACACATGTGCAAAATGGGGTATATTTCCTCCTGGGCTGTCTCCCGTTCACGTTCGTACACCGCATACTCTCGAGCCGGACAGTTGATTGATTTGCCGATGCGGGTACGTGAGAGAAGCAAACGGCCGCATGGGAAACATCACGGAGCTATGTCCTACCATAGTCCCATGCTACTAGGGATGTGAGTCGTGAATCATTGATATGAACTGACAGGGAACGACGTACTCGTTACTGGTTGGAGTATGTTCTGCTGCGCTCTCTGATTTCTGCCACGATGCCAGCCAGCGCGGCTGCCGGCGATACTTACATCCTGGACGCCACGAAAACGTCTGCTGCAGTCTGTGGTCTGTGGTGAACATCCTGACAGACTTTCAGCGGTTGGCAGACTCTGCGATACCTGGGTTGACGGTCGTTTGTCAGTCTTGATTCCGTTCCGGTCGTCGGCGTCGGTGACCATGCGTCACTGTCACGTACGGGCCTTTGTGACTTCCTCACTCTCACCTCAGCTGCGGCGTCACGCCACCGCCACCGTGACCGTGACGACCTGTTCCTTCTCGGAGTCAACAACTCGGAAACGATAGCAAACCTCGCATTAGCTCGCAGTCTAGTGAGTATCTTATGCTATCGTACAGGCTACCACGACCATCTGATGCTCCCTCTTCCCATCTGCCTTCTCAGGCTCCCGTCAATCTCGCGGACAGTGACTCGGCCAACAGGACCGCCTGCTGTCCTTTTCTAAAGCGAGAAAGCGCGCATTCGCCGCCACCCGTACCTGAAAGCGTGGCATCTTAGTGCTATTAAGCAGGCTTTGGGGAACTACAATGGGACAGCTGTCTTTCCGGGCTGGAGACGACAGTCCTGTCGCTGACCTCCGCGCTCGACAGCGCGTCTGCTTGTGGCGGTGGATCTTCGACAGCTCCCTGTTGCTGAGCCATGCGACGATGTGAACCCGTCCATTCCGCTCGTTATCGGAAACATTCCAAAATCGCACCGCCAAGTGGCGCACTGGCCGCTCGAATGGCTTATAATCGCTCTCCAGGCCTTCAGCTACAACATCACATCATGCAGCTCTTTGCGCCATTCTTCCTCGCTCTCGGCAGCTTCATACAATTCACACATGCTGCCGCGTTCACGCCTGTCCTGTTCTCGGAGATAGGTAAGTTTTTCGTCCCCATGTCCGAAGACACGCAGAGCTGAAGCTACGCACGCTCACTGACGAAGCTGTACCGAAACCAAGCTCCGATCCTTGGCCCTCTCACATACCTGCAGAATGGTTGTAAGTGTAATCGGCGCATTGCACATCCCGTGAGTTGAATTGTACGCTTTTTACTTCGAAGTTGTACTCATGTCTGGTATCTGTGACGCTTCGCAGAGCACCCCTAACATATTGTGAATCGGTACTTGCGACCTGGAGGTGTAACACGTTAACGGATGCGAAAGCTCAGGATAGATAGCATGACAGATGGATATACCATGTTATTTTCCTAGACACGGCAATTAATGGTCCTCGCTGTCATCCGCAGATTCTTCCGGACGGCGTCTTTTCCGGCGGACGTCGCTGTGCAGAAAAGAGCAGCTCAGAGCACCGCGAGTGGTACTACTCGAGTGACTTCGGCGCCTGATCCGATTAATTTACTGAATATATGGGGGTATGAGAACAGGAGACCTATATCGACCACGTCCAAAGGTGAATGCCCAAAGCGTCGCCCGGCCCACCGCGAGCACCGCTGAATCGATCCCACACATTGCGATATTGCGGCCGGTGACAAGGCGCTCTGGTTGTGTCGGGATCAAAGAGGCAGATGTATTTTCAGATCCAGTCGACGTTCCCCGGGCGCTGTCGCTCGCGTCAGCCCGCATCACACATACCAACTTCTCGACTTACCGGAAAATACCGCGGCTCCTCATACACTACAAGCTCAATAGCAGCGTCTCGACACGCTATCTCAAACTCCTTCAGCACCTCCGGCGACGAGCGGCGCGTCGCCGTCACGAGCCTCAGCTCGGGCAGTGCGCGCACGCCATCCATGAGCAGCTGCGCGCCCAGGATCTGCTCCTCTCCGAGGCCGTAGAAGTGGTACCCCAGATGGCGCAGCGCTCGCGGGAGCGGCAACGCCTCCTGCGGTAGTGCCGAGAGGACGAGGCTCTCGACACGCGCGAGCTGCTCGAGCACCGCACGCGGCACGGGTGTGGCGTAGCTCCCCGTGATGCATAGAGAGCGCAGACGCGGGAGCAGACCGGACGCGAGCAGATGCCCACAGAGAACGTCATTTGACCACTCGATGTGCTGCAGCTCGAGGTCGCGGACCGTAAGCAGGCCGCCAATGGGTACAGCCCAGCACAGCGTGTTCGCGAGGATTGACAAAGCCTCCACGGTAGGGTGTATGCGCATGGCAGCGGGCTCCGGGTCGGTGCTATCGAACCGTGCATGCACTTCCAGCGCGCGTGCGCTCGGCCAGATCTGCAGGAGGACGTTGACGACCGCGAATGGGCCGGACAGGCTAAGGAAAATAGGGCGAATTCGCATGCTGCGCAGGCGCGCTACGAGCCCAGGAAGTGAGGCAGAGCGTGCGTTTCCGCCCATGATGAAGATGCCCTCGACGCGTGAGCAGAGCCCAAGCAGCTCAAGGTCCTCTGATGTCCTGCTCTTGGCCTGCCCAAGAATGATGGTAATGGAGCGAATGTGCGAAGCGAGGTGGGGTGCTGCGCGGAGTGTGCGGAGGAGGCGGGTATATTTGGATTTGTTGTGATGGATGACCTTGGGCTTGGAGACGGGCACGCGGCGGAAGAGCAGACGCTGCGCGACGGGGGTCCACGCGTGGCATACGAGGGCGCACGAACAGAGGGTGCGATAGTCGATGGCCTCGTGTTGACAGCTCATGTAAACCCATTCGACAACGAGGCTTTGGATGTCCAAGGGGACCCTTGCCATGATATTTGGAAGAAGTATCGGATGGGGAGTCAAGGTCGCTGCCATAACTGTCAGATTTTGATACGACGGAAATGAAAGTATAGAACGCACCAAGAAGTCCAGTGCGAGTACCTATGAATCGATCAGAGACCTCCACAACTGAACGACAAACGGGGGTACGCACCGGGAGACTAGTACGCTTTCCAACAACACTCGTTCGATTCAGAGCCACTCAAGGGTTGATTGTAGAGTATATCGCGGGGAAATGAAGCCTGCTCGACGTGTGTATTAGTATTCCGATTGAAGTACGAGCCTACCTGCACCTGCGAGCAACACAGAAGAGACGACGTGAGGTGCGCGTAGCCACTCACGAGCTTATATGAGCACGCGAGAAGAAAGGAGGACAAACATAAAGGGACCAAACGGTGATAAAGGGAGAATGGGAGATTCGAGAACTCGGTGATTATCGCGACGTAGTTGGGTTCCCACGCTCCGCCTTCAACACTGCCGCCATGACTCAGGATACAGCCAGCCACCTTGCTGCGATTGCAGTAGTCTAAGGTAATCGACCCTTCCATTCCTATCCTATCCTATCCTAGGCTTAGCTCCCAGGTGTCAGCCAGCCCTCTGGTGAAAGAATCAATAGGCAACATTGGTGGGTAGTCATTCTTTTGTTAAATGCGCAGCCTGAGGTCTTCAATAGTTTCTCAGCATCATTCCGCACCTAAGTATCCGTACTTTAGCATGGCAACGACTCCTCTCGACATCCAAGTCGTCATCGAGTGGGGTGCTCGCAACACGCAGGAAACCCATCGCGCAGCGCCTCCTCTCCCGCCGCGTCCCCGTCCCGCTTGGTCCGCACATTTCGCACCGCAGCGCTCCTGGCTGCACACTTCCGCTCCTTCAATATTGAGCTCGCAACCTTCAAAGCCAGGTCTGAAGCTTCTGGTGATGCCATGGTGGCGCTCACGCTGTGTACGAACGTCGATGGCATCACCATCAGCCTTTTCGGCGCCAGTACCGCGTTCATCGAACACTTGGACACGCTCCCTGTGCCCCCCTCCTACCTTATCGTGTCTTGAGCGTGTCCGGTTGAGATTGGGACTTCGACCACGCCATCCAGCTCTTGCCGAGCGTCCGCATGGGGAGCGTGCTCAGCTCAGACATTCATTTGCGCTGCCCCGCGAGCTGCAAGCGCTCTCCATCGGCACGCAGGATATGAGGACGTACCGCTGTGCGCCCACAGCCGTGGCACCCACTGGAATTCAAGACCTCGAGTTGATTTGTCACGAGGAATAGTACAACCCGACACTTGTCTCGTCTGGAATGGCCGCGCAGCTGCGCTCGCTTTGTCTCCTGGGCTACGGGGTCGAGGTGCCGCCCCCCGCAGTGCTCGAACAGCTGGCGGCGCTCGAGAGCCTTGTTTTTGACCGCCTCCTGAGGGAGGTGTGTGGGCTTCCCAAAACCCTGCGTCATATTGGTTACCACCGCTACGGCCTCACCGGCACCCAAGAGCGGAGCGAGAAGTTGCAGATCCTCCTGGAAGCCGCGCGCGCGCGCTGCCGAAGCTCAATCCGTGCACTGCGACGCGCCACGTGTCGCAGGAGGGTGCTGGAGAAGATAGAGAGGTGGTGTCGAGAGGGCGGGGTTGAGCTAAGGGGTATACCCCGAGTCTGGGTGCTTTCGTGTGAGTTCTTAACTCGATGTGCATTCAATGTCGGGCTGACGATGGCGACATCGCCCACGGCACATTGACTGGATTTAGAACAAGTCACCAGACTGTGAACGCGCCACTTGTAAATGACCATACGCCACGACAGCTACAACTAGGGTTCCACGAACGAATGAGACAAGAATCGCTCATGCCGCCTCCTTTGCATGGAAGTGCTCAAGCTGACACCTCGGTAAGACACATTTTGCCGGGTCGTGAAGTCATTGCGCGAACTGATCATATGCGGCTAAAAACTTCGATGCAATAGTGGCAGCGAGAAGTGAATTTACCGTGGTATTGATACACGATTCCCCTGTATTCCCAGAATCTGCCCGCCCGTTATGTGCTCGCAGTTACCTCCCTGCCATAGCAAGAGGTCAATACGTTTACACCAAAAGCCTCCTTGAGCCTTCCAACTGCGAGCAGCAAGAAGCAACGCGAGCCGATTGAGCGAGTGTATATCAATGCCCGCGAGTCACCGGCACAAGCGAAGGACTGTCCCGTTGCATTCCCGCCCTCAGATCCAATCCACATGCCGCGGGCGCTGTCACCTCTGTCAGTCCCGCAGCAGCAAGTATACACCGGTCTCCACTCACCCTAAAACAGCCCGGATTATCATACGCGACAAATTCTACCCCACCATCCCGACATGCCCTCTCAAACTCCTGGAGCACGTCCCGAGACGACCGACGTGTCGCTGTGACCAACTGCAGTCCTTCCAATGCACGCGCGGCGTCCAAGAGCAGTCGTGCACGGGCAACGTGCTCTTCTTCGCGGCCGTAGAAGTGGTATCCAAGATGCCTGAGGCTGGGCGGCAGCACATACGCCTCCTGCGGCAGCCTCGCGAGCACCAGCGTCTCGAGGCGCGGGACCGCCTCGAGCACTGCGCGTGGTGGTGCATCCGTTGTAGGGCTCCCCAAGACGAGCGTGCGCAGCTGCGCGAGCATGCTGGACTGGCCGAGGGCAGCGCAAATGCCGGCGTCCGCCCAGTCGACGTGCTGCAGCAGCTCGAGGTCGTGCAGGGCGGGCGCCTCGTGCACGGCCGTGGGTGCCGACCGGCTGTTGGCCACAATCCACGCGGGCGTGGCGAGCGCCTGCAGCGCGCGGGGCATGCGTAACGCATCCACGTTGACGCCTTTCGTGCGCCACATGTGCAAATCAATGATGCGGATGCTGGGCCATAGGTTTATGACGTGATCGACAAACGTAACGTTGCCCAGTACGCTGAGGAAGATGGGACGCGCGGCCATGACTTGCAAGCGCGCCACGGGGGCGAGATGCAAATTGAAGACGACAGCGGGATTGAGAATGAGCCCAGCGATGTTTTTGCACAGCTCTAGCACGGCATATTCGTCGTCTCCGTCGTCTTTATATTCCGCGTGATTGAAGAGGTGCCGCATGGTGAGAGTCATCGAGAAGACGTACGCGGCCAGGTGCGGTGCGCAGCGGAGCGTCCGGAGGAGCCTGAGGCCGGCACTTGAATTTGGATCGGGACTTTCGAAGTCCAATCGGGGCAGTCGGCGGAAGAGGAGGCGCTGTGCGATGGGTTTCCACGCCCGGCATACCAGCGCACAAGCACGGAGGGTGAAATAGTCGATGGTAGCATGTTGAGAAGACCGGTACACCCATTCGATGACGACGATTTGGACGTCAAAAGGGACCGTGGCCATAACGCGATCGATTGAGCACCAGTGCTGGAAAGCTTGTTATGGTCCGACGATCGCGATGGAAAACACCCAGAAATTCGGAGGAGTGTATGCCCTGCTGTAATATTATTGGAGACCGACAGCACGGAACAAGACACGTAGACCCACCAGGATAGAAAGAGGACGTGGCTTTACTCCCGGGAGTCACAAAGTCCTCCCTAGGGTGTTGAGAGACCGACACGGTAGGAACGGTCGCTCACGATTCCGGAGCCGAAGAAGCCGAACAGCGGCATGTCGGCTGCACACGTGGGTAGTTGGACTTCGCCTCTTGCAGCTAGCCCAGGCCCTAAGACTGCTGATACTTCGTACAGAGCACTCGTGCTCGGTGCTACCAGCTCGCTACAGCTACCGGTCCCTACTTCAACGGCACAAACGAAGCCTTCGACGATCGGGTACTGCAACGACGCGCCTTTTGGATTCGGCGGCATTTTCGTGGGGGAATGGGCGATGAGTTACTCCTTGCCACGTTGCTGCTCTCCCCGCATTCAGCACCATCGTAGCTGGAGCATCATGACTATCCGGGGCTTAGAAGCAAGGTGCGAGGTAAGGAGAACGTACAGGCCGACGGGCAGACACGAGGTGCGCTATATGAGCAGCGCTCTTCCTCTTCATGTGTCACTCACGCATGTTCTCCTGTCGCAACAGCACACAGGCATCAGCCCGAACACGAGGCCACCGTCCCTCTATTCTCAGAATGCGCAGAGGCGGTCCTGAGTCCCTTGCTGCTGCAAATGCAGCTCGGGCGCGGATGTCGGGAGGATGGCCGTCGCGCGCGCTGCCCGTGGACCCCGGTGCTCGTCATGCTAGATGTTATGCGCCGCGGTGCCGAGTGCATTATGAGGAGTTGGCGGTGCGCCGGTTTGTTGCGATTTCAACTGTGCTACTGCCAGGCTGAGACACGTTTGTAGGGGCTGAAGGGGTTGGACGCGCCCCGATTTATGCGCCGCATTACAATCCATTTGTAATATGGTTCCGTTCTACTTCTCGGGCAGCGCGCGTAGCCTAAATCCAATCCATGGCCACGACACCCTGCAAAGAAATAGATCAGCATGACGGTCTGCGAGCACAGGGGTGGTACTACGTACTTGGAACACATCCGCACTTTCGTAGATCGCGAAATCCACATGCATCTCTTTACACTGGATCACAAGCTGATCCACCGCCGACGGGTAAAGAGCTCGGGTCGTCGTCACCATGTGCAACGCCAACAGCGGGCGCAGGGCACGCATTAGGTGCTGCACATCCACGCCGGGTGCCATCATTTCCGAGCCTATCGCCGGCGCTGGATGGTACCCGACATGCCTAAGAGTTGCAGGGAGTGCGAAGGTGGCCGTGGGGCAGATGGTGAACACGAGGGTCTTCAGCTGCACGCAGCGGTCGAGGACAGCCTTCGGGGGTAGCGCGCCGTCCAGTATAAGTGCCGTGAGGTTGCCGTACACAGGTGTGTGGTTGAATTTGGACGTCGAGTCGTGCCAATCGGCGTCGACCGCTTCCAGCTCGCGTAGTGCGGACAGATCGGCGTTCCCCTCCAGCATCGAGAGCGGGCTATACATTCCGAAACAAAATATCTTGAATCTCTGCGGCGTGAAGAGAAAAACGGGAGGGTTGGAAAGGGTTGCCGGAAGCTGGAGTTCGAGGGTCTTCAGGTCGGGCCAGATGCTGGCAAAATGCGAAATCTCGCCGGGAGTGCCGTTTATTTTCAGAGACGTGACCTGCTTCATATCCAACGTGCGCAGACGCTCCGCCATATCGCCAAAGATGAGCAGCTCGGAAGCGTTGGGAAATGAGCTGGGGAGTATGATGCAGAGGTGTGTCACGTCCGGACTGAGCGCAAGGAGGGCGAGGATTTCATCTTCACTGTTCATAAAGTACCAAAAGCTAATTCTCCGCACGTACGTCCTAAGATGCGCATTCTCTTGCAGTACGGCAATGAGCCGCTGATTGGAGTTCGTGATCCTGGGCATATAGCCACCGAACATTCGTATGCGGCGGAAGAGGAGTCGCTGGGATGGGGCTGTCCAGGATTTGCATACAGTAGCGCAAGCAAGCAGCGTGTAGTAGTCCATGTCTGCGTTCTGCGAGCTGCGAAACACCCAGTTGATGATCTCGACGTGGACATCGTGGGGGAGAGCGATCATGCTAGAGGCGCCGTGAGCGCCTTGTACAACGTAGAAGAATGACAACACACGCGAGAAGTGCTTCAGGTGTTGAGAAAGGAGCTCCAATGGTATGATTGACCGTCGCGGCAAATGCTGGGGCAAGTTTGGGGCAAGTACTTCGTGGGCGAGGACCGCAGAAATTCAACAAGTTGCCAGCAAGCGCCGAACGTGAGGTCTTAGACGTCAATCAGAATGCGTACACGACGTACCTGGGATGGTTGGGTTCCTGAGGATATTCCAGAGCCTGCAAGACTCCAGATTCAAGCCTGGCCCGACTATCGGTGAGCGGGAAGGTGGTGGACGAAGACAAGAGGGGTGGCGGAGCCGCCGGGCCGCGAGTCCATCCTTCGCTCGGTTTGTCCTCGTCGACCAGCCCCTAAATGGACTCTGGAATCTGAAGTCCTGCAAACTCATACAAAGCCTGCGGAATATTGGGTATTACTTCCACCAAATTTCCAAGGAGCGAGCGGGAAGGTCCGGATCCTGCTGGAGCCGTACGCGCTTTGCCAAGCTCAGAGTCTGTGACGCGCTGCGGGTTGAATCTCTCATTACGTTTCCAGATTCTCCAGAGAATCGTCGGCATGCAAGCTGGCCGCAGAGCTTTGCCGGACAGGATGGCATAAAACTGGTAAACAAATACAGATACACACATGATTCACGGAACTGAGAAATACTGTTTACGCGCGAGACCCCAGCTGAGCAAGGCTAAAACATCTTTCGTAGATGGCAGCCAGGCAACCTCTATATCCAATCCACATTCGTGGCGCGCTGAACAGAAGTCCAACAGAAGTCAGATCATCTGTTCATAACGAAAACGCAATAACTCACCCTAAACCTGCTCTGGTCAGAATAGATCCGAAAGTCCACACCGCCAATGTGTTTGCACACTCCCTGGAGCTTCTTCAAGGCAGTCTTCGGCAGGGCCCGAGTCGCCGTAACCAGGCGCAGGGTCGGGAGCCCTTGCAGGAGTTGCACGATATACCTCACATCGTGGT
Source organism: Auriscalpium orientale (assembly GCA_019915035.1). Taxonomy (NCBI): domain Eukaryota; kingdom Fungi; phylum Basidiomycota; class Agaricomycetes; order Russulales; family Auriscalpiaceae; genus Auriscalpium; species Auriscalpium orientale. The sequence goes on from JAHLMH010000019.1 coordinate 302,369, forward strand.
CGAACCACGTCGTCTCTGCGAGCGCATGGCACCCAACATGCTGCAGGCAGCGCGGAAACAAAATCTCCTCCGCGATGATGGGGAAGGAGTTGAACACGAGGCTCTGCAGGTGAATGCAGCGGCCGAGCACGGACTGCGGGGGCAGCGGGCCATCGAGCACCAGCGATGTGAGTTGCGCGAGCGCATACGTGCTCTTGAACGTCTGCGCGCAGTGCGGGGTCATCCAATACGCGCCGGATATTTCGAGCTCCCGCACCGCGGACACGTCGGCGCCGGTGAGCGACCACGATCCGGAGTAGCGGTCCACCGTCGCACGCGGTAATTTGAGCCGGGCACTGGCCGCAGGCTGTGCAGGCCCGGCGAAGTAATCTTCGAGCACGTTGCAGCACTGCAGGTCGGGCCACAGATCGACAAGTGCGCCGGTGATCCTGGCGCCGCCGCCGCGCACACGGAGGTACGTCAGCCGCAGGCCGAGGTCGCGCAACCGGTCCACCGCGGATTCCTTGTCAAATGCATTCGAGCCGAACTGGATGTCCAGTGCGGAGACATTGGGGCATCTCTCAAGGAGGGCGAGGAAATCGTCTGCTGCGGGCTTCCCGTCCAAAACGATAGCGACCCGGTGGACGTAGCCGCCAAGGCGTGGATTTGCGCGCACGGCTTGGAGGAGTAGCTCGCGACGCTCGGGGGTAAGGAAATCGTTGGGATATTTGTCAAAGGTGCGGCGGAATAGGAGCTGCTGGGCGGGCTGTGTCCATGCTTTGCAGACGAGAGCGCATGCGGAGAGCGTTTGGCGATCGAGCGTGGCGTGCTGTGAATCGCGGTACACCCAACGAATAATTTCAGCGTTGGCTTCTGGTTGTGCAGAGACTGAATGCATGCTGAGGTGGAAGTCGACGAGACAGGGGCTAAACCGCAAGCCAAAAAAAGTGATGCCGGCGCGGGCACGGCGCGCGGACCGGGCCAGCCGCCCATTCTGCCGCATCGAGAACAGGACGCATGTAGGACGGCTGCACTATCAGTTCTGGTTTTCCGACGCAAGCCATGCAATGACGTGAGTGAAGCCAGATTTTTCTGCATTAAGGGAGAAGTATTTTACTGGTAGGGACTACACGGTAAATCAGACGACGGTCTGACAATAAATCGAATGCACCCACGATGGAGTTCGTGGACTAGATCCAGTCTTGGTTCTTGATGCGCTACACATTAAATCAGTCCATAGGTCTAAGAACACAACAAATAATGCCATGACTCACAGGTAACGAACACGCTCCACTGGATACTCCGAACTCGACGTTCATCTCGTCACACAGATGCGTCAGGTCTTCCAGGGCCGACCCGGACAGTGCACGCGACGTCGTTACCAGGCGCAGGTTCTCCAGCGCCCGCAGCGCAGCCACCAGGTACGCCAGTTGTCCGCCCTCGCCCTTCGTCTCCGCGTGAAAACCCACATGCTGTAGCGTCCGCGGCAGCACAACCGCCTCCTCCGGGGGCTCGGCGAAAACAATTGTCTCCAGCGCCAAGCAGCGGTCCAGGACGGCCTGTGGAGGCAGCGCGCCATCAAGGACAAGCGACGTAATATGCGCGAGCGCCGGTGTGCGCAGAAATGTGTCTAGACAGTATTTGTCATCCCATACGGCGCGCGACACCTCGAGCTCGCGCAGAGCGCAAACGTCGGCCTTCGTCAGGACCCAGTGCGCGTTCGCCGCGTGGTCCCAGTCGACGACCGTGCTATGCGGGGTCCTGATCGGCAAGTGGTACCCGGGGGCTTCAAACGCGTACGCGCGTATGTCCAAGCCGCGGAGCTCGGGCCACAACTGGACGATGAGCGCGACGCTCGCTAGTGAGCCACGAACGCGTAGGAACGCAGGACGGAGGGGCAGCGCCCGCAGGCACGCGGCGACGTTGGCCGCGGTGTCGCCGAGCACGGTGATGTGCAGCGCGCGCACATTAGGGCAAAGCGCAAGGAGCGCGAGCCCGTCGGCGTCGAGCGTTGCTGAGGCATAGGTGGCGGGCACGACGATGTTGCGTACGTGTGTGCCGAGGAGCGGGTTGGCGCGGACGGCACGAAGGAGTTGGGCACGCTGGGCGAGGCCGAAGGGCTCTTGGGGATGCGCCGCCCAGGTGCGGCGGAAGAGGAGGCGCTGGGCGGGCAATGTCCAGGCTTTGCAGACGAGGGCGCATGCGCGCAGGGTGAGGCGGTCGAGCGTGGCGTGCTGCGAGGAGCGGTAGACCCAGTCAATGACTTCGACATGGACATCGTAGGGGAGGGTAGCCATGCTGGGCTGGGGGAATCAGCTCACCAGGATTAGAGGAACACATAACACACGAGCTATTTCACGACGTCTCGCACTTGATGAGATTGATGAGCGTCGAAACTTGAGCGCTAAGTCGCTGGCTGAGGACGACCGAGACGCTGATATGTATCGTCCGAGAGGTACGCGGGAAGTGTTTGAGGAGGCTGTGATCAACGAGACCGACCTAGCTGTAAAGTCCGACAGCCAGACTGCCCATCAACTACTCTGTACCTCGAGCTCGAGTCTCGATGGCCCGTCGCTGACAAGAAGCAAGAGCTGAAGCGCTCGCTGACAGCACAAGGCCGACCCAAAAGCCGACAGCTACATTGTCTTCCCACGCCGTCACATACAAGGCATTACGTGCACTGGAGCTGTGGTATATACAGCTAACATCCTAAAGTCCCTTGGAAGGAACCCGAAGTTCCTATGATACGTCTGCGACACGGATCGACTCTGCCGAACAGCTCCTTCCCGGTTTCGCAGCACCAGGACATCCGGTACGCACGAATAGCTGGATTGGGGATGGGCATGGATCTTCTGTCCTTGGGATCGAGGCGCTTGTGACAGCGGGCAGACCGGACTGTACGTCACTTTGCCATACATCTTACACTCGACAATATATACAACATGTCACAATATACTCTAATCTCTTCAATGCACCCGCTTCCTATCCGCTCTCACCGACCACCCGCTCTCGAAAGTCCGCTCTCGACGACCACCCGAGCTTATACAGCTATTCCGCACGCACCTTCAGCCGCCGTCTAACAGCCAAGCGGGCCTTATTCCGGTACCCAACTTCCTGCCGACGCGCCGCACCTGCATATAATATCCACCTGTCATCATCCAAGGTCGGATGATAGTTGAGCTAAATTGGTCGCCTCGGATGATTGACCGCTCGCTCCAGCGCTTGAGCGTTCGCCAGGGCCGTGACCTGCGTCACGGCTCAAACGTTCAACAGTCGCATCACATCTATGGACGACGCTGCGTAAAAGTCATGGCGACCGGAGACCTTTACTTTTTTGCGTCAGCTTACTCCTATCGCTACAGTAAGATCAAGGCCACGTCATACCTTATGCGCTGCCGCCGGACTGGATTTCGCCGAGGCCTACATCAAATACTCCTCCGTGACGGTCTGCGAATCGGTCAGAAGGTTTGAGAGCGTAACGGCGTTGCCACTCACGCTGAATGCGCTCCAGTGGTACACCGAAAATTCGGCACGCATCTCTTGACATTCGTGCAAGAGCACAGCGCGGACGGGCGAGGGCGTGTCCCGCGTAACCGTCACCAAGCGCAGTGCTTGTAGCGCACGCAGGGCATGCACGAGGTGTCGAACCGAGCCCCGCGTGTGCGTCCCCATCATCGCATGGTAACCAACATGTTGTAGAGTCGGCGGTAGCGTGAGCGGCTCGTCGAGCCATTCGGAGAAAACGAGCGTCTCGAGCTGAGCGCAGCGGTCGAGGACGTGCTGTGGAGGCGGGGCGCCGGAGACCGTCAATATCGTGATGTTACGGAGAGCGGAGGTCAACGCGGGCAGACCGTGATGGCGCACAGCAGCATGACCGTAGAGCAGGTGTAGCTCGCGCAGCCCGGATAAATCGGATCCCTGTAGCACCCAATTGGTGCATGCCATTATGTCGTCGTGGAGGGGAATCCTGAGCCTTCGCAGGGACTTCAGCTGCACAGGCGGTGCAGCTTGATCGAACCTGGCGTCGTCGGGATACAGTAATTCGAGGCTCTGCACGTCGGGCCAGAGATGAATGAAAGGAACAATGGCCTCGAGGACGCCTCGAACTTGTAGGCAAGGAAGCCGCAGCTTCAGCGCACGCAGGCCGTCCACAACGCCGTGTAACAAGGACGTATCGCAATCGTCGTCGACAGAGATGTGGAGGACGGTCACGTGCGGACAGAGCGCAAGGAGGGAGAGGAAGTCCGGGATCTTGGCAGTCAGGAGTTCGGGATCGCTGTATATGGACAGGCTGACTTTGCGTATGTATGTCCTGAGAAGCGGGTTCGTGTCCAGGACGGAAAGGAGCCGGTGAAATGGCGGGTCGACTATGGTGGGAGTTTTCCGGAAGAGGAATCGTTGGGAGGGGCCTGTCCAGGCTTTGCAGACCAGGGAGCACGCACGGAGCGCACGGAAATCGACCAGGCCGTGCTGGAAATTGCGGTACACCCAGTAGATAATCTGGACTTGGATGTCATGTGGGACGATGGGGGGCTGCGCGGACCTCAACGCGTGCGAGCAAAGAAATGAGTGAGGGAGGCTCCGAGTCGGCGCGAGAGCGAGGCTCCACCGCGGTGGAAATGATAACACCATGGGCTGGGAAAGGACAAGGGGATGATTGGAGGGAGTTGAGCTTCCAATGGCGCGCGCAGCAGCGAGATTTATGAGAGGGCGACAGGGAGCGCAAGGGGCACCCAGAGGAAGCTGCGCCTCAGAAGCAACGAAGACGAGCTAGAAGGTCGAGGGGCAGCGGGTGTCTCGGTTAGCATGTGTATGTCGCCGTTACCGCAGGCTTGCCGCTCGAGCCTGGCGTCAGTTGCCCCGGTCACCCGCATCCTAAGTATCTTCGCGAGTTGCATTCTATCCCATCCCTAGATAAGGATGGTACGCCCTGTGGACACAAACGGCACTCTTCCGCGACATCTTCGAATCCACCTGCGACGTTCAGAACGCCTCGCGATGCTGAAGCGTCTGATAAGTAAGCGAGGACCCAATCGACGCAAAACGCCCGAGCGCGTAAAGTGGTGGCGGTGCTCGGCCCGCGTACTGGCTTTGCAATGCTTCAGCTTCATCCATCGCGCCTTGTTTCTCTCGCGTACCCTGCATCGCCGCTGCAACGGCTTTCCACGCAAGACGGCGGTCTTCTTGCATGAGGCCGAGCCCAACTTGAGCGCGCGTACCGCCTTGCGTGACGGGACCGCCATCCGTCAAACCCAATATGCGATAGAGCCAGTACACGAGGGCTAGATCGCCCAAATGCCGACGGTCGGGAGCTTTGACTGGGATGGGCGGAGATGGAGCTAGACCTCGCTCTTGTCGATGTACACGTCACGTTCTGACCGACTCGGGCAAGTACCCGACGATGGGCGGCTTGAGGACTTTAGGCGTCGGGAAAGCCCAAACCTAGCGCTCCTAGTTTGAAACGCGGTCACGCACCGCAGGGGACTACTAATCCATGCAGCGCCGCCCCGCGCGACCCAGAACGAACGTCATGGTACCACGCGCACACGCGCTTGTCATAGGTGAACCAGTAGGCGTAGGCCATTCGAACAGAATAGTGTGCGTAGTTTCCGCCGGGACGCGTAAATCGAATCTTTCCCTAAATCCAGTCCACGTTCAACATGCGCTGTGAAATAAGTCAGAACGTCCATTGGCAAACGTCGGATTTTGCGCCGACTCACCCGAAACATACGCCGGTCATTGTATAGCGCAAATTCGACCCCCAGCTCTTTGCACTTGTTCCTCAGCAGCGCCAAAGACAACGCAGAGGACTCCCACGTTGCCGACACCAAGCAAAGGATCGGCAGCGCCTGCAGGGCGTCCACCACGAACCGCAAATCGACGTCGACCGTGAGCCTGTCGCGTGTCGACACCTCGTGGTATCCCACATGTCGGAGGGTGCGCGGCAGCACGACTGGGATCACGGGGTCCTCGGTGAACACAAGCTTCTCCAGGCGTGTGCAGCGGTCGAGGATAACCTGCGGAGGTAGTGGGCCGTCGATGACGAGCGATGTGAGATTGTCGAGCGCCCGTGTATTGGGATTGTCCCATGGAGGGTTTGTCAGTTCGAGCTCGCGCAGCGCAGACACATCGGCCTCTTCCAGTATCCACGCGTTCTCCGCCTTGGAGCAGTCCACCCTGGCGCTACGCGGGATGCTCAACGGCATGGGTGGGCCAGCTGCACGGACTATGGGCCTGGTCCGGGCAAGTATATCGAGGCACTGCATGCCGGGCCAGAGGGCGGCAAACTGGGGAAGGACGCCTCGTTCGCCGTTCATCCGCAGGTACGCTAGCGGCAGGCGCATCGCCCGCAGCCGCTCCAGCAGGACGTCTAAGGAGGAAAATGAGCCGATGACGAGGACGGAGAGGGCGGTCACGCCCGGACAGAGCGCGAGCAGGGCCATGTAGTCTGGGGCGATGGAATGATCACCATCAGTGTCGAGCACGAGGCTGATGCTCCGCACGTATGTCCCGAGAAGCGGATTTCCTTGCAGCTTGGGGAGGAGCCGGTCGAGCCTGACGAAGTTCACGATGGGATGGCGCGTCCAGGTACGGCGGAAGATCAGCCGCTGAGCAGGGGCCGTCCATGCCTTGCATACGAGGGCGCACGCAGAGAGCGTGGGGTGGTCGATAGCTGCGTGCTGGGAGTCACGGTAGACCCAGTCGATGATCGCGACGTGGATATCGTATGGGAGAGTCATCAGGCCTGAGCGCGAGGTGTTAGATAGGGTGTCTTGAGTTAGATAATGGCGCCCGACGTACCTGAAGACAGAATAGCTACAATGCTGCAGCTTGAGGTAAGTATGATGCGCGTTGGCGGGTAGGCAGCGGCAGAATGTCGCTGCCTGTCGCTGCGCTGCCGCGCACAGCCCGGATGATTCAGGGCAGGCGGTATCCAGGACGTCTTATCGGCATCAAATGCGCGCTAGCTTCACTACACGCGAGCCTTGCTCGAGCCGCTCTATGTCCCCCAACCGCACGTTTTGTCGACATAGACTTCTGGGAAGTAAGCCAATAGAAGGATGCAGGAGGCTGGTGAAGTAACGAGGAGTTTGTCGCGGTCCGTCACTGAGAGCTGCACAGTGCAAATCAACAAATGCGAAAGGCCGGCCCTCAAGCTGCAGGCGGGCCGGCTCTCCGAGGCCCCAATTAATTTGCGCCACCACGTGACCACCTGCAGGCTGCCGCGTTCCGTCGAGGGTACGACTCTGTCTACCGTAGTACCGATCGACCAAACTGCTATGGGACCTGCGCTCACTCCCATCGGCGACAGGTACAGACATCTCTACCCAGATGCCACACAAGTTTGATAACACCTAGAACAGCGGGCATGGTCGCGACGACACAGTCTGGCGGCACGCTGCGCGATCCAGGATTGCCCTGCTTGAAAAAGTCCCCGAGTATCCCTCCAGCACCAACTACACGACCCTCGACAGCATCGCGAAGGCACAGCGCGCTCTCATCGAGGCACGGGCCGCATACTGCCAACGGCTCAAGGCAGAGGAAGACGCCATAGAGGACGCAAAGCAGGAGCTTCGCGCTGCCTATGCTGTTGGAGAGGAAGTCATGAACAAAGCCTTGCTTGGGCTTCGCCAGCAACACAACGCCCATATCCCCATCGCCCGTCTTCCTAACGAGCTCCTCCGTCAGATCTTCTCCTCCCTCTCTGATATCGAACCTTCGCTGAATCTGCGTTGCGGCACACCGGAAGACGGCGACACAGAAGTGAGAGCCAACACAGGGTGGGTTGCGGTCACACATGTTTGCCAGAGCTGGCGAGACGTCGCTCTCAACCAGCCGGACCTGTGGGCCTTTATACGTCTCTCATCGGAGCCCGAATGGGTGAAAACATTTGCGGCCCGGGCACAGGATTTGTCTCTTTATCTCAACGTAGATGATCGCCACAATACCCATCTAAGCCCACGCCTGGCACCCTGGCAGGTCCGGTTCGTGGCCCAAAATCTGCATCGGACGAGAGCCCTGGCCGCACACATCGGCGGCTCAAGCGATGCCGCTGTGCGTACACTGACCACGGACGCACCACTTCTTCACCTCCTCAGTTTGGTTGTTTCCGATTTCAGCTCGCTACCAGCCAACTTTCTGGGAGGAAATGCGCCCAACCTACGCATCCTCCGGTTTTCGTCGACTGGCACAACGTCCATGCCGTGGACAATTCCGGTACTCGCAAACCTCACCTACCTGAAAGTCACCGTGAACGACTACAGCCGCAATCACTATCCTCTCGACAACTTGCTCGATGGTCTGGAGCGCATGCGCGAGCTCCGAACGCTCGATATAACTCTCAATGAAGACCCCGCCCCGTACGCTGAGGAGCATGCGGCCACCGCACAGTCCCGCGTAGTTGCCCTTGATCAACTGCGATATCTAGCACTCCAGGGCTCCCCACAAACCGTCTTGTTGCTTATTTCCCACCTGTCTCTACCCGCCGAGGCCGTCGCTGCCTACACGTTTCTGGCCCCCTTCCGAGGGAACAACTGGGAGTTGGAGGTCCTCTTCCGCGCCGCCCTCAACTCCCTGCGCTGGCATGCCGACTCTACGGGCCCCCCGCACAATGTCGTCACCAGTGTTCACATCAAGAAAGCGTGGTCACTAGATTCCATACGATTTTTCGAGGAAATCTACGATCTCATCATCATCGCGAACAAGGACGGGCAAACATCGCATAACGAAACGCTAATCCTGAACATGCTTGGCTTTGGGAGGTTGGACAGCATGGGTGCATTTGCGTCCGCGCATCTGCAAGAGCTGGTGCTCGAGAACGTGCTCCCTGTGCAGTGGCCGGACTTGCCCGGGCTGCGGCACCTTACTGCGGCACGCCAGGCGGCCGTCGCGCTCAGCACGATTGAGGCCCTACCCATCCTCCCTGCGCTCGCCGTCCTCACCCTCGCCGACGTGCGCATCGCGGCCGAGGACGCGGCGATGTGGCTGCTGCCGGAGAAGATCGCGGAGGCGGGGTGGCGCCTGGAGGAGCTCGACGTGGTTGGGTCCGATGTGGACGGCGCGTGGGTGGTGCACGCACGCGAGGCGCTGCCGGGGACGCAGGTGAAGTGGGAGAAAGGGGTGCGAAAGAGGGCGAGGATACTGTTGGAAAGCAACGTGGAAGGATGAAGGGAGTCAGTGCGTGAGCTGTCTGGTTCGACTGAGATTCCGCCCTTTTGTGAAAAGGCCTCGTGCAGATGGCAGATAAAATTACGACGCCGGAGTCGTTCCAGATAGGACTAACTATAATGCTACAAGTAGTAATGTTACACTCACGGGCCAGACATGAATATGAATCGCCTCTCAAAATGGCACTTTACCCCTCCCGCCTCCGCTTCGTATATCCCCGCCCGCCATATTCCCGCCCACCGTCGCGACCAGACGTCCTCGTACCCGGCGTGGAGCGGAACTCTGTGCGCTCAGGCTGGCCTATCGGGGGTATCGACAACGTAAGGAAGTCGGTTGCGACGATCGCACGCAGGCCATCCAGCTCCAACTCGCTCAGCAGCCGCGTGGGCGGCGCGAACAGACTCACAGGCTCGGCCTTGTCGGCCCTAGCAATTATGCGCTGCTGAGCGGTGGCGCGCCACGCATCGGTCGCCTGGTGCGCGAGCTCGTCGAGGATCGCGGTGCGATACTTCCTGCTCGCGGGCGAGGTGTGCGTCGCAGCAGGGAACCTACATCCACGGCACGTCAGACTCTCCGGAATATCACAGCAAGAACATGGACGCACCGCGCGCCGATGTGGTTCAGCACGAGACGCTGGGCGCCCCATTCGCCCGCCCAGCGCCCCGCCATCGCGGGCGTCGAGTGGCCCTTCGCCTCGACCTTGCCCTGCACGAGCGCCTCGGGGCGGCGCCTGGCGAGCGCCTCGTCGACGTGCGCGGGGATGTGCGCGTCGGTCGCCTCGTGCACGAGCAGCGCGACGCTTCCGGGCGTTTCCGAGATCAGCGGTGTGAGGGCAGCGGGCGTGGACGTGTCGCCGAGCACGACGATTTTGCGCGCGTTGAATGTCTGTTCGGACTCGTGGAAGACGTATCCGATGCACGGGTCTGGGATCATATGGTGTGAGCCTTGGTGGATGTGCTGGGAGAGTGGAGGAACGCACCTCGGTGTTCGATAGGGCCTGCCTGGACGTGAATCTCCCCGCGCGAACTGCGCCCAACCACGACATCCCGCCAAAGTCCATCCTCGTCACAAACAATGTCCCGCCCCTCTGCCTCGCTGGAATGCAGCTCCCCGGTGCACAGCTCATCTTCGCGGGTTAGAAGCTCGTGTACGGCGTAGCGGTCGGCAGTGCGCGTGCGCGTTAGTTGGAGGTTCGAGCGGAGGAACAGGCGCAAGCCCGAGGGGCCGTAGATGTTCACAGTTGGCTGCAAAACGTATAATCAGAACCATGCTAAGGATATGATGGACCGGTGACACGCACTGGCTGCGTAGACGCTACGAAGGGCTCTGGCGAGATCCCCAACACCGTCCGCAGGAACGTAACCAGCCCCATGATGTGGTCGGCTGCGCACGCGCCCCCCGTCCCGCAATCAGCCTCGGCGCACGCTCGGCGTGGGGCACGGCGCACCATGCATATGGGTGATGAAGACGTCCGTCACTTTGCCGACTTTGAGCGCGCGCTGGTTCGGCCGTGAATGGGCGGGCTGTTGAGCAAATTGGCGGAGGGTGCCTTCGGCGCAGTCGACCACTAGAACCGGTCAGAACCAATCGCACACCATATGGCTGCAGAGAAGGGAAGAATATGGAGGGAAAGGATTGGGATGGATAGACGCACTCCAGAGCGAGCCGTTGCCGACGACGTCGAGCACAAGGCTGGAGCAGTTGCGCGTGTCTGAGGGCCCGCCGCCCGAGCAGGTGCCGAGAAAGGTGACGTTCATCCATTGCGACATGACTGGACGTCGCTCGAATGGTGGCGGGGGAAGATCTAAGAAAGCCTCGAAGCTTGAGAGGACGTCGTCGTCGTCCGCGGCAGCTGGTGAGGTCAGGCGCCTGGCGGGCCGGGCGAACATTTTCGCTTCACCCTCCCATGTCGACCGCCGCGCGAGCGACCGACACCACCTGCGCTGGACCGACGCGAGGTAGAACGGGGTTTTGGACATGGACAACGAGCTTGCGAGCGGCGGCTACTCAGGCTGGCAATACAGTCGGCAGAAAATGCTTTCCCACAGGCGGTCACAAGAGCTGAGTAACAAGTCTTCAACAACCTCCCGAGTCTTCATCTGCTTTCCCCGTCCCTCATATCGTATATTGGACTGTTCTGCACTCTTGTTCGTCTCCTTCACTAAATGGTCTTCCTGTCTGTGACTCAGGGCATTTCCGTTCATCGACTGTGATCACCACAAACGTGGGCCGGCACCGCAGGACAGAACGCACCTTATCCCATGCATCCTGCCGTAGAACGAGAGCTGATATCCCGTCTGGACGCTATCAGTACTCGGTGCGTCGCCAGTTTTCCTTCAAATCGCTGTCTAACGCCGTGAACATTGGCTAGTTCCTGCATCAGGCCGCGTGGACCCTTCGACCGCCTCGCCTCTGCCATCGCCAGCTTCGCTGACTACCCCCGCTCGTACGCCCCTTGGTCCACATCCGAATTACAATACAATACGTTCTGGCGAATGTGAAGACATACGACCATACGCGAGCGATTGTTGATTATGACGTATGTACGTATGCATATATGCGCGCTAATGCCCACTGAGGGCTCGGTGGCTCGAGCTTTTGAGAATATTACCGGTGATTATATCTTGAATCGATGCCTCTGTTTCGTGGGCTTAGCCCTCGTTTTCGCCCGGCCAAGTATCCAAGTCTTTGTTCTCAGATGATCTGGCTGTTACAGCTTGCGCTCGCGGACGGCTCGCTCACGACTTTCTTTCGCACCTCCAGTCTCCAGAGACTTCCTCCAGGGGCACAACATCCATCAAATCGCCCTAGCTTCTCTCGTGCATCTGAGTGGGGTAAGTGAATCGCCAGAGTTCACGCCGCCTGCAGCTGATGCTCTCCGTGTTTTGCCTGGGCCTCATTGCCGTCATCTCCACTTCAGGCTGACAGATTGCGCCTCGACTCTGTCCCCCAAATGCTGCCAACGCACGCATCGCGCCCGGTTCTTCCACACTGGCAATGAACGGCCCTCTTTGCATCATCCGCCGTCTACCTCTACCAAGACAGGCCGGTCGAGACCATACCTACATCACGCTCACCCCCTCGATGTGTCGCTCGTGAAACTGCTCTGAGCCACCCCCATCACCGATATCGATGATGTGGTCTGTGACATGTTTAGCCCCGACAGAGACGGCTGCTGAGCAGACGCGCGACCTTCATACAGCGAGTAGCGCCTGGACTGCGGACAACCCCATACCCCAAGACATCGTATTGTCGGAAGAAGACCGGCTCATGACTCTCCTATTCTTCTCGAAGCTGTTCACTTAGGTACGCCTATTCCGCTGCTCTTCGTCCCAAATTTACGAGTCATATCTTTGGACACAGAACACGGCGTAATCACGAGCATTCCGTCGGATTGTCCGTCGGTGTCGGCGACTTCTCCCCATGTCTTCAGCGCGCTTGTTGGCACCGGAGATGAAGCGTGCTTCTGGCTCGTCGGTTTGGCTAGATGTCTCGACGCTAATGTTCGATGGTGTGTAGGCCTGTGTCAGCCTAGTGTCTCAACGGGCCTCCGGCTTCACAACTCAACAGCAACGACGTTTCAACGTGGGTGACGCCCTATCAGCTGGATCAGTGGTGGCGCAGGATTGGCGGCCATCGGAGCGGAATGGACGGCCCGGCGGCCGTTGATCGGCTGGCCGCCCAGGCAAGGCGTGGAGCGACAATATGAGCGGTACATTGTACGTTGCATCTTGTTCAACACTTACATCACGCCACACAAGGGAGGAACACGCCAGCTTGCACGAGGACAGTTCGGTGACCAGCTGCCCTCAGGCCGCCCGAACTCCTGCCAACAGCCGTCTCATTCCACAAACCCTAGCTTAGCCTAAAGGTAAACGATGCTGAATCGAGTGCCGGCGGAAGTGGGCAGGGACCCATTGATAGGATGGCAACGGATAGGCGTCGGAACCGCGCGACGTGCAGAATGGACGTGAGGAGATTGGCGCTCGTCGGACAGGGCGCTTGTCGGCGTTTCGGGACTGGTGCCTGCTCTTCTTTGCAAACCAAACACGTATGTCTGCGATTTCGCTGGGAGAGCACCGTCGGTACTTATCGACACGATGATCATGTGTGAGTCTTTCGAACACTCTTTATATTCACTGCTGTAACGCGTTATCAGTCTCGGCTCCTGTGACAGCGGCCTCATATCACTTTCAATATCCCGGCGACTGATGGACCTCGATGCACTCTTGTATTGGACAGCGCGAGGCGGGCAAGGAACTCCCCGGCGCGCCCGCGGAGTGGCGTTAGTCTGTGACTGACAGGCCTCACAGCCACCGTGCTGGGTGAGCGCCTCCGCTTCTCTGATCCTCACTGCCGCCGAGAACTAATGGGTTTCGCCAGACTGAGGCGAGTTGGGGTTGGGGCACTCGGCTATCTGGTAGACGAGGTATCCTTTGTGCATTCACATGGCAGAAAACAGGCGCGCTGATGTGCTCTTTGTATTAGACCGTCGCGTCGTAACCCGCACATGTGTGTGGATACCTTGCAGAGCCCATTCGCCCCACCAACCTCTCTCTCCTGCCATCATCCCGACGCTTTTTTCTTCCACCCGCGAAACCAACGGAATTACGACCTTGGAGAAGACACATGGAAGCTGGGCAGGTTGAAACGCTCGTCAACGAGCAGGCCGTCGCAGACGCCAAACGCGAGAGCCGCGTGTCCGCGAGCGTGCCATTCCGTCGCGACTTGGGCTTCTGGGCCATCCTCCTCGCATGCTTCATCGCCACGCTCCTTACAGCTGTTGAATTCGTGCGTCACGCACCGTCTCTTTCTCTGCACCATCCTGATATTTCGAACATCGAACAGACATCAATAGGCACTGCACTCCCGGTTATTGTTGATGAGCTGGGCGGTGGGCAGTTCGTGTGGGTGGGGTCGGCGTACACACTGGGGTCTTCTGCGCTGCTTCCGTTTACAGGCGGTATCTCTCAGGTATGTTGCGGTCTTCTACTCGTCGAGCCCTGCTCATAGGCTGCAGATCCTCGGACGCCGGCCCGTTATGCTCGTTGCGATTGCTCTTTTCGCCCTGGGCAGCGCCGTCGCGGGCGCCGCACACAGCATGAATATGCTCATCGTTGGGCGCAGTACGTTTGCCACCATACATCTCCCGACTTTGACATTCGCTCACGCGCTGTCTCGATGCAGCGTTTCAGGGTCTCGGGGCGGGCGCGCTCACATCTATGTCCCAGATCATCATCGCAGACATGATCCCGTTGCGGGAGCGAGGCAGCTACAACGGACTTATGGCGCTGTAAGCAGCCACCTCTGATTGCCCGCCGTACCGCCGCTCATAGGCATGATGATCTCTGCTCGCAGGGCATGGGCAATAGGCGGTGGGACTGGGCCTCTCATCGGCGGTGCCCTGGCCGAGCACGGAAAATGGTGAGGACCGTATTTCCATGTTATCTCTGGCTATATTCTGATGCGATATATCACACAGGCGCTGGCTGTTCTGTACGTATCCGCCACCGCGCCGAACAAGGATTTCCAATGCTAAATAGCCGCGCTGTTCGTTTCCGCAGACCTCAACCTCCCGATTTGCGGTGTCGACGCTATACTCGTGATCATCTTCCTGCGCCTGCGCACCCCCGGGGGCGCGCTGCGCGACAAGCTACGCAGCATGGACTGGGTGTACGTAATCAATCCTCTCATTGTCGTGAGATACGCGCCCTGATACATTGAATGTTGGTGGCGCAGCGGAAATATGCTCATCACGTCCTCGACGACGTCAGTGGTCATCGCGCTTACATGGGGCGGTGTCGTATACTCGTGGCAGTCCGCGCGTGTGCTCGTACCGCTCGTTCTCGGCCTGATCGGGCTCGCGTCTTTCGTTGTGTACGAGATTAAGTTCGTTCCCGAGGGTGTGGTACGTTGATCCACAGTCAATTCGCGCATCTCCCCGCTGATATGTCTGCTGCACCCAGACTGCGCTCATGGTCCCGCCCGAGCGCACCGCGTTCAGCGGCTACACACAGAACTTCCTCATGGGCATCGTGCTCGCGACGATCGCGTACTGGGTGCCCGTGTACTTCCAGGCATGCAAGGAGGCGAGCCCGATCGCGGCGGGCGTCGACAGCTTCGCGCTCTCGTACACGATCAGCCCGATGTCCGTCATCACGGGCGTGCTCATCCAGAAGACACAGCGCTACCGGCCGTTTATGTGGGTCGGGTGGGTGTTCATGATCGTCGGCGTCGCGCTCCTGTGCACGCTCAGCGCGGACTCGACGCGCGGGAGCGCGCTGGGGTATCAGATCCTCGCGGGAATCGGCATCGGCATCGTGTACATCGCGGCGTACTTCCCCGTCATGGGCGCGACGGACGTGAAGAAGAGCACACCTGCGCTCGCGTTCTTCACGTTCCTCCGCAACTTCGCCCTCGTGCGTTATCTTTTCTCGTCCCATCTAACCTTTCTCGCTGACGATGGCGCGACGAATATAGGTCTGGGGCGTGACGCTCGGCGGCGCCGTCCTCCAAAATCAGCTCAAGCACAACCTCCCGCCGGCCTACCTCGCAAAGTTTCCGCAGGGTGCGGACCTCGCGTTCGCCGCGATCCCGAGCATCCCGACGCTGCCGGAGCCGCTCAAGAGCGAGGTGCGCAAGGCGTTCGCGGATGCCCTGCGCGTCGTGTGGGAGGTGCTCGCGGGCGTCACCGGGCTCGGAATTCTGTCCAGCTTGTTCATGAAGCACTACACCCTGCATACGATGGTGGATGAGGACTTCGGGCGGAAGGAAAAGCACCATTCGGTGGACGCGGATTCGACGCTGAAGGTCGAGCACGAGTAGAAGTCTGGTGTAGCCTTAGCGCGGTCGGTTTTACTCCTCAGGCTTGTATCATATGGCAGTATTGTATATAATAGAGCATAGCTAAGTTCGTCTTCTTTGACGCCGCTCTGCTGCTCAAAATCCCGCTGCTGCAATTGACAACTTCATCATCACATGACCTCCTTGTAAGTTGGTTCGTCACAACTACACAACGCCCATAGCCCGCTCTTCACTCACCATGTACAGCGCTATTGAGGCGGCCTCTTTTTCATCCTCGTCGACAACAAATGAATGCCGAAAGGATACAATATTCCCACGAATGCTCGATGTCCGAAACACAGCTATAAGTTGAACGCGCCCCATGCTCACTGCCAACGCATCGCCTACACAGAACTCGATGTTCACACCTACGGCATCCATCTCGGCTGGGTGGAAACAATCCCCGTGCACTCGCAATGATGGCATCCAGGTGGGTCCCCGTCTGGTCATTTCCGCGAGCCATCACTGATTTGATCGTTTGCAGCGCGGCCAGAGTAGTCCTCCCCTACGACGTCCATGTCCTCCTCATCGAATTCGTGTACCAGCTTTCCCGATATACCAAGATTGACACCACCACCCTCCGCGCTTGCGCTCTCGTGTGCCGCGCGTGGAGGCCCATCGCACAGCGCCTCCTCGTCCGCCGTGTGGCCAACAGCAGGCCCTCCCTCTCTTTTCTCCTCCGCTCCCTGAGAACCAGCCCTCGCCTCGCCGATTATATATACTCCATTAGCCTGCATCTCCAGCGGCATCCCTTCGCCGTCGGGAACTACCTCGCCGAGTTCGAGCTGCTCAAGCTATGCAAGAACGTGCGTGCCATCTCCATCGACACAAGCTCAAGCACCGGCCCGCCCCAGACAAAGCCCGTGTGGTCCAACGCGTTCCTGGAGCACATGCAGGCGCTCCAGCTGCGCCCCAAGTTCCTCAGCCTCTGTTGCTCACCCGCGTTCGCGCAGCGCTTGGCGCGGCTGTGGCCCAGCGTGCTCGCGCTCGAGGTGCAGCAGGCGCTGCCGTACGGCGACTACACACGCGTCGCCGCCCCCAATGGCCTGGAGGCGCTCGCGCTTTCCGCGCGCCTGGGCCCGGAGCACGACCTCTCCGCCGTCCGCCACCTCGAGCTTGCGCTTGCACCCGCGCATCCGCACGGAGTATGGGACCAGCTGGCCCGCGCCGGCGTGCTTCCGCGGGTCCGCGTGCTCGTGCTTGCAGAGGGCTTGCCGCCGCCAGACGTCCTGTCCCAGCTCGCGCAGCTCGAGAGCCTCGCGTTCGGCCGGCAGCCCGTCGAGCGCGTCACGCTCCCGCCGCGCTTGCGCCACGTCGGGTACCACTGCCGTGTCACCGAGCCCCTCTCCGAAGCGGAATGCATGGTCGCGGCGCTGCGTGCGCTCCCCGATCTGCAGCTTTTCACGGTGACGTGCCGGCCGCCCCCGGCGACGCTTGTTGTCCTGGAGGACGTGTGCCGGGAATTTGGGGTGGATTTCTCTGTATACGAGGACTTGGAGGAGTGCCCGGTTCGTCGTGTCTTTAGTACTCTTGCTATGGGATGCTGACTTTGTGACCGTAGAGGCTGCGACACGTCGATTGGATTTGACGGGTATGGCTCAACATTCCACGCGGCGTAATGTCGCCCTATATCACCCTTTTCTCTTGCCCGGACATTGTCGAGCGATGTCCTGCTCTCAGTGCATCAACACGACGCGCTCATATACCCTACTATAGGCGTACCTGTCTACGGGTCCATTGCGCGACCGAACGATCCAGTAATACGTTGCGGAAGTGATATGTAGTTGCGAAGATCACTTGTGCAAGGGCAAGGAAGACAAATTGGCCATTGATGTAGTAGCCTGCACCCGTACGCGTGCCAGTGGCCGGCTGCATTGCGCCGGGCCAGTGAAGGGGAGAAGAGAGCCGGTTTGTGAGGGTGCTTATCTCTGAAGTGCTTTATATAAGTTGGTTTGCGGAGACGACAGGCAGGTTGGACGGATACCTGTCATGGTGCACTGCCTACACGCTTTTTCTTTGACAGTTCACTCCCATAGCGTCCAACAGCATGCATGCCGCGGAACAAACAACTGAACTTCGCGCGAAGCTCTGTCGGAAAAGGCAGTGTGTAGCGCACATACGGACTCGACGAGGCTCGCATGGGCATCTTGCAACCTTCCCAGCAGCCGCACAGGAACGAAACCGTCGCGAAACATATTGTGCGTTACCACGGGCCCATTTCCACAATATCGCACCCTCACGCCGCGCGTAATACGCTGCGGCGTGATGCGCGGGCATACAATAGAAAATAGATAAGTTGAATATAGGAACAGACATTGGAATGTGCTCGGCGAATGCGAGAATGTGGTGACAGCTTGTAAACAGCCAATTCGATGGCAAAAGACCAGCTCGTGTCCGCCTGAAAATGAGAATCTTGAGCTCAACAACAGCGTATAATGCATGAAATCGTGGCCAGATGGACGCGAGCTGGGGAAATTCCCACCGGGGGTCGAGTCGAACAGAAGAATGCTCGAGCATCCGGGCAAAGGCAGGCCCCTAAATAGCGTCTGCGTCAAGGATGCGCTGAATAGCGATCAGAATACTGGCATGGAACACGACATCCATCTCCGACTCACCTTGAACATACGCGCGTCGCCATATGTGGCGAACTCCACTCCGGGCAGCGTGCACCCTCGCTTCAGCTCGGCCAGCGTCCGCTTTGACAGCGCCCGCGTCGCCGTCACCAGCTCCAGAATCGGTAGGGCGCGCAGGGCCTCGATGAGGTGCTGCACATCCACATTGATGAGACGCGCGGCGGAGCACGCATGGTACCCGACGTGTCGCAGAGTTACGGGTAGCGAGGTGGATTCTGCGGGGCATACCGCGAACACGAGCGTCTCCAGCTGCGAGCAGCGCTCCATGACGCTCTTCGAGGGAACAGCGCCGTCGAGGACGAGGGAAGTAATTTTCTCGAGCGCAAATGTGCCCAGGAAACGATCCAGGCCGCTCGGATTAATCCAGGCGTCGGACACCTCGACCTCCCGCAGTGCGTCCGGACTGCTGGGGAACACCCACGTAGGTTGATTGCTCCATCTAATTGCTACGGCACGCGTAAATTTGGAAGGCGTGGGCAGAGGCATAGTGTGATATGTGTCAGGGGTAATATCAAGGCATGTCAGATCTGGCCAGAGGTCGATGAGTGGGCCGACGGTGTCGAATCGGCCGATGATTCGCAGCACCTTGATCCGCAGGTCCAGTCGGCTTAGATTTTCCACGAGGTTGGACATGTTGAGAATTTGGTTGGGGTATACAGCGATGCCGGTGATATTTGGGCAAAGTGAAAAGAGGGTGAGGACTACGCCGTTGTTGGTGAGATGCATGGGGAATAGGAATATGTCGAAAACGGTGATGCCTAGAGTGCGGACGTACGTTCCGAGGATTGGGTTTTGGCGGATGGCAACGAAAAGCTGAATGATTCTTTCCGCCGACCCGGGCTCCATAATCCAGGTCCGGCGGAAGAGAAGCCGCTGAGAGGGAGGTGCCCACGCTTTGCAGACGAGCGAGCATGCGGAGAGAGTTGTATAGTCGACGTTTGCGTGTTGCGAGGCGCGATACACCCACTCAATGATCTCGACGTGGACGTCGTGCGGGAGAGTGGGCACTTTCGACATCTTCAAGAGTTTCTTTTTGGCTACCGACGCCGCCGCGGCCCCTATGTAAATCGCCTGGTGAGCGCGCCGCCATCACCGCAGTGATTAGGCACATTTCAGCTCACCCGTGAGTTTTCTCTTGGCCGGCATTTGTATTTGATTTCCTGCAGGGCTGGTGTCTGGAGCTGAGGTTGTCGATTCGCGCAGAGGTCAAGGAGCGTCGGACCTTGTACTGTGTGGTAACACTGTGACAGGAGTGACACATATTTCAGTGGCATTCACCGATCCGAGACTGCTCGAACAGCAACATCAAAGCTTGGAATAATCGTGCGCGTACTCCCTGAACGTCAAAGTAGCCAGAATGCCGCCCAAGAGGAAGCTTACAGGCAAGCGAAATGACCGTGATATGTTCCTTCGCCAACTGATACCCGTGGCAGGCGCCGCGAAGGCGGCAGCGGCTGCGAAGAAACAGCGTCAGCAGGAAGACATAACGTCTGGAAATAGCAGCGTAAATGAAGGATCTGGGGGAGACAAGGAAGTGAATGCAGGCAATGGAGCGTCCAAGACTGCCAGCGATGCGCCCGTCGTCACCAAAGCTGCAGCCTCACCCGTTTTGAACACCACGGCCCCAACGCACCCCGCCTTCCTCCCCGCGCGCTTCTCCGGAAAATTCGACCTCTACTCCACGACCCTTCCCTTCCTGCGCTCGCAGTACCTCCCATCCGGCGCTCAGACTCCGAATTTCGCGGCCGTCTACACAAAGATCCTCTTCTTCCAGGCGAAGCCGGACTTCAGCGGGCGTCTCGCGCTGCGCGACGAGCCCACGGATGGCGGCGGCTTTGCGTGTGCGGCCATTAGCAACCCGATGAGCGACGAGCCGATCGAGCCGATCTTCCTGGTCGACGCGCGCGTGGGCGATGACGTGGCATTCAGCGCGCAAGAGACAGCGCATGCCTCCACGGTCGGGCGCGGGACGGGGTACGCGGCGACCATGGAGTTGGATACGTCGGGCGACGACCACGGGATGATCACGGCGGGGCGAGGGAGCTTCAAGATGCGCAAGGTGTGGGACGGCGGGGATGGGAAGGAATTGTTCGAAGGATATTGCACGCTGAATGTGCGTCAGATTCACATTCTGCACGCCCAGCACTATCTTGCTCACCTCCACGAATGTCTTTTCTTTGCCAGCTCACGTACGGGCCCCTCCTACGCCGCAAGGGCCACGGTTCCTCCGACAAAGCCATCGTCTGGTTCTGGGCTGTCCGCGCATTGAAGGACGAGGCGGGCGAGGAAATCGGCATCGACGCCGACACCTGCCTGATGCCTGGTGCCATTTGAAGGCGAGGAGGTGTAAACAGGGAGGCTGCGGACATGCGGGAACCGGCCGTCCCTGCTGCTCCTGCGTAGGCAGCGATGGTCATATGTATGGAAGGGCTATTAGTAAAGATAGTCAAAACGCACCATGAAAATGAACTCTTGAATAGTGTTGAATAGTGCCTTGGGGGTTATCTCAAAGAGACCTGGCATACAGAGCGAGCGTGCGCATCCCCGCCAGGACCGGGCGCGCCCCCGCGAGCACCCTGCGGGACTGCGACTTGAACTTGAAGTTGTGGCGAGGCCAAACGGCCAGTTTTCACGCTGCTATTTTTCGAGGTAAGACTGTCATATCCTAACTGGAAAATTTTCTACTGACCTGACGATTTAAATGAGGCGTTGAGAGCGAGCTGTGGCATGTTGGACGAGGTGCAGTCGCAGGAGGACCGATGCATTGAAAATACCCGCGTGACGGTTGGTCACGAAGTCACGTCACGTATGCTCCTACTAGGCTACCGCTTCCTTCAAGGGCAGCAGAAGGGCCCGGAGCCTTCAATAGACGGACTGCGTACTTAATGGTTTGTAATGAAATCAAAACGTTGGAACTCGAAGAATTTTCATATGCTAGCACAGAAGGTGAACGTAGCAATATTAATTAAGTATGACCGTCGTCATCCAACAAGAATGCACACATCGTCCTCATCATCAATAACATGCTGTGGCACGCCTGTCCGGTCCTCAAGTTCACAACGTTGCGCTGGAACGCGTTGATTTTTGAGTTGTTACTAGGGTACTCTGTGAATTTGTATTTATTCTCCGCTCGACTCGGAGTGATATCACTTACCCTCGTTTCGATACCTCTGCGCAAAGAAGAGGATAGCCGTTCTTGAGCCCCCCGTCTAGGAAGGCACAGTCGCGGCTCTCTTTTCAAATCCAGTCGACGTGCCTCGGGCGCTGTCGCTTCAATCAGTCCCGATAGCTCACGGGCGCGATTTCCACTTCACTTACCCGAAAGCACCCCGGCTCATCATACACCCCAAATTCAACCCCACAATCCTGACACACCCTCTCTAACTCCTCCAGTACCTCCTGCGACGACCAGCGCGTCGCCGTGACGAACCGCAGTCCGGTCAGCGGGCGGGCAGCGTCCAAGAGTAGCTGCGCATGAGCAACCCGCTCCTCTCTGCCGCCGTGGAAGTGGTACCCTAGATGCCGCAGGTTAAGGGGGAGAGCGTAATCCTGCTCCGGCAACCTCGTGAGCACGAGTGTTTCCAGGCATGGGAGCGCCTCGAGGAATGCCCGCGGCGGGACATCCGACCCATACCCCAAGACGAGTGTGCGCAGTTGCGCGAGCGTCCTTGACGGGAAGACGCCAACCCACTGTGCGATTTCCGTCCAGTCGGCCTTGTGCAGCTCCAGGTCGCATAGCGCGGGCGCCCCCACGGCCACGGTCCTCAGGGAGATAGGCGTAGATATGTTCCACGGGCACGCCTCGAATATTTCCAGCGTGCGCGGCGGCATGGCGGAGCCATCCGTGTACCAAGCGATTGCGCTGACGCTAGGCCATATGTTGATGATCTGGTTGGCGAGCACTGAGTTTCCCATTACGCGGAGGTAAATGGGGCGGATGGGTATGGCTTGCAGGCGCGCGACAAAGGCGGCCTCGTAATGATCGGAATAATGGTCGCTGGCGAAATAGGCACCTGTAATCGCTATACTGATACCCACGACGTTCGTGCACAGCTCGAGCAGTTCGACGTCATTGCCTTTTGTTCCAGCGAGGGTGAGACTGATAGAGCGGACATACGCGGCCAGATGCGGTGCTGCGTGAAGCGTCCGGAGGAGTTTGAGTCTGATTTTTGAATTCGGACTGAAGTCGTAGGAATGCAATCGGGGCAGGCGGCGGTAGAGGAGGCGTTGTGCGATGGGTGTCCAGTCCCGACATACAAGTGCACACGAACGGAGAGTTGAATAGTCGATGGTATTATGCTGTGAGGACCGGTACACCCATTCGATGATGATGATCAGGACGTCCAGAGGTACTGTAGCCGTGATATTGCACGAAGGTGGGATGACATTGATGGAGGGCCGCTGACAGATAACAAATAAGGTACGCCCACATAGATTCTGAACTACACACCTTATTATCGAGTAGACCAAAGGCACATAGGTCCCGCAGTGCGGCAACGAACGCCGAGGCCATCAAACAAGAACCAGGGTTGCACACCAGCTCGTCCAGTAAGACAGTCGAGACGATGCTGTTGCTGAAGCAAGGTGTCGTTACGGACGACTATGTCGCTGCCAGGACATGATAAAATGGGCGGACGAATGGGCGGAAAAGAAGACCGCGAGGCGGATTTGATGGTCGGACGACTGATAAGCCACGTCAATGCCTGCTGCGCGGAGGAGGTAGTAAGTTACTGTATGAAACGAGCAACAAAGATAGCGAATCAGAAACCAGGCACCCACTTTCAGCGTCTCCATGACTGTGGGGCGAAGTGTGTGAACTTGCGGTCCAGCTGAGCGCCGATACCAGGAGACAGCCGGGCACAAGCCGGTCGAGGCAATCACACCGCCGCGGATCACAGGAGAGAAGGTCACTGATCTCGACAATCATTCCAGCATACAGACTTTGACCGTCAACAGAAGCTTGTGTGCAAGAACACGATATAACACACCTCGCGACACGCCCTACAACCGCGCAGCGCATCCATTACGCTCCCGTTCTCCCTAGAACGCGTTGCTTGCCAACTGAGATAGAGATTGACGATATGGGGAGAAAGGCGTTGCGTAGAAGGCGGGCAGCGGGCGTAACAGGCCGCGCCGGTGACACCGCGAGAATCGTCTTCAGCCGCGACTCCACCCCTTCTCCACACTAAACGGTAGAACCACATGGTATTTGAGACAGTATGCGGTGATATGGACACGATGTAGGATCTTGCCAAGCGCGTTTGCAGACAGCTTGGGGCCGTACGGACGGTCTGACCGCGAGCGGAGGGTGAAGACGCTTCAAGAGACGCTAGTAGTATTCCCGGACGCAGACGCTGAGCACTAATAGTAACGGAGAAAAGAACTTTGGCTGGAAGAGCTTGGAGGACGTCGTTGTTGAACAGCTGAAGACCGAAACGCCGAGACTTCTATTGAAAAGCGCATATAGTCAGCGGGCGAAAGACAGCAAAATGAATTGAACTCTACCTCGTATCACGGAGCGCGGCAACACGACCGCCGCCTTAGGGCGCGCCGCGGATACAAGGGTCTCCAGGGCCGCGCCACGATCCAGGATGGTGTGGGGGGGCAGCGCACCGTCGAGGACGAGCATCGTGAGACGCTCGAGCGCGGACATCCCGGAGAATCTCCGCAGGCAGCGCTGATTGTCCCACCGCGTGTAGGCCACGTCGAGCGCGCGCAACGCAGACGTGTCCCCGCCAAGCACCCACTCCGTGCTAGCAGGTGCGAGACAAAACAGCGCCGCTGCGGATGGGACCTTCAGCACGGGAGCTGGAGTTTCCGCCCCGTTGGCCTGTATGCACTGCAGGCCAGGCCAGAGGGTGCGGACGCGCGCGATGGTCGCGAAGTCGGCCGTGAGCCGCGCAAATTTTGGCCGCAGGGAGAGCGCGCTGAGCTGCGCCAGATTGCTGTCCACAAGCTCAGGCGTGCCTTGTATGGCCATGAAAAGGCGGAGACGTTCGGGCACAGCGAGAGCAGGGCGAAATGCCGGTCAGCGAATTGCGGGTCCGTGCTCGGGGGTGGCTGCAGGAAGCTGAAGTCGCGGACGTATTTGCCTAGGCGCGGATTTACGGCCACTGAAAGCTGGGTGGGGCGAACGCTCTCCAAGGGCTCGGTAGCCCAGGTGCGGCGGAAGATAAGTCGTTGAGCGGGTGCTGTCCATGCTTTGCAGACAAGGGTGCAGGCGGAGAGCGTTGTGCGGTCGAGGGTCTCATGTATGGAATCGCGGTACACCCGGTCGATCATCTTGACGTGGACATCGAAGGAAAGAGAGATCATCCTGGAAAATGTGTAAGACGCGTGTGAGTATATGCGGGTTGTGCCACGGCAGATTGGCAAGCGACGCACCTGATATCCGACATACGAGTTCTTCCTGCTCTTTTTAGAGTGGTAACAAGCTTGATCCCGCTCGACCGGAACGACGTGAGCTCGGAAGGTGGTGGTGGTGGACAGAATAAGGCCAGATCAAACGCCAGCGCCAGTGCGCCGGCCCGACACGCCGAGGCTTAGGGCAGGCCAACACTTCAACTCGAGGTGAATGACATAGAGAGCTGAAGCTCACGCTCAATGCCTACCGCGACCATCAACGGACCGCTGGCTTCCTCGCGGCTCGCGGCAAACCCTTGCGAGATCTGAGTCTGGAACCGTTTTCACCTTTCGCGGCCCGCCGAGCGCTGCTCGCTGACGCATCTCTTTCACCAGCGTCCGGTCCCACTCTACGTCGCCTCCCAAAAATCGCCGGGATCTGAATCGTGGAGAGTCGTGCATGTTTGCTCAGAGTGCGACCTGGAAAGGGTGGCATAAGGATCCTGTTACTGTATGCGGACGTTCAGAGTGCGCGAGCAGCTTCAGGACCGTCGTCGCATGGCATGATGGTGGAGATGGGGGAATGGCGTGTACGAGCAGGAATTTGATGACATTGAGAAACTATGCTGAGCAGGACGAGGTGGCTGATTATTGAATGTACACGAGGCGGACACTGAACGCGTAAGAAATATAGTTCTTGTGACGACTCTTGCGAGATCGATCCCACTCGTTAAATCCAGTCCAGGTTCATCATTCCCTAAACAGAAACGTCAGTTCATGCGAACGCACAAGGAATGCCTTGGCTTACAGGGTACATCTCCGCGCTACTAAACAGCCCCAATTCAGCGTTGATCTCCCAACACGCGCGTTGCAGCTCTTCCAGGGCCGACGCAGAAAGCGCGCATGTCGCTGTCACCAGGCGCAGACCGGGAAGCGCACGCAGCGCATCCAGGAGGCGTTCCATCGGCGCGCGCTCGTCCATCTTCGCGTGATAGCCGACATGCTGCAGGGATCGCGGCAGCACCACCGCCACCCGGGGTCGCTCCGCAAACACGAGCTTCTCCAGCGCGCAGCAGCGGTCGAGTATGACCTGCGGAGGCAGCCCACCAACGAGGGCGAGCGACGTGATTTGCACAAGGGCAGGAAATTGCGCGAGAATGCGCGTATGTTCTTGACTGCCCCACCAAATGCCGGAGATCTCGAGCTCGCGCACCTCTGAAACCACCGCCCTCTCGAGCATCCAGCGCGTGCTGACAGGGTTACGTCGGTCGACCTTGAGACACCGCGGAGCCTTGATCGGGCGCTTGATATCCTCAGTTACGTGCCAATCGATGTTAATCTCGAGGCCCTGAAGGTGGGGCCAAAGGTCGATGGCCAGCGCGATTCTATCCCCAGGGCCGCTGATGCTCAGGAATACAGGGAGCAAATCCAGTGCGCGCAGCCTCTCCATCTGCTGGAAAGTGGGCATGTGCAGCGCACGCACGTTCGGGCAGTGAGCGAGCAGGCTGAAGAGGTCGTCGTCGGGCAGGGCGCCGCGAAAGGGAGGGGTGGCGATGCTGTGCACGTACTTTCCTAGGGCGGGCTTCCTGCGCACCGCGTCGAGGAACTGCGCGCTCCGGGTGCGACTGAAGTTCTCCTGCGGATGACGGGCCCAGGTCCGGCGAAAGAGAAGGCGCTGTGCGGGAGCTGTCCATGCTTTGCATACAATGGCACAAGCGAGGAGCGTAGGGCGGTCTATCGTGGCGTGTTGCGAGGC
The DNA here is from genome assembly GCA_019915035.1 of Auriscalpium orientale. NCBI lineage: Eukaryota > Fungi > Basidiomycota > Agaricomycetes > Russulales > Auriscalpiaceae > Auriscalpium > Auriscalpium orientale. Next base: position 329,090 of record JAHLMH010000019.1, read on the forward strand.
GCGGTAAACCCACGCGATAATGTCGACGTGGACGTCGTATGGAAGTGAGATCATCGTACTAGGGATCGTGGAGATGTTACCATCAGTCAGTCGAGCATTTGCTTACACGACGCACCTGAGATCCGGCAATTCAACTCACCCTTGTACTGGAATTGTGAAAACAACGCGAAGGTTCAGACGAGAGAGACAACAGAGTCGGTTCGCAGTGGCGCAATCCGGAGAAAAATCCGGCGGGCCGGGCGCCCCGTGTTGGTCCGCTACCGATGCCCGTCGGTCGTGTCGGTGTTGGTGTCTGCCTCTGCCCGCATATCACCTTCCCAGCTCTGAGCTCAGCCGTGCGAGTCGCTCGAGCCTCAAGATTTGTTTTTTTCTACAGCACAGGGGTGCATGCATTTGCTGTATTTTATGCCCGTCATGTAAGCAAACGTCCGACTGACGTGTAACCGAAGCTAACACCTTCAAAGCTTCACAGCCGAAGTCGTCACTACGCCCATTGTCTATGCTATCCCCACCCAACAGTCTTCTCGAAGAACCACAAAACCTTTGTTGTTCATCGTCGTCAACAAGGAGCAGACGCCGAAACTAATATTTCCCACGCATTGGCCTTGTCCCAACGCTAAACAATGTCCGACACCCAGTTATAACGCCCACCAACGCAGTCCTCCCTTAGACCGCAACGACTAGATCCACGACGTCTTTTTCCTAAATCTGTGCATTCCACCATGAGGACAACCCCGTGCGTCGTCAACGTCATCCCTCACGAGACATCACTGATCTTCTTCGTTCGCAGTGTGCCAGCCCTCCCCCTTGAAATCCACTTCCTAATCATCGAATCCGTGCGCCAGCTCTCTCAGCACGCTACCATCGACAACACGACCCTCCGTGCATGCGCCCTGGTCTGCCGCAAGTGGACCTACATCGCGCAGCGCATGCTCTTCCGCCGTTTGCGCCCCCGCAAGGCCACTCTCCATCGCCTCATCCGCACCCTGAGAACAAGCCCGCACCTCGCGAGACATGTGTTCTCCATCGATCTGCACATCCAACCGCTTCCCTCTGGCCGTCCTCCCACCTCCCCGTCCACCTCCCGCGAGTTCCAGCTGCTCACGCTATGCAAGAACGTGCGAGCCATCACCATCGACACGAGCTCCACCGACGGATCGCTTGAGCAAAAGCGCGAGTGGTGGACCAACAAGTTTCTGGAGCGCATGCAGACGCTCCAGCTGCACCCCAAGTTCCTCAGCCTCTGCTGCTCCCCCGCGTTCGCGCAGCGCCTCGCGCGGCTGTGGCCCAGCGTGCGCGCACTCGAGGTGCAGGCGCTGCCGTACGGCGACTACACGCGCGTCACGGCCCCCAATGGCCTGGAGTCGCTGGCGCTCTCCGCGCCGCTGGACCCGACGAACGACCTCTCCGCCGTCCGCCGCCTCGAGCTCGCGCTTTCGCCCGCACACGCGCTCGGGGTGTGGCACCAGCTGGCCCGCGCCGGCGTGCTTCCGCGGCTCCGCGTCCTCGTGCTTGCAGAAGGCCTGCCGCCGCCAGACGTCCTGTCCCAGCTCACGCGGCTCGAGAGCCTCTCGTTCGGCCGGCAGCCCGTCGAGCCCGTCACGCTCCCGCCGCGCTTGCGCCACGTCGGGTACCACTGCCGTGTCACCGAGCCCCTCTCCGAAGCGGGGTGCATGGTCGCGGCGCTGCGTGCGCTCCCCGATTTGCAACTGTTCACGGTGACGGGCCGCCCGCCCCCCGCAACGCTTGCTGTCCTGGAGTACGTGTGCCGGGACCGCGGGGTAGATTTCTCTGTATACGAGGACCTGGAGGAGTGCCCGGTTCGTACCGTCTATGATCGTCTTGCTATGGGATGTTGACTTCTTGACATAGCGGCTGCGACACGTCGATTGGATTCAAGTCTGACAGGTATTTATTCTTCATACTCCTTGCGACGCCATTTCGCGCTAGCCATATTTTGAGCGTTATCCTTATCTAATGATAGACTCTTTTTGCCCTAGTCAAATATATAGTATTGTCTGTACCATCCTTTGCTTGCACGTATTTGAGAAAAGCCGCGAAACATATCTGAAGACCTGCTGAGTGCTCGCTGGCCCATCGGCCCATTTGGCCAGCGCCGACACGTGCGCAGTTAGGCCCGGGTCTGCAACCAGTGGAGATGGGTTCCGCCCGCGACTCTGAGGACACGTCGATGAGAAGTGCGTTCGGAAAACCTAACTCGGCGGCGCTGAATTGTCAGCAGTTTCTTTGCGAGCCCAGCGTTGTGCGGCCATCATTTTGTGCATCGTTGCTTCATGCTCTTATGCTTAGTATGTAGGAGAACCTTAGTGTGCACGTAAAATAAACGGTTGTATTTGGCAGCGCGTGCGGTGTCCACGAAGTCGCGAGGGAGGTAATGATTGCGCTGGGTATCGTGGTGTGAAAGCAATTGACATTTATAGAGGGAAATCCTCGAAGGAGAAAACACAGTCGTCAAGGTTCCGGGATGGGAGCCTTCTTTGTAAGTATATACCCTGCGGTGCGATATAGATAGCCGCATGCACGGAAAAAACGAACAATACCGATCTCCTGCCGCCTGACGATCCTTGAGCGCAACTTGCGCGTGCTCAAAGTTTTTCGTATCTCCGCGAACCGAGAAACGACCTCGTCAATCTTGGGACGCTTCTCCGGGTCTTGCTGAATCATATCCGCGACCAAAGGCTCGACGAACTCGAATCCCAGTCGTTTCTGTATGCGTCGACAGGACTCAGCGAGGCAAGCACAAAGCAAAAGGGGAACTCACACGGATGAACTCCGCCCGAATCAAGTTGCCGAGGTAGTAGATGTCGGTGTAGAAGGGGTTGCACGGCTTCGACTGGTCCTGATTTTCAGGCGCCGACTTGTCGCCGCCGTGCAGGGGATATTCCAGAGGCGGTCCGGCCGACGGGTCGAAACGGCGCGACAGCCCAAAGTCAATCAGATAGTACTTCGGAGGGCGCTGCGTGCGCGTGAAGTGCTTGGCTTTGCCCTTGAAATCTGGCCGACGGCTCAGCTCTTCGGGATGGAATGAATTGGGGTACATCGACGACGGGTCCATCATAATATTCCAAGCGGTGCAGTCTCTGTGGGATTGGTTAACGAGGCGAAATCGACGGAGAGAAGGAGGCGGACCGATGCGCGATATTATGCTCGTGCACGAACTGCAAGCCCTATGAAGGCTCCTCGCTGTAAGGACAAGCCCAACGAAGAGACCGTTTCGCCACATACCTCGAATATCTGAGTGATAAACGCAACCACCTCTCCGTACGTCTCGAATTTGGGGTCGTCAAACGGCCGGAGGAGCGGCATGACCATGATTCTGTCGCGGTCGGCATTCGACAGCTCGACGACCTCGAGTAGCGGGACGCTGTGATTGCGCGGGTCAGACCTGAGCTCCTCCGAGTTGAAAAATGTGGTGATCTCGAGCTCGTGCGGGCCCTCCTCGCGCTTGAGGTATTTGAGCATCACGGGCTTGCCGTCCGAGATGCGCGTCGCGTCCAGCGCGACACGTTTCTGGCGGCCGGACATCAATGCAACTGCTAAACAACAAATACGACTGGGTCTCACCATGTTGTGGATCCCATCTTCCGCCTTGAAGTAAAGCTTATTCGTACCGCGCCATGACGGTATCCAGTCCTCGCGGAAGCGAGGTCGCAGTCGATACCCGGCTTGTTCGAGTAGCTTCTCCCTCTTCACCCATCGGCGCTCGCCACGTGTGCGTCGTCCGGGATTTGTAAAGTCTGCTCGGAGGCTTTCTTCAGTTCCTAGACTTTCCTGGGACAGATGGGCCATGAGCAACGCAAGTTCGGTCTGGCCGCCACGGTCCTTGAAATTGGCGGTGCTGATGAGTCAGCAGCCACATCGCCCTCTTCATCCTGGCTTTTTACTCTGCCATTTGCGGATTTTGCTACCATATTCGAGCTTGAGGAGTAGCTGAGCTCGGTGTGGTATACACCTTTATTCCCTTGCGAATGTGCGTATGATTCAGCCAATATGCTTCGCTCCTGTAGCTCACGAACTTGCAGCCGATGTAGGGCCAGCGACCTGGCATGGAGCTGTTTCCGACTCACGAGGAGCTTCAGCGCCGGAACGACCGTTGTACGGAGGTGCGTGGCGTGTCTCGATCTGTGTTATCTGAGACCGTGCTAAAATTCGACCGTCTTCACTTGCTTTTTGTACCGAAGATGCGGGAGATGATCGATGATGGCGGCGACACTATACGTGCGCATTTACGCGTCATACAGATTGCTCATGCATTTCTCTCTGTATTCTCACATCATTCATTTGTTGTCGCGACATTTTGTCAGCTGGGTGTACTGAAGTAAATGCATATGGTCAGGATATTTGCGTAAAATCGGATTCGTCGAGGACACATCGGTGAGCGCAAGTCGCAGGGAGCGCGCGACGTTCGGCGAAGTCGTGCATGAATTTATTGTCAGCCTTAGCGATGGACGCAGCCCGCATAACATCAGTCACGTTGCAGAGGAAAAAATGCATCGTATTGCAGAGGTTGATAAGTACAGAATCCGCTGTCTCGCTCGCCCGCCTGCGCAGCTCTTGGCCATCGTCCAGCGAGATGGTGGGCCATGTCAATTGGTCGTCGACCGCAGGCGCGAAACATCTCCACGCTTTCGCATGATGCGAAATGGGAGCGGGTGTCCATGGGCAGCGACGTGGCCATCCGCAGACGAGGAGCAGCCGTTGAATGGTCTGTGAGCATAAGGAGGAAGTCAGACGAACAACAGACTTTAAATCAGGCTGGAAAGCAGACCGTATCCCGATCAGACCTAGAGCCGCATGTTGAGAATTGAGGGCCGCGCAGAATTGAACCTTGACGTGGGTAGACGGCGCCAGGATCGGGTCGTGTAAACCTATCAGAGGGCGCGTCAGGTTAATTCCAGTGAAAGCTGTATTTATGCGCACCGCTTTCGCTCTCCGCCAGCCAAGTCCTCGATATACCGCCACAGACGACGCTTTGGTCCGACGATGCAGCCAATAGTCGCAGGATGCCCTAGCTGCCTGTTGTTATGGGAGTTGAAGGGCATGCCGTGACCGCCCAAAGTCGGGACGCGGGCACGGGAGAGGCTGCAATGCGTGAATGCAGGCGTCTTCTGGTCGATATGCGCTCCTACGTCGCGTTCGGGGATTGCTGAAGCCGTATTAGCCACATCAAAGGGATAACGATGTGTATGGCGCACATGATACGCAGCCTCTGCAATCGGAGCTGTGGGATAATACGGAGAATTCGACGATCGTTTGGATACATGAAGGTATTCCTGGACGTTCTTCGCGAAGGCGTATATCTGGAATGGCAGACGAGAGTGGCGCCGCAAGAGCGTTCTCCACGCGGATGTGAATGGATGGTGCTGTCGTACGGCGTCCGATACGATTGAGAAGCTGCAAGCCATGTCAGCGCTGTTGATACGTCGAGAGCACTTCGAGACTCACCTAGTACAGCCCGTCCGTCTTACCAAACCATTTCACGTGCTACGGCCTCGCCATCTAGTCCCGCAGTCCGACAGTGCGATGCCTCTTTGAACATGCTGCAGCTCAGCAAGCGAGCAAAATGGCGCTGAAAAGCAAGCAGCGTGATCAGCGACGCGGCGAAAAGCAAACTGACCACACACTGCTAACCCGTCCGCTCTCGCTATCCAAAGAAGTCTGCTGAGTCCAACAGGCTCGTCATTTTCATAGGCTGCGGGAGTGTGTAGGCGGAGCGAGCGGTTCGAGCTGCGCTGCTCTGGTAAAGGATCCTCGCGTCTCACCGTGTTCTGGTAAATAACGCCCTGGCGGAGGTCCGCGAGCCGCTGCACACAGAAAGCAGCTCTGAGTTGCAAGGCGGACCTTCATGCGGTTGGCCACTCGGACATACTGTGTGCGAGCGGTGGCACTGGAAGCGATACGATGAGCGACGTGGCGAACGAAGCAGTATATGCGGCGCACCTGATCGATGAAACCTGCCCGTCCTCCCCCCCTGAAGCTGCTGAACCCAAGAGGCGCGCCATTTCTTTGTCCATTCAGTCGTACGTCATTTTGAAGCTGTGAGATTGATGCGTAGCCCAAGCAAGCTGGGAGCACGGCGACAGTGACAGTAGGAGGCAAGCGCGGGTCAAACTACCCACGTGATGCCAACAACTTCGGCGCTCGTCGCCCTCAGTGATCACGCTCCCTCTGCTCTTCTGCAGCAAGATCTTTTCCGGATATCTTCCGTCATCTTTCCCCCTTCGCGATACCCTAGGCATAGCGTTCTTGAACCAGGGAACTTTCGACTGGCAGTACCACCGGGAGTACTTTCGTCTGGGGGCCACCAGTGCTCAGATTATCCTGGTACGTCTACGTCTTTCGCGCAATAGCGTTGTTCGCCTCTCATGCTTCTACAGCACCAGATTACAATGTCGTCATCAACCACTCTGACACGTGCGTCGTTCACAGTGTCGGTAGGGTATATCGCTCACCTGCACTTCTCATATAACTCCCAGACGCAGCTTGCGGACGTTACACACACTCGACCACCAAATCATCTTCAATCCGAGGAAGCCATTAAGTTATCTCCCGACTCTCAGCGCGCCAATAGGGTCTTTCGACCTCGTGTTAATCTTGCTCGGTTGGACTGATCGCTGCCCTGGTGCGTAGCCCTGTCTCTTTTTCTTGTTCAACGTCCTGATATTCGATACTTTTACAGCGCCATATATCGGTAGGGCGTTTCGGGATGTTGGGGTGGAATTCGCTGTGTATGCGCAGCCGGAGTGCTTCTGTGTGAGTGGAAGCTTCAATTTAGTATTCGTGCGTGTTGGTGACTGACAAGAGGCGACAGCGTCCGCGGAACATAGATTGAACCTGATATGGCTTTCTCCCAACGCCGTGAAGACAACGCTCGTGCTATGTTCTCCATAGGCGAGAGCGGCAAGAGCCGGCCGACCGACGCACAAGAGGTCGAGACGCTCGGTGGCGGCATCCCTCTGACGATGATGGCAGCTGGCTGGGATTGTTGGGGGTCAAGAAGCCAGAAAACGATGACCCATCCTGCCCACCTGTACTTAATCGTTCAATCTGCGAACTTACAAGGCTAGCAGGCCATCGCGCGCACCGAATTCGAAGCGAGCACGTGACGCAAACTATGGCGACGCCGCTGCTTCACTGCTCGTATTGCCTTTTGTCTCTGCCCGCCCAACAAGAAAACTAGTCCTCAATTTCCTGCAACCATGCGACGCTCCTCCACTCTACTCCGGATACGGCGTGCTCCACACAGACTCTTCCACGCCTTGCTGTCCTTGTTCGCCGCCAAACCCGTGCTCCCACTGCCTCACGACGTCCACCTCGAAATCATCCTCTGGGTGTACCGCTGCACACTACATGATGACCTGGGACCGCGTACGCTCCGCTCATGTGCCCTTGTTTGCAAATCCTGGACGCAACCCTCTCAGCGGCTCCTCTTCCGACAGACCTTCCCCGTCAACACGTACGAGCGCGCCAGCCTCATGGCCAGTCTCCGCGCCAACCCAAAGCTTGGGACATACATGCGTCAAATTCAGATACTCCTGTGCGAACATGTATTCACGGACGTTATCGAACTGCTTGCGCTCTGTCCGAACATCACCGCGCTGGGCCTGTCCCTCGATACTCCGTCCGCCCCACGCGGCTTGGTGGATGGCCTACGCGCACTGGACTTGAGGATCACATACCTGAATATCTCTGGCACGCCTGCGGTTGTTGCTCCTCTCATCGCTCTTTGGCCCAGCCTGCAACGCCTCGACTATGACGGTGCCCCTTCCGACCCGACCACGCTCGATCACTCTGTCGCGTTCCCGCCGACGGCCCTGCGCAGCCTGAACGTCAGGGCTCGCCATCGGGCTTCCACAGCATGGATCCTAGGAGGCGCCGACCTCTCCGCCCTGCACGAGCTCCAGATCCACTTCCCCTTCAGGGCGGCCCGGCGATGTCTGCCTGCGGTCGACGGCGCGCTGGAAAACATCACGTCGCTACGGCTCAACGTCAAAGGCATGCTGCTCACACAGGACATGCTTGACCGCTGCTCGCGGCTGGAGACCCTCGTGCTCGAGTCATGCCCCCGACAGATGCTCATACTCCCGTATACTCTTCGCTACGTCGCCTATCATCCATACGTGCTGGACCTGGACGACAAGGAGTCGCGCGTGCCGAAAACGTTCCTGGTGGACTCCCTCCGCGAGCTGCCGGCGCTGCGCCTCGTGACGGTTTCGCGGTGTGCGTACAGTCTCGGCATCGTCAATGACCTGATCCGCATGTGCGAGGAACGGAGTGTGGACTTTGCGGTGTATAATCGCTGCAAGCTTGATGAGCTGTTAGATGTACGTGACAGCACCCCGGAACGTATGGGCCAACATGCTGACATCTTGTACAGGACTTTATGGATGTGGATTGTATTTGAGGGAACGCCGACTGTCCAAGAACAGTCTTCGATATGACATAGCTAGCTAGTACGTTCGAGCGATATATTCGTCTTGTGTGTTATTGGGTTCTTCAGCATGGCGTCAGCCTTCGGTGATCCAACCCTGCATCATACAACGTACCGTATGCTGGATATCTGATCCCGCACCACGGTGCAGCCGGTGTGAAAGAAGACGAGCACGCACCAAAACGCGCGCTCCGCCCCAACAAAACACGCCCTTTGCCCTCCCATTGTCCTTTCGCCATTGTATTCACCGCCTGTCAGCCAGTCGTTCCGAGGAGAGGCATTTACGGCACTCTGATGGCGTGTCTTTGCTCTGTTGGATCGCGTGTTCGTGCGGTGGTAAGGCGGCTTCGTGAGTGATTCGCAACGCAACGGAAAAAGGAGGCTGTACCTCCAGGCAGTCCATCGAATGCGTCGGCCAGACGAGGGAGAAGCAATGGCAAGTCGGCGTTGGAGAGACTTTGAAACATGTGGCAGCGTTGAACGCCCTCTTGGTCTCAGCGCGTTACGGTTAGGCGCGCCTCGATCGTAGGAAAAACGAAATATTGTATTGGACAGCAATGTCTACAACACACGCTGTGGTGACCGCAAGCTCGCCTCATTCTTCCCCTTTCGTTCCTACGTGCATAAAAGAGTGTGGTGCCGCACGAGAGATCGTGATTTGACTGTTGACGTGGCCGCTTCCACAGCTTCGTGAACCAAGATTGTGGGCCGCTGGGCGGCAGCGGGGATGCCATGTGCAGACGCCGGCGAGGAGGTTGTCGGACAGTGAGCAGCCTTGGGACGGCCTTTCACTGCAGGTCAGAATCTACATCTTGTATTATGAAGAAGTGTCACGGACCAGACGGAGTGACGGATGCGTAACTGATGAGAGCAGGTCTCGGTTTCTCGGGTCGGCGGCGAGCATCTCATCATTACAGTGTGCGTGTGCCCCAATGCGTAGAAAAGGAGACGAGCCTTTCATGTACTTCAGCGACGTGCAGGGACAAGATGTAGTAAATTGCGCCGCACCTGTTCGCTGTCCCTACGGACACTCTGCTTGAATCTAGAACGGCGCATTCTCCAAGTTATAGGTCCGCGCTCATTCTCTGCACAATTAAATTGGTCAGTGAGTAGCAGGTAGCCAGACAACTAGCAAGAGCACGGACCACGCGTTCTTGCATTTAGAAACGCCACTGTCCATCGAGGGGCCGACCGGGGGTGGACGAGGAAAACGCGAGGCAGGGAGAAGGTGTGACTCGTCGGCGTCTGGAGATAACCTGCATGTTCTGTTCAGCGAGTCGGTCGCGAGGGGGAAAAGAAAGCATCCAAGGGAACGTGCAGTCCAAACACGTAACCAATTCGAGAGATAGGCGTCGTGGGGTAAATGCGCACCTTGTGCCTGTCTGTTGGGCCTGCCGGTTATTTGTGGTCCCACCGAATCACCGGTCTCAAAGACTCATCCTCCTCGTGGTTGCCGAGTCATAGCCGGGCAGGTCGCAAGAGAGGACAAGCGCGGGACACGGCAAGCAACCCTGAGTCGCAACGCGGATCGTCTTGAAGTGGTACCACGGTGCAAGAGCCCAATAGCACTGGAAGGGATGTTATCAGCACCGCCAAACGAACCAGCGCCTATGTGGCGCACCTCGTCAAATAAATGAACCTGCCTAGGCTTCAACATAAAGCCGCCGAATGGAAAGGATATATGGTGTTCATTGTTCGAGGGAGCGCTGGAGCGAGCTGTATCGCATGAGGGATTGCCATCGGACTTGATGAGGAGGAAGACACCGGCGCCCGTATGTATCGCCCGGAGTCCGAAGCGTTGAGTTCGATGAACCACCCACGTGACGTCAAGCTTCCGAACCTATGCACTACTCCTCTATGTACGATGGACCTCTACAGCAAGAACTTCCCCACATATCCGCCGTTCTGAATACCCTCGACAGCTCAGGCATAGCGCTCTGAAGCAGATGAATTTGGCTTTAAGCACCGCCTTGAGGTTGTCCAGGGGAGCTAGTACTCAGAGTACGCTACAGCTACTAGTATCTTCGTGCGTCCACATATCTGGTTCGACGTTGTTGGCGTTGACTCACTCTAACAGCACCAAATTTACTATTACAATCTCCCTATTCGACTACTTGCGTTGCTCACCGGCTCTGTTGCGCATCGTGTTGCGCATCGCGCTCAACTGAACGTCCCATACAATTTCCAGGCGCGGCCTCGGTTACACACCTGACAAACACCTCTCTCCCACTTGAGGCAGCCGTCAAATTTGTATTGCGATACCCTGAGACGATAGGCTTTTACGGCGAGGTCCCGATCTTGCTGGATTAGTCTCACTGCTGCCCTGGTGCGTAGTTCCGTTTCTTTGTCTCGTTCTATGGGCTCAACATTTCCTAATTTTACAGCACAATCTCCATTCTCATACTCCTGCGAGGTGTGTAGTACACATTATCTGGGTACAAGCATGGCATATTCACCGTCTCACAGCCCTACATTCCCCTTCTGTTGATCTCGTGCCTTCGGCGAAATCAAGACTTCCCTGCGTTCGGAGGTCCAGATGATGGTTATACAGTGGGTATACCGATCCTCTCAACACGCGACTCATGGGTGACTGTTTCACCCTCTGTACTTGTGCGCTGGTATACCGGGCGTGGATACCCATCGCACAGCGCCTCCTCTTCCGCCGCTTTTCCCGACTCGATTTTGACAGTCCCTATTCCAACTCAAGTGTCGGAATTAGGCTCCTCCCTACGCTATGCGCAATGTCCCATCTCGGCGCGTACGTCTCCTCGATCAGTCTCAACATGCCACACCTTCTATCTTCCGCGGAATCGAAAGACGAAGCAGAGAACGAATATGGCGTCCTCGAACTGTGCCCACACGTCGTCGGCATCGTCATATATCTAGGCCTACTCTCCAACCCCCGCTCGCCCCCGTTTCGTGGTTGCCCGCCATCTCTGTGTGCCCCGCCGTCCTCAGCGTACGAGGCGACACTGTGATCGTCATCCATAACATCAAGTATACGCACCGTGGATTTGCTCGTGTGGGGAAGAGAACATGCTGCGATACCCCGTGAGCTGCAGGCGCTTGCCACCTCGGGATGGAGCGCGGCGAACTCCCCGCAGGCACCCGCCTCGAGCTGATCCAATACGTCTATGACTGGGCTGAAATTGTACATCCGCCATCTTCGCGCCGCTGCGGACGCTCGTCATAATGGACTCTGCGGATGCACCACCTCGCGCGCGGCTTGAAGCGATCCCGAGCCTCAAGACGCTCGTGGGTGGTTGCGCGGCTGCCGAAGAAGACGTACGGTCTCTCGCCTGCCCCCCTCGGGCACCTTGTGTACCACATCCACGGCCGTGACCTCGGGCGAGAGCAGGTTGCGCATGCGCGGCTGCTCCTGGATGCAGCATGTGCAATTTCAGGACTGCAGCTGGTCACGGCGATGCGGCGGTCATTCTCGGGAGGTGCTCGAGGAGTTTGAGAAGGCTAGTCGGGATGGAGGGGTGGAATCCGTTGTGTAAGAGCGGCCTGAGTGCTTCCGCGTGAGCACGAATTAGCGTCTGTTTGCTATTGGGACTGATAGGAGCGACAGCGCCCGCGGCACGTTGACTGGATTTGACACAATAACAACAAGATACTGTCCGTGTCCCGGAGAATGGTCAGATGTGCCGGAGATTTTTCCATCAAGACGGTCACGCCCCCGAAGACCGCGACATTGTCCCTCCAGCTGGGACAACGAAGGGCGCCCCGCGCGCCAGCGCCCTGGGACGTTGCTTGCTCAAAAACTTTGCCTGTCCTGGACTTCAACAGATGCCAACACGCACGCGGGGGTCGTGGGCATGCACTCGGCTAGCCGTAGGCACGCGCTCAGTCGGCCATGGGGTGGCATTCTGTGCAAATATGGGCGGTGCTCGGCGGAGCAAATAGGCAACACGGCCGCCCAGGATGGTCGATCAATTCGGTGGCAATATGGCTTGGTTCAGGGGTCGTTGCGGGTTTAACGGAGAGGGTAGTCATTAATGACACCGAGGCCCACCGCTCGATCGCAGCCGAGTTCGTGTTAATGTCATCGCGGACCGTGATGGTGGAAGTGAAAAATGGAGCAGCTTCCCGACAAGGCCGCCATTGTTTAGATGCAGCGGAAGTGGACTAGCATGTGCCATCGACGAGAAAACATTACGGAGCACGGAAGACGGAGTCCTACGTGTGACCACCCGCACCCGTGGCAACCAGAGGTTCGCACCGGTCTACCGGAAGGCGTGTCATCCATTGTTTCCCGGAAAACACCTCTACATCTCGGTCTTTACCTGACGGAATGAGACATTGACGACAAGGATCCGCTTGGCATTAGACGAGCTTTCGTACCTTCAAGGATGGCTGGTGTTTCAACAGTCTTCAATACCGCAAGGAGGCACCTCCGAGGTAAGTCAGCGTAAGCACGAATTCTCTCCTATTGCTACACACACTGCACACGTTATCTCCCTGCATTCCCTCGGCCTCGTCGCTACTGATATTTTGGTTAGGGCGTTTGTCCAGGAAAATTTGTGCCGCCTTCACGCTACCAAAACAAAAATTCCATATGAAAAACTCTGTTGTTCATGTCTCACAGCACCCTCTATTTTCCTCGCGCCTTATTGAAGTCTTCTTTGGGATGCCGTACATCCTCTCCAGCCCTCCCGTGCTCCGATCTATTTGTGCTGGACTCGTCGAACCCACAAAATGGTACATCAATATATTCTGCTTTTGTGCTGTCATCTCGTAGGCGAAGTCCTTTCCAGTTTCCCGTAGAGATTCCATCTAATTGTCCACCACCCAGAGGTGGTTTCTATAAAATATCTCTTGCACTGAACGCTCTCATCATCCTCAGTCTCGTCCACTACCGCCCATTTTACTCACCCTCACCGTGCTCAATATTTCTATGCCACCCCCTACTCGTGACCAGATTGTAGCGCTGTCGTGCATCTGTGTGGGGATTGGAATTGGAGGTACTACCAACATGCTGGCGTATGTATAGCTGACATTTATTCATGGCCTACCAACGCTAATTTTTTCTCAGCCGTGTCGGAATTACGGATGGTAATGGACACCAACTCCTGTGGTGCTACGTGAGGCCCACGTATGAGGTGACCAACTATCGCACGGCGACCACAGGCATAGAGGAGCACCACCTGCGCCCCGGTGAGGATTTTCCTTGTGCGACTCTAGTAAGCCTGTCTCACGCGCCACAAAGATGTGGCATTCAGCTTTCTCGAAGTCCAGCAGCAAGTGAGGACCATCATATCCAATAAGGTCATTGTCGGGCACTGCATTTACAAAGACCTGTCAGGTAAGCGTCATAAGTGAACTGCGAATACTATGTTTTAACTGAACAACCCTACTAGTGCTGGGGATTCCGCACCCGGCAGTGAACATGCGCGACGTCGCGTTATATACTAAGTTCGTCGAGCACCTCCGTCACCATCCTGCGCCAATCGGGCTGGTGACGCTGATGCAGAGACTGATGGGACGGGGCCTCCAGCACAGCACATATGATCCGGTTAGTTGTTCCACGGTTGGATTATTAGTTTGCAATTCTGATGTGCCTCAGCTGGAAAACGCGCGGGGGTGCTTGGACCTGTACCACACTTACGCGGGACAGATGGAGACCACCATTGAGGCGCGGGGCTGGCCGTTTTGGCCGATCCCTCCTCAGTTTACAGGGCTCTATCTCTGATGGCCGACCTGAGAGGCTTCCTACCTCCTAGTGACGGTTCTTCATTTTGTTGTCAAGGTGTATTTTCACTTCCGTGTATTATCGCTTCGTCTTTTGGATTGTTAGTATGCCTACCATTTTTATATAACGGAAATCCCCGTATGACCGGCCGGTATATGTATTACGATTGCAGCCTTCCAGTCTTGTAACTCTATGAGGCAACAATTGAGTAAATGCGAACGCCGGGTGAGGTATACGACGACGACTACCCGGACCGAGGAGCTCACACGTTACTACCGGTCATATTCGTATTGACGCCGTCACATTTGAGAGGAGGATTCGGAGACAATACCAACTCACTCTCGCTGTGTGTCTACAGATTGTGAGCGTGGCCTATGAAGCACGTGCTCCCGTACGCGTCCAAGATCCGGTGCGAGATGAGCTGCTGGCCGGGGCGGGACATACGAGAAGCAACTGCGCAGGGAGTTCCCCACGTAAAACTGGACCCCGTAGATGTTCTGCGCGCGGTAGTGCCAATATACAGCGCGAATTAGCCTTGATATACTCACGGTCTAAGAGTATGCACGGACCGTGTCGAATTTGGCGGTTCTGCAGGTCTGCGAGACCCGAGACTTGCCACATGCCAGTCCGTGACCGCTCGCATCAACCATGTACATTCTCTTCGGAGCTCAGCCCGAACGGGATGAGTGTCTTGATAATTCAAAGTAGCCGAAATGGTAGAAAGGATTCCGCGGGGAAAGACTCGGTTGTACAGCGTCGAGCGCACTGCGTAGGTTGCCGATGGGAGCAATTTGAGAGGAAATGCTGCGCGCCGTCCTTCGAAATCTTGACCCGGAGTACAGCAAGCCATTAGAGGTACTTGCGCGGTGCACCTGAAAATATGTCTGGGAGACACAGTAAAACGTATCTAGATGTCTAGCTGGGAGGCACTTGTCGCCCTGGATTGAGTTGTAGCGCAATAGTCCGGTAACAGCAATGGCGGTGTGAGCGGATCATTCGAGTGCTGAGACAGCGCCATTACTTTGGAGCCTATCACGAGCTCCACATCGCTGAATGCGCTGTGAGCGATTTTAGAGAAATAGTGTGGACAGAGACGGCGCACCTCAGGCTGCCGACTTCCAAGCGACCTGCCCGTCCTCACAATGAATCGGATGTCGATGCTGATGATCGGTTTTACAGCCAGCAAGCCAGCGCTCGGGGACGTCGTTATGTGTTCTGCAAGAGGATTGGGCACCTATCCAAAGCGCGATCGCACAGAAGACCGTCCGTCACTGCGTCAGAATTTGAACTCAGTGGCACGTGATGCTGCATGGAACGGTCGACGCCTCCAGTGAGTCTTGCCTCTTGTCCGCCCGCTAGGTGAACTACTCTGCAATCATGCCATTCTCATATACCGTACACTGGATACGCCGCGCGCCAAAACGACTCTTCCACGCCTTGCTGTCCTTGACGACTGCCAAACCCGCGGTCCCACTGCCATACGACATCCACCTCGAAATCATTCTCTGGGTGTACCGCTGCACCTTACATAGCGAATTCGAACCCTATACGCTCCGCGCTTGCGCTCTCGTCTGCAAATCATGGACGGAACCCTCCCAAAAGCTCCTCTTCCGCCAAACCATCCCCATCAGACCCGGCCAACGCGCCAGGCTCATCGCTAGTCTCCGCGCAAACCCACAGCTCGGCAAGCACATACGGCTGACTAGAGCGCTCCTGTCAAAGGGACCCACGGACCTCATCGAACTGCTCGAGCTCTGTCCAAACCTAACCGCGCTGGGCCTTGACCTAGGTCGCTATCTGTCCGCCCCGCACGAGCCCAAGCTGGTGGAGGCCCTGCGCGCACTGGACTTGCAGATCACCTACCTGGCTATTGAAGGCGCACCAGCGGTTCTCCTTCCCATCATCGAGCTCTGGCCCGGCCTCCAACGTCTCGATTGTGACGGTTACACTTCCCACCCGAACACGCCGCTTCACTCTTCCGTGCTACTGCCGGCCCTGCGCAGCCTCAAAATCACAGTCAGCGATTTGTCCTCGACATTAGCGATTCTTGAATGTGTCAAGGTCTCTACCCTGCGTGAGCTGGAGTTGCTCTTCCTTTGGAATAACATCAAGAGCGTTCTTCCCGCACTCGGCGACGCGCTGGGAAGCATCACGTCGCTGCGGTTTACCAACGACAACGTGCTTCCTGCACAGGGCCTGCAGGACATCCTCGACCGCTGCACGCGGGTGGAGAGACTCGAGCTTCCGACGTTCCCTCAAGAAGTGCTCATGCTCCCGCGTACCCTCAACCACATCGCCTATCACCCGGATCGACGTGAGGTCGACGACAAGGAGGCGCGAGTTATGAGTGCCTGTCTGGCGAGTTCCCTGCGCAGGCTGCCGGCGCTGCGCCTCGTGACGGTGTCGCGGGATGCTTACGATTCCGGCGTCCCTGAGGTCATGCGCGTGTGCGAGGAGATGCGTGCGGAGTTTGTGGTGCTTGACTTCCTGGGCTTGACCAAGGCAGAGATCTTGAGGGTGCGCAACAGCACCACCGTACTACAGGCTGTCTTGTTAACTTTCTCTGCAGGACTTTATGGACGTGAATATGATTTGAGCAGACCCTGGCTGCCTGCCTAATGTTTCCGAGCGCTATGGACGAGCCTGTGTCATTGGTTTCTCCGCGGTGGCCCGCTTCTGTGTTCCATACCGGATCTATTGGCTTACCATAGTTTGGTGCTCAACCCTGGACAACGATCCGTTTAACCATCATTTGAATAAATTATCACGAGCATATGAAGGGATGTAGAGTATGGGCGTGTCCTACTGGGTTCCCGAGAGTGACATATGTTTCGCTGAACCGGCGCATGCCCTGCCGCAATCTTCAAATGAATTTCAGAAGAAATGTGTGTGGGGTCGGATGGTTGAGTTCAACGACTCACGAGCGCGGGCCGTCACGGCTTCGCTGATAAGAGTAGGGATGTGCTTCGAGGGGCACGGGGCTGGCAGAATCGGAGTAGGGTACGCGGGCAGAGAGACCGGCGAGGCTACAGGAAAGGCATCAGAGTCCGCACGGATCCTCTGCGCATAGACCGGTCTAGCGACGCGGGATAGTCAGCGGTTGGGACGGGAAGTATGTGTAGAGGAGCACACACTTGAGCTGCACGTTCCGCGGAGCCCGGATATGCACACGCACTGCGGGAGGGATGTCAGTACAGGGCATCCGTCTACCATAGAGCGCATACTGAGCTTCTATACTGTCGCAACATCCGAACATCAACACTGAAAGCGCTGGCTCCCCGGTCAGCCATCTTCACAGTGGAGAGTCTTCCGCGTGTAGGTGATCTTCTCGTCGACGGACTCCTAGTATAGCGACGAGAGAGAAGCGCGTACTCAGCGCGTGCCACTAGCGGAGGTTCACTGGGCGTATGTCAAAGAAAGCGGACTGATTGTGAGAAGTCGGCCCAGAGATTTGATATAGAGCATTGCGCACCGTAGAGTTCAGGATGTATTTGAGCCCGTTGCCGCAAACAGACTGGAAATTCGAGCTGGTCAGTGCTGCTCGGCTCGGTCTCATGACGCTTCACTTTGTGCAGTGATTCTCTTCCGAATCGCATGGTTGGTTCCTGGCTTTCTATAGACGATGTAATTGGGGATGTACTTGGAGAGATAGGATAAGTATTTGGCTCACCTCATCCTGTCCGTCCGTCCCGCGCTTTCCCCCCAGCAGCCCATGCGAGGCTTTGTGAGCTCCCCATCCTCCGCTTGGTACTGTCCTTTGAAGCATCTTGTTGAACCAGCCGTTCGTCGTACGTGAGCTTACAGACATCTGTTCGAGACTATCAAGCAAACAGAACGGATGCAGAGGAGCGAGAGGCAAGAGCGAGATCATGATGACACGGAAGAAGCACCCCAACCGCACACGTGATGCCGACGCGTCAACGCGTCTCCCCTCGCTATTTGGTGTCCACCCCTCAAACCAAACGCCGCATCCCATATATAAATGCCAAGGACGACCCATAGCGCACAAACCGCTTTCTCCTCGCACCGCCATGTACCTCTGCCCGCCCAGGCTTCGTCTGCTCCTCCTCATCCTGGCCCTTTACTCTGCGACGCGTATAACTTTGGGTCTCTGTACTCAGCTGCCTCGACGACTAGAGCCCTATTTGCACCACGGTCTGGAATAGACGGCGAGAGATACTGGGCGAGGCGCGTAGCTGTTTTTGCAGTATCTCGTTCGCCGCCCCCGAGCAGTGCGCTGCGGTCGAGTGAGTTATTTGCCCATGCATGGGCGTCGTAGCTAATGGACTTTTGTCAATGCAAGTCCATCCGCAGATCTACGGACACTCGCTGGCACGCAGGACGCATCCAACCAGGAAATGAGCCGCTTTGTTGCGTCATACGTTTCGTTGCATCATCTTTACCGACAGAATTGAGTACGTTGTCCCGCGACTCTGGAATCATCAATGTAATGCTATGCTCATGCAAATTACAGCGAAGGGCGCGGGGTACTTGAGGCCAATCAGTCTGGTAAACGTCTTGAGAGCGGGTGTCGAAGACGTAGAGAGGGTATTCTCGAATCAATCATGTATCATTTGTTCTATGTATCACTTCTGCAACTGATCGGAGCGGACGGGTATTGGCATGCATACATTGATGTACGCTTAGCACGAAGAGTTGCGCGCAGGCAAAAGAGATGTACAAGCTGGACTTTGCCATTTGGTAAAATAAGACAGTAATACGTTCTCGGGGCGCTGCGTGTGTCGATCGGCGTATCTGTAGCACGAATTGTACAGTATGCCTTGGGGAAGAAACATACAATAGGCGTGCCGTCGTGATCGTGCGTCCGCGAGAGTACCTGGAGCAAATGAAAGCGCAAAACATACAGTATCTCTCGAAGAGTACACCCTCCAAGTAGCAACGGTCATCGTGCGTCGGGAGGTGTGTCAAGGAAGCCGTCCATCGCGCCACGTCGACCCATGATCCCTGTCCATGACGCTAACCTCGAAGAGTGTGCGCGGTGCTCGACGTATCAGAGCGGTTCGAAAGCGTTCCGCGGGAGTGGTCTCGGTGCGATCTCCTCGGCCGCCCTTGGCGGGGGCACCTGGCCGAGCGGCGGCGGCGGCGGGGCAAGAGGCCCAGTATGCGGAGAATCAACGCGCGTGTTCGGCTTATGGTGAAACCAGGGAAGCCAGTCAGACCCTTTTGGATTATGCAGCAATGGATAACGGACGTACGGATCGAGTTCGGCTACCGTTGCGTGCATCTTCTGAACGAACTTTGCTTCCCGCTCAGCGCGCTCGGCCGGCCACTTGGCGCGCTCTGCTTTCATCTCGCTGAGTCGTGCTTGCTTCTCGACGAGTCGTGCTTGCATCTCGACGAGTTGTGCGTTTTTCTCGGCAAATTCTGCTTCCATTGCGACTCTGTGTGCTCTCGCCTCGACCAGTTTTGCTGCCAGATCGGCTCTATAGGAGTGATTAAGAGCGTGGTCGGCGGAGGACGGGCCCCCGTCTGCGGTCTCTACGACACGTTGGAGCAGCAGGGACCCGGCGGAGGGCATGGGAAGGGAATCGACGAAGGAGGGCTGGCGCTCGGGAAGTGACGTGGCGTAGTGCATGAAGGTAATCCCTCCGGTGTCTGGCTCCGGCTCGACTGCTTCGTCGACATTGACTTGGACGGCCTCTGCTCGTGCGTTAGATGGCCAGGATAATGCAACGCGCTTTGCGTGAGCAGCGGCGTGGAGGTCCATGGGGCGCTCTTCGTGGATGTAGTTGGGCGACGCGGCGTCGGCAGTGGGCAGGCTCGTGGCAAGGCGCAGCATGACGCGTACGATGAGGTCGACGGATGTCGGAAAAGGAGAGTAGTGCGCGGGAGTGGTTGACGGTGCGGTTCAACCAGGCCGCACCGACTGAAAAATTTCAGTTGGACGCAGACTCAGAAAGGGAGGGCGCTCACCCGGAGCGGACAACGAGCGCTCGCGTGGCGTTGTCGCCTGCGCCTGCTCAATTGACGCTAGCTCGCGCAGAGCTGGCAGGCCGAGTCGCCTACATGCCGCTGTATCTCTCACCTCGAACTGTGGTAGCAGCAGTGGCTTGCAGATGATGGTCAGTGAGCAGCGCACTACCAAGTCGACACGCGCGCGGCACGTTCGGCAAATGCCGAAGTCTGTCTCAACCTTTCTTTCTGTCTTCCCCTCCAGATACGATTATGCGTAGAAGAGCAAATGTTTGAGCTAGACGTTTTACAGACCCAGATATGCACACGCGCGGCAAGAGATATGGGCATTTGGTGTGACCATCGATGTATGTGGAGCACGAAATGTACAGTATGTCCTCGTGAAGAAAAAGACAAGGCGCGTGCCGTCGTAGTGGTAACTCAGCCAGAGAACATGGAACGAATACAAGCGAAAGACATACAGTATCTTTCCAACAATACACCCTCCAGTAGCGACGGTCATCGTGCGTCGGGAGATGTGTCGACGACTCGGAGGTCATTTCATCGCGCCACGTTCACCATGATCACTGTCCATGCCGCTAACCTTGGAAAATGTGCGCGGTGCTCGACGCGACGGAGCGTTTCGACAGAGTGTCGCTGGAGTGGGGCTGCTGCGATCTGTTCGGCCGCCCTTGGTGGGGCCGCCTGGCCGAGTGGCGAGGCAAGAGGCCTGCACTGCGCACGACTCTCGTGATCGATCTGACGTCTGCGGATAATGCGTCAAGCGCACGTGTTTGGCGACTGAAGGAAGACCTGAGGAAAAGAGTCAGAGAGCAGCACTGTCGAGCTGTAAAACACAGACGCACTGAGCCTTTTCTTCGATCTGTGCTTGCTGCTCGGCCATTTCTGCTTGATGCTCGGCCATGTCTGCTTGCAGCTTGGCAATCTGTGCTTCCAGCTCGGCGAGCTGTACTTGCCGATCGAAGGTATGGGAGGAAGATGCCTGCTGTCTTTGTATCGCTACGCTCAGGTTTTGAGATGGGCTTGCGTTCGGCCAGACTGAGCGCCGAGCATGGTCGGTGCACCTGCCCCAAGGGTCGGTTTCGCAATCAGCGCACGGGCCCCGGTCGGCGATCTCGCAGTCGGTACACCTGCTCCAGGGGTCGTTTTCGCAGTTAGCGCACCGGGCCCCCTCGGAGGTCTCGCAGTCGGCGTACACGCCCCAGTTGTCTGTCTCGCAGTCGCCCTCGCCCCACAGGTCCCAATCGGCGGTCTCTGCGACACTCGGGAGCAGCTGCGAATCGGTTGAAGGCATGGGGAGGGAGTCAACGAAGGAGGGCTGGCGCTCGAGCGGTGACGTGGCGTGTTGCGTGGAGGTGATCCCGCTCGTGTCTGGCTTTGGCTCGGCTGTTTCGTCGACAGCGAATTGAACGGCGTTTGATGCTGGTTCGGTGTCTGCGTCGGAGAATGGCCATGCAACTGCGGGGCGCTTGTCGTGCAGGATGGTGTCGTAGTCCTCAGCGTGCTCCTCATCGTCGGTGTTGTTGGCCGATGCGGCGTCGGCGGTGGGCGGGCTCGTGGCAAGGCGCAGCATGACGCGTGCGATAAGGTCGATGGATACCGGGGAAGGAGTAGTGGGCGGGGGTTGTTGACGGGCAGTTCAACCTTAGTTCAACCCAGTCACAATTACTGGAATAGTTCACCTGGACGCAGGCTGAGAAAGGGAGGGCGCGCACCTGGAGCGGACAATGAGCGCCTGCTTGACTTGACTCCAGCTCCCGCAGAGATGGCAGGCCGTGTCACCCTTACGTTCCCTTGTATCTTCTTACCTCGCGAACCGTGGGGTAGCAGCAGGTGAGGTGGTCGGCTTCGACTTGCAGACGATGGTGAGCAGCGAGATAGAAGTCGGCACGCGTGCGACGGCACATCCGGCAACTGCCGAAGCATTATCCTTCACGATGATTCTTGATCTTTCCCTTGTCTTTTGCACGCGGTCAATCTTTCTTTCTGTCATCCCCTCTGGATCTGTGCAGCAACTCATAGCATTCTATCAGACCACCGGAAGAACAGGGTAGGAGCTCCTGCGAGTGGCAGCGCTGTCCGAGGCGCGCAGGGATTGCAGGTCAAAGTGCGTGTCCGACAGCAGAAATACCGCTGTCCTAACTGACTCCCTTTTTGCTCGCAGATTTTAGCCTCGTCATTGCTGAAATGTGAGCTTTTCTTGATTTTGCGCACGTAGTGTGTGTAGCGGCGCGACTGATACGCTCTGCAGTTCCTCCAATACGTCGTTTACAATCCTTGCTCTTCGCAACGCGGCCGCATCGGACTGTCTGTTTTCAATGGCGTATCCTATATCTGTCATATGACGTCTTGCGTCTGGATTCAGCTGTGGTCCTTCGTCTGACGCCTACACCCTGCTACAACAATGTACGTCACCCAGCCTCCGACACCGCACCTTTTCGTCTGACACCGCACCTCAGATTCCCACAGACCCGCACAACTTTTGCTTTGAGACCAATACAACGCTACCCGGCGCGCTGACAACGTCGACTGAACAAGACAACAAGATGAAAACGTCTCCTTGTCGTGGCCGTGATCTCGCTCGCGGTCCCGGGGTACTTATTGTGCCTCACCTTCAAATCCTGCATCACACTAATCTCTTCTCACCTTCCATCCTATGTCAGTAGAAGATCCAGAGCGTACGCCATAACGCGAGAAATTACATGCCATGGTCGCAGGCGATCTGGTGAGCACTATCGTCGTGTCGCACGTCCTCGCACGCTTATTTTGAATCGTTTCTGACTAATTAAATTGGATTCGGTGGTAGGATACGTGCTGACCATGGCACGAAGTGGATGCAAAGCGTCTCCCTGGGGCTGTGGCGACCGGTCGTACGTGCTGTGCTCGCTCAGGCGCAAGATATGCCTTCCGATAAACGAGTACCGCGCATGACCGGTGCGCGTCATGCGTTGCGGTCGCGGGTCCGCCCAGGTATGCAGCATCGCTGCGCCAAGCTGTATAATGCTCATCATGGCCCGGAGACACGTTGACAGACTGATATCACCCGCGCAAAAACCGACCACGTGGCCGCCGGCGTGGGCGACCATGATAACAATGGGGGCCAATACGAACGGAACTGGCCCGTCCGCCATGGTGGAAGGTCACTATAATCGTGGCGCATTCGCGCCAGAACTCACGGAGGCCAGGATACAGATGCTCGCGGACCTGATGATGCATACGGCTACCGAGCGCTTTGCGGGCCGAGCGTAGAGCTCTTGCTCGGTTGTAGGTCGTTTGATCGACGATTGCTTTTCACTCTGCGCGCATGCAACTGTGCATCCTGTGGTCCGCTGTCTCGATGCCGAGGACCCCATTGGACCGCATCTGCACGTAGGTGTTTCGGTATACGATCTATCTATCGCGCCCCCGAGTGCAACGTTATGGTGGGCAGCGTTCGAGTGAGTTCTTTGTGTCCGTACCCGCGTAGGCGGCGCAGCTCATATACTCTTGTCGACTCAGGACCAGCAGCCTTGGACGATATATTCTTGCATGAATCGCGCGTTGTTTGAAGAATATGCAGATACAGTTCATGTATTATCAGTGGCGGAGAAATATGAGCATGAAAATGGCGATGCGAGCCTAGCACAACAAATTGGGCGAAAGCAACCCAAGAAGTACAATATGAAATAACGTATATTTGGTGAGGTATATCCGACGATTTGCTCTTCGGACGCACGCGCACGGTCTCACGAGTCTTTGTAGCGTGAATGGTGCAGTCAACTGAGGTACGCGCCTGAGTGAAAAATGTACAGTTTATATGGAGAAAAGAACCGTTCAGTCGCAAATGTACTCGCGCGTCGGGGGTGGTCAAGGAGCTCGTAGTCCCGCCACGTAGACCACATTCCTCGTCACCATTTTGTCATTGACGCTAAGCTCAAACTCCGTGCGCGGTGATCGAGGTGTGGGAGCGTTTCGAAAGAGTCCTGCGGGAGCGTGGTCGCTGTGATTTCTTCGGCCGCCCTTGGTGGGGGCGCCTGGCCGAGCGGCGCGGCAGGACGGCTGCGTTGCTCATGGCTACAGTGGGCTCTATGCCAATTCTTGCGGAAAATGTGTCTATATCGGCGGACAGTGCGTGTAATTCTGCAGACAACGCCTGATTCCTTGCGTATGCTGCGTCTATCCTTGCGGATATTGCGTCGACCTCGCGGTTGTATTCACTTTAGAAACAAGGCGGCCGGTCAGACGAATTGACTGGTGGGGCAATGGAGAACAGACGTACAGATTCTCTTCGGCGATCCTTGCTTGCTGCTTTTCGTACTGCTCTATTATCTTTGCTCTTTCCTCGGTCATCGTTGCTTTAATTGCTTCCAACTCGGCGGTATAGGAACACAACGCATGGGACCCATCTGAGGTCTCCGCGACACCCTGGAGAGGCTGCGTCACGGTCAAGGGCATGGAGAAGAAATCGAGGAAGGAGAGCTGGCGCTCGCGCGGGTGCGTGGAGTAGTACGTGGCGACGATCGCCGGGCTGCTGTCTGACTCCGGCTCCACTGCTTCGTCGGCAACGACTTGGACGGCGAGCGATGCGGGTTCCGCTCGTGCGTTGGGGGATGCCCAAGCTGCTGCGTGGCGCTTTGCGTGGAGGGTGGCGTAGGGATCCTCGACGCGCTCTTCCAGGTCCGTGCAGTTCGAGTGGGACGGGGCGTGCGGGCTCCGAGTCGTGGCAGGGCGCAGCATGACGACGAGTGCGAGGGGTTGCTAGAGGAGAGGTAGTGCGCGAAGGTAGTCGTTGTCAATGTTCAACCTGAGTGAAACAGAGCCACAATGACTCGAGATTTTCAGTTGGCGGATACTCAGAAAGGAAGGGCGCGCACCTGAGTGGACAGTGACTCACGAGCGCTGGCGTGGCGTCGCCCGCCCGACGGCTGCCTGCTGCTATTGATGATACGCGGAGATGGAAGGGCCATGTCACACTACATACCTTTGTATCTTCATACTTGAACAACCATGGGGCAAGTAGCAGCAGTGGGTGACGGGCGTCGAAGTACTTGGACTCCGAACAGCCTCCAGTCAAGCTTTCGGCACCCGCCCGGCACGTTCGGCAAGAGCCGAAGCGTCTTTGCTATCTTTCCGGGTTTCCCTGTCCTCCGCGTTCGACCTCTCTGTTCTTTCCTCCGGTCTTGACCTGCATGCACAGCACCTTATCGCATTCCCACAGACCGCACGAAGAGCAGGGAGAGAGCCTCTGTGGATGACAGCACTTTTTGGGACGCACTGGGATGGCAGGTGAAAGTGCGTATCCGACAGCAGACATACGGTCGTCTCAGCTGACTCGGTCTTGTTCGCCCACTTCATTGTAGCTTTTTGATATATGCCAGGTGAGAACTGTGCGTAGAGGCTGCGTGTAATGGCCCGCCTAAGGCGTTTTGCAGTTCCACGTAGCATCCAAAGCACCACGTCGTTGACCGTTTGCAACGCGGCCGCATCCGATTCTCTCCTTCAATAGCTCATCCGGTAGACATCCGGTGTCATACTATCAATGTCCAGCCGCGTTAAAAGCCAGGTCATGCAGCGCTGCGGTCTTTTTCATGACGCATACACCCGTACGTCACCCAGCCTCCGGCATGGCACTTTCTCGTCTCCTCTGATCCCTCATCTCCGATCCCCAGAGACCCGGACGCCGTTCGCCTTGAAAACAATACAACGACACCTGGCTCGCGGATAATGTCGACGGAACAAGGCAACAAGGCAACAACGCCCGCTTGCCGTAGCGACCACGTGGCCCTGATCTCGCTCGCGGGTGGCGGCACCGCGGCCCCGGGGTACTTATTGTCCCTCGCTTTCAAGGCTTGCGCCACACTAACCTTTACCCACCTTCTGCCACCATGTCCCCAGAGGATCCCGAGCGCACGCTTTCGTATTTCATGGTCCGAATTAGAGCCGCTGTCAAACGCCTTCGCAGCCTCGCGCCAGAAGAACGCGAGAAATACTACGCAGTTCTCGCAGGCGAGCTGGTGAGTATCATCATGGGTTTCTCCCGCATCGTCGCGTATTTGCTGACTCATTGTCTGTCGGTGCAGTATCGCTGCGTCAGCTTCGTGAGGTGCCATATGCAGCTCGTCAAGCTTCCGACCGTCGTCGAGTCGGCGTGGACCGCGCTGCTGGGTGCCGTCGACCGCTATGATCAAGGAGGCTGGGCTTTCAGGGTGTTTCCTTTCGACATTGGGAGCGATCTTGATATCGCGTACGATGGATCGCTGGAGCCGGACGTGTGGTGGGAAGAAGATTGTAAGCATAATTGTCAACGTCTCACGCGAAGGAACACTGATCTTTCGACGGACATCAGTCGACGCCTTAGATGAATTCATCTCGGTCTTGATCCCCGTAGACGAGATCGTAGCGCCTCTGGTTCAATCAACATCGCTCCCGGACCCTCGCCCAGAGTCTTCAAGCTCTCGATCCAGACTTCTTCCTGTCATCTTTCTGTCTACACCGACTGCATCACGCCATCCCGCAGACTATCTCGAGCCTCTTACTCTCCTGGAGGTCAAGATACGCCCGGAGCAGCTCCTGAGAGCACCATCGTCCGACGAGGACGAGCAAGATTGTCCACGCCTCCTGGACCCATCATACCCTTTTGACTTGCTCCCCCCGGACTCCATCGTCATCGGCGTGCCCAAGTTCCGGTATCGCGAGGGTCAGGACGCCGTCGAAGAGGACAACTACTTCGTGGGTACAAAGGCCTCGCCAGCGCATGAGGTCCGCCGTCTTCCTTGCCGAATCGTGATAATGACTTACTGAGCGCACATTGCAGGCCCCGTGCGATTACTGCGAATTGCAAGAATTTCCGTGCTTCGTCGGCACGGGCGAGAGCTGCGTCCTATGCTCTCTGAGAGGGGTACCATGCCAGCTGCCGCAGTCCAAGAGTGCCTTCGATCCGGCTTTCCCTCGCATATTGAATGACGAAGACGAGTCCGGCCTGCCTCCTAACGTCCTTGTGGTCACTGTACCGGCGAAGAGCAAGCCCTCAGGCTACACCAAAGTCGTCGTCGGCACCTCATCGTCACCTCAGAATGACGTAGGTGGCCTTCTTTCTTTTTATCCGAGCACTATCGCTTACGATCCACGCGCATATGCTCTCCTACAGACTCCCTGCGCAGTGTGCTACAACGCTGGCGCTCCATGTATCGTCGGCACAGAGACGCACTGCGTGCTCTGCAGGCTGCGCCACACGCGGTGCCTGCCTTACTCCCCCGACGCGCCTGCCCCCTCCCGCGCACCCAACCCGCGCTGGATACAGCCGCGCCGCCTCAAAAAGGACTGCGAGACCCTCACATCGCTCCCGGACGACGCGATCATTGTTACCGTCGACCAATGCAATTATTACATCGGCACCAAGAGCTCGACGAGACGTACGGTGCGTCGGTCTCTTGCCAGATTAACAGGCGTTTGGAATTAATGCTGACGATCTGAATTCGACGTGGTGACAGGAAACATGCGGGCTGTGCGACGAAGTGGAGGCACCGTGTCTAGCTGGAGCTGGGGCGAGCGGATCGTGCGTGCTCTGCTCGCTGAGGCGCAAACCGTGCCTCCCGATAAACGAACATGAGGTAGGACCGGTGCGGCGCGCGCGTCGTAGTCGAGGGCCTGCCAAGGTATGCACGGGCTGCGTCTCCCTAATGCACACCACGGGCTGATGCTGCATCGACAGAGCGACATCACTGTGCATCAACCGAGCAAGCGGCCGTCGGCACAGGCGACCGTGAGGGTTATAGGGGGTACTACGGACGGGGCTGGTCCGTCTGCCGCGGCGGACGGTGCCGATGACGCGGGCGAGATCCCACCAGAACTCGTGGAGGCCCGGATACAGATGCTGGTGGAGCGCAGGGTCCAGGAGGCCACCGAGCGCTTGCGGGCAGAGTTTACAGCTCTTGCTGGGTTGTAAATTATTCGATGGACGAGTTACATTGCGAATCGAATGTGGGTACTCATTCACAGCAAGCACGGTACGTAAATACGCGGTGTACCCTTCTCTCAGGTGTAATCCACCTGTCCATCGTTGGGCGTGTCTCTGGGGCATCCAGACCGTGCTCTCTGTGTAGGCGTCAACGGTGCGGAGCCCCAACAAGTGGAGAGCGGTGGTCATGAACATGCAGAGGACCGGCGACGGACTTCTGCAGCAGATTATTGGCCTCGCGGGGGCACGCTACGAATGCGAGCGTAACGGTACCGAGGACCGGCCAGAGGTTGGTGTAGTCAGTGAGCAACCGAACTCACGAAACAATGAGTGAAGTCCCAGTTGGCGAGAAACACGTCGTGTTCTTGCAGCGCGGAGAGATCGCCGAGGGTGAAGTCGGGGAAATCCCCATCGCGGTCGCGCAAGAGGAAGCACTTGAGGAAGACCTCAAACACGCGGCTTCATGTTAGGCGTCATGTTGAGAGGTATAGCACGTAGAGGACGGCATCAGGGACGTGTGTGTCAACCGAATAAAAAAGACCACGCACTCCCCAGCATTCTAGATGTCCTCCTCATACCCTCCTCCGCCTGATTGATGTCCAAGAATTTCGCGTCGGTTGCTGGAGAGAAAAGCTGCAGGCCGCTATGTCCGACGATTTGGAATCGGAGCTTGAGGAGTAGCTAGCCATGGAGCCTAGCAGGCCGCGCTTTGCGGAACGGACGCTCTGCAGGCGGCCCACTTTTTTTTCTGTGATACAGCACATCAGAGAGGCGTAGCTGGAGATCTGATGGGCACGAGGACACTCACAATTCAAAGGCTATTCACCTCGCTGTCCCGAAAGAAACTGTGCCTCGACTCTGGAAGGTTAACCCAGGCGGGCGAGTGGCTAACTCTGGCTACCTTCACGTTCTGCTGATGGCGTGCTTTCCATCATATGCAATGTCCGTTGCCGTGTTGATCTCGGCGCCCATGCTGGTCGGCGTGATTCTGGTCGACTCGGAGTGAGCGTGGCGGACAAGAAGTAAGTAATTTGTGTTTCATCTTGCTGTTGTACTGGACCCAGGGTCGACACTCATCGATACTGAGGGCTTGCCAGTAGAGAGAAGCTTGCTCAGTGGTGAGCTCACGAAAGGAAGGTGGAGAAGAATGAGCGCGTAGAAGACGGAGGCGATTGAGAGACCACGTGATCTGCGTATGCGTGGCATCGTTATCTGACTCTGAGATCTCCTTGTGTTCGAGCTTCTTACCTCTCCCAATCGACCGGCATCCACAAAGTCGCGCTATATCCTTGGAATCCTGACTCTGAACTATCATATACCCGTGCTCGCTCATCAGCACCGTACGTTTCCTTCACTCAACTAAGTATTGCAAGCGCCTCATGCCTCCGAGTGTTCCCCAGAATGAGCCCTCTCCCGCACGATATCCATGTCAATATCATCGACTGGGTGTACCGCAGCTATCAGCATGCGGGAGTTGACGATCAGACGCTCGGCGCGTGCTCTCTCGTCTGCAAATCCTGGACAGGCCCATCGCAGCGGCTCTTCTTCCGCCGCATCCAGATCTTAAACACCCTGAAAGAGCTCAAGCGGCTCCTCGCCGTCCTGCTTAAAAACCCGCTTCTTCCGACGTACGTTCGGTCAATCACTTATGTGTTCCATGCCGCTGCCGACACGAATGAAGACTTCTTCACCCTCATCACGCTCTGTTCGAGCGTCTCCAACCTCTCCCTCCTCCCCATCGCCAAGCCATCCGACACCCGCGAGATGATGGACCGTATTCGTGGGCTGAATCTGCCGATCACATCGCTTCACACCTTTGGCGGACCGGGCATTGTTTCCGGACTTGCCAGCCTTTGGCCTGGCCTGCGGTGTCTCGCGGTAGGGGACTTCGTGATGCCCCAACTGGATCTCCCGGTCGTGCCATTCTCGACACCTCGCGGGCTACAGGTGCACTTCCGGGGTGCAGGGGGCACGCTGTTGACGATGGAGAGCACCGACTTTTCTGCGCTGCGCGAGCTCGAAGTGGTTGGCGGCGAATGGGATCCCAGGTTGACGACGCGCACCGCACTGTTCTGCAACCTCACCACGCTCATCCTGGACGGCGCGCTGCCCCCACAGGTCGTCCTCGACCACTGCACGCGCCTCAGGACCCTCGTGTTTGTTGTCTGCCCCACCAGCGCGGTCAAGCTGCCGCCAACGTCGAGGCACGTTGGGTACCACGTGGCGCTGGCAGAAGAAGAACGCCCGGCGGCGGCGGCGCCCAGCGCAGATGTCCCTGAGGCGGCAGCACCCACTGCGGACGTTCCTGAGGACGCAGCACCCACTGGGGACGTGTATGAGGTGGTGACGCCCAGCGTGGACGTGCAGCACCTAGTACTCGCCCTACGTCAACTGCCGGAGTTGTCCTTGGTGACGACGACTCGAGCCCTGTCGCCACCCGCCATGGACGACCTCCGGCTTGGATGTGATGACATGCATGTGGAGCTGGCGATCTACGACAACGTGTACGCGTTCAGAGTGCGTGGTCGCTTGCCTATCTCGCATACCTACGTTCTAACATATCTGCCCTTAGGGCGTCATGGAACTGGACTTCATTTAGGCTACCAATCTGCGCGTGCTGTCGAAGAACGATACTTACCATCTTATGGGACGATTTATGTAAATTCCACCTCTTGATTTGATGTTCAGGGCGAAGCAGGGACCGATCTCTGAATGTAAAACCGTGTCGAGAATTAGCGCATGCCTGCAGCAATTGATAGTTCTGACGGCGTAACCGAATCGCAGGTCGTCGACCAGCGAGGGGAGAACGACGCACCATGTCCTGATTACTTGGGCTCGTTCTCTGCTTAACTTCAGAAAACAGCTCACTTTATGAGATGCCAAGCACGCTAATGCAGTAGCTGGGAATTTGTCGAGGGAACGGCCGGCAAACTGGACGCATATCGAACTCATCCGCTTGTCCTCCCCGAAATCACGACATCCCTCTCAGCAAACGTGTATTCGCAGCGCTCGCAGCGCGCTCAATGCGTGGAAACACCCTGGGGCGCCCATGGCACGCGGATATCTGTTCTTTGTTCGCGTCAGTGCACCGCTAGCGCTTGACTCAAGCCCACGTACCTTGATCGCCTGCAAAATGAACTCCGTAGGAATCTATATCGAATTTGTCGACTCCATGCTGGTCTTAAATGAGATCTATCAGAATACAGGTCCGAGATTGCATGACTCAATGCCACTCACTGTAAACACATTCCAGTGTCTGTACACCGCAAAATCGACACGCATCTTTTTGCATTCGTGCAGGAGCGTATCCGAGTCTTCTGAATGCACCCCCCGTGTCACCGTCACTAGGCGCAGTACGGGAAGGGCGCGTAGGGCATCCACTAGGCCTTCCACCGACCTATAATTCTCGTCGTAGAGCGTCACATGCCAACCGACGTGCCAAACGCTCCGCGGCAGAGCGAGCTCTTCGTCTACCCACGTCGCAAACACGAGCGTCTCGAGATTTTCGCAGTAATCCAGAACGTACTGCGGGGGCACCGGGCCGTCGGTGAGAATCAATGATGTGAGGTTACTGCAGACCGCGGCGCTGAACACGTGGAGATGGTAGGAGTCGCGGAACCCGGGCCAAAAGATAATGTGTAACTCCCGCAGCACATATGGATCGATGCCCTGGAGGATCCAGTCCGTGCAATCCATGTTCTCGAGGTCCAGGCTGAGTCTTCGCAGCGCCTTCATTTGCATGGGAGCCCGAGGTATAGCTGACTCCAAATGAGACGGGGACCAATTGAGAAACTGGAGCCCCTGCAGATTCGGCCAGAGACGGATGAAAGGAACAACGCACTGAGGTGGGCCGGTGACTTGTAAGTATGCGGGCTGAAGGTCCAGCGCACGCAGACCGCCAATCAGGCTGGATGACAAGGATGGATGGCCAGTCAATTGGAAGGTGAGGACGGTCAAGTTCGGACAGAGCTCAAGCAAGGCGAGAAAGTCTGGGATTTTGGTGATGTCCGAGTCAAACGATAGACTGAGACTAGCTTGACGCATGTATAGCCTGAGAAATGCGCTTGTGCGCAGGATAGGAAGGAGCCGGGCGAGGGCCTGGGTAAATGAGGTGTTGGGGGTGCGCCGAAAAAGGAGGCGCTGGGCGGGGGCTGTCCACGCTCTGCAGACGAGTGAGCATGCGCAGAGTGTGTTGCGGTCGATGTTAGGCGCGTCCTGGGAGTTACTGTATATCCAGTTGATGATATCGAGTTGTATTTCGTACGGTACGATTGGCGGCTGCGCGTACTTTAACCGGCGACGACGAAGGAATGCGTGGGCGAGTCTTATCGGTGCGTGAATAATGCGACGTGGAGTAAATGAGACTGGCATGTTGCGGGAAGGAACGGGATGACCGATATTGACGGAATGGAGCGTGATGTTTTTGCTTCTGGAGAGGAGCGGCGTTGGGCTGGTGAAAGGAAGTAGAAAGCGAAGGTTGAGGCCTGGGGTAAAGGAGTGACGGTGCGAAAGCAAAATTGAGCCGAGCTCGTGAGAGCGTCGGTTGATCCAACTGTACAGTGTACAGCCCCGCGCGCTCGCTCGGTAGCTCACGTAACCGCCGTCTCTGGAGGATCAGATTAATTCACTAATACTATGAGTGTAAATAACAGGAAGTCTAGGTGAACCACCTCCGAAGGTGACTGCGCATCGCACCCACCCTACACAATGAATTTTTGCCCGGAGTTTTTGTAGCCCAAATGCATAGCTTCTAGCAACAGAAGCGCAGGGCACCATGTTCCTTCTAGCTTGTCCAAGCGTCAGATATTAGCTGGGCGGTAATGTCGACATACCGGTGGGCACGAGGCGCGGACGCGCATGCCGATGCATGCGTGGCCTGGCCCGCCGCGAGGCCCGTAGAATCCAAGGGGAGAACTTCGGAGCAGAGTATCCCCCGCTCAGCCAGGCATGCGTCAAACTGCCACCGCGTCGGAAACGCTGAGACGGGATGCGTAGGTCGGGTCCCAGAAGAGTTCGCGGCGGCGGGCGTTGCAGGACGAGATGTCTGGCCGGGTTCGCGGGCCTGGCAGACAGGTAAAATGAGTAAACGGATGTAAGCGAAGACGTGTCAGACAGACCTCGGGATACATTCATGCGGTGAATTTTGGTGAATTGCGGTGAATTTATGGGGCCGCGTCTATGCGGACGGTCGGGCGCGGGGTGCGGCTGGATGACAGAGCCCCATTCTGAGTGGTCGTTAGCGCATGATGAGCGCGTCGGAAAACTCGTTGACGTACGTACTTGGTGGTCGAAAT
The DNA here is from genome assembly GCA_019915035.1 of Auriscalpium orientale. NCBI lineage: Eukaryota > Fungi > Basidiomycota > Agaricomycetes > Russulales > Auriscalpiaceae > Auriscalpium > Auriscalpium orientale. The sequence continues at coordinate 362,401 of JAHLMH010000019.1, forward strand.
AACACGTATCTGCCCCGAATACCGTCGCCGGGCGTTTGCTGTGGCTGGGCCAGCATACCGAGATCTTCGGTCTTGTTCTCAGGAGCCTGTTGTCGCGGCACCTGTAATTCGAAAATGCGAGATCAGATCAGGGGAAAAATCTATGCGATATCGGTGCTCGGTAGGGTACACACATTTGTGGCTCGACATGTCTGTCATTGGACGAGTTAGTTGAGTGCGGCGGCAGTACGCAAGGGACGGATCGTCAAGCGAGGTGGGTACGCAGAGATGACTTGCCGCCGTGTATTTTGGCTCCGTGTGCCCCGCGAGCGATGTAAAAGTCATTCCTTGTGGCGGCGCATGGGACTTGACGATCTTGGACGGCATAGGTGGCACACGTGCTCTGCGCGGGCCGTGAAAATAGAACAGGTAAGTGCAGATAAAAAGACACATGCGAAACACGCGCCTTCTGTTACGCCCATGCGTGACGTTTACGGGACGGAGTTAATGCTGAGGGCCGCGAACAGGGATTGACAACATAAGTGCGGGTTGTGAAAGGCATTGAATAGGAGGGCTTGTGGGCGGAGAACCTAGGACATTGAATATTTGAGCAGTGGTTAGAAGAAAAAATCGTGCGTCGGAAGATCGTCAGTGTACGTACTGGTACTGGCAATGAGACGCGTAGCGCCTGTCGACTGGCAATAGCACCATAGCCGGTCGAATTGCTGCTCACTTCGGTTGACACCCTCGGCCGGTGTTTTGTTCTTGGTCGGAAAAAACGGTTGGTGGGCAGGAGTTGGTCGGCGCGCACCATCGTTACTTGGAACATATCAGACACAAATCTACGGGAAGTCAACATGCGCGGGAATGAGTTTATCCCATCTTGAAGCCAGCTGGAAGCAGGATGAGGGAAAGAGGTCAGCTAGGACGAAACAGCGGGGAATCGGTCACGCACCATTTGCGCACCATTGACTGATGTGCAATCTCAGCGCATCCACAGAGCGATACGACTCCATTTCCTCCCACGCATTCTGTTCTTGAGATGGAGGCGGACACTAGGACCTCCTGTGGAGATCTAGAGGGTATGAAAGAGAGCACGAAAGAGAGGTTGAAGTTGACCGCGAGTCGGATCGCGAGCAAAGAGGCTTCGGCAGTTGCCGATCGTGCCGACGGCCGACCGCCGCCGCTGCTTGCTGGATCGCAGTGCAGCTCGAAGCATGACACCCACCGCCTGCAGCTGGTAAGTACTTCATGGTGGGTGATGAGTGTCAATGCTGAGATGAATTGGCCTGCGATTTGTGCGGGAGCTGGCACCAGGTTGTGCAGCGTCGGGCAGCAACGAGTATGTAGCGCTCGTCGTCCGCTCCAGGTCAGCTCACTCCCTTTCTCAGCGTGCGTCCAACTGAAAATTTCCAGTTGCGTCTGCAGTTGGACTTTATCGTCTCCAACCACCAATTCTCGTCAATACGACCGTATCTCCTCCAACAAGCCCTCGAAATCGTCATGCAGCGCCTTGTCAAGAATCCGCACGACGCTGTGGCCCCGGACTACACCGACGAAGAGCTCACCACCATCTTCCCCGGCACCCTCAACCTCGACGTTTCCGCCGCCCGCGCTCGTCTTGCAGCAGCCTGGACCTCCTCCAATACCCGCGCAATCCTCGCCTGGGACGCCCAAGTCCCCGCCGACGAAGCGGCCGCCGACCCCGAAGCCGCGCTCAGCAGACAGCTCTTCACGGCCTGCGCCCTGACAAAGCTGCGCGCCTTCCAACACTGCAAGCTCGATTTCTTCACGGAAGCTGGCTTGCAGCGCTTCCACGCCGTCGCACGCGTCGCACGCGCGGACAACACGCACACATACCAGTACACCCCGCGCGCGGACCGCGACCTGTCCTGGGACGAGTTCTGCGGCGCGGTCCCAGCGCTGCTGCGCGCCATGGCGGCCACAGGGTGGGAAGAGCCGCACATCCCCGACCTGCGGACCTTCTTTGATACCGTGCAGTCGCACAGGCTGCGGCGCACGGACCCGGTCCACGGGGAGCGCATTCTGATGGGATTTGCGGAGGAGCAGTGGTACCAGTGGATTACCAGCCTTGGGATGCCGGGGTCGTTCAACATTGCGCTTTGGAATGAGGTGGTGCTGCGCGAATTCGCGGATATGTACCACCGAAAGGTGCAGAGGGATATGCGCGCCGAAATCGAGGAGGACAGGGCCGCAATCAGGCAGGATATGGCCGAATTCAAGCAGAACAGGATCGAAATCGAGAAGCTACTCGCGCAGTATGTCCTCTTTCACTCGCTTGCGAGAGCAGATTTGCTCAAATAGCCGTTCTTTCTCTGCACATCCTCTCATTCTGCGCACGGTTGCCGTCAAACACCAGGAGTAGCGCTCAGCGCGCCCGTCCCGAAACCTCTCGTTCGACAACCGGGCACCGTAAGCGCTCCCGCTCCTCGCGGCGCCAGCCAGCGTCAGCCGCCAAGAACCAACGCCAGGACACCAGCGCCGACGCGCAACGCCCGTCGAAGCGCCCCCGAATAGTGCGCGGACGCCGACGTTGACGTCGATGGCAACGGTAGAGGTTTCTCTGACTGCGCACGATATATACTGTACATTTTGGGCTGGAATCTACTCTCAAAACATTATGACAGATTCGCCGACCGTTGAGGACCGCTGTGCCCGCCCTTTCTTGCCCTACAAATACGAGCTACATGTACCGTACTAATAGAGTATTATTGTACGCCTCTAGTTGGGCACAGAATTGATCTCCCCGTTTGCCTGCTGCAGCGCGCGATTCGGAAGAACTGTATGTGGAGCTCATCTCCAGATTGTATGTCCGTACGTACTCGCCATTATTCTTTGAATACTTCAAAGAATGCATTTGCGTATTTATACACACGATACGGTGCGCCATCCACTAACATAATTTACTCATAAAATACTTACTTGAACGGCAGATATACACCGCGGCGCGTACGGCCCCTTTGACAATCCATCATTGTCATCGAGCCGTCCTCCTGTATCAACGCACAGTATGCCCGACCTCAGGACCATCCTAGCAGAAATTGATTGATCTGTAGCGTCCTACCAACACTCTACTTCGACGCTGCGTTCACCTCTAGACGAATCTATCCGCCCGGATTTTTTTTGCAAGACGCCAACGCCTCTGTAGCTTTTGTGACCTGCATGCCAAGATGATGTAGCAGCATCGCCTGGGGCCGTCTGCGCGCTGGCGGCACTTGTGTGCAGCGTCATTAAGATTGTCTTCTACCCCAAACGTTGCGCATCTAGTCATTATTTTCGGTGAGCTCGTCTACCTGCCCATGCGATAGCGATGCAACTTGCTTCACCTCCCCGCTGTGAGTTTCACTGTGGCGTGCATGATCCGAGGCCTACGACGGCTGTGTGCGACTCGTGCACCAAAGCGCGAGCTGTATACTGGTGCACCATTGAGCGCGAGCTGGATGCTGAACAGCCGGCGCGCTGACGATGCTGATGTCAGGCCTTGTGACTACCACGCGATGGGGGAGTCTGAATCTGAATACTCTCTCGCAGAAAAATGCCGACGTATTGACGTCTCTCCCGCCGAGCGCATGCGCGCGTGTATTTTGCGCGCCATGGCCTCGTACGTCCGCTTGTCAAGACTTTTACAGTCCATGCTCGAGATAATTTATTAAAATAACATCAAAATGACGCCCGCGCCATTGTTTAGGGTGAAAAATAAAACTCATGGTAAAAGAATGGACGCTGCGGGGGATATATGACGCCGGAAGATACGTAGGCGCCGACCGTCTTCTTAAATACGATCCACATCCATGAATCCCTGGAAAGGATGTTAACATGATGGCCTGTGAATGCGGGAGTACTGTCACGTACATACTCCGCCGTTATCGCCCAGCTGTCGAACACCGCAAATTCCACATGCATCTCCTTGCACACGCGGATGAGGTCAGTGACGACGTCGAGACGGAGAGCGTGCTTCGAAACCGTCACTAGGCCCAGGTGCGGCAACTCATGGAGAGAATCCGACAGAAAAGCATGATGCACAGAATTCACGGGAAAAATCCCCCCAATTTCAGTCAAATGATAGGCGACATGGCGGAGGGCACGCGGGAGCTTTAGCACTTTTTGGGGGTATGTTGCGAGTTCGAGTCTCTCGAGCCGCTCGCAGCGGTCGAGGACGTCCTGTGAGGGAAGCATGCCGTCGACGGCGAACCGCAGCGACGTGATGCTTGCCAGAGCGTTGCCGAGCTCGGGAAGAACTCTCTCGGCGGAGGCCCTCGACGTGAATACAACCTCGAGCTCGTGCAGCGCAGAGAGGTTGGCGTCACGGAGAATCCATACCGCGGGGGTTATGGTCTCATCACGAATCGTGACCTTCAGGCTGCGGACCGTCGTCGGGAATGCAACAAAGTGATGAAGGTAAAGGACGTTCGGATTTAAACGACCGCTCTCGTAGTCGAGTCGATGCAGGCCGGGCCAAATATCAAGGAAGGGAGCAACAACCGCTCGTGCGCCGCTGATATGCAGGTACTTGATCCGCAACTCCAGTGTGCGCAGGCGCTTCACCAGGCCGGCCGGGGCGGACTCAAAAGGCCCGAATGATAGGCCCAGCGCGGTGACTTTCGGACAGATCCCAAGCAATTCGATGAGATCGGCGCCGTCCGAGCCGGCTTGCAGGGCTGTCCGGATTTGCTGCACATATCCCGTGAGCTTCGGATTTGCGCGAAGACTATCGAGAAGCCTGGCGCGTTTGTGGGGGGTGGTGATGTCGGTGTGGCAGAAGAGGTACTGCTGGGAGGGCTGCCTCCATGATCTGGAGACGAGGGTGCATGCCCGGAGTGTAGAAAGCCAGCTACTTCCGTCTTGAATGGAGCAGCGGTAGACCCAGTCGAAAATCTCGCGGTGGACGTCGTGCGGTAGCGGTACCGCGGGTTTGGAGGTGGTCAAGTACTGCAAGGCATGGAAGAGTGCTCTGGGCGCACGGCGGATCCAGAGTAAGACAGATGAGGGCATGTTTGCAGGAGTTCACGATGGAGAGAGCAAATTGCGAGAGATGTGCTGGGGTTATTATAAGGGAGAAGGACAATGGCACAGCTTCGGGTCGATTCAAATCGGAAGGACTACAAGGGAAAATGGCCATGCGGAACAAGCTCAGACAAATGGCGGCAGGGTCGATGCGGCAGGCAGGCGTTGTTGTGCTGTTGTGTTGTTGTGTTGTTCCGCAGACGTTGTCCATATGCCGGTTGTTGTTGTATTGTTTTTAAGGCGAACGATTTCCGGGTCCCCGTTGATTGAACGTACGGAATCAGATGACAAAAGGAGGATATGTGATGTCGGAGGCTGGGTGGCGTACATTGGTAAGATTCAGAATAGAATGAGCCATTGAAGAGACAGATGCAGCAGCACAAAGGAAAAGAACGGTGACGATTTGGCCATAGCGCAGAGAGGGCGCTACGTAGCAAATCAGTCTGATCATCGTCTGGATGTCCAAGGGCCCCGCAGCCATGATATTGCACGAATTGCTGAATGCAGCCCAATATAGATGGAAGGGAAATGTAGGGCTGTAGAGGATTGACTATGCTATTGCGCCCAGGAGGAATATGGATAATTTGTCTATCGTTCCTGAGCACTGCGCGCAGACTGATAGCCTAAATCCAGTCCTCGTCCATGACGCCCTGCGCAAGGACGTGTCATTACAAAGGTATGCAATCTTAGGAGCAAGGCTACGCAGCTTGAACGCATCCGCTTGGCAGTAGAGAGCAAACTCCACATGCATGTCCTCGCACCCAAGCCTGAGGTCATCCACGGCGGGTGAGGCTAGGGCTCGAGTCGTCGTAACCAGAAACAACTCCCGTAGCGGGCACAGAGCGCGCACAAGGTGCTGCACGTCCACATTGGGCAGCGCCGCCGCATCCGCACCTTCCGGTAGCGCTACGTGGTACCCGACGTGCCTCGAAGTTTCTGGGAGCGTGACCGCGCTGCTGGGGCAGGTGGCGAACACGAGCGTCCTCAGGCGCGTGCAGCGGTCAAGGATGGCCTGCGGGGGCAGCGCACTGTCGAGGATCAGCGCCGTGAGATTGCCGAACACTGCGGTGCACGTTGTCAATCTGGGATCCCAGTCGCCGCCGCCAACCACTGCGAGCTCGCGCAGCGAGGACACATCGGTGTTCTCCATCATCAAGAGAGATGCCCCTGCACTCATACGATCGACCTGCAGACCGCGCGGTGTCGAGAATGGCACGTGGGCGAAATCGAATTCGTGCATCGTGAAGTTCCCTAGTGCGAGACACCGCAGGCCGGGCCAAACGCTGGCAAACCCGGAAACAATGCCCGGTCCGCCCCAGATGTGAAGGGATGTGATGGGCAAGTTCATCCCACGAATGTGCTCCATCAGATCGAGGGTCTCGGATGGCTGTGCAATGGAGAGGAAGTAGAGGGTGGTTACGCTCGAGCAGAGCGTGAGCAGGGAGAGGAAGTCTGAATGGATCCCGAAACCGGGATGGTAAACATAGCTGATGGACCGAATGTACGTCCCGAGAAGCGGGCGTTTTTGGAGGGTCGCGATGAGCTGATCGAGGCGTCGCATTTTGTTTAGAATCGGGATGCGGCGGAAGAGAAGCCGCTGCGATGGGGCTGTCCACGATTTACGGACGAGGGAACATGCGCAGAGCGTCTTGTTGTCCACGACATCATGCTGGGAGCTGCGGTACACCCAGTCGATGAAATCGACGTGGATATCGTGAGCGAGAGGGATCATGCTGGCCCGGAGGAACACAAGGCGTTAGGCGCTTGCGCTAGTCTTCCGGTGAAGGAAACGTACGGCCGTGCACAGCGATTTGACGATGGCGAGTGGCGAGCCCAAGGAAAAGTCAGGACCTTGTGAAAGCTGGCAGTGGTTGATTGGTAGAGGCAGGAAGAGACTCAAGACTCGGACTCGAGTGCCAGCGCAACTGTACATACACCACGTGCTCAACCCATCTACACTCATTATCCTCCATATTCCTTCATTGAACCCTTCATTATCCTACCGCTCAGCAAGCATCTATCTTCGCTCGAAGCTTGGAGGACGACTGTCAAACCTAGTTCCAGTTGTACAGCACCAATGAAACGCACAATCACTTCTTGTTCGCTGCGGTCACTTCGCGCAAATTACGACACAGCGTCATGTCGATCCGGACGAGACGGAAATGCGACTTGTTGAGCAACGCTAGAAGACACGCCATCTGTAGTAATTCCGGGTCCTCGCTCTCATGGAGGCTGGCCGTCATCCCAAAGCCGAGGATGGTTTCTTTCGGTAGAGCGAGAAGGAGAGCCTGCGCGACGTGAGTCTTAGATCTTGCGCGCAACAGACCTTAAATATATGTTTCTCATATTTGCAGGATGTCTAATTGAAGAGCAGAGCAGATGTGAGCTGCTGACAAGACGTCCGTTCGGGCAGCCGACTCAGAGCATATGCAGAGCGTCCGGTGCTATCCATGGCTGGCTACACCTCGAGGCGCGCTCCGATCTCCAATCGTCCGACATAGTGGGCTTGCAGTTTCCGTCGCATCAATGTGCTGTAGACGTTTTGAACATCGATGGGGCGGATGAGGAGTACGATGAGGAGGCTCACCGAGAACGCTTAAAAGCCAGTGCAGTGCGTTGTCATTTTCTTTCATTTCAGACACGTCAATGACACCGTCCTCTAGATGTTATACCCCTCATCCTCAACCTGAAGGCTGGATTGTGTAGATGTCTAGAATGCGTCGCCGTCTGCTGGGGTCAGACCAATTTTCAAGGGCTCGCTGTTTGTGAACGAAGGGACATCTCCTGAGCCTCGTCTCACCGCCACCATGCACGTTCCGGGCTTCATGGACCATCTGTATCGCGCCCAGTTAACATCTTCATCACATCCGATTTATCTGCCCGCTTTGTTATGCCATTCACGCACGATTAATTGGATGTCGCAATCAAGTCATCTGCTAAATCTACCATGTCTAATACATCCGATTGGGACAAAAATCGACCGCAACTACAGGTTCGTATGCAGTATACGTTGCGTCGTCACACTTTCATCTTGGCCCCGCGTAGAACCATTGCAGGGGCGGCATCTCGCAGCTTCTCCACAACATATTCGGATAGCACGCTCCGCCTGAGATGCAGCTCGCCCAACGGCAAACCCGCCTTTGCGCGCATGTCAAATAGCTCCAGCAGCGGGTTGCGGAGAGGGGTTTGCGGGTAATCAACAGGGCCGATATGCTCGTCGCAACGATCACAGAACCATGCGTAGATCCCAAGGTCAACGCTGCGCATCTTCAGTGTCCTGAGCTTGAGTAAGGGTATGTTTTGCTTGCCATCTGTTGCGTTGTCGGCCGCCAAACGTGTCGCATCTGCGAGTGCACTGAGGAGCGTGAGCCCAGAGAATGCCCTGGTTTCAATCTTGCGCAAGTGCGGTGAGAGCTTGAGCACGGAGTCCCAGTGCACGGCGTCCAGCCTGCCGTCCATGACGAGTTCTTCAAGATGCACAGAGGCGAATATACTTACGGCGAACCATGGCACTTTAAATGTCTGCCAGATGCTAGAGCACCGTGCAACTCGACCGTTGAGCAGCGCGGAGAGCGTCAGATGGACGTTCGGAACGGCCTCATTTATGGTCTCGCATTGCCATAAATACATTGAGAGGGTGTCTTTGTAGTCGTCGGAACGAATGACCAGCCTTTTTACCGCGTACGGAGGAGGTATATCGTCCTCATTCGCGGAGGGAAGCGAAGTGAACGCGCGGATGTTATGGAAGAATCCATGCATAGCTTGCTGATCTTCGCCTGAGTAGCGGAGATTTAAGCGAACATTTGCGGTGGATGGGATGTGTAGGTTGGACAGCAGGATAGAAGCGGTGGTCGTGTTTGAAACAAGGACGAAGCGCTCGAGAAGCGGTAGTATTACTTCTTGGGCCAGGACGTCGGAAGACCGGCGGCCGATGAATACCTCGCGCAAGACGAGGTTCCGTAGTTTGCCCAAGTTCTGAAAAACAGGGATGACAGCTGCGTCGCATAGTCTCCAGTTCGCAGTGGTGTCCGTCCAAAAGGTTGACAATGGACGCGCTAAATTGGCGGGCCAGCTCCGGTCAATCTCGAGTGTCGTGAGATTTGTCAGAAAGGCAGGTACCGTCATGTACCAGAAGATGTCTTCGGTGCTGAATCGTAGACAACGCAAGAATGGAGCATGTTGGCCTAGAATCCTATAGTAGACTGGATTTTGCTGTACCGGCTCTTGGGTCGCTGGCATGCTGCGCTTGAGCCCGGAAATCTTAGCCTCGCTGGCTGTTGTGAATCTGCAGACGCCCGCATGGTCGCCTGAAGCGGCGCAGTGGCCGGAAAAGAAGGCTGGTAGACGGGCGGCGCACGGACGAGTAGAGAGCAGGAAAAGACAAGAGCATAAACTCGGACCAAATAGCTTCAAGGTGGGCCTCCAGGTAAGGGCTTAACGTTGTGGAACGTGGCAGTCGTCGACCAGTGTCGACGCTGCCGGCGCCGGCGCCGGCACCGACGCTAGGTTAGGGTTCCTGTAAAACACGTGTTTTCTGACTTCTCCCTTCGTCGCCTCAGTCTCAGTACCACTACTTCCTACCATCGTCGCTCACAGTTCTCCACCGACGATGAAATTGCCACGGGCCCATTCAGAGATCGTCTTGGTGAGTATTTGAACCCGAAGCTATGTCGGAAAAGCTTACATGGACGACAACAGCGTGTCGCCACAACTGCAATGCAGCCCTCGTCTTATTTCAGACGCTGCAAACATGCTTGAGGAGCGGAATGGTCTACGGTGCGTAGATCTGTTCTTATTGATAGTATCATTTCCTGACGGATTTCTTCAGACGACACGGTACCCACGTAGCTGCAGCCGCGAGTTCCCGCCTTCCTTCCACTCTGCCCACCCCACCTGCCCTCAGTTTTGCAACCCGAGACATCACCCTCGATGCAGACAGCGACACTTAGCTCGTTTGCCAGAGTACTCAGAGTGCGGCGGGCATGCTACGATGGAGTCACAGGAGTCAGGCTCATCGCTGTTGCGAGGCCGCATGTCAGCCTAGCCGCTCAGATAGCAGCGAATCATCACGAAGGTCAGGAATGCGGCGACTTATAAATACTGTCGTGGTAGATTGACAATTTTGTAGCAGCTCCAACGATGCATAGGACGCACTTTGAATCTCCCCTTCCTCGTCCTACTCATGCCACGAAGCATCGTGATCCATCCATTGTCTCGACCACGCCCTCATGTCGCCAGATGTACTGTAGGAAGCGCGATGCCCAAGTAAGTTCGCTTGATTAGCCGTCGCTCATCAGATTGCTGACGGTAGTGCATCCTGCAGAAGATCGGCTCGAAGGGAGTCATGGTGTGGCGGCACTACGGGACGGCAGAGAGGGGCACTGCACGCGCATGAACGATAGGCTCAGGGAGGATCGATATATATCGCTGGCAAAGCGCCTGAGGCTCGCAGGTGGTGTTTGCCTCGGCGCGGTGAACCGTACGTGCAGCTCGCCGCGGTGAGCGGTGCCCGCCTGCCTTCTTATTCGTCACCCAGAATATCTCTCCCCATGTTTCTCTGCAGCCACGATCCGTACTTCAATGATGGCGACGTAGCGTTGTAGACTGGAGCAGCGTGGCTGGACTCATACAGCCCGGGCCGGCGCGAGCGTGACAAAATGTGACCGGACGCGTTATCGCACGACCTGAGCAAAAACACGTCGTCGTCTCGTACCACAACCCTTCACCAGCACCAAGACCCCTACCAAATCTGCACGAAATGCCCGCGAAGAGAAAACTCACAGGTGAGCGCCATTTGGTCGTGTTCCATGGTTATGCCGTGACAACGCGCTCACCGATGGCCTGAAGGTGCAGCGGCGGCGGCGGTGGCGAGGAAGAAACTGAAGGAGGAGCAAGCAATCCCAGCCGATATCCAGGAAAAGAGTGGGACTGCCACTGCTGGAAGAAAGACGGCTGCAAAGAGCGAGTCTGCGGCAGCCAAAGTAGCCGCGACGAAACCCATCGCCAACCGCGTCGCGGGCGCTGCCCAGGCGAAATCCAACGTCCCCACCGCGACCAGCCCCGAAAAAAAGCACGCTATCCAGAGCGATCCACCTGCACCCACCGCGCCTTCCTCGCCGCCCCCAGACACGCACCCCGCCTTCCTCCCCGCGCACTTTGACGACGGAAAATTCGACCTCTTCTCCACGAAGCTTGAAGATCTGAGCGAGAAACACCTCCCTGAGGGCGCCACGTCACCCCAGTACGCGTCTCTGCACGCCGCGCTTCTCAAGAAGGCCGTCTACAACGGCTACTCCGCGCGCATTGCGCTGCGCGACGGCGGCAAGGCGGGCAAGTTCGCGTGCGACGAGGTCTGCAACGTGCTGACCCGCGAGCCGCTCGAGCCGATCTACTTCGTCGGCGGGAAGACGCGCGAGGTGGCGTTCAGCGAGCGGGAGTCCGCGCACGAGTCCGGGGTGGGCGAGGGCCAGGCGTACGTCGCGAACATGGTGCTGGACGTGGGGCCCGGCGGCGATCGCAGCGAGATTGCGGAGGGGATGGGGTTCTTTAAGATGCGCAAGGTGTGGGACGGCGGGGCAGGGAAGGAGCTGTTTGAGGGGTTCTGCAAGCTGAAGGTGCGTGAATGGTTGTGTTCGGTCATTGAGCGGGCGCTGACCTACATCCGGATGGGCAGCTCACGTACGGGAAGCCGATACGCAGCATGGGGCGCTGGGGCGAGGGCAGCATTGTATCCATCAAGTTCTGGGCCATACGCGCGCGCAAGGAGTTGGGCGGTTGGGAGGACGGCATCGACGCCGGTGACGGGACATTTGGTGCGGAAGAAGACGAAGAAGACTGGGACGATGGGGAGGAATATGAGGACGAGTACTATGGAGAAGGACACTCCGACGATGAGAAGTTCTGGGAGATCCAGCGCGCTGATTACTGGGGGAATGCGGGCCGCCGTGGGCATTGCTATTAACGTTGAGTACGCTCGGTCCTATTGTCTAAATATCTATGCAGAAGTTACTATCTTGGCTTACCGTATATTCGAATTGAATCAGAGGCGAATCAATTTCCTTGCCCAACAACGTTTGGAGCCTCTGAACATGAGGTTGTTCCCCGACTCCACGCATCATCGTCTGCGTGACAACGCCGAGTAATCGCTGTTCTTTCGCCCACCTCGCCGTGGATCTGCTTGCGAACCGCCGCGCGGCTATTGGATCATGTCGATGAAGTGGGAGGTCAAGGTTGCGTATGCACTCTGGCTCCAGGTGCGTTACAGCTCTTCCCCACATCACGTCGCGCGCTCATTGTTCCCGTCTGCTAGGCTGCCAGGCGACATCCTTGCTCACGCCGTCGCATCTTGACGCCAGACGACCGAGTACCTACGGTGTCGCCTTAGCAAGAGCACCTCACAAAGACCGAAGCTCCTGGCACCTTTTCCCAGCGCACCGCCCATTCGCAGTCGACCGCAAGTACTTTCACGCTACGATTGTTAAAGCCCATTCAGTAGAATCAAGCAGATCCAGATGAGAACACAAACACGGTTGTAGAGTACCCAACGATCCGCTTGTGTAGGCTCGACGACCCAAAGCCGAGGCACATCCACCTACCACTCATCGCGCGCTGCTTCTACAAGTCCATCTTCTCACAAAAGCAGTGCGCTCATCAATACCGCAGTTTGTGAGTCCCGCGCGCTGCGTCTCATTGCGACCATCTGCCAATGGCGTTGTACTGATTCTCCTTCTTATTTTAGCTCTCGCTACTGCCCCGCCTCTCCCGCAGTTACAAGCCGCAATAAGACACCGTGGTGAACGGGAGCGTCTGTCAATTCCAGGTATGCCGCTGTCACTCCGTCATGAAAGCCGTTTTTGACATATTTGCGCAGCTACTCCCAGAATACATGAGCGCTTCACTGTGCGTCGCCTATAAGGACACCTGGTAGCGGGTCCACAGTCTTAGCGAGTCTTTCTACGCACTCATCGCTTAATTCCATGCAGTTTTCAACCTTCTTTGCTGCGCTCGGCCTGGCACTTGTAGTCCGAGGCGCCACAAGCGTCAGCACGACTTCTGGCGACCTCATTGGCGTCGAAAATAGCGGAGGTGAGGCGTCGTTTCTCTCGAATACTTCGTTGTTCTGAATTTGCCTCATACAAGTGCGCTCTTTTCTCGGTATCGTACGTATGAGATCGTTTCTCGTGCTTTATGAAGTCTCACTTTCTCTCGTTTTAGCGCTACGCACAGCCGCCCATCGGTCAGCTTCGCTGGGCACCGCCTCTACCGTTCGAGTCAGGAACGCCCGTCAACGCTACGGAAAAGGGCCCTTTTTGCATACAGCAGATTTCAGCGTCTGTGAGGACACTGTTTCATCTTGAGCTGGTCCCAGAGTCCGAGGACTGCCTTTACATGTGAGTTTGCGAGATGCCTGGTCGTTTCACGAGCTCAAGTATCACCGTTAGCAACGTATGGACTCCTGCTCGACAGGAAGGCGATACATTAACACCAGTTGTGGTTTGGATCCACGGAGGGTGTGTCAGCTTCTTCTGGTGTCACCTCTAAGCTGAGACATCTCGTAGCGACAATGCCTTTGGATCGGCATCGCAGCAAGAGTACGATGGCACGTCTATTGCACAGAACCAGAATATTCTCATCGTGTCCATGAACTACCGCACGAACATTTTCGGCTTCCCTACGTCGTCTGACCTACCCGCTAACGTGAGCAACCTCGGACTCCTAGACCAGGAGCTCGCACTCCAATGGGTGCAAGATAACGTTCACCACTTTGGCGGCGATAAGAGGAAAGTTACTATAATGGTAAGACGAGCTGTTATCATTCTGTGAGCGGACTGTGATGCTTCATTTCGCAGGGACAATCAGCAGGCGCTGACGCCGTGTCGACCGCTATTGTGCGCCACAACAGCTCGACCGCGCCATTCCGCGCTGGGATCCTGCTTTCTGCCTCGTCTACGACGCTGTCGCCCTTGACGAACTACTCTGCGTTCGACTCATTTGCAGAGGCAATGAATTGCACCCAGGCCCCGCGGCTACCATGCCTCCGCAATCTATCCAGTGCAGTCATCGGCGAGTTTGTCAACGGGCCTGGCAGCGGGCACTCGTTCTCCCCGATCGTGGATAAGTCAGTATCCTCGTCTTTCCCCGCGCTTGGGGATGGGCTGACTTTCTTTCTGCCGACAGCTTTACGGTGTTCGACGACCCCCTTGGGCGCGTCAGAAGCAATTTGTCCGCGAAGGTGCCCATTTTGATGGGGAGCATGAAGGACGACGGCTCCTTGTTCGTCTTCAACATGACGAATCTGACCGCAGATCTTCCCCAATTGGTTCCCAACCCACCTCCCATAGACGTTGTGAGATCCATATATCCGTCGAGCTTCAACGACAGCGAGGTACTTTTGGCTGTCGCAACGGATGAGGGCTACACTTGGTACGCTCCTCCCATTCACCTTATATTCTTACGCTCATCTCCGCCGATGTAGTCCTGCGGAGTTGTGGACCCAGGTCATGGTAGAAAGCGGAATTCAAGAAGTGTATCGCTATAACTACGGTGTGTTTCTCTCGGTCATCTCGTCTCTCGCCCGATACTCACACCCGTATCTGTCTGGAGGTGCCATTTTTGCGGACGACAGCCCTGTGCCCGGTTTCGGTGCCTGGCATACATCCGAATGTGAGTATCTCAGAGGTATATACTTCATGCAATTGCTGAGAATTGCGCTTCAGTGCCCGAGCTATTTGGCACATACAACGCAAGCACCGCGTCGGCTGCGGAGAAGACGCTCTCGCGCAGCTTCCAGACCGCATTCGCGAACTTCGTCAAGAACCCAGCGATGCCGCCTGCGATCAATTGGCCACGGTATGTCCCGGGCAACGCGACACGTACTCTGGCGAAAATCGCTTGGGATGGAAATGTGGGGCCGCAGGACTTTGTTACGCCGGTCCGGAGCGATCTCTTTGTGAGTCAGATCATGGTTTTTGGTGACATTGCGTTGACCGGTTTTGGACCAGGACGGACCGTGCGCGGCACTTTGGGACGAGTATTTGACCTCTCAAACATGAGCAACGCGCGGCGTATTCCATACTTATTCAATCGGACACTCTGTCAAGTATTCACGCATTTATTACGACCTATGACAGCTCGTACTCGAATCTAATGATGTATGCCCATCTGAAAGACATGAACTGGTGATCGAAATGTGCCAACATTTTGAGCTCGGGATATGATAAGGCGTAGCCTACGCCTGGGGCTAAGAAATCACCACCATCTCCGGCACGGCTTCGCGCAGGCTCTGAACAATCTGCGGACTTATAAGTACTGCTTTTCGTCACATGCAGCTCTCTTCAGCGGCATTCCGCCCCTGGTGCGGGCGGCAAACAAGGCAGGCAAGTGCTCGCCCTGTTTGATGGACTCGTATTCGCCACCGTTGTCAGTAAACACGCCTTGGCGCCCTGGCAAGTTCACCACAATTATTTTGAGCGACGTCAGAGAGAGCAGCAGAATGCGGGACACACACTCTCGTGCTGAGGCTACCCCGTCAATGTCGGACCGTAATGAGCATGCAACTTGAGAGATGCAAGTGTCACATCGCAGTCTGACTTTAGCCAGAGGCGCCCACCAGGGTTTGCGCGATCGGATAGTGTCCGCGAACGAGGGCTAGTGGGGTTAGGACTGACACTGCATACGATGGTTATCCGAGTCGTTAATGCTCTGCGCACCTCCCTTGTTGTAGAGATCGATTTCCGCAGCGCCGCGTAGGGTGAAATCCTAAGCATAGGTTGCGGGGGAAAGTCTGGCGGAAGATGAGCTGCTGGGAGGGCTTCGTCCACGACTTGCAAACGAGGCTGCATGCCCCGAGCGCAGAGAGATGCACGCCGTCATGCACGGTGCAACGATACACCCAGAGGGTAATTTCGAGGTAGATGTCGTGTGGGAGCTGGGCTGGCACGGATTCGGAAGTGCGAAATGCCAGTATGGCGTGAAGGAGTGCTGCCGGAGGCAGGAGGCAAGAGGCAAGAGGGAAACAGCGCATTGCGTAACTGGTAGCGCGGGTGAGAACCAGCAAAAGCCCCGGCGGGCCGTAGGACCGGCCAAACACCGGCTCCGAGTCTTTGTCTGACGATCCCGGTCAACCTCACCATCTCTGATCTCACCTCCATCCAGCGCGCACCCAGGCTCCATGCGCGCACTCAAGAGCTTTTGCGTCCGTCTACGTTGCAAAGTACGTCTGTTTTGCCGTCTGTCTTGCTCTTAGTCGTCAACTGAGCGTCGCCAGCACCGTGTGGTCAGCCTACCATACGACGTCCACATCGAGATCATCGACTGGGTCTACCGCAGCTCGCAGCACCTCATACCGGTCGACTTCGATACGCTACGCGCCTGTGCCCTTGTCTGCAAATCGTGGACAGCCCCCGCCCAGCGTCTCCTCTTCCGCGTCATCAACTCCAAATGTCTCAAGCCCGCACTGCTCAAAGCGCTCCAACAGAATGCAGTTCTTGGGACCTACGTATGCTTCATTGGGATATCCATAAGCGGCTATATGTGGGCCGCATGGCCACTCACGACGGACGAAGCCGTTGCCCTGCTCGCGCTCTGTCCAAATCTCACTGCGCTCGCCCTTCGCCCTACCGGCGCACCATCTTTCACGAACAGCCTAGCGGAGCGCGTGCGCGGAATCGGCCTGCAGCTCAAGCACCTAGACATTAGGGCCGACTTCATCCAATGCGCTGTCCCATTCGTCCGTCTCTGGCCCGACCTACAGTCCCTCGAGGTCGATGTCTCGCTTGCCGATCTTGATGTCTCCGAAATTACACCACCACTGAAGATACCGAGACGCGTTGCAGTTGATTTAAGACATGAAGCAGCAAGCAGGTTACTGGAGGCAGCGGATGCATCCGCGCTGCGCGAGCTCGAGGTGTATACCATCTACAGGTGGAATGATGTGCTCCGTATGCGCGCATTCAGCAGAATTCCCGGGCTCGAAAATCTCACGTCGCTCTTCCTTGACGGTACGCCCCCTCCGCAGGACATCATGAACTGCCTCGTGCAACTGGAGACGCTGGTGTTTTCTATGTGCCTTGAGGGGGATGTGGTTCTGCCGCGCACCCTACGCCATGTGGGCTACCATGCGACCACAAAGTACGACGTCTGGCGCGCTCCCATCAGATACCTGATACGAGCACTGCAGGGGTTGCAGGTCTTGCATCTGGTCACGACGACACGGGCGCTCTTCAAGGCAGACTTGGAGGATCTGAGGTGCGCATGTGAGGACATGCATGTGGACTTAGAGGTGTACAGCGATTACCGTATGCACCGGGTAAGCTCAGGCGGTCACTTTCTCTAGCTAGAATTTACTGACGACTCCTCTAGCGCACGCACTATGTCCACTGGATTTAAAAGAAGACGGAATACTGCTCTATCATCAAGGCACATGCGTTGTTTTGTCTTTAATGAACCGGGCTGCATACGAAGTCCTTTTTCTCCTTTCATCGTCTGCGCCCGATCTCATCGACTGGGTTTCTATCCCGCGGGCCACTACCTACGTCGATCCCATGCTTGGCTGGGCTTTTGGCACGCTCGCAGCCGCCGCGGAGGACGTCGTGACTCATGGCACCAGTCACCAACGATACCTCGTCTCTCACCAAGTTCTCATGTTCTCACATCCCTCGGTTTCACATTCGAGCTGCGATCCGTACCCCAGCGCGCCAAGTCGCCGCAATCTCTTCCGGTCTTCCTCAACTACCAACTTCCCTTGGTCTTCATACTCATTAGAGTGCATCCGCACGATATCCACTATTTCGACTAGCAGTGCCCGTCTGTTGACGTCGGCGCGGCACATGATGTTGGGATTAATATTGAAGTGACGGACTGAGCTGCCCGGAGCGGCGCGGAAAATGCCGGACCACCTTCTTCACTACCCTCACCATCGACCATTCAACATTTCATCTCCACACGTCTTCGAAACAACGGATGGCCTCCGAGGAAGGCTCGTGCCCTCCAAAGACGTATTTCTCTCACGAATTGCAGAACGACCTGCAGAACACGGCGGTTCAGCCATCGACAACTGCCATAGCAACGCCTGGCATCCGCTGCTTTCCAACCGGCTACAGGTGAGCGAGATGTGATTCCCGTGACTGCCGCATCTCTAACACTTTACCTATCAAGTTTGCTGCAAAACTATCAGCATGCCGGCAATCGTTCTCGCGCTTGCACCTCGCGCGGGTCCTGCGGCGCAACCCAAAGCCGACTAGGATCCATGCAATAACATCAATCTTCTCTCTGTGATGTTTTTCGGCGTCTCATACTGCCTTCACTCGCGTCACGCCATCCTCTTGCGCGATCCGTATGAACAGGCCACAACGCCACACGAAAGTACTGCGCAGCTACTTCGCGACCCGGACCCACGCAGCTGTTCTGGATCTTCCGCTCGCTCAAAGACCTGGACCGCGAGAAAGCTCCATGGAAATAGCGTACGGCGCAGCAATTGCTGAAAACTCTGCTTGTGCTGATGTGTACACTGTATTCGCAGCGCCAGGATCCCCTTTCGCGCTGGCGATGCCCCACACAGACCCGCACCTTGGGCCGAGCCACTCTTACTCCGTCAAGTCTCTGCACGACCCTGCGCTGCCGAATCTTTTGCCCCGAGGAACACGGGCGGCATGAAGCCATGAGGGCCGTCGGACCATCACAGTAACGTGTGTACACAAGCTCGATTATTGAGCGCGCATTCATCTGACACATGTCTTTGTAACCGGTCACCCCGCGCTGCCAGCTGGCAGGTCGAGCGACCGGCCTGACGTGCATCGCATTTCTTTTCCTATGCTGATCGACTCGCTAATCGCACAATACACAGTGCTGCACCGCAACGCAAGGTCGTCCTCGTTTACCAAGCCACTCCGATCCACCCGCGAAGCAGCGACTCCCAACCGCCTGGGTCGTCATCGTCCCCAAACTACGCCATTGCGAGAATAATGTCCTGGTCAAAATCAACGAGTACAACAAGGTTAGTCTGCCACGTCAAGGTGTACTTCCACCTTCGTTCCCGTGATGTTGGCATTGCACTGACGGACATGATATTGCAGGCACCGTGCGGATGCTTCAACACACCGGTGAAGTGCGGCTCATTTTCGGCTCAGACTTGCACTGCGGTTCATGCTCTACGGCAGGGACGTCCCTGCGCACCCAAATAGCGATGGGCGCAGCCGCGCCGGCTGGAGACCGCCTGCGACAAGTCGCTCCTTACGACGCGCGCTCGTCGTCTCTGTCGACGGGAGCATAGCGCGCAGTGCATGGTGCGCTCGGCCATCTTCTATTTGTCGTGCTGATTGCGAGAAGACTGGTTACTGCCTGCAGGTACACGGCGCAAGGCGCGTGTTTCCTACTCTCTGAGGCGCAAGATGCGTTATTCCATGACTGGGAATTATGCTGAGGGGGGAGCGGGTGCAGCGCTTGCAAGCGCAGGTACGTCGAGCAGCGCCTGTCATTGGAATCTAGATGCATGCTCATCTCTGACAGGCCGCTGTTGCTGTGCACGGACCATCCTAACGCCCGCAGCATAGAGCGACTGCGAGGATTGCGCGGGACACAGAAAATGCAGAGGCAGCTCCGTCTGCGCTCGCGGTCGGCGACTTTCAGCCGTAACTGATGCGCAGACTCGGATTGACGAACGGGGTGAGGTCCTGGTGGCGCGCATGGTCCAAGCGGCCGCAGAGCGTGCAGATGGAGCTTGTCAGTCGTCTTTCTGGTACGGAAGTCCTGTGACAATAGTGCTATATGTTCGCTACTCGGGTAGGGATGCGTAATGAACGAAGTAGGCGTGTATGCGCATAACTGGCCGTATGTCAACGACTTCCAAGCGCGTCGGCAGCCCTGGGCCCTGAGCCTGCGTTCGAGGGTGCCTGTTTATCCTGGTATGCTCAAGTTAGTGTCCGGACCTCTCGCTGACGCCTCTAGCACTGGCTCTATTCCGATCGATGACCGCATGGCAATATCTGCTGCAGGCGAGGAGAAAGCCGGACACGTGATGGCGACGCGTCGACGCCGCACACGCTCCCACCGCATATGGCACCTATGCTGAAGCCAAACACAGTGCCGCGTATATAAGTCCCCCCAGCCCGCCGACACGCTCAGTTGTCTTTTTCCCACACTCTCACCATGCTCATCCGCCCGCGCACGCCCTTCCTCCTGCACAGACCCACCCTCCGAGTCCTCATCCTGGCCCTTTCCTCCGCCGCGCATGTAGTGGCCGCTCTAGGCTCGTGCCTGCTGCAGCATTGTACCACGGGCTGCAGGCATCTGTCGACGTCAGGGTGAGACATCCCTTTCGCTGGCCTCGAGCGGAGCTGACGGACTGCCGTCGATGGCCAGACACGAACGTCGTCGGAGCGTGGAGCGTGGCATCGCTGGGGGAGATGCACGTTCCACAGGGCGTCTGCACGGGTTTAGAGTGTTCTGATCAGCTGGATAATATGCAGGAGGAGATGTCGGGGCTGTTCAGGTGCTGTCGGGCGCTCGTGAAGCTTTCTTTCGTGGATTCTCGCATCAATCATCGTGTATATGCGCTCTGCTGGCTGTTTATCTGCATGTTTTCGTCCAGGGTACAAACTCGTTTCGCCGGAACACCAGATCATGCAAGAACTGTACTGTTTGGTGCCGACCACTGCACAAGGCCGCTCGTCTAACCGTGGACATCGTGCGCTCGTATCGTATACATAAGCTTCCGAAGACAAGATTGCAATGACCGGAATCAAATGGGCTGCAGGCAGAATGGAATTACTCGAACCCTGTAGCGTGAGCGCGCGCGCGCATACATGGCAGACCCGTAAAGCAACAAAACTATGGTATAGAGATGCGCCAAATAACAAGCCGGAACAACACGGCGCTAGGGATAAGACAGGCGAACCGACGACGAATCAGATCTGGACAAATCAGGACCGTCCTGGCTGCGCAAAGGGAAGAGCATCGTAACTCGTTATCTTGTCTTGGATGAGGTGGCGGCAGTCTGCAGGGCTAGAGTCTAGTGCGCGGGAGTGAGCTCCATGGCAAGGGGAGACACTTTGGCGATTCGCGGACGAGCCATTTGGCGATTCGCGGACGAGCCATTTGGTGATGCGCGGCGTGCCGGAAAGACAGGGCGACGGCGGCGGCAGCGTGCGGGTCGCCACCGCGAGCGCGATAGGGTGGTTTATGCGCTGGGAGTGAACGGTACACGCAGCAGGAGTGTAGCAGAGGCGTCAGTCAGACTATGCATCTGCAATAGATTGGGGGTACACGCACTGTTGGACCTAGCTCCCCTACGAGCGGTACTCACTCCCGTTCCATCCAGGGAGACGTGCTTGCGTTAAGGATCTCGGTGAATGACGGGTGTCGTCCGTACCTCCACGTTGACCGGCCTTTCGCCGGTTGTTGCTATTGACGTGGACTTCGGGAAGATGCTGGCCAGTCGGCGATAGCGACAACTCCCAGAGAGTGTGTCGTACTGCGCAGGGAGATAAAAGAGACTAAGTGGGAGAGGACGATGGTGGAGGACATCGAGAGAAAGCCGTCCAGCGCGCGCCTGCTTGACGCCTCCGGGATTTTATGCGCTAGGATGGACACAGTCTTCTCAAATGCAGTCCACGTCCATGAAGCCCTGAAGAGGACATTAACATGACAGCCTCTAGTGCGGTACTGCTTACACGCACCCACATAAACTCAATCCTCATTTCGAAGCAGTCGAACACCGCAAGGACCACACGCATCTCCTCGCACACGCGGATGACCTCGGGGACGCCGAGACTATAGGCATGCCTCGAGACAGTCACGAGGCGCAGCTCCGGCAGCCCGCGCAGGGAGTCTGCCAGAGACGATATAGGCATACGCGACTCTTTCTTGTCCAGATCCCACGGGTACGGATGATAGCCGACGTGGCGGAGGGTGCGCGGGAGGATGAGCATCTCATGGGGATACGTCGCGAGCTCCAGAGTCTCCAGCCGCGTGCAGCAGTCGAGGACGTCCTGCGTGGGCAGCATCCCCTTGGCCCTCAACCGCAGCGACGTGATCGCTCCCAGCGCGCCGCCGAGGGCGGGAAGAATGTTCTCCTTGCCTTCCCGGAGGAAGAGCAGCTCGACCTTGCACAGGGAAGAGACGTCGGCGCCTTCGAGCATCCATAATGTCGAGGCCTTATCGCGAACTGTGACTTTGAGGCTGCGCAGGGCCGACGGCGGGAACGCGATATTGTGATCCACGGTCGGCTTCGAAGTGGACACGTTGTAGTCGAGGCGGCGCAGGCCAGGCCAAAGCTCGATGAATGGGGGCACAACCGCCGGTGGGCCGGAGATATCCAGGTACGTGATCTGTAGGTCCAGTGCGCGCAGTCCCTCCACCAGGCCGCGGAGGGCGGCGGAGGGATAGTCACCGACGTACAAGCCCAACACGGTGATGTTCGGACAGACCTCGAGTAGTTCGATGAGATCCGTGAAGCCCTCTGACAGGTAAGCCCGAGTTTGCCGCACATATTTTCCGAGTTGGGGGTTTGCGCGGAGACTAGCGAGGAGCCGGGCGTGTGTGTGGAGGTTGCGGGGGAACGTCTGGCGGAAGATGAGCTGCTGGGACGGTTTTGTCCATGACTTGCAAACGAGGCTACATGCTCCGAGCGCGGCAAGTTGCACCACGTCATGAATGGTACAGCGATACACCCAGAGGATGATCTCGAGGTGGATGTCGTGCGGGAGCTGGGCTCGCACGGATTTGGGAGTGCGTAAGGCCAGCATGGCGTGAAGGAGTGCTGCCGGGGCACGACGTATCCAGAGCAAAGCGGAGGAGGGCATGCGTTCAAGAGCCATGGAAGGAATTAGAGCTGGTTTGGCCGGGCGAATGCAAGAGGTAAGAGGCAAGCGTCGACGAGGGCCTGTGACATCACGTGCTGTGTTCGACTCAAGTTCTGTGCAATCGCGTTTTGCTTCTTCCACTATTGATTACCGTCATCTCAAGAGCGACCTTTCTCAACGCAACCACGAGACTTATCATGAACGATCTCCTCTGACTGCGTGGGGCTAGAGCAACAGCATGCTAGCGCTTGGCGTCCTCTCCAGGTGCGCGCCCTCCCTTTCTGAGCGCATGTCCAACTGAAAAATTCTCATCAACACTTTGCGGCTTTTTCAAACTTTGTCGAGCTTCACCATCAACGACTCCCTTTGCGCACTACCTCTCCTCCAGTCACCCATTGACCGGTTCGAACCGAACCCGTCGTCATGCTGCGCCCTGCCACGAGCCCGCCTGCCGCTGACGCCGCCGCGTCCGAGCCCGACTTCAGCGACGAAGAGCGCGCCGACAACCCCAATCCCATCCTCCACGCAAAGGGTCGCGCAGCAGCGCGGGAAACTTCCAACGCACGAGCGGAGCCCGCATCGGACGCTGTCCAAGTCGCCACCAGCGACGCCGGAGCCGAGTCCGAGTCAGACACCAGCGGGATCAAATTCACGCACTACGCCACGTCACTGCGCGAGCACGAACCCTCCTTTATTGACTGCCTCCCCATGCCCTCCACCGGGTCCTCACCGCTTCAAGGTGTCGCAGAGACCGCCGACAGGGGCTCGTGCGCCGACCACGCTCTGCGATCAGACACTGCGGTCGTCTCAGTCCCAAGTCAAAATTCGAGCATCGCTCAACCGAGCCAGGAGGCATTGGGGTCCTCTACAGCTGAGCAGGAAGGAGAGATGGACGAGCAGCCAATAACGTTTGCCAAGCTGGAAGCAATGCTGGACGAGCTGCAGGCAAAGGTGGCCACGCAACTAGCAAAACTTGCAGAGCTGGAAGCAAGCACCGCTGCATTGAGTCGGTTCGCCCCATTTTCAATTCCGCGCAAGTGATTCCGTCTGACGTTTGGCCTTGTCTATTTCAGTTCTATGAGCCAATGCGCCCGCGAGGTCTCTGCAATTCCCGGACCTGGCCCTGAAGCCTGGCGCCGCGCAGCCCGCCGCTCGCCCAGGCGTCCCCACCAAGGACGCCGGCCGAAGAGAAAGTAGAGAACCCACTCCAGCGTCACGGTTTCAAAAACTGTGATCTCCGTCGCGCGACGACTTCCTACGTTGAGGAGGAATGTGATCTCCGTGGCGCGACGAGGACTTCCTGGAGGCATTACCGATGCGCACTCTCCGCATCGCTGTTGGATGATTTCTTCTCTCTGAGTACACTTACTCTTTTATTGGTTATACAAAATTTTTGCCGACCGCGATGACGCGGTGCTCGTCCCTCGACCTTTCCCCCCTCATTACCCTACTGTACATGTACGCCTAGTACAAAGGTTCCATGGACCACACGCGCACGCACAGTGAGCGTAATTCAATTTCCAAACTGATCTCAGCATGGTCTTCTTGCGTGCGACCGAATTGTTCATGCTAGACACGTCGCTGTTGTTTGCATGTCGCCACTGATTAATTGGAAAAGTCGCTATGTATTCTGTGGTCAAAAGAATAGGTGATTGATGTGAAAAAATTCTCACTAACGCGTGCCTTCTCGTCGTCCAGGTTCGACAGATCCGGATGATACGCGAAACGACGGAGGGAGCGCGGCAGTGCGAGCCTTTCTTGAGAGCGCGTCGCGAACTTCAGTATTCTCTAGGCGCGTGTTGCAGTCGAGGACGTCCTGTTTGGGCAGCTTGCCATGCTCTGTGCGGCGTGTAAATCGCAATATTGAGGGCGAGATGCTAGTGAAAAAAGCTGAACGCGCACAGTATGAGAGTAGCGGCATCTTGCGCCTGGGGTTCTCGAGAGACTGGCGCCTGGGGAACGAACGCGACGAGAGCTCTGGCCGTATAAGTACTGCTGTCGGATGGCTATCGTCAGGCTTCAGCTCTGCCGTATTTGCGCGGGTGATGCGGTAAGACACTGTTAACTTGCTGGGAGTGGGCCGCTGCTTTGCACGGCAGGACGATTCCCCTCCAAAATGGAATATCATGTGTTCATGGCCCTTGTCTTCCGGGCTGTGAGCTGGATAAGCAGATGCAGCGATCTGCTCAAGATAGACCGTGCCCTGATCAATACCTGGCCGGCCTCACTCGCAAGCTCGTGCAGGCCGCCAGGTATTGATCTGGACACTTAAGTCGACTTTCTTGACTACAAAAGTTTCGTAAGAGACAGCTTTAAGAATATAGATATTTGAGTCAGGTGGTACACGCTGATATATTTGAAAGAGCTTTCTAACTGTAATGTCTCTGTAGTCTAGTGGTAATACTGATCAGCATTCATTGGCAGTTATCTTGAGGGCTAGCGTTCAATTTCCATGAAGTGTACTTTTGTAAAGACAAATAAGGTCCGGGTATGTGAGCCGGAGGCAGAGAAGCATGACGTCACTTTCCGGGTATACTTGAAAAAGTGACGTCATGCTTCACTGGTCTACCGTGGGAATTTTTGCCGAAAATGGAAGCTAGAGAGGTTTTTCGTCTGATAATGTCGTCACGAAAATCTGACTGATACCTATTCTCCTTGGCTTACAAAACACAAAATACAGATGGGAAACTAGAGACTTACGAAGAGTGATGATGTCAAAATGTGTTATCAAGCTAAAATGGACCGTGTGAAAAATGTCCATATATAGTGACTGTGATGAAAGTTACAGGGGGGGTCAAAAACCGCGACTGGTGCTTACATAAGAAACGATTCAAGGGAATCGTAACTGTGCGATTAGTGGGATGGACATAGAGCAGCAGCGGCATCGTTTGACCTGCCAGCTGGCAGCACGGGGGAACCGAGTACGAAGGCGCACGCTGAGGTCCATGGCCGAGTTTCCCAGCACCGCTCCAGAGTATTTCTGTTGTTACAGGCGGACTGAGAAAGCATGAGCGAGAAACAAGGACTGGATGGCGAGCACAAGGCCTGCATCGCGGTCGACGCCCGTGGGAAGTTCGGCAAAGCGTCCCGCTCAGGGCCTCGGCCCGCAAACCTCTCGCTCGACTCTCCCATCGTCTCCCATCTGTGTCGCCTCCAGGCTCACCACTGGTTCAGCTCTCTTCGCCCAGTTCTCAGCGTCAGTGCCCAGGGTTTATCCCATAAATCGTACGCTTTCGTCTCTCAGAAGTCATGCGGTCAAAAGGCTAAGGATCCCCAGCGCAGCATGGTCGCCCTCCCACACGACGTCCACGTCGAGATCATAGACTGGGTCTACCGAAACTCACAGCATGCCGAGGTTGACTACCGCACGCTATCCGCATGCTCCCTCGTCTGCAAGACATGGACGACTCCCGCCCAGCGGCTTCTCTTCCGCTGCATCTGGCCCCACGACGCGACCGCAGTGCCACGCAAGCTCGGGCAGCTCCTCTCCGTGCTGAGACAAAACAACCATCTCGGGAAGTGCGTCCGCAGCACTAGCATTCTGTTGGATCCTTTGGAGACCACCACAAGCGACAACTTCTTCGCCCTACTTTCCCTCTGTCCGAATTTGACCTCCCTCTCTTTTACCCTCACCAGCGATGCACCCTACATTCTGGATCGCATGCGCCCACTAGGCCTACGGATAGAGTACCTGGAAACAAACATGGGGTTTCCAGGCGTGGCCTCCTATTTCGACCTCTGGCCCAGTTTGCGGAGCCTCAAATGGTCGGGTTGGAGCAACTACGAGCATGCTCTCCTAGACCCCTCCGTTCCCCTAAAGTTTCCGCAAGGCTTGAAGGTCAATTGGCGCTTCTTTGTGCCTGTCTATTGCGCGGGGCAGGCCAAGGACATGTCCAATGTGCGCGAGCTCGAGCTGTTCAACGCTTCGCCGAGATATCTGAGTGTGCTTCGGAGCACATCGGTGTTGAAAAGCATCACGTCGCTCGTCCTCAATGGTGGCGAACCGCCTCCGCAGGTCATATGCGACTGCTGCACGAAGCTGGAGACCCTGGTATTTTCGGTGCGCCCAGAGGTCGCTATGGTTTTCCCGCGGACTCTCCAGCATGTTGGCTACCACGCGATCACGAAGCCCGACGGGAGCCGCCGTCTGTGTCACCTGTTGGACACACTGAAGGCACTGCCATCGTTGGAACTGGTGACCACGACGCGGGAGCTGTCCCCAACAGAGCTGGCGGACTTGACGCGCGGGTGTAAGGAGATGTCCGTCGATTTCGTAGTGCTTAGCGATTATCGCTTGTTCCGGGTACGTCAAACGGACCATCGTGTTTTCGGTCAGATAGACTGACGTCTTATCAGCGAGTGGAGAACGTAGACTGGATATAGCTCAGGAACTCAGGTTCCTCTCATAATCAAGACGCGTATGGTCTCGTCATATGCAATATTCTCTACTCAGCATGACAACTCCACAACGAGAAATTGCACCTCCCTTCCCTCTTGCATCTTCCTCCAGTCTATCACGTCTTCTTGCCTCTATCCCTCTGGCCAGACTACGATTACGCCTTCGCAACAACTGCGCCGCCCACGGCTCCATATCGTATTTCGTGTGCCCGAGCGAGAACGCCAGAGCGGTCGGCCAAGCCTTGGCGATGCGGCTCGTGGCCCTCTGACGCATGCAACAGTTCGTCGCACAACCTAAAATGCCGAATGCAACGCTGCAACCCCGAGATACCGTTATTATATATCAAGCGCCAGCTTCCTTCAGTCATACTCGCACATGTCTCTCAGTGCGTACATCCACGGCATCCTGGTCTCTGAACAGTCTTCTCATTTTATGCGCCTCAAGGTTCTCCTCCCCAACCGTGGTATTTCTATGCGCGTTCCCAATGGCCCCGATCCGTCCGTGCTTGTCGAGCGACGCGGTGCATTGCAAAATTCCTATCACGCTCGAGAACAGACATCCGGCCAAACACTTCTTTCTCGTACCCATCCCACTCTCTGTGCTCTGCACACTCACTGTAGCCGCACCGCGCAACTTTGCGGGCGGCATTTCGTGACATACGGCGCCCTCGTTATCTACATCACATTCTCCAGCTCTCACTTTTCCGCTCAATCCCCGACCGTGTCCGCCGGTCCGGCCCCTACGTCCACGAACCGCCGCGTTTTCCGCCAGTAGACCTCTGAGAAATCCTCGACCCTATTACCTGCCGGATTCCTGGAATGCAGTCACGGCGCAGCCGAGCAGACGTGCATGTGGAGGAGAAGCGGGAAGGGTGCGGGCGGCATAGAGTAATCAGCAGACTGCCGGGATCACCCACTCAGAGACGGCGCGTCTGTCTCCTCATGGGCGTGCGCGTGTCAGATGAACATCAATGTATTGAGAAAAGTAGCAAGAAAATAATAGGTCCATTTAGAAACGAGTGTCCTTTAAAATGAGTGCATAATGTGGTTCTGTCCGTGCCGCAGGCAACTGAGAGCCATCTAAGATACGCGTTTCAAAGCGCTGTGCTTGCACCAACAAGACTACTTTCCCTGCGCGCAAAAGTAACATCAGTCACTGTACACCACAGCGCAGACATTCACTCACTACGACAATAATGTCCGTGCTGTTGCCGCCGAATTGCTGCACGTTGTTCACCGCCCAGTGCAGCGCGAGCGACTCGTCGAGCAGCCCGGTGGTGTTCGCGCGGGTGTTAACCGCCAGGGCAATATACCCAGCCTGCGCGAGCGATGTGCCATCGAAGGCCGACGAATTTGCGCTGTGAATTGAGAGCACGGTCAGCGCTGCTGCGGCATGCAATGCGATGCGGCTGAGGACTCACCCTGGAGGGATCAGGTAGACCACAGTCGCCTGGTCCGCGGAGTTCCCGGCATACACGTTCCTAGCGTTACGAATGACAGATTAGCGAATGCAGCGGACGACGAGGCATACGGTATACTCACAGGAACAAGCAGTCGTCCGCCTCTGAGTTGGTGGTGGTCGTGGCGCAGGAAGGCCGGAGGACTGTAGCATTGGAGGTCACCGACGAGTTGAACGCGACGGGCTCGGACGTCGCGCTGGTCGGCGGTTTCGCATAGCGCTGCGACAGTAAGTAACGTCAAAATGTCGCCCACACTACAGGTAGGGTACAAGAATTACGCACCACACCAACGAATGAACGCACTGTCGGTTTGCACTCGTCAGAAAGATGTCGGCTGGGAGAAGCTGGATGATGGGAGCGTACCTCCGTTGCTCTCGAGCCCAGTCAGCTGGCCGGAGGTCGTGTTGACGAGGGTGGGCGCGCTCGCGTTGTAGGCAGACGGGCTGGGGTAGGCGGTTCCCGATGCGCTGACGGTGACGGTGACGGTGACGGTGGCACTGGTCGTCTCAGTAACGGGCGCGCTGCAGGCCTCGAGCGACGAAGAAGAAACCGAAGTAGTGAAGGGCGCAGTCTCGAGTAACGTCGACGGCCGGTCGACGGTAACGGTGGATGTATCGACCGCAACACCGCGAACCGCTAGGACGAGGCTGATCAGTGCGGTCAAAGTTGTGAGACGCATTTGAGATGATGAAGACAGTAGGTGTGGCGATGGTGAATCGTCAGAGGCAACTGAGGAGGCATATAAATACAAGTGCAGCATGGGACGAGTCCCAGGCTTACCGTGCCCGTGCACAGGATGTACTGCGCAAAGAGTGCATGGCATAGTTTCGGCGAATACTGCAAGACGAAGGTCAGCGGAGCCATCGTCATACGGCTCAGACTTACAGCAACCGGCGTTGAGGCGCGGGGATATCCGTAAGGTTATGCCGTGGCGGTGCTGTCCGATGTGGCCGACGGTCTGTCCTAGGGACGAGACAGCGCCATGGGCATGCATGCATATACAACGTTGCCTCGGCCTGTCGAATGCGCCATTGGGGAATGGTCCGCGTGAGGCATTTAGGCATTTATATTGACTCTAACGGCAGACGCACCTTGACCGCACAGACGCCGTCGGTATCTGCAAAGCACCGATAGATGGAGGATTCTTTTTGTGAGGGTCTCTCTAAGCACAAGCCCGTGGATGCACTGGCGACGGGCTGAAACGACCTCTATGCGAAAGAATACCGCAGAGACGCTCAGGATGTCGGCGGAACTCTTTGTGAGGTGAGGGAACGATGAGTGCCAAGACATTGCGACACTATGGAGCAAAGATCCTGAGATGCGCATGAGGGGCCACGCGGCTGGGGCTGCGTCACTTGCCCCGGTTATACTTGTGCCGTCGGCTTCGCTCATCCTCGCGACCGACGCCGAGGCACCTTTCGAGAGTACAGTGAGAATTCTCGTGCTGTACACTATGAAACCGGATTTAGCTTACCCGCGATTTGTATTGGCCGACTCGGGGCACAGGTTGACTTGGCGGTCGTCCATGGATCTCGCTTTCAGAACCAAACAAAGCACTCGAAAGCAGACTTAAAGTGAATACTATTGTCCTAGTTCGCGTGCAATACATGTCGTTCCTTGGATACTATGCGCAGCGCCAGCGTCGGTTGAAGCGCCACGCATCGCCAATTCAGATATTAAATCCCAACGTTAGCAACCATCGGCATGATGACGCCGGACGAAAGGAAACGTACGGGGCGGTATGTACTAATAGAGAGTTGAGTAAGCGGACGAGCACACTACACTGGCAGTAGGCGACACTTGTCGACGCACGTGCTAAGGAGAGGGCATTGAAGACGCGGTGTTGAAGGGGCGCGCACGGCTGTGACCCAGAAGAAAACAGTGGAGGAATTTGGTCGAATCTGCAGTTTTTTTGAGAGTAGTTTTGACGACCGCACAGGCTACACTGGCCTTATCGTCAGCTCTGGGGCCGTTCATTTGCTAGAGGCGTACGTAGATGGCGTCGTCAATGGATGAAGGCATAGTCGCCGGGTTGCTCGAGAGGGAATACAGACCGTGGCAAGCCTGCGAGATCAAGCTGGAGAATCGACGATGACGCGGCCCTGCTTTCCAGTGGGTTAGAGATTCGGTAGGCGGCACAAGCCTAATGGACAGCCTGGGCGACGTGGCGTATGGGCAAGAGCGAGACCTGGGCTGTATTGCGCATCGGCTTAGTAGAGCTACGGCCCATCATGCGCAGGAGAAAAAACGAACCTCATGGCGCGCAGGCTGAAGGCAGAGGCTGTTGTGAGGCGTCAGCTCGGCCATCTGTAGGAGACCGAAAGAATTACGCACTAGTCCACCATGCGCGCCCATCCTCAGCATCTCCAAAGCATACTGGTTTCCTTCGACATCCGAAGGCTGGAGCTCAGGCTTGTAGACGTGGGATCTTGTGCGATCGACGGTGAAATGGGCGAGCGACATGGACCCAGCCCTCCCGAGATCGAAGCGTGTCGTCCGGTATTTTTCCTTGCCCATTGAGCTTCTGACTATGTCTTCACTATGCCAGAGATTTCTGAGTTCACAGGATAGGATGCTGAGACTCAGAGGCAGAGGACGGTTGGTCGCGGCGGTTGCAGCGCGATAACGAGGGCGACACCGTGTAAGCGCTGGTTAGGTCTACGTCAGCGCTTATCGTCTTCGCTCTGCCCGCCATCGCCTATCTCCTCGCCCATCCTATCCTCGCCTCAGACCGAGCCGCATAAGCCAGTTCCACTTCTTTTCTATCGGATGTCAGGTCCGAAGGAATATAGTGAGCTGGGGAGCGAGGGAGGTTGGTAACGAGACGGCCAGGTGCGTCCATACCTACGCCCATCGTATCCACGTCACTGACCACGATGTTCTAGTACTTATCACCGCTCCGCTGTAGAAGAGTGTGCTCGCAAATGTACTTAAAGGAGGAAAAACCACCCCGTGTCAAGCTCGAGATCTCGTCCTGCGGTCAGACCTTGCGTGGTCTTCTTTGCTTGGGTCTTCGTCGATACGACTCCAACCCTTGGTGTACCCCCGCGCCGCGTTCGCAACGTTAGCGTTCCGCGATGCTGGAATGAAAACGAAGCAATACAAGACCACGACCCCTCCGAAATGATGACGATTAACCGCAGCGGTCACTTCACGGCACTTATCTTCTGCCTTGCCTCGTCCACTACTCTATATCGTCGACTGGCCTTTGACCCTCTGGCCAAACTACCATGATGTCTCTCTGGCGAGACGACCACACCCCTCTCAAGGACCGCCTCACACACGGATCTCTCTGTTTTCTGTTTCTCGCTCGGGCACACGACGGTTTACACGCAGACTGGAGTGGCGGGCCTAGTCTCAGCTATGCGGCTTGTCGCGCTCTGGCGCGGGCAACACCTCGATACAGGATTCAACACTCCCACCACGAGATACTGCGCTCCCTGCCATTATATCCCATTACCCACTACACACCACTCTCTCTTTCTCGTTTCTCGCTCGGGCGCAGAGAGTTCGACTGCATTACGCATGAACATCCGCATGGTTCGGCGTGGCTGGACAAGCCCCCGTAACGCGGCTCGTGTTGTTCTTCGCGGGCGAAACAATGCCGTCGGATGTCACACCTCCACAGTGAGCCGCCCTCTACGCCACTACAATGCGTCCTCCCGTTCGCCCGCCCTTCGCCCATCGCTCGCAAGGCGTGCATTTGCGATATGCCCACCAACAGCGGCCTGCGTCGTTGTGAACAGCCCCGGGACGACTTCGCAACTGGACTGGAATCTGGTCCCGGGCGACCAACCATCATTTGCGGTCCGCGAGACCCCTACCTTTCTGCCAAAACCGCAGCGCTGCGCGATCGCAAGCAACAGACGACGATGTTGTATCTCGCTATGCCCGTCGGCTATTTCTTATCCGCCCTGTCAGTGCCTCTGCTGCTATGCCGAGACGCCGTTTTGCCATAGTGTTGACAATGTGGATCCCGTCTGTGCGAAGGGCGTCGTGTGCCGGCGCGATGCCACACTGGCCTTCGACGTTTTCCGGGCCCGAGTTCTCCAAAGACGGCTGTCGCTCAGTCTGGCACCTCACCCCGAGCTATCTGGCATCCTTACCTGAACTCGCTCCCGCCGATTCTTGCCACCGCGTACAAGAGCTGCTGTAAATGCGCCGAACGATGGTGTTTTGCCGATCAAGTCATATTAGAAGCAAGTGCGCGCGCTCGAGCCTGACGGCCAAATAAATCGTACGGTCTCCCACATTATATTCGTATGGGGCATTCGGACGGCTCATTGTACGTGCAGGATCGGCGTGGCGGGGTCGGGGAGCCCCGTGTGGATGACATCGAGTACCGGACGATCATCAACTTGGAGCACGTCTGCCCATGTAGTGAAGTATGAAATCGTGAGCACATGGATTCTTTCCGTTCGGATACCGCGCTAATCCACGGGGTCCGGTCATTCAGCCCACCAGACGACGCCGGTGTAGGATGACTCGCTGGCACGGCATCTCCGCACTCGATGTTCCCACTTCCATATATCACTTCCCCGTCCGAGGTGCCGAGCGTTCTTTGACGAGGAATTTGGTGCAATTCGTATCATGATAATGTGGGATGTATGTGGACTGTCGATCGACCCGCTCACTGTCATCCAGGTGCCCGCGTTGGCGGAGCCTTCGTGAGCGCGTATGCGATGTCCCGTAGGCAGAGAGGCTGGTTGGCAAGTGCCCATTAAATGCCATAGGCCGAGTGCGCTCCAACTGGTTGGGAGCGTCCTGGACGAAGTCGTACCTTTAAGGAGACTGAAAGTTGCAACGTGGAAACAGCCTAGCATGCATGAGCAGGAAAACGGCGCATATATGCTGCACGGCACGCTAGTCAGAGTTGCCCGATATACCTTGGAGCACCCGGCTCAGTGTCCGAGTCTTCTGAAAAGTATGAAGCGCAGATATATAGGGAGATGTCGCACATCAATAGGTGCTCGTTCTTGTCGCCAACGTGGAGCTCCCGAGCCTGCGAGGCGCATCTGTCAACAAGAGTAACGGAGAACAAGCTGCGGCCGGAGCAGGCGCGACTGACTTACCACGTGTCGCCGACACGTCGACGCGCTATTTGTCCCCCTCCTCAAGCCAAACACCGCGCCTCATATAAACAAGTTCTCGCGCAGCCCGCTCTGGCAATGCGCTCTTCTCTTCCCCCCACCATGTCCCCGCCTCGCCCGCGTCGTTTGTCGATCCTCATCCTGGCCCTTTACCCTGCTCTGCACATGCGAGCCGCGTTTCGGTTCGCCACTGCAACGGGTCAAATAAGCTCGTATACTGGGTAACTACTGTTGTACGTATATGGCCAGCATATACTCTGTGCTGTGACTGCGAATGTGGCTGACAATTGGGGTGGGTGATGCAGGGTCTGCCTAGCATCAAGCCAGCTCCAGCCGCTGCCTTCCCACCGGCAAATGGCCGCCACGCCATTACCTTTTGTCGAGGACGGTGCGCCTTCCTGCCGCTGTCGCTCGGTGATGAGGCTCACATGGATTCAGTCAGATATGGCGGCGGCTCGGGTGCCGCGATGCGGTCGTTCATGCCTTGCAGATACACGTCCTGTGCTGTTTCCTTGTTGCGTATTCTCGTATCAATCATATTTAGTACTGCGCGTCGTGTTGTCCGTTTGTATGAATGTGGTACGTATTTGTGAATGAGATACTGTGCGGGCGCGGGAGCAGAGCTTGGAGAAAGCGATGTTGACACTATGTATGCGTAGTGGATTCTGTGACGCTGTGAGCTAAAATTCACCCCCGGTTATGCGTGGTGTACCTGAGGCTCGTGGCCTGTTCGTTCTCGTCACAATCCCTCTGCCTCTTTGTAAGAGACCCAAAGCAAGCAGCCCGTCTCATTCCTGAGATATCTTGGGCTTGCACCGTCTGCAAAGACGGTCAGTCAGCGGAGCAAGAGCCCGCAACAGTAAGTAGATCAGACAGACCATGTGTTACCGACGCCTGTATCAAGCACTGTAGCCCCGCTCGATCCACATGCGATTAGCGTTGCCGTTGGTGCGCGCTGTAAAAGCGCCACTGCAAGTCAGAAAGACGAGAAGAGCAGAACCGACAAACATCTCGCATCGTCACCGTAAATACTCCGCGCCCCAAAGCACCTGAGGGCATCGTTCCCGCCAGCTTGCTCCAGAGTTCCGCGCAGAGCCGCCTCGCCAGAGAGATTTATTAGGAAGGAAGTAGCGTGCAGGGAACGAAGCGACACAGAATGCAAGGAGCACGAGCGAGCTGATGACGGTATGTCGATAACACGGAGGAAGCCCGGCGCCCGCGCGCCGAGTCCGATATCCATGTGGACCGACGCGTCCGTCGACGCGTCTCCGCGGGATTTGCCCTCGTCCTCGAACCAAACACCGCGCTACGTATATAAGACTGGACAGCTCGCTCGGCTTTCTCTATCCACTTTCTCCCTCCCACCACCATGTGTCCCCGCGACTCGTCACTGTCAGCCGGCGCGCCGCGCTCCTCATCCTGGCCCTTTACCGCACCGCGCATATATCTCTGGTGCCATGAAAAGCCGTCGGTATGATAGCGCCCCGGTAAGTGTACCAGCGCCGTGTAGCTGCAAAGCGGATGCGAATTTCATGCAGCGACTGACTGATTGGCACACAGCATGCAGGGCCCGAGTGGCACGCGCGGAGAGTGTGGTCCCGTCCACTACTGGTGCGTGCAGCATTTTTTTTTTCATCCCAGACGCGGGGCGTAGGCTGACTGTTCACCCGCCAGCTCCACCCGCCTGCAAAGAATACACGAACGGCCAGTCGTGCAGGTGCGTCTGCCCCGTGCGCGCTGGTGTTGTGCTTATGTTGTGCCGTCAGAGACAAGTCAGAGGGTTTGCTTTCTGTAGCCGATCGGAGTCCGAGCACGTGGGTATTCACACCGCTGGGGACTCGAGTGTAGCTCGAGATGGGATTCTCGCATCAATCATAAGTATCTTTGTGTCCTGTTTACTGTATGTATAACATGCCTTGAAATTCGGCATCGGCGAATGGGTCTGCACCTCTGTCCCGGATTTTGCGTGCTCTGTGTTTCTGATTTACATATCCTCTACGCCTCGTGCGATGATACCCCGCATCGTGCTTGCCGCATGCACTGTTCGTGTATGCTCTTGCGCGTGCTGCGTGCGGCACAGGCAAACACAGCCTGTCTGTACCGCTGTCCGAGTTGCGACGGCGTTGATCCATTCAACGCGCACAGCGCTGCCGACGGGTCAAAAACAAAAAACCTATTGAGCATCCAGCAGAATCAGGCGCAAGTCTCTGTCCTCATATACAACACAGAACTGGCTTTATATTCGCGCGCGAAGCGTTGTTCGTATGTATGCACTGGAATGCAATGCCCAGACCATCGTGGACGTCGTCTCGTATCGGCCTTATGACAGCAGATTCGCCGCATCCTATCCAACGGTGGGCCTTAGCCGACGCGTACGCGGACGGACAGCGGTGCCAATGCGATGGTGTAAGTAATTCGTGCGGACCGCATTCGTCGGCGTTGGGAGGGGTGATGCACGTCGAGAGCCGGGTGCGTGAAGTTCGATTTGATGGAGATGGCGCTGGGATACTAGTCCGTACAGGCAGGAGGACGGACGTCCAAGGTGGTTAACAGTGTAGTTTCGCGCTAGCCGAGGCTACATCAGCGATGGGAAGAGGAGACTGTATACGACGCACCTTGCATCTCTCAGACCGTCTGACCCGCAGGCTCCGATGGAACATAGCGCACTCGCGCCTCGCTGGAGATGCCAGCGCAGGATACGCTCAGGGTTTCAGACGCTGTCGTATCCGGGGACGGTGACAGCCTTGATGGTGGGTGGACGTGCCGACGGCTTTGCACCGGAGATGCGCATGGTGGAGAAGGATGGACGGAAAACGAGGCATGTGCGCGGCAGGTAGAAGACTGACGCTGGCCTTTGTGCGGTTCGGGAGGAAGGAGATGCGCGAGCTTGGTAGTTGAGGTTGGGATATGCCCGCTGCCCGGATGTTGTCTTCCGTCCAGTGTCCTCCAAAGATGTGTGAGCAATGCGGAAAAAGGGGAAGAGAATAATAGCGCACCTTGGCAGGCTGTCTGACCGTCCTTCCAACTTACTCACTCCGCCTACGCGAAAGCTCCGACAACTGAAGAGCCCAGCTTCTTGCTCGTCCCGGGTTAAGACATAAGTAGCTCACGACGCGCGAGAGTCGAGACAGCGATCGATAGTCGGGTAGTGGGCTCCCGTCTCATGATGCTGTGCGATTCGTGTAGTGAGCTATACCATACTTGCTTGTTTGCTCTGTTATTGAAATTTAAAGGTGAGCGAGGGATGCATGAGAGCACAATACGACGCACGTCGGGGTGACCATGACTCATGAGGCCTGCCAGCTGGCAGCACGAGGCGACAGAGTAGAAAGGCGCACGTTCAGGCCCTTCCTTGGGTTATCCTCATGCGCTCTCGAGTAGTCTGCGCGGACGCAAGAGGAGTAAGAGAGCAAGAGAAGGACAAGAACTGGAATCGCGACTCCAGTGACCCCAAGCGACGCGCGTGGGAAATCTGGCAAAGCGTCCCGCGCCGCGCAGCCCCGGTGCCTGCTGCCTCGCTGTCTCACCGAGAACTAGTGTTGCTGCGGTTCGGTTCGGTCCGGTTCGGGCCCAAATTTTCCGAACCCCGAACCGGACCGTTGGTCCGGTTCTCCTAAATTCCCGAACCCCGAACTGAACCACACCGAACCGGTTCGGGTGGTTCGGTTCTGGTTCAGACCTGGTTCGAACCAAGAACCAATACAAATTTTGCTTATTTTGACTACAGAGTAGCAAACCATTATGCATTGTTGTATAGTGCAGCCAGGAACCACTATTAATGTCAAGACAAAGTGGTTGTGAGAGGGGAGTCATTAAAGTTCCTGAAATGGTCATGCGGCACCTTTGAAGGAGGGGCATGTGAGAGCAAGGAACGCACCTCCGGGCTCAAAAAAAGGGGGAGATGAGGAATGAAGTTCCAAAGTGCCGAAGTAGTGCAGGGATGATGGGATGAGCAGGACAATATGATCCATATATATGACGAGCAAACTTGAGACACCTCCAGCAGAGGAGTCTCGACGTTCGGAGGTAGAACGAAAGAGAGATGAGTCCAAGGGGGAACCAAAGGTGAGCAGTCCAGTCAATACGGGGCTTCCCCATGGTGACTGACCTCCTCCGTAGCACAAAAGGATGGAGGGCGAGGAAAGTAGAGTCACGCCTGTCGGCGCAAAGCCCGAGTGGGAGCTCAGTCAGTAGGAGGCTTCCTCCTGTTGACTGGCTCGGGAGAAGGAAGCGTGAAGCGTCGATGACCCAAGTGCGTCGCTCGTGTGTGGGTGCACCATGAAGCCTCACTCGTGCGTGACTCGTTGCGTTGTCATGTTGTCAATTCCCGTAGTTGACTAGCAACTACTTTAGTGTAAAAGAGACTTGAGAGAGAACGCAGACAATGAGACGAGAGGAAAAAGAAAGAAAGAAAACACATTGTATTATGAATGCTAGCTGTCAGAGCTAAACAAATTTACTGTACTCTTTCGATCATAGGCTCGCGTAACGCATAACGCGGCCCTGCGAGCCGAGCCTATTGGTGACATGGTCACGGATAACGATGGGCTGCGAGTTAACTTCCCTTGAAGCTAGACAGGCCGTATTTTTTCGATTTCTCCACCTCTCATGTATGTGTGTCAAGTGTAACTTCTATCAAGTAAAAATTGCCCTTGGAGCGAAGGGGTTATTTGACGGCATGCTTCTGCTTCATATCTAGCCCTAAAAGTTGTCCATGAACC
Organism: Auriscalpium orientale; assembly: GCA_019915035.1. Classification (NCBI taxonomy): domain Eukaryota; kingdom Fungi; phylum Basidiomycota; class Agaricomycetes; order Russulales; family Auriscalpiaceae; genus Auriscalpium; species Auriscalpium orientale. The sequence goes on from JAHLMH010000019.1 coordinate 400,872, forward strand.
CGTGTGTCGGGCATTGTAAGCTACCCAGACATGCTGTGTGCAATAATGTGTCTCGTGTTGAGTGGTTATGTAGCTACAGACACTTACTAGCACTGTAGTGCTTAAGGACAAACCATGTTACCTCCAGAAGTTCGAGCTTATTTTTTTAGTTGTCACGCGTCACCCTGGTCTGCGAGCCTCGGAGGTCAAACGAGCCTATGCAATTTTCGGTCACGCAGTGACCCCCCCGAGCCTATGATCGAAAGAGTACAGTATATACATACGGAATCCTTCAAACTCCAACCTATCTAATCTATTGTACAGTAATCTACTAGCATTCCTTTGTTGAGACTGATACTCACTTACTCGCGTCGCCCCTGACCTCTATTCCCATCACAAAACTGTCCATAAGTAGCGAGAAGAATAGAAGAGTCTGTGTATAGTAAGAACCACTCTGAAAACAGCACATGCATCAGCGTCGGCGGCTGCGTGGCCACCTTCATTCAGACTCACCAACCATACACACTCATCACTTGGTTTGCCATTCAACCCTTTCCCACTTTGGAGGCCCCACCCAGTCTTTGCAACACAAACAACTTGCCCCTCAACACAAGAGTAGTCTCCAAGTCATGTCATCAATTTGCCAACTCGGACTTATAGCAAATCATGTGATTTGGTAAGTACTAAGACTCTGTTTTCTGTAAATTCAGCCAGCCCACAGGTTGGGAAAAAATTGTGGTTCAGGTGGTTCGGACCAGGTTCGAACCGTACCCTCCGGTTCACCACTCTCTGAACCACGAACCGGACCGTTGGTTCAGGTTCGGCCTAACCTTGAACCACGAACCGAACCAACGCAGAACCGAACCAGGTTCGGGTTCGAACCATGGTTCAGAACCGAACCACAGCAACACTACCGAGAACGCTCTCATCGTCTCCCATCTGTTTGCCGTCGACACTCAGGGCTCTTCTAGCTCTCGTGCCCGCGCTTCATTGCATTTATCGTACGTCTGGCACTCTCAGAAGCTATGCCTTGGTCGAACTAAGGCTCTGCAGCGCAGCAATCATGATTGCCCTCCTATTTGATGTCCATGTCGAGATCATCGACTGGGTATACCGCAACTCACAGCATGCCGACATTGACTACCGCACGCTGTCCGCATGTTCTATTGTCTGCAAGTCCTGGACCGCTCCCACTCAGCGGCTTCTCTTCCGCTGCCTCTCGCCCCGCGTTATCAGATACAGCAAGCTCGACCAGCTCCTCCCTGTCCTGCAACAAAGCAATCTTCTCGGGACGTACGTACGAAGCGCCAGCTTGGTTGTTTCCGCAACCCCCACCAAAACCAACAAATACATCGCCCTGCTTACGCTCTGTCCTAATGTGAACTCCCTCACTTTGATCGCGAACACCAGGGACCAAGCTCACACGCTGGATCGGCTACGCGCGCTAGAGCTACCGATCGAGTATCTGTTAGCGAACTTCAAACCCGGAATTGTCGCCGATCAGTGGCCTAGCCTGCGGTGTCTCGAGTGTTACGATCACTTCAACTTGTCGTCCGATCGGCAAGAATATCCCGTGACATTGAAGACACCGCAAGGCTTAAAGATGGACTTTAACTCCCCCCTGCAGTCAATCCGCTTGCTGGATGGCACGGATACGTCCGCTCTGCGCCAGCTCGAGATGTACAAGGTCCATTGGGAAGATCAGCGCATTTTGGATACGTTGATGACCGCATCCATCTTCAAGAAACTCACGTCGCTCGTCCTCCTCGATGGGACGCTGCCCCCGCAGGAAGTACTGGACCGCTGCGCGACGCTGGACTCGCTCGTGTTTTCGGTGCGCCCCGCGGTCGCTGTGGCTCTTCCGCGCACTCTCCGGCATGTCGGCTACCACGCGATCAAGACGCCCGACGAGCGCGTGCCACTGCGTAACCTTGTGGATGCTATCAAGGCGCTTCCGTCTTTGGCACTGGTGACGGCGACGCGCGAGCTGACCGCAACGGACCTGGCCAAGTTGTCTCGCGGGTGTAAGAAGATATGTGCGGAGTTCGTGGTTTTCAGCGATTACCGCATGTTTCGGGTACGTTCATTCGTCAAGTGCGATTGAATGACTTCTGACGTTTCTTTCAGCGAATGCACAACGTAGACTGGATTTAGGTCTGAAGGCGGAAGTCCGGGTCTCTCACTATGAAGACGCGCATATAACTTCGTTCTATTAGGCATCATGCCCTCACAACAACAAGCCGCATCTGTATTTTCTGTTTCCTCACTCCTTTTCTCTCACTCTGTCTTGTCGGCCGGCCAACATTACCCCGCCCTCCTCTCTGCACACCCACTCTTTCGTATCCTCGCGGCGCGATGTGCCACGCCTCGGTGACAAGCCTACGCGACGGGTCATGGCGCTTTTTGCGAGCGACTCTACGGCGCACAAAAGATTTCCTCTCCCTTCATATTGCAGGATACAACGCCGCGGCCCCGCGCCGTCACACCATCCGCCAGTGTACTTCGACTTACACCTTCCTTTCGTCTTCATCGAACATATCTCGAACCGCATACATCTACGGCACATCCACTCGCGGTGCAAAGACGTTGTCCCGGCGACCCCGGAATGCTTTGCTTCGACACCTGGACCGGGACGACTCCACCCCAGGCTGTCAAGCATCCTCCCACAATGCGCGCCTCACTCTTCTCCTCCCGCATCTCGCCTCCCGAATACCGCGCTGCAAGACCGGGAGCAACAGCGGATAGTATCCTATCTCGATGCGCTTGAAAGATAGCCGTGGTTCACCGCGATCTGTTCGCGTTCTTCACCGGTACCTTGCCCCCGTGTCGACCATGCGCTTCCTGACCTGCGAAGGTATTCGTGCGCTAGCACGATAGCACTCCAACCTTCGACGTTTTCTTGGCGAAGAGATTGATACGTCGATGTGCGATGATGGTAGTGTGGAAAGGAAGCATGCCAGGACGGCGACGACTCGACAACGTGGGCGAGTAGACGCTTATGACTGTTCTGGCCTCCTGCTTCTGCTATACAGCGGCTCTGGGTACGTTCAGGGGGAGTTTTAGCTTGCTATACTGACACGACGTTTCTTTCAGCGCGAACGTGGACTGAGTTTACAGGAAGGTGGAGACCCCTCTAATTATGAAGACAATTCCATCGTTTCGTTGGACACGTCGCTACACAACCCTCATCCGGGCCTCCTTTCATCATCTCATGTGCTGGTATTTCGGTCGGACACGCGCAACCGTCATTAAGGTGTGGCAGCCCGTCTCGGTGCGAATCTTTGCGACTACATCCAGAGGATGCGTTCTGACTGTATGCGTAGGAGCCGACGGTCGTTCGTCGCGAGCCCTCGTCATCATAACCTGCACCGTTCCCTGTCTAGCATTCTCAGTTCACAGGTATCTCCATCGCGCTCTACACTGGCGCATATCTCGAGATGATGGAAGACCGTATGCTCTTCCGCAATGGTTCCATTCCCTGGAGTAAAGCCTCCACCGTCACCGTCTTCGTAATCTAACGCTACCGTACCGGGAGAGGTGTTAAGTGGGTGTCGTAGCGTTTGGAGAAGGCTCGGGATTGTGTTGATTGGGTATCGCGTACGCGATCTATACTTCTCGTCATGCGGCTCGACGGAGGCCGCGGCCGCCCAGCTATGACATATGTACTGTATATCTGTGTAGGTATATGTGTTCTCCTGCCTTTCGCGCATCACGCATCGCGCACGGTGGCTGAGAGAGCAACTACCTTTACAGTAAAGAATCCGTCGCGCGCTCGGCATCAAGCTGAACAGACCAGTGCCGATGACGCGTCGACGCCTCGCCGAACAGAATTGCCGGCCCCGGCCCACGTTTTGTAATGGGGGCTGGAGAGTCTGTATTCAGGTCCCTTGAGGAAGTACCATCGTCTGGGTGTTGAAGAACATACCGACCCAGGCTGGGCACGCTCGAGCGGGTTGGAAAAAATCCGCTGCATGCCCTTGGGGTGTCTTCCGGACCTTTCGTGCTTCTGCTGTGAGCGCACCACGATGCAAAGAGAGAGAGGTAGGTAGCCAAAGAGAAGAGCAGCCCTGGCGAGCCGATGATGACACGGAGGAGCCCGCACCAGCGAGCCACGTGAACAGTCGCGTCGACGCGTCTCCCGCCGCTATTTGGCACCCATCCTCACACCAAACTCCGCGCCCCATATAAACCCGCCGCGCTCTCTCTGGCCCTGCACCAACTCCTTCCCCCGCACCGCCATGTGCACACACCCTCACCCAGCCCGCGCTCCACGCTCCTCATCCTGGCCCTTTTCTTCTCCCCGCATATGTATTGGACTTTTGTTTGGGTGTCTCAAGCCAAGCACGCCCGCGTACAAAGCCAAATGCGCGAGCAGAAGTGCGCAGTCCCTCCCTAGCACGCTGGCACAGCTTGTCGCTGACGCGCTACAGGTCCAGCCGGCACCCACGACACACATCATACCTTTCTTGAGTGCGGACTCATTCGCCTTGCAGCCCGGTGTTCTTGCTGATGTATTGCGCGCAGGCCTGGGGCGGTGCTGGGCTCCGGGTGGTCTGCGGTCAACCCGGCCGGTGCGTCCGCTGCCCGGGTCCTGCGCGAGAATTTGCTGTGCTCATGCTTCCGGCTGTTACTAAGATGATTACCTTCCGTTTCGATGAGTTGTGTGGGTCGGCAGAGGGTCGTGCGGGGATATTCTAGAGGGCGCCTGGGGATTCTCGCATCAATCATGTAGGGTTCGTCTTCATGTGCAGTTTGTAGAGTGACGCGGCTCGAAGGAGTTGGATTCAGAGAGCCGGTCGTTCTTGTCATCCTCAGGAAAATATACAAGTTCGAGTAACAGTGCGCGTGGGGCGTCTGCGCGGCTGGGAGAAGGGCATGTGCGTAATGCGGGTGTCTGCGCATATATTCCAGGCAGCTCCATGCGTGCAGGAAAGCGATACTTTCGCTCTACGCGTACGCGTCCAGTAAGGCGAGGCTTTGTAGTCGTGCATTACTAGTACGATCGTGAAAAATGACATGTACCTCCTGCGCGCAGAGAAGTAATGAAGTACGGCATGCCGTGGCCCTCTGCTCGCTTCACTGCCCCCTCTAATCCCTGCGATTGCCGGCGAAACCGCTGCGCATACGATCAGACTCACTGCTGCGCCTTACAATAGGCCGCGGATTTCGATGACAGCGGCATTGGCGAACAGTGTCGACCGTCAACTCGACAGGCCGCGGATATATGCAGATGGCCAAATAGACTGTAATGTAGTGGCCGCTGTAGAAGTAGAAGGAGCAACACTCGACGGGCAGGGCAGGACACTCTCTGCTGCGACACTGGGAGCAAGGCCATGAGAAGCGCTGCATCCAAACCCAACGCAGAAAAGACGCACCTCCGACCGCATTTCTTTTCTGACCTGCAGTGCGCGGAACGTTCTCTATCCCACCTCCCAGCACGTATCCCGCTGAAAGACTGTAAACATCTAGCGTCTTATCGTTCGTAACATGGCGGGGCGGGGCGGGGTTGTCCGCTAAGTTGCACTGGAAATATTCGTGCGCGGTCAAAAGACAATCGTGCACAGAGACATAGACAATGCGCACCGTGTCCGACCGTGCAGAGCGAGGAGCGAACAGCCGCTCCGGTAGGTATACATATTCTCGCTGAGTCCCATTTCGCGGACGTATCCTACGCTCAGCGCTGAGAGTACGGTCATGAGCGGTATACAAGAGAGCCAGGGGGGAAGGCTACGCACCGCTGGCCGGCGTTCTGATTTGCTCGTCCGCCAGCGCGTATCCCGTTGAACGGTCGTCAACATTCGGCGTCCGGGCATCTATTCGTCAAGGTGCAGAATGCGGAGAGACACCGTGCGGAGCCTGGAGGAGCAGCCCAGAACCTTGCGTCGATACAGATACGTCAGCGATCGAACCAACGTCGCATACGGAAACACCGCGCACCGATGGCCATAATCATATTCCTTGCTAACGCCCCTCCACTTGCTGATCCTAGCATAGTGATGGCATCTTCTCGCAAAAGCGTCCGAATCTCGCTCGATAGAGGTGGACAAGTCCTAGCATCGCTCAAGTCGGTGTGAGTAATTGCGGTGGAACGGAAGCGCGGACCCAGTTGCCTGTCCAACGTGCCCGGGTTCTGGAGTCCAACTCGTGGTGCAGGAAGATACGTAGGCCAGGTAGTGCAGCTTTTGTCTGGCGGCGTTGGATAGCAGCAGGAGAAGGAGATGCAGAGAAGAGGCAGGGTAGAGCCCGTCGCGAGCTCGGCCCGAAGTCGAACTGATCACGTGCGAATGACGCGTCGACGCCTCCGCGAGCAGAGTTGCCGGCCCCGGGCCCACGCTCTGTAATCGGTACTGAGGAGCCTGTATTCAAGTCAGATGAGGAAGTATCATCGTCTGGGAGCTGGAGAACGTACCGACACGGAGTCGGTACGAGTCCTCGCTCTCGAGTGACTAGGACCAGCACAGGCGGAATTCAAAGTTGGACAGATGCGCTGCATGCCCTCGGGGCGCGTCCTCGGGAAGTCTGCGTGTTGCTGTTGTGAGCGCATCACGACGCAAGTAGATAGACGTCTTTATTCCAAAGAGAAGCTTAGCCAGAAAAAGGATCAAGGAGCCCGAGGGAGCCGATGATGGCACGGAGGAACCGGCCTGAGCCCTCCGCCAGCTAGCCACGTGAACGGTCGCGTCGACGCGTCTCCCGCCGCTATTTGGCCCCCATCCCCAAACCAAACTCCGCGCCCCATATAAACCCACCGCGCTCTCTCTTCCTCTCCAATCGCTCTTTCCCCCCCACCGCCATGATGTCCACGCACCCTCACCCTCCCCCAGCCCGCGCGTAGCGCTCCTCATCCTGGCCCTTTTCTTCTCCCCGCATATACCACTTGCCGTGGCTCTGCGTGCCGCCGAAGATGTTCCACTGGATGTGACATGGTGGCGACGCGCAGACGTGAGTGCCGGCACAGAGAGGAGCCAGGGCGATTAATTGATTTCGCTGTCCGAACGGTCACCCGGTGCGCATTTTGTGTGGACGCGCCGCGGTGGGCTGGCTGACGGATTGCGAGCAGATCTTCCGCATCGTGCATGGCGCAGCCTCTCTTCGGTGCGTCCTCCTCCGGATTCTGTGCACGGACATTTGCTGTGCTCATTCATGCTGATGTGTTCTCTAGATTTTTGCTTTATAGCGGAGGGTGGTGGACGCGTGTTTGGATGGGGCACCGGGGGCCTTCCGGAGATTATATGGAGATATTCTCGCATCAATCATGTAGTACTTGTACGCAGTCTGTTTGGAGCGTCGTAGACTCGCAATTGAAGCCAGAGAGCCGTGTGCATGGTTGTTAGCCAGTGCGCGTGTGTAGGACGATCTGCAGGTAGCAGTACGCCCGGGCAATTCGAGCAAGCTTAAGGGCGAGACTGAAGGGAGTTCCGGAGTCTGCGCATATATTTCAGGCCTCTATACTCGTTCAGGAAAGCGACGCTTTGCGGAAATGCACGCGCATAACATACTACTATCGTGCACGAAGTACTGTCCTTCTCGCGGGCAGAGAAGTAAGACAGGACGACGTGTGCCGCTCTGCTCGCGTCGCCGCCCTCTCTTACACGCCATGCCTGCGATTGCCGGTGCGGAACAGCTGCATGGGCGAGGCGTCGACTCGACAGGGCTACAAAAATATGCGGTTGAACAGATAGACGAGGATGCCTTACCCGGTCTGCAAGGAACAGCAGTTAACGCGCAGGGATTGAGCGCTCGAAGACCACGCCCGTGCGCTACGAGGTGTCGCGGTTAAGAAAAGCGTGCGTAGAGCGGAACGTGGTCCTGAAATGCGGGCGACATGTGAGCGATGGAATACACCGAGAAAGCAAGCCACGTACCGCCGCACAATCCTGTGCTCCCAACACCTCGCGCCCATTCTGGTCGCATGGTCCCAGTCTGCGCCCCGTCGGCTCGGTCGGCGCACACAGCTGCAGGGGCCATCGCTCTGCATCGGGGAGTGAGTGGAGTGGAAAGTCACGACACATGTACCCAGTCCTCGTTCCAGACGGCAGCTAAATTCGACTGCTGAGATACGCTCCGGTGTGATTACGTGTCGTGTGGTTGAGCTAGACGTCGGCGAGAGAGAAAGAGGACTCCGAGCCGCGAGCCGGCGAAGGCGAACCGACACGTGGCGTGATGACGCGTCGCCGCCCCGCCCGCAAGCCAAACACCGCGCCTTCGCCCGGCCACGCCCAGCTCCCGACCATGCTGACAAGCGCATCAGGATATAGAACAGCAGCGAAAAGGTATACAACAACGCACGGGAGGCGAACCAGCAGGATCACTGACTCTGACTGAGCACAGGGCCGGCGCTGTTTTCGGAACGCAGAGGGTGCGTCGTTTGGTGCCGCAGGCCGATGTACGCCATCTAGAGTAAGCGCAAGTCAGCGATCGCGAACGGTAGAACAGGATGGATGGCGCACTGTCTGAGCTCGACTCGCTCTCGAGTTACTAGCGCAACAAGAGATCAATGCACAGGTCAATGAAAAGAAAAGACGCGCTGTGTTGCAGGGGCGGCTTGCAAAGCCCGTTGGCGTTGAAACATTGACGGTGCTCGTAGAGACACGCAGAGAAGGAGGTATACTATAGTAGAACCGAGGGCGAGCATCCCGACAGCGATGATGATGATGGCGCGGAGGAAGCACTGGCCCGGCACCCGCGCTTAGGCACCAAACAGCAGCCACGTGGACCGTCGCGTCGACGCGTCTCCCCTCCTCGCCCGCGCTATTTGCCCCCCATCCTCACGCCAAACTGCACCCCCCATATAAACTGCGCCGCTCTCCTTGACTCTCCAATCGCTCTTTCCCCCGCACCACCATGATCGCCTGCGACTCCGCCAGCTGCGCTCCGCGCTCCTCATCCTGGCCCTTTTCTCTGTCCCGCACATAGCTGCTATCGCTGGACCGCGGTCTCGAGTGTCGGCACTCCGCACGTCGGCAACGACCAGTGGTACGCACTGCCTCCCTGCCACTGTATTTGTTGCTGACGCGCTATCGTAGGGCAGCCCCGGAGCCTTGGCCCTACATCGCCTTCCTGTCACATCGCATAGGTGCGTGCCGCTTGCGATTTCTACAGTCCATGGGCCGGGAAGATGACGGACGCCTCATGCTCAGGTTCGAGTGCGTCCATATTCGCCGCTTCGTGCGTCTGTCCGCCTTTCAATACGTGATTCATGCTGTGGTGCTCACATTCATGTACTTATTCGCAGGTTGACGTTGCCCGGCCGTCCTCAGGGAAGCGCGCTTGTGCTGGTAGAAGGCGGGGGTTGTATGGGGTTTCGAGAATAGGGATTCTCGCATCAATCATGTCCATGTAGACTATTTGCGGCGTGTGTATACGCGCCAACGTAGCACTTGCATTTCGAACGCTGTGTGTAGACAGTGGGGATCGAGGCTGCGAGGAGGAGTGCGCGCGGGGCATCCGCATCCGTGTGCCGGTGAGAAGAGCCTTTTTTTTTCCAAGCTATGCGGAGGACCGCGTATCGCTGCCTCCCGACGTGCGCGCGCCGCTGATGCGGGAGTGCGGTATGGGCTGCCAAAGTACCATATCCATTACTCTTGCAATACATTGCGCGATGCCGGAGAATACCCTGCTGTACTAGACCATCCCACTCACAGAAGGAAAGTAAAAAAGCCTCGGAATATGCGCGCAGCCTCGCCCCTCTGCCCGCATCTCCGTCATCTCTCGCACGTCGCCCCCGTAATTGAGCGCTGAGCGTGGCGAATCGGCCTTGCACGGGGAAGGGGACTTCAAAGACGGATCCAAGGCGCGTGGAGCGCGAGCTTGAGGACGCAGGAAGACGACAGAGCATTTGTGCCGATCATCGACGTCGCGGAGAGCGGTGTTACGTTCCTAGCAGTCGGCGGGCTTGTTGCTGTTGCCTCCCCGTAAAGTCCGGGATGAGCATGAGCAAAGGGCCTATGCGCCGGGACATTCTTCGTGCAGAGGGTGAAGCGGAGAGATTCCAGGGCAGACGGCCTAGACAGACTGGGTCAGCACGCACAAACAGCAGGAAGCTCGAACGCACTGCCCCTCGCAGATTGAATCGCGCGCCTCCACGATGCAGTGCCCGCCGGCCGAAGAGAACTGGCCGGCATTCTGAAGCCCACTCGTGCTTTTCGGACGCAGATGGACGGAGTCTTGATCGTGCGGACTGCGTAAGATGGAGAGGTGGAGGGTAGGGCGAGAGCTAATTGGGGTGGACGTTGAAGTGAGGGCGCAGGAGGATGCGGTTATTGGCAGACTCGGAGCGCGTGCACTGGACGGGCGCAAGGCTGTGTGAGCGATGGATAATAGAGAATGCATACACCCACGTACCAAGATAGCTCTGCCCGTCGTTCCCATGCCCGTTTTCCTGAGAAACCGACTTTGATTCAGCTCGCACGACGCAGAAGCTGATTCCACCGTCGCGCGAGCCGTGTACGGGAGGCCGCGCACGCAGTTCGGTTTAGTCGCAGAGAAAGGCCGGGGAGCGCGTAGACCTAGTCAAAAGATGGCGCTGGATCTTGCTGGGTGCGTACGCACTGCGCAGGAAATGCAGCTTTGGAAGGTACGTCAGTACCGTGGACGACAACTCGAGGCGGATGGATGGCGTACCCAGTCTGCGTGGCCTCGTTCCTACCACCAGCGTAATACGCGTCGCGCTTGATTTTCGAGATCCATATTTACAGCAAAGCTCTGGCGAAGATGGAGTGGATATCTTGGTGGTGCTGCGAGAAGGACGAGGACGAGTCGGAGGCGCGAGCCTGGCGAAGTCGAACCGACACGTGGCGATGACGCATCGCCGCCCCGTCCGCAACCGCGCTCCCGACCTTCCAGCCCGAGCAAGCTAAAGGACGGGTCCGCGCGTGCCATAGACCTGGATATAGAGGCGGTCGGTTGGTATTTCGAGGAAGTGAATGGGCAGCAAACTAGGTGACGTACTGGACACGGGCTCGGCGAGGTCTCAAGGTGTCGAGGGCTCGCGTTCCAGCATCTTCTGGCGAGATACTTACGCAGTGTACCTAGTGGAGCTTGGTGGGCGCTGGCCAGCGAGACTGAGAGTGAAACCAGGATGCATGGCGTACCGTCCGATCTGGCTCCCAAGTACTTGAGTGCCCAAGTCCCGAGATCAACTGCATGCGGCACGGCTGGATTCCGGGCGCGCTCTCTGGAGGTCATGCCTGCGTGCATCTTCTGTGCAAAGCACTGCGAAGCACGGGATGGAGGCTAAGTCGCCAGTGGACAGGAAGCTCGAGTGAGCTGATGATGGCGCGGAGGAAGCAGCCTTAGCCCTCCGCCCGCGCGCACCAGCGAGCCACGTGAACAGTCGCGTCGACGCGTCTCCCTCCGCTATTTGGCCCCCATCCTCACGCCAAACACCGCGCCCCATATAAACCCGCTTCATTCTCTCTGGCTCTCCGACAGCTCTGTCCCCCGCACCGCCATGTCCACACACCCCCACGCACCCAGCCCGCGCTCGGCGCTCCTCATCCTGGCCCTTTTCGTCTCCCCGCATATATACTGACCCTCTGCTCTAGCGTCTCAAGCCACGAACGGCCGCGTACAAAGCCAAATGCGCGAGCAGAAGTGCGCAGTCCCTCCCTAGCACGCCAGCGCAGCTTGTCGCTGACGCGCTACAGGTCCACCCGGCACCCACGACAAATATCATGATGCTCTTGAGTGCGGATTCATTCGCCTTGCAGTACGGTGGTCTGGCTGATGTATGGCGCACAGGCCTTGGGCGGTGCTGGGCGCCGGGAGGCGTGTGGTCAGCAAAGTCGGTGCGTGCGCTAGCAAAGTCGGTGCGTGCGCTGCCCGGGTCCTGCGCGGGGAATTTGCTGTGCTCATGCTCCCGGCTGTGGCTTAGATGATTGCCTTCCGTTTCAATGAGTTGTGTGGGTCGGCAGAGGGTCATGCGGGGCTATTCTGGAGGGCGCCTGGGGATTCTCGCATCAGTCATGTAATGTAGTGTTTGTGTGCAGTTTGTAGAGTGTGACGAGGCTCGCAGGGATTGGAACCAGAGAGCCGTTTGTCTTTACCATCCTCCGGAAATAACGTTCGAGTCGCAGTGAGCGCGGAACGTCCGCGCGGCTGGGAGAAGGGTGTGCATCGGCGGGTGTCTGCGCATATATTTTGGCAGCTCTAAGCGTTCGGGAAGGCGACGCTTTCGCTCTACGCGTACGCGTTCAGTAAAGCGAGGCTTTGTAGTCGCGCATTACTAGTATGATCGTGCAAAATGTCATGTACCTCCTCCCGCAGAGAAGTAAGAAAGAACGGCGTCCGTCCGTCGCGCGCTGCCGCGCCCCTCGGCTCGCGTCACCGCCCCCTCTGGCTCGCCATTCCTGCGATCGTGGGTGCGAACCCGCTGCGCATACGATCGGACTCGGTCCTGCGCCCGACAACAGGCCGCGGATTTCGATGACAGCGGCATTGACGAGGAATGTCGATTGACCGTCGACTCGACAGGCAGCGGATATATGCAGATGGCCAAATAGACTGTAATGTAGTGGCCGCTGTAGAAGGAGCAACGCTCGACGGGCAGGGCACTCTCTCCTTCGACACTGAGAGTAAGGCCATGAGGAGCGCTGCATGCATGAACCAACGCAGAAAAGACACACCTCCGACCGCGTTTCTGCCCTGCAAAGCGGGTTCTCAATCCCACCTCCGGGCACGTATCCCGTTGACGGACTGTCAAGCAATCTAGCGTCTGATCGGGCTTTCCGGTACGTCGCACTGGAAATATTCGTGCGCGGTCAAAGGACAGTCGCATACGTCAGAGACATAGACAATGCGCACCGTGTCCTTGATAACCGACTGCGCAGAGCGATGAGCGAACAGCCGCTCCGATACGTATACATATGCTCGCTAAATCCCGTCTCGCAGACGCACTGTCCGCTCGGCACTGAGTGTATGGTCATGAGCGATATATATGAGAGCCAGGGGAAAGGCTACGCACCTCTGGCCGCCGTTCGACCTGCTAGCCGTTCATCCCATTTTCTGCGTGTGTCCCGATGGAGGGTCGTCGACATTCAAGTTCCGTGCATCTCGTCATCAACGTGCGGGACCGGAGGAGACACCGAGTGGGACCCGGACGTAGCTGCCCAGAACGCTGCGTCGATACAGACAGGTACATGAGCGATCGAAGCAACGTCGCATACAGAAAAACCGCGCACCGACGCCCATGATCATATTCCTTGCCAATGCCCCTCTGGCCAGACGCTGATCATCGCATAGTGATGGCATCTTCTCGCAAAAGCGTCCGAATCCCGGTCGGAAGAGGTGGAAAAGTGCTAGCAGCGCTGGAATCGGCGTGAGTAATTGCGGGGGAACGGAAGAGCGCATATCGTACCGCCAGTTGCCCGTCCAACGTCCCGGGGTTATAGAGTCCAAATCGTGGTGCCGGACGATCCGGAGTCCATGTAGTCCGGCTTTTGGCTGGCACTGTTGGATGCAAGAGAAGTAGACGTAGAGAGAGAGAAGAGGCAGGGTAGAGCCCGTCGCGAGCTCGGCCTACAGTCGAACCGATCAATCGATCACGTGCGGATGACGCGTCGACGCCTCCCCAAGCAGAAGTGCGGGCCACGTCTGTCCTCGATGCTGAAGAGCCCATCTGTAGGTCAACCAAAAACTAATTACCGTCTGGGAGCTGGAGAGCGTACCGACGCGGAGTGCACACGAGTCGTCGCGCTCCAGCGAGTAGCAGCAGCACAGGCAGAACTGGAGTAACAGACGCGCTGCATGCCCTCGGGGCGCGTCTTCGGGAGTCTGCATGCAGCGTGCTTCTGCTGTGAGCGTATGTTGATGCAAAGAGAGAGAGGTTGAGCCGATGATGGCGCGGAGAAAGCAGCCTGCCCGCGCGCCCCAGCTAGCCACGTGAACGGTCGCGTCGACGCGTCTCCCTCCGCTATTTGGCCCCCATCCTCACGCCAAACTCCGCGCCCCATATAAACCCGCCGCGCTCGCTCTTTCTCTCCCATCGCTCTTTCCCCCGCACCGCCATGTCCACGCACCCTCACCCTCCCCCAGCCCGCGCTCCGCGCTCCTCATCCTGGCCCTTTTCTTCTCCCCGCATATACCACTTGCCGTGGCTCTGCGTGCCTCTGAAAATGTTCCACTGGATGTGACATGGTGGCGACGCGCAGACGTGAGTGCCGGCACAGAGAGGAGCCAGGGCGATTGATTGGTTGTTCTTGAAGTCACCCGGTGCGCATTTTGTGTGGACGCGCCGCGGGGGGCTGGCTGACGGATTGCGAGCAGATCTTCCGCATCGTGCGTGGTGTGGTTATCGTGCGTTTTCCCCCCTGTTCTGCGTACGGACATTGCTGTGCTCATTCATGCTGATGTGTTCTCTAGATTTTTGGTTTATAGCGGAGGGTGGTGGACGCGTGTGGGAATTGGGCACCGGGGGCCTTTTCGACATTGTATAGAGAGATTCTCGCATCAATCATGTAGTACTTGTATGCAGTCTGTTTGGAGCGTCGTAGAGACTCGTAATTGAAGCCAGAGAGCCGAATGCAAACTTGGCAGCTCGTGCGCGTGTGTAGGACGATCTGCAGGTAGCCGTGCGCGCGGGTAACTCGAACAAGCGCGAGACTGAATTCAAAGGAAGTTCCGCAGTCTGCGCATATATTTCAGGCCTCTCTACGCGTTCAGGAAAGCGACGCTTTGCAAAAATACACGCGCAAGGCATACTACGATCGCGCACGACGTCCTGTCCCTCTCGCGGGCAGACAGGTAGGACAGAACAGTGTGTGCCGCTCTGCTCGCGTCGCCGACCTCTCGTACACGCCATGCCTGCCATTTCCGGTGCGAAACAGCTGCACATACGATCGGACTCGGTGATGCGCCCAGAAAGCGGCCGCTGATGTCGAAGCCAGCCAGCCGCACGGGCGAACCGCCGACTCGACAGGGCAGCGGATATATGCGGTTGAACGAATAGACGGGGATGCCGTGGCCGCTCTGAAGGGGGCAGCAGTTGATGCGCAGGGATCGAGGGGGTGAAGACCGCGCCCGCCCACTATGAGGCTGCACGGAGAAGGAATGCATGCGGAGAGCGGAAAGCGGTCCTATCTTACGGGGCGATATGTGAGCGATGGACACATAGTAGAGCATGCAAGCCACGTACCACAGCACAATCCCGTCCTACGAAGCACCTCACGCCCATTCAGCTCGCAGAGTCCCAGTATGCGCCCCGTCGAATCTGTTAGTACACACCCAGCTGCAGGGGCCATCGCTCTGCATCGGAGAGTGAGTGGAGTGGAAAGACACGACGCATGCATGTAACGTACCCAGTTTGCCTGCCCTCGCTCCAGACTACAGCTATTTTCGATTCCCGAGATAAGCCAGTGTGACTACTTGCTCTGTGCTCGAGGTAAACGTCGGCGAGAGATAAAGAGGACTCCGAGACGCGAGCTGGCGAAGGTGAACTGATACGTGGCGATGACGCGTCGCCGCCCCCGCCCCCAAGCTGAACACCGCGCCCGCCACAGCCAGGCCCAGCTCCCGACCATGCAGAGGAGATCATCGGTATATTCAGCGAGCTGAGGCGGTATACGTCAACGCACGGGGATGGCCAACGAACATGATCACGGGCTCGCACTAATCATAGGGCCAGCGATGTTACAGAGGGTGCGTCGTTTGGTGCCGCAGGCCGATGTACACAGTCCTTAGTGTGCGCAAGTCAGCGATCGCGAAAGTTGAGTAGGAGGAATGGAGCACCGTCCTGACTGGACTCGCTTCCGAGTTCCCAGCGCAACAAGAGATCGATGCACAGGTAAAGGAGAAGAAAAGACGCGCTGTGTTGAAGGGGCGGCTTGGAAAGCCCTTTGGCGATGACGGTGCACGGATAGACAGCCCCAGGGGCGAGAACGTAGCCAGAGAAAAGACACCAGAGCCCGTCAGCGATGATGATGATGGTGGACGGAGGAAATAGCCCGGCGCCCGCGCTGCGCATTCGCACCAGCCACGTGAACCGTCGCGTCGACGCGTCTCCCTCGCCTTGCCCGCGCTATTTGCCCCCCCTCCCGACGCCAAACTCCACCCCCCATATAAACCGCGCCGCTCTCTCTGCACCCTCGCATCGCTCTTTCCCCCGCACCACCATGATCTCCTGCAACTCCGCCTGCGCTCGGCGCTCCTCATCCTGGCCCTTTTCTCTGTCCCGCGCATAGCGGCTATCGCTGGACCGCCGTCTCGAGTGTCGGCATTCCGCACGTCGGCAACGACCAGTGGTACGCACTGCCTCCCTGCCAGTTTCATATCGATGGTCGCTTGTCGCTGACGCGCTATCGTAGGGCAGCCCCGAAGCCTTGGCCCTACATCGCCTTCCTGTCACATCGCATAGGTGCGTGCCGCTTGCGATTTCCACAGTCCATGGGCCGGGAAGATGACGGACGCCTCATGCTCAGGTTCGAGTGCGTCCATATTCGCCGCTTCGTGCGTCTGTCCGCCGTTCAATATGTGATTAATGCTGTGGTGCTCCCACTGAAGGACTTATTCGCAGGTTGCCGTTGCCTGGCCGTCCTCAGGGAAGCGCGCTTGTGCTGGTAGAAGGCGGGGGTTGCGTGGGGTTTCGAGAATAGGGATTCTCGCATCAATCATGTACATGTAGACTGTTCATTCGTGTCTGAGTTTGGGCAGATTGCACTCGGAATGTCGCTTGCAATTGTATACTTACAGCCGTACGTCTTAGAAAGGCACTGGAATAGAGGTTCCGGCGAGAAGAGCTTGCACCAAGTTATGCGGAGGACCCCTAGTCGACTCGCTCGCGCCGCTGATGGGGGAATGCCAAAGTACTATTCCTTACTCTTGCAATACAATGTGCGATGCCGGTAAATACCGCGCTCACAGCAGGAAGGGGGAAAAGCGCTCGTGATATGCGCGCAGCTTCGCCCCAATGCGCCCGCCCCGTCACGCGTCATCTCTGGCACGTCGCCCCTGTGATGGAGCGCGGCGAATCGGCCTGCCACGGTGCAGAGGACTTCGAAGACGGATCCAAGGCGCGTTGAGCGCGAACCTGAGGTAGCGCGAGCGTTAGCGGAGAGCGGTGTCGCGTTCTTAGCAGTCGGCTGAGTTGTCGATGTCGCCACTGAGCGTCCGCCCGTAGAGCCCAGGTAGATCGTCCCCGAGCGAAGAGCCTGCGCGCTAGTCCGTTCATCGCGCGAAGCGCGGGTGGAGGAGGGATGCCAGGAGAGACGAGCAGCGTGTTCGGATGCGCTGGGTCAGCTGCATACGCGACGCAGCCAGGAGGCGAGAGTCCTGAGCGTACCTATCGCTGAAAGCATGAAATGGGTTCTATGTGCCGGCCAGCGTGCTCTCCGGAACGCTGTGGTGTTGCTGTGTATGCGGTGTTGGCCAGAGAGCATCCTCGGGTGCCCAGTAGTGCTTTCATGGGGCAGGGGCAAATTGAGGGCGGAACTGTGAGGCTGAGAGATGGAGGGTCGGACGATAGCTAATGGCATATGGAGATGGTGGATGTTGAAGTCGGAAGTCGAAAGAGCAACGAGTGACTGAGAGGGCGGTCGCGGAGCGCGTGGACTGGACGGGCGCAAGGCTGTGTGAGCGATAGATATAGAGCGCATACACACACGTACCAAGCTAGCTCTGTCCTCCATTCTCATGCCCGTCTTCCTAACAACCCGACTCGTGTCCAGGTCGCACGAGGCGGATGCTGGTTCCATCGTCGCACGCAAGGCCGCGCACGCAGTTCGGTTTAGTCGCAGAGAAAGGCCGGGGCGCGCGTCGACCTAGTCGAAAGATCGGCACATGGCGCTGGATCTTGCTTTGTGCGTACGCAATGCGCAGGAAATGCAGCTTCGGAAGGGCGTGAGGAACGCGGAAGATACTTAGAGGAGAAGTGGATGGATGGCGTACCCAGTCTGCTTTCCCTCGTGCATGCCGCCAGCGCGATACGCGTCCGGGGTCTCGATTAACAAGATCCATATTCACAGCGAGCGGCTGGACGACATGGAATGTGTATAGTGGTGGGCGCCCATGGTGTTGCTGTGCGAAGGAAACGTTCGAGTCGGAGGCGCGAGCCCGGCGAAGTCGAACCGACACGTGGCGATGACGCGTCGACGCCCGCGCCGCCACCTCGCCCCAGTCCCTGCAATTTGAATCCGAGGAGCAGGAGGACGCGTCCGCGTCTGCCCTCTACCTGGCTCAAGGAATCGATCAGTACTAGTGATTCGGGGAAGTGAATGGGCAGCAATCAAGGCGACGTACTGAATCGGCTTGGGCACCGGTTCGGCAAGGTTTCAAGGTGTCTAGGGCTCGCGGTGCAGCGTCTTCTGGCGATATACGCAGTGTACAGCGGAGCTCGGATGGCGCAGGTCAGCGAGACTGATAGGAAAGACAGGATGAATGGCGCACCGTCCAATCTGGCTCTTGAGTGCCCAGCTCCCGAGATCATACACTGCATGAGACACAGCTGGACTGCAAGCGCGTTTTCCAGAGCTCGGGCCTGCGTGCATCTTATCTGGAAAGCACTGTGAAGCACTGGATGGAGGCTAAGTCGCCAGTGGACAGGAAGCTCGAGCGAGATGATGGTGGCACAGAGGAAGCAGCCCGACGCCGCGCTAGCCGATTGACACGTGAACCGTCGCGTCGACGCGTCTCCCCCGCCTTTCGCGCGCTATTTGCCCCCCATCCTCACGCCAAACTCCACCCCCCATATAAACCCACCCCGCTCCCTCTTCCTCTCCCATCGCCCTTTCCCCCGCACCACCCTGTGCACGCACCCTCACCCTCACCCAGCTCGCGCTCCGCGCTCCTCATCCTGGCCCTTTCCAACTCTCCGGATATCTCCATGGTGCCCACCGCGCGTGTAAGCCAAGTTGGCCGGTGCGCGCGCACTAGCCTCCTTTGGATTGCTCGTGCCGCTTGCTGACGCGCCGTTGTGATCGCAGCTGTTGCGTGCTCCGGCTGGTGCGTGTGCGTGCGACATGCACAGGGAGGGATTGATGAGGACTGCCAGGGCCGCTCCGAGTCGCATCCTGTCCGTCGATCGTGCGGTAGCTAAATGCTCTTTCAAGAGAGCGAAAGCCGGGGAAAGCACCGTTGCACCCGCGACCATACGTATTCTTCGATGGCTGCCCAGGGTGTATAAGTCGAACAAGATGGATTCTCGCATCGATCATGTACATGTAGACTGTTCGGAGCGTGTGCGCATACGCGGGGACATATAAGATGCTTTATCGAATCGACTTGGGCTGTACGGCATGGAGGGAGATCTAGCATACAGCCGGGAGAGGAATCGCCCTCAGGCTGGAGTCACATATGCGGGGCTCTGGGCTTGGCTGTCTCTCTACGAGCGTGAATTCAGGAATACAGCGCGTTGCGAAAAGTTCTAGTAGTTGGGCGATACATTCTACGACGCTGCGAGACGTCCTGTAGTACTCTCGCGCTCACCGAAAACGACTCATAGCTCTCATCATACATGCAACCCTGCCCCGCTGCCACTTGTGTCATGGTCATCTCTCTTCAGTCGACGCGGTGCGCGCAGTCGAATTGACGTGCTACGCCTTGAACCGGCGGCGAGCGAACTTCAAGGACAGCGGGCGCCGTATCATGGCCTTTGGCGTCGTGGACGACTGGGCCGTGGATCTGGATGGGGACTGGAGCGTGCGGCTACGACGACCGAGCATCCCTGCCGACTTTCGCTGAGGCGGTGCTGCGGTCTTGGTGGTCGACTTGGTAATTGCCGTTACCAGCGGGTGTACGCCCGTAAATCCCAATGCGAAAGCCTGCGCGCTGGTGCATTCGTCGCGCAAAGAACGGGCAGCAAAATCAAGCGATGCCCGTGAAGATGGCCCTATTCGAACACGCTGATCAGCATGCATATATGCAACCAGCCGGAGCCGGACGCACGTACCGTGACGCGCATGCCCTCATGATCTCGTCCCAGAGCACCTTCGTGCAGCGGTGCCCGGCAGACGAGGAGTGTATGCTGTCCTAGGATATCCACTCGGTCTTCTCGGCCGCAAATCGAGAGCGCCTTGGTGACGCGGACTGCGTGTCGAGAGGAAGCGTGTCGGCCGGTAGTAGATGAAGGATGAACGGGGTGTAGACGCTGTAGCGGGGAGGCACGACGTTGTGGCGAATCAACGCGCATAGATGTATTGAGATAGTGGTGGACTGGACGTGCGCAGGGCTATGTGAGCGATGCGCCCAGAACGCAGATAGTCCTCGTACCTCGATCTAACCACTATCTCACACTCCGGTTCTCCAGAAAACCTAGCCCACGTCCAGCTCCCGTGAGGCCAGTCGTTCAGTAACAACGTGGCCCCTGCGCGCGCGCCTTGTGCGGGAGACGGGGCGCAGAGCGTGTTACTTGAAGAAGAAGGCCGAGGCGCACGTCGATCGATGCGAGATATGGCGCTGGAGCGCGGGGCATGCTCACTGCGCGCAAGCACAAGTACTACCTGGCGACGAAAGATGCCAGTGCGTGAGCGACGGAAGACAACTTGACGCGCCTATCCGGACGTACTGGCCAATCTGCTTGCGTGTCCTCTTTTCCTCCCACCAGCGCGATACGAGTCCGGAGCTCTCGAAAGGACTGGGTGACCTGGGATCGATATCGTGGTGGTTGCTCGACGAGGAAGCCGGCGAAGTCGAACCGCCACGTGGCGATGACGCGTCCGAGTCGGCGCCTCCACCAAGTTAAACTCCGTGTCCCTGCCCATGCAGAAGACAGGATCGACGAGTAAAGGCCGTTGGTGTGCGATTTGGCAAGTCTGTATAGCGAGGAAAAAAGTGAGGGCAAATCAGCGATCAGTGAGGGAGATGAGAATGAATGGCGCACCGTTGACCGCGCTCTCAAGCTTTCCGAGCTCCTGAGATCCACAGGCAGAGGAACAGAGCGAGACATGCTACGTTGCTAGCGAGGCTTCCGGATTTGCCTGCGCTGACCGTGCAGGGAGAGACGTAACCAGAGCAAGGAGCCCGAGCGCGATGATGATGGCGCGGAGGAAGCAGCCCAGCGCCCGCGCGCCCGCAGCGTGGACCGTCGCGTCGACGCGTCTCCCCCGCCTTTCGCGCGCGCTATTTGGCACCCATCCTCAAGCCAAACAGCGCACCCCTTAAAATCCCGCGCAGCTCTCTCTGCGCTCTGCAGTCGCTTTTCTCTCTGTACCACCATGGTCTCGTGCGAGTCAGCCTCGCTCCTCATCCTGGTCCTTTTCTCTCCCGTGCATATATCCTCCCAGTACGTTGAGTGTATGGCAATCTTCTCTTCTTTATGCCCGTCTACGGTGCGTATTCTTTTTTTAGCACTCTGATGCGGCACATCGCTGACGCGTTCTTGCGAACACAGGAGCGGACGGCTCGCCCGGGCGAGCAAACACCATCAGGTCATCACCGATGCGGTGGGCTATGCTGGTGAGCGGCGAGATGCCTTGCGCATCGTGCATCGCCTGGTATGTTCACCTTTCGCACGCGGTTGTCGCCATGCCGTTGCTTATAACTCTGAATCTCATGCGTCCTAGCCGCGGGTCGATATGCCCGGGTGCTTGTGTGGTTGCTTTGGGATAGTTATTTGGCAGGTTACGTGGACAGCATTCTCGCATCATCAATTATAGTGTGAGTACATGGTACTGAGTGCATATGCATGTCTGCCGGGTTGTTCGTCGATCGAGATGCCTGACTGCAGGTAGATGTGAATCTCTGTACTGGCGTGCACAAGACAAGCATGTACAAGTGCAGCAAATAAAAAGCAGAGAGTGCGACATGAACCTAACACGCGCGGTTCGTACCCGGGCGCCGTACTCACTGTCCTTGCAATCCAGAACGCAGGACGACTCTCCCGCAAATAATCATTATACGGTGTCATTCGGCGCACAGACCGTCATACATGCAGATCGCGCTGCGCCGCCTCATGAAACCGAGACCCAGACCGAAGCCTTCTCTGTCTCGGACGCGAACATAGACTCACGACGCAAAATTGGTCTGCGGATCGATGCGCGGAGAACTGGAAAGCAACCTGATACATGACGCGGTACTGGGCGCATCTAGCGAGCGTAGACGGTGGCTAGTGACTGGGTTGCTCTTGCGGATCGTGAGCGAGAGTCGCTTTCTTCCTAAGTATGTGTGAGGCGGGCGACCATTCGCATCCATTCTGGCGCGGCAAAAGAAAGGGGAGTAGAGCATCGTGTCAGCGACGTGGATACGACGATCTGATATGCGCGCACTTGACTGGACGCATCCTAGAGCGTCATTCGAGAGCGTCGTCGAATCTAGCTGAGCGAAGGTGAGAGACGCGCAGTCGCAGGTGGAGAGAAGAGATGGAAAGCAAAGAACGCAGCGGAGTGCTGTTGATGGGGAAGACAGTGGCGTGGAGAGGTCGAGAGTATGTGTCGGCGTACCTGCGCGTCCATCCCAACGCCCAACTTTTCCTCTCCTCTCAACCGTTGACGACTCAACGTGTGGTTGAGAGGGAGACACTAAGTGACGGAGGTTGGTCGGTGCGGTGCATGCGGGGAGGTCGACGTTGGCGGAGGGGGGCGAAGAGGGAGAGAAATTGGTAAGCGCTCGGGTGGTGTCATTCGCATCGGCAGTGCGCGCCGTTATGTCACGAGACTTGAATTCAACGAACACTGGCCTCAACAAGAGTTACCATGGTCCCGGTCAACGCGCAGGATATGGTATGGACGACGAGAGTCTGCACCGAGATCGCCAACAAATTGTTCGCAAAACCACACGTCTTCTAAAACAACTAACGGTAGATGGATAGACCGGGAGGAAAAGAAACTTGCAGGGGCTGAAGATGCAAGCAGGTGCGTATATAATGGCATAGACAATGACCGGACTCCACCCAGCTGCGCGCATATCGTACCAGCGTATCAGATATCCTATCGCCTAGGTTTTCTGGTCAAGTCAACTCGGTGCGTAGCCGATCCCGATCCGCACAAAATTTACTCACCGCGCGCTTCTCTGCCTTAGAGAAGTAGAAACCGATGCATCCACAAAATTATATAGCAAGACCTGATCTAGCGATCTAAAAGCGTGGGTGTATTTAGTAGCTCTTTGTTTTATTCTCTATCGTCAGACCCATATTCGGGTCGGCCTCCCGAAGGCACTTCTCAAAATCAGCCGGTATCTTACATTCCAAAAGATTCAGCTCGTGCAAAGGCAAGTTCGCTTCTTTACGCCTGCGTGTCAGTTCTGCCAGTATATTGCCCATGGTCCTGGGCAATTCCTCATCCGTCCGCATGAAATCAATGGACCGCAGGGTTAGAGATTTGAGCTCTGGAAGCGGAATCTCCTGCGCCTTTTTCGTCGACTCGGTTCCATTGGAAATCATAGACTTCAAGAGTGCCTTGCAGAATTCAGCACCTGACTGATCGTTCCCTTGGACGACGCGTATAATCGGTAACCGTTTCAGTGCGTCCTCCCATTGTTTTCGTGAGAACATGTTCGTGGCCAATTCCTCGAGATGCTCGGATGCACATAGACGCAATGCGGCATCATAGACTCCGGGCCGATACCATAAGGAAGGTCGACTCTCAAACGCAGGCCATCCTCCACCGTCGAATTGCACAGTGAGATTTACAGGATCCCCGTCGCAGTTCGAGGTCATAATGGTCACGGTTTCGGAGTCGACTACCATTCTCCGCGACTTGTCGAGTTCTCTGACCGGGTATACAGGCCGAGTAGTGGGAACTGGAAGAGCCATAGACGCGTGGACCCGGCGAACGAAGCTCTGGATATCAGCAGTGCTCTCTTTCCTGTGGTCGACACATATCTTGGCCAATGTGTTGGATGGAATGCGGAGGTGACGCAGGAGGATGTATGCTTCACGCATCTTCCGAGCACTGACATAGAGGTCGGTGAGGCAGGAGAATGTCGCAATGTAATCCTTTCGAATGGTGTCGGAAGGTGAGATACTGATGCCACAAAGAGTGAGCTTCTTCAGGTTTTGCATACTCTGCAAGGCAGTGACGATGTCCACCAGAGGCGATATGTCCGTATTCCATCCAAATTGCTCGACCTCAAATGCCGCAAGATTGCTAAAGTAGGTCGGAGCCAGTATCCACGGGAAGGCAAAAGGAGTCGACACTGTAAGTTCAAGCATGGATGAGACACCGAGTGCGTTAAAGAGATCGCTGCAGAACGCAGGCAAGCGGTCCGGCGCCCGCAGTGAGAGCCGTTCAATTCTGCCACGGTGTTGTACCAGGAGGCCGAAAATAATTTTGGCAGAGCTCTGGTCGACTGGAAAGGATGGGGCCGACACATGGAGTAAAAGGCTGTCCCCGGTGCGTTCAATCATCTTCTTCAGCCACTTGAGACCAAGGTGATCACTGACGTCCCTCCACAGACTGGGAGACCCGACCGCTATATTCCTCCAGCGCCGGCAAACATGAGTCACAGGAATCCAGCTCCGTCCGGTCCAGGAGGTCGAATAAGTCGTGGATTCTGGGGGAAATGAATGTTGGATGAAGCGGAAAATGCATATCATGACTTCTGGGGGAAGGCGGGAGACAGGAAGACGAGAGTTAGATTCGGCCCTTTGGCGTCTGAGCTTCTCGCGCTCTCTTGAACGAAACAGGGACCCAAGGATAATATAGAGCATCTGGGTCGCAAAGTCTTAAATATGCAATCAGAAGGTTGCTCAAGCTTGCAGGCTCGCCGTGTAACACACTAGTAGACCGTCATCTTTTGTTAATTAATTCTGTGAGCGGCGGAACTCACCAACTGTGGCCTTGCACCGCTTGAAAACGGATAAGGTGCCTGTTCCCAGTAAGTCCAATAAGTGGGACAGAGAAGAGACAGGAGGCACAGATTGTAGCGGCTTCTCCCACTCTTATAAACGATTATGGAGCAAGGACAGCGTAGTGAATTTATTGCTTGACAGATCCGAGAATACAACAACCCGGTGGCGAGCCACGTGTTATGGTCTGCGCGGCGACTCGTCCGCCACGTGTCTTGGGCCGATGAAATACAAGGACAGGTATCATCGACAGTAGCAAGCCGAGCGCGTAGTACAAGGGCACGCCACCGGGCCCTAGCAGTCGATAAAATAACTATCTGTCTGGTAAACTAGCGAAAGGGATGTATTATATCTACCTGGTTATTTCACTTTACTACCTCCCTATACTTCCAGGCAGCCGTAGTAATTGCTCAGTCCTGTATTTTCACTTCGCGGGAGCAAGGGAAGTAATTCCGAAGTGATTACTTTGCCTACAGGGGAGTAGTAATCACTTTTCCAATATCTGTGTAGGGTGGTAGGGACGCTATTGTGGGGTATAGTTATCACCTCCCCTACTCATATGGAGCGTAGTGATCACTTCGGTGGATATTTTCCGCCGCTTAATAGGGGTGCAGTATTAAATTTATAGCCGTAGTGATCTAACTACTTCAGCTAGTATTCAGGCAGGGCCACGTAGTAATCACTTCCGCTGATAGGTCCGGTAGCGTTTTGGTACGGTTACTCAAATGGAGCGTAGTAGTGATCACTTGGGCCCGTATTTTCCGCTGCTCAATAGAGTCGTCGTATTCACTTTACGTCCGTAGTGAATCAGCCAGTATTCAGGTAGGGCGACGTAGTGATCACTTCCGCTGAAAATCGCGGTAGTGCTCCTCAAATGGAGCGTAGTGATTACTTCCACACATAGCACATATTTTCCGCCGCTCAATAGTAGGGCTACGTATTATCACTTCCCCTGATAGGTCAGGGCTATGGACAATCAAATGGAGCGTAGTGATCACTTCGCCCCATATTTTCCGCCGCTCGATAAAGTTGTAGTATTCACTTGATGTCCGTAGTGATCTAAATACTTCAGCTAATATTCAGGTAGGGCTACGCAGTAATCACTTCCGCTGATAGGTCCGGTAAGGCTACGCAGAATCAAATGGAGCGTAGTGATCACTTCGGCCCATATTTTCCGCCGCTCGATAAAGTTGTAGTATTCACTTGACGTCCGTAGTGACCTAAATACTTCAGCTAATATTCAGGTAGGGCTACGCAGTGATCACTTCGCTGATAATCTTGGTAACGTAGTGATCACTTCGTTGCATATTTCTGCCGCTCAATGGGGCTGTAGTATTTACCTCACGTCCGTAGTAATCTGAATACTTCGGCTGATATTCAGGGAGGGCCACGTAGTCATCACTCCGCTAGTTCTGTAGTGAATACTTGTGTGGATATTGCTCAATGGCTATTCACTTGGGTCGAAATATTTTTGTCATTTGGCTGAATTGATTGAGGCGCAGTAATCACTCCGGCGTACCAGAAGACCGTATCATGAAGTAATCAGGGCGGTAGTAAGTTCTCCTGCGGTACGCTCAATATGGCCGCAGTAATCACTTGTCTCTAGGTAGTATTCACTTCCGCTAATGTTCCGTAGTGAATACTTCCCACTCTGGACATTTATGCGCTCAGTGGGCGTATTAAGTAGTACTTGCTGCCACTGAAGCGACCGGCTCAACAGGAGTCGTAGTAATCACTTCATTTTGATTGCGCCGCGCGCTGCTCAAGTCACTTGTGTGCCATGTAGTAGTTTGTACTTAGCATTTCCTGTCGAAACCCGAGGCTACTAGTCCTGACGTTACCGTTGTATACAGTAATCACTACAGGCCGTATGTGTTTGACGAGTCCCAAGTAGCGACCCCGAAGTTGCGCCGAATACGACGAAACTTTCTCCGGGTAAACACTCACAGTAGATCTCAAGTAAGGAACTGCAAACGGACATATATTCATGTGTCTATACGTGCGGCAGATGTAAACAATAGCTAACGAGGTAGTCGGGAAGGTGATTGTATGAAGTGAACGCAAGACGGCGTGTGTTGAACACATACGATGGCGTGTTGAACACCATCATCCGGAAATTGAGGGACCCGCGCTGTTGAACGCTGAATGAGAGAGGATGAGAGGGAAAAAATTGGTTTATTTGTGCGCCGGCATGAGAGGAGTGACTTGGAGATTACTTACGCGTCTTCCTCCTGATAACAGTTGTAAGCGGCGCGAACGGATCATTCAAAATGCTTCCACGCACCTTTTCCTAGGAGAGACGCTGTCCATGACAACCTGCTTATCTTCTTCATTGCCGTCCTTCCCGTCAGTGCTCTGCGCGCAAGCGAGCATCTGCTCTGACACCCAGACCGTATCCTCCAGGGCTGACTCCCACTCGCGCTTCTCTTGGACGGTATCCGCTGCGCCGAACCACCAACTGAGGGTAATGAGCACGATCACGAAGCCGCTGCGTCCGCCTTTCAGGCAGTCCGCCCACGTCTCCGAGGTCGCGGGCTCGCCTCGCGGCAAGGGCCACTCGTCACCTCTCCAATCAGGCTGGAGGACTACCCACCATGCGCGCCAGCTGTCTGCAAATTCGTCGACATCATCGATTGTGGGGACCTTCGAGATGTCACGTCGAGTGAGCCAGCGAGAGACTTGCGACGGCCGATTCGTCGCGGCGAGCTGGAATGGTTTACCCTGGACCCTGGTCAGCCGCAAGACTTTCTCATGAAAAAGATCGTATGCGTACCTTCCCGGACGGATACCCAAGTGCCTCCTCGATTGCGGCCCACGTCCAAACCAGCACGCGCCAGGTGTCGTCGTCAATCGCATTCACGAGGTACTCGTGATCGCCCACGAGCCATTTCGGCCACTCCGCGTTGACTTGTCGTCCGACTCCTGTCTTGGATTGCGTCTTCGATCTCGTCCTGGTCGCAGGTATGTTGACCTGCTCCGACAACGGCTGGCGTGCACGAGAAGAGAGCGGGGTTGTCGATGTCGCGGCAGAAGGAGAAGACGGCTGCTGGGTCGACTGAAGTGGGGCTTCGACAGTGATATCAGCGCTGGGCGTTGGCGTTGACAGCGACAGCGAGGTGGCGATGGGAGTAGATGAACGGGGGAGGACTTCTGCATTGGCGGACTGCCTTTCTTGGTCATCGACCTTGTTGCCGCCCGACTCTTCCACGTCCTTGTCGTGCTCTTCGTTTGCATTCCTGTCGTGCGGTCAGCTGCGTTGCACAAAAGGAGAAGGCATTGAGTACGCACGAGGAGCGAGATCTGATCCTCGCTGAATGGCGAGGCGGCCCATCAGCAAGCGCCGCGAGCTTTGCACGCTGAGTCTCCTTCTCCGCCTTCTTCTTGTCCACCTCGCTGAAAAACGGCACGTCAAGGCCTAACTCCTTTAACATTGCCTTGTTCCGCGCGATGTTGTCAAGGCGGTCCTGTTCGTATTCCGTGATACCGTGCCGGATGAGGGGAAGTGTGGGAGCGATCTCGGCATCTGGTTCATCAACCTCAAAGTCCTGTATCTCCTCGTCTTCGTCTTCCGAGGTGACATCGCTGCTTTTGGCGCGCTTTCGTGTCTTCTTTGGTGGGACGGTGGGCACGGCCGAGTCGGATCTGACATCGGCGTTGGGAGGCGAAGGTATGTCCTTGGCGACCGTTCCTTCTCCTTGCGCTGACGCGACGCCCGACGATGCCAGCGTGGCGTCGACATCTGACGATCTCGGCGTGGTGTTGCCGGAGGCCGGTGACAAAGACGTGCCGCTCGAGGCCGCGGTGCCGTCTCGTTTGGTAGACGACGCTGGGGTGCACGGTCAGTACGCATCGAGTCGATGAAATGGATATGGCTCACCGTAGGCGGCGCGCAGGAAGCTTTTGAACGGCTGCTCCACCTTCTCCTTGAAGTCCGGATACATGGTAGCAAAGGTGCGCCTGTCGTCTAGACACGTATGCAGGCTACAACGCAAAGGTTAGTACAACTCTTCTCGACTGTTGAATCAGACTGACGCATATGAAACAAATTGTCCGTCATTTTCAGGTGAGGGTCCTCCGATCAAAATGGTCGCCAGCCAGTTGGTCTGGTCGTGGATTTCAGCAAGGGCAAGTGCGACTGTCTGCGGCAGCATCTCAATATTTCTACAAATTAAGCGGTAAGCATTTCGTTTCTCGATGATCAAAGGCGCGGACTCACGTCTGGTAGTCCCGAAACGAGTCGTCCATGCTGTCGCCATTGCCAACGGCACCGTCACCGTCCTGGAGCGGCTTGCCGAAGCGAACCGAATTGACGACGGCCTTCACACCCTGGTCCTCGGCCTCGAAGAGCTCGCGGCACTTCTTGTTGCGGAAGACGACCTCAGCCATCTGCTCCTCGCCCTCGGGGAGGTCGCGCACGTATGCAGCCCACGCATCCTCGACAACGGCCTTCAGACGCGTCTGCCAGAACATCTGCTGATATATCTGATGCGCAGGCTTCTTCCGCACAGCCTTCCCCGATAGGTTCAGGACGCGGCGGCGCCTGCCGGTGCCGTTGCCACCGACAGCGTCACGGGAATGGTTATTAAACCATTGCTTCAAGCGCTATGATAAATGCAGGTGAGTTTAGCATACGAAAATATCGAATAGTATTCAACTTACCCTTCGCAAAGTAGGCTCGCCTTTGGGAGAGGCCGTCGTAAGATGGTCCTCAGTGTCTGGCCAACGCATGAGCCAGTTCGAGAACAGCTCGGGCCAGAAATCAGCGATCGCAAGGGCACCCTTCGCCTGCGCATCCCTGTAAAGAGGAATCTGACTCTTCAAAAAGGTGCTCTGTTCTTTAGTCGCCCACATGTCACTGGCGGCGTGCGAGCGGGAAGACGGGAATTGTGAGGCGACGGGAAGTGGGAAAAGCCGCGGTCCGTTTTTTTCACTTCGCCATCACGCCATATATATTTCCGCAGACACGACTAATTTCACCAGACTCCCTAGATTATTTACTACGGGCCACTGGTTGCTGTCGGAGCTTTACTGGCGTCCGCTCAACCCAAAAGTGGAACTGATCGGACCGTGAACAGGACCATCAAGTCCGCGCGATCATTATCTTCCATCTCTCACTCGTTCTCCCACCTCAACCTCCTTCGACTGCCCCCAACGCCGTACAATGACCCAGCTCCATGCTGTAGACGCTGCGGTACCTCTCACAGTCGGTGTTGGTGAGTCTACAATCAGTCCCATCACGCCGCTTGTCCTTACTTATCGGTATCAGACGCTTCTCGCCTGCCGGGGTACACAGAGACCTTCGTCCCCGGTAAGTACGTCTACTACGTCCTTGTGGACACGAGGTACCGCGGTATCTACACGGATTGGTACGTTCATGCATTTCCGAAACCAAAATTCGAACTGAAAGCTCTTGCAGGACGGTTATCGGCCCTGTCGCTCGACAGGTGAACGCCTATGCCCGCAAGTGCACGTCCTTCTCTGAGGCGCAGAAGGCGCTGAGGGACCACGATCTCGCCATGGCCATCCTGGCCAACGACATGGCAAACATGTCTGTCGGCAGTGCTGCCGCCGAAGGCTCTCAGCAGCAGGCGGCCGAACACGGTGACCATGCGCCTCCGACTCCGGCCTTGGCCGAATCTGCGCCCATCGTTGTTCCCGACGATGCGTCCGATCAGTCTGACGGCAACGCGTCTGACTCGTTGGAGGCCAACGACGAGAATGTGTCCGAGGCGGAAGAGCTCACCGAGCTGACTCCCACCGAGGTCGAGATTGGTGAGCAAAATACAAGCATACCATCGCACTTACCTGATCATCTCCCTAGCGGAAGGCTATGTCGAGGAGCGAGGCAGTCGCCCGGGGGGCGGGTGGCCATACTTAGCTGTAGCACGCGGCCGCAGGCGCGGAATTTTCCCGAATGGGTACGTGTTTGTGACTTATTCATCGGATTGTAGTCTTATGTGCACCTTCTCAATAGCCCCGCGGCTCAGGCTCTGATTACTGGGTACCCTGGTGCTTCAGCGTTGGGTTTTCGCTCAGTCGGCGGGTGCTATGCATGGCTGAACCCGAACCCTGAAGCGTAGATTAGTCTGTTCACCCGTTAACTACAACGCAACAGTGTCGTACGATAGTCCGTAGATGTCGTCGTCTTCATATATGAAAACCTTGTCGTCTCTGCATATGAAAGTATTGCTGCGAAATGTCGAAGCAGAGAAGGAAACAAAGGGAAATGACGAGAGATGACGCGGCAGCGCATGTCTCAACCATCTCATACGAGCTATATCAATTCTATCCTTGCGATTTAGAGCCTCAAAGAACATACATAAATACCAGCTGGGATGCCCGTTTTTACCGTGTGACATATGTCCGAGAGGTGACGAGTCCTTGAGGAGAGACATGCAGAAACTGACTGACGACAGATGCGGACGCCAGGAAATGTTCAGCGCGGCGACGCGGCTGTCCTCTTGCACCTTAGCTCTCTGTCTTCTTTGCTCCCTCTACACCTTGTCCAGTTCCACCTTCCTCGTTTTACCTTTGGCAGAGCTGTCCTACCGGCATCAAAATGGTGGCGAAGGCTCACGTCTCAACGCCCGTCAGTCGACGTCAGCGAGACTATCGGCGGTACGAAGCCACTTGTATGGGTGCCTCGCATACCGCTAACCAGTCCGTTCATGACGCCAGACACCGAGACGATCGACTCAAGTATCAGAAAAACTACAACAGTGACAAGCGTGCTAGCAGGCGAAAGGTCAGCAAGGCAGAGAAACAGCTTGCAGAGAGTCTGAGGAAGGTAGCGCGACACTACGAACTGCCTCCGTACGTTCTGAGCCGCGCACATCTACCATTGCTCACATACTGATACACATTCTGGCCTACCATAAAGGCCCTTCAGGAGCGAGATTGCTTGTACAACGAAGGACGAGGACCCCCTGCGTACACCCTTGATGCGCAAGCTCGAAGACAAGACTTGGAGCGACTGGACAGCGCACCGTGAAGAGCTGAGCAAGGTTCACCCAGACGACTGGCTCGCTCGTTACACCACCAACATCCGCGTTGCGATTCAAGAGCAGCTCGATGCTGTCCGTGCGCCGTTGCTTACCGGAGACGAGGAGACGATCCACAAGTATCGCCGGTTCATCGCCGGCCTCCATCAAGAGATCGACGTCATACAGCATGGCGAGAAGGTGTATGATGCGACGCTGTACGATCAGGCATTCGTTTTTGCAGGTCGAAGGTGCGTGTGCCATCACTTCTGCCACGGGTTCTTCTTCTGACTGTCTGACGGACTTGCAGCGTACGCAGAGCCTACTTTAAGAGTATCTACGGATTTTGACCTCGATTTTGACCTCTACTACTCTACCTCACTTCTGCTTTGTTCTGTGACACCGTAGTACTACTGTATAGTGGGCCATATCTTATCTATGTCATGTAAGCGCTGGTGCTGCGTTGCAAATGCCATCAATATCGGCGCTAGGCGCACTGCGCTGCTCCTCATTCACCATGGGCCGCGGTGGCCGCAAGCGTCGTATTGCCGTCCAAATGATGGGAGACGACAACAGCGGACCGTCTCATTCGTCACGACATGTCGACATATCCGTTGGGCCTGCCCGCCAGAAGAGAAAAGTCAAGCATACTACGTCCCACTACCTCACCGATGACACCACCGACGTACCACCAGCCGACGTACCAGTTGATGCGGACCCCATGTCGTCTTTCGAGAACAATCACACCCTGCTAGACAGCGACATCCCCGTTGAGGTGCCTCAGCTCCGTCGCCGCCGCCGCCGCCGGCACAAACATGTTCGATTTTCGACCTTTTGGATGTCCATATTTTGCTGACCTCTCGCTTGTTAGGGCTCCGGAAAGCCTGTTCAAGACTGGCTACCTTTTCGTGAACAGTTTCTCGACGAAATAATCCGATTGGAGGGCCTCGGGGACGCTGCTGAGCTTCCTCTGTGCGGCAAGTGCGGTATCGAGGTCGGCGAGCTGCGATGCACCGACTGCATGGTCGGCACGCGTTTCTGCACCTCCTGCGTTGTTGTAGCTCATCAACAGCTACCTTACCATCGGGTTCAGGTGCGTGTGCTTCACGTCTCGCCTCAAAATCTGCTTACGCGTGCTCGCAGAGATGGAATGGCTCATTCCACGAGAAATTCACCCTGTGCCAAGCAGGTCTTCGCATCCAACTCGGCCATGACGGTCATAGCTGTCCCAATCCCGTCCTCAAGCCTTCGCCAATGACCATTATTGACATCAGCGGTGTCCACGAGGTCCATATCGACTTCTGCGCATGCGGCGTTGTCGGCGGATCACTTCATACCACCCAGCTCCTTCGTGCTTCGCTATGGCCCGCAACTGTTCATCGGCCACAGTCTGCAATCACCATCCGGACTCTCAAGCTGTTTCACGCGTTGAATCTCCAGAGCAAATTGAATGCGTATGATTTTTGGTGTAGTCTGGTGCGCATTACGGATGGCATTGGGACACGGCCTCCAAAGGTACGTTAATCACATATAGTTATTTAAATGATAGCTTACAGTCAACCGTTAGTACCGATACAGGGAATTCATACGCGCCATACGACTCTTCCGTCACATTCGTGCGCTCAAGCGCGCCGGGCGCTCCCATGTTCCTGCCGGCATTGAGAACACCAAGCAGGGGGGCTTCGCGGTGCAGTGTCCGCTCTGCCCGCAGCCAGGCATGAACATGCCGGAAGGGTGGGAAGACGCACCGGAGGAAGAAAGGTGAGTCATCATGCAAGCTTCTCAGTCTGCGCACCATGCTGACGACGACTTTGCGTCAGGTGGAAACATGCCATGTTTCTGGCTGTGGATGCGAACTTTAAACTCAAACTCAAGAACCGTGGTTTGGTGGACACCGAACTCGCCGACGGCTTGGCTTATTTCGTCAAGAAAGACGTGTACGATGCCCATTGTGAGGCGTACAAGAATGAGCCTGAGGTATGCCCCATATACTCTGACTACAATGTCCTTCTGACGCGCGATAGCCCAAATATTGCGACTCAAATCACGCCGCTGTTGACCATGCCAATGTCCCTGCCCATCGGCGCTTCTCTATCAACGGCGTTGGCGCTGTGATCTGCTCCCGACACTGCTTCTACCTCCGGCACGGGGTCGGCGACCTGCGTTTTGGTGAACGGTAAGTCCCTGAATACAGTGACTTGGTCTTCACTCTAACTGCCTGCGCGTAGGTACGCAAGCATGGACTATATGCTACTCTCCGCTCTCGCGCTCTCTGCCCCCGAAATCAAGACACTCTATATTTCCTACGACATTGCGTGCTCGTTCTCTAAGAACTTTGCGACTCGGATGCTCAGGTACCCCGAGCATCTCCGAATAGATCCGGACCTCCTTCGGCTCAAGTGGGCTGTGCCGAAGTTTCATCTCATTGCGCATGGCCCGAAGTGTCAGACGAAATACTCATACAACAACATGGACGGCGTCGGGCGCACGCATGGCGAAGGCATTGAGGGCGGCTGGGCTGAAGTCAACGGCTTTGCTCTCAGCACTCGGGAAATGACAGGTCCGGCACGACAAGAGAACTTAGATGACGCGCTCGGCGCGATCAATTGGCGTAAAACCATCACGATCCGTAAGTTACTCCGAGCCTTATCTTTTTCCCATCGGAAGATCTGATCATCAATTGTTGTCGGCCGCAGCTCAGTCCATCAAGAGGGGCCTGAAGGTCGCGACCGAGGCACTCGAAATTCAACTCCATGCATTTGAAGACGCCTGCGAGAACGTCCCATTGGAGACACAGCAAGAGTGGATCGCTATGATGCAGGCCTACGAGAAGGACAAGACGGCACCCAACCCGTACGAAGAGCCCGTCGTCTGTACGCTGTCGCGTCTCCATCACGTTCGGGTATCTCCACTGATGATCTTGTTTCAGTCACGTCCCTGGTTGATGTGCGCCTCGAATTGGCCGAGGAAGAGGCGAGCGAAGCTGCGCTGGGCCAGCTGTCCCCGCATGAAACGACCGCAAGTATGTTCCTGACAATCGGCTTCGAGTTAGAGGAGCAACAGTGCGTCGTCATTGAGTATGCACTGAACCGTGCTGACGTCCTTTATTTCAATCAGGCGTCTTGTGCGAGAGAAGGCTAAGATGGTAGCCGCAACCGCGCGCATCACGACCGAGGGCGGCTCGTCGAAATTCAAAAGCCCGAAGGACAAGCGCAATAGCTCCGATAAGGTTGCGCTCAAGGAGAAGCAGACCGTGCTGAGGCACAGAATAGCGTCATGGCGCGTCATCCAACAGCTGTACATCCCGTGCGTCAACCAACTTCTTCCTTCCCCATCGAGCACGGACTTGTCAGTGCCGGCGCCGGGCGATGGCGCAGCGGCCGACCACCCTGAAAACGAGACCCTCTACTTGCCCTCGCAGCTGCCACCTGAGCTTCGCAAGACGGGGTGTACGGCGGGCCTTGTCGCAAAGGAGCTCCGGCTGCGACTTGGGCAAGCTCAAGACGCACTCTATCAGGTGCGTGGTCCATTATCCTGCCTCAGAACGGGAGCTGATAGATATCGCAACAGGTTCGCCGGTCTCTACGGATACGGCACACGCACGTTCATTTCAAGCGGGTACACATCGCCGGCCCAGGACAGAAGTCAAACACGCGCGCGCGCACTTTCATCACGCGCTTGATGGAAAAGGCCACGCGCCATGCCCAACGTTACCGCGCTGCGTATGCAGCGCTGCTCGTGTTGGATCCCAACGGTGCTTGGCAGCAGAAGCTCAAGCCTCTCCTCGACTCTGATCTCGTTGGTCCCCGCCAGGCGCCAGATCAACTTGGCAAGGGCCACTTCAAACCCAGTTGGATTTGGGTGAATTTGCGGCCAGATGTCCGTGAACATTCTGACATGGACGAGGAGGCGACGGAGGCAGAGATCACGGACAGTACGTACTCATCGGATGAGAAAGCTTGACGCGCTGACAGGTTCTTCAGGCGTTCGAGTGGACTGGGTTACCGCGAAGGCTCGCGTCGAACGATGGCAGGAAGAAATCGCGCATCTGCAAGAAGAGATGTGCCGCGCGGTCCGCTTCATGTTCTCCCGTGCAGCCCAGTGGAGGGCGTTGATCAATCAACGCTCCGATGCGCGTACAGATGTGCAAAACGGACTTCATGCCTACGCGTACCGCCAAGCTGACCAATTCGACGAGATGGCGCGGTCCTTCGTATCAATTTGGAAGCCGATGCTGGCGCGTTTCTCCCTTCCCGACCTTTGGCCCGACATGCCTGTAACCTCGCAAGCCGCCGCAGCACCTCGATCCGCAGCGCCTCGGCCACAAGTAGAAGGTGACGGAGCTGACAGTTCCGGTGACGAGGCAGACACATCAGACTCGTCTTCAGGCGGCGGCTCGGTTGTCGAGGACGACACGTCGGTTGTAGAGGACGACGCGCTGGTCACTGGGGACAATGCGTTGGTCACTGGGGACCACACCCTGGGTTCAGGGGATCTCTCTGTAGCAGCCCGCGACGTATATGATGTTATCGACGATGTATTGTAGTACCTTTGTTCTGAATAACGAGAAGTCGCGAGACTCGAGACGACTTGTGCCATATGACGTGCGATTACCCATCAAGTCCCGTAGGTCCTTGTACCTATACGCTATCTATGCATGGCTTAAATTACGCGACGAAATATTATACCGGCCTGTCACCGAGAATATCCGTGGGCGGGCACAAGCAGTGTGAAGTACTCATAGCAGAGCCGTAGTAATCGACTTGGCGTGGTTGTCAAGTCAGTACGGCCGCGTTGTAGGCTTGAGGTAATTACTAGCACCGGTAGATTATGAACTATGCGCTACCCAGGCCGAAGTAAATACTAGCGGCAACTCAATAATATGCTGGGAGCGTGCAAGGAGGTACTACAGCCCCCTTGGTAAATACTAGCGGCGGTGAATATGGTAGTGCTCTACTGAGGCCGACGTAAATACTAGCGGCAACGCAATAAAATGCTGGGAGCGAACAAGGAGGTACTACAGCCTCGACTGTAAATACTAGCGGCGGTGAATAGGGTAGTTCTCTACTGAGGCAGAAGTAATTACTAGCGGCAACGCAATAAAATGCTGGGGGCGTCCAAGGAGGTACTACAGCCTGGACGGTAAATACTAGTGACGGTCAATATGGTACTGCTCTACCGAGACGGAAGTAAATACTAGCGGCAATGCAATAAAATATGGGGAGCATCCGATTAGCTACTGCAGCCCCGACGGTGAATACTAGCGGCGGCAAATATGGTAGTACTACGGAAGTAACTACAACCAGGCCGAATTAAATACGTGCCGTAGTAGGGTAAGTATTTATAACCGAGCGGCGGTGCATCAATGTAGGCATCAAGTAAATACTACGCGCGGACGCCCAAAGTAATAAATAAATGGGGGCTGAAGGGCAAAGTAAATACCGCGCATGGGATATTGTGGCAAGAGTGAAGTAAATACTATGCCAGCTGTAACTACCGGGACCAGTACTCTTGGAGGGCGGAAGTATTCACTACGTGTGGAAGTAATAACCTAGGCATATGCTTGAAGTGAATTGACCGAAGTAAATACCTCCCGGCAGGAAAGAGTGACGGTAAGTGAATACTACAGCCTGGTCATTCAAGTGACCCTGTATCAACTGGTTAATTCACTACCATATCCCTAGTTTACCAGTCTTTAGTACTACTATAGCTACTGCCAGAGTTGCGCCACCACCCACGCACTCTTCGGCGACTGATAACACGTTCAGCCACGCTGCTCGAGCACGGTACTCGTTCACACACCTCGTGTAGCCATAATGTCGACCACATAACACCAAGCGACAGGCTGACCTAGCGGCTTCCGCATGTTCGGCCACCTCGACTGGGCGACGTATCCTGTGAAACAAGTGATGTGCGGTCAGCCTGCGCGCAGCGCACCCCACTCTTCGCCGGGATTTGTGGCAGGGCCGTGTAGAGAGCGCGATCCGCTCTGCGCCGCTCTGTGAACAATCCGCTCCGACGCCGCGTGCGATCTCAGCAACGCCGCACGCCTCACCCCTGACGCTAAGACGTTTCTGGCCGGTTGGCGAGTCGAGTAGTGTGCGACGGGACGAGTCGGTGAGCTCAACGTGGTCGGCGGACCCGTGGCATGGAGCGAGAACATACGACCTACGTTCGCGTTATTCCATGCTTGCTGTGAGTAAAATTGCTCTGCCACGCACCTCCTACGGCCCTAATGTCTACCGCAGGCGATAAGACGACCTGGCGATTTCGATAGTGATCGCGGCAATGGGGCAGAGCATCCTGTGGTCCAAGCGACGCGCAAAAAATTCCCGCGCAGGCAGGGTAGCCCTGCAGCAACGGGGCATTCCAGAGTCGACAGGCGAGTGAGGTTTATGTCTTTGTCTAGATGGGGGATCACCGCGACTGGGAGTGAAGGGGAAGTGAAGACGTACGGGTTGCGCATCAATCAGAGGCGGAAGGTAGAAAATCGAGCTTTCTATGTGGCCGTGTCGAGCATTGTTCGATGGAGAGACGTCCATACAGACGCGTCTGACGCAGGGCCCGGGCGGAGTGAACTTGGAGAGCATCGTGTCAGCGACATAGCGCACCCAGAGAGCGTATGTGGCGCACCTCCGGCTCGGTACCCGGCTCTATAGCGAGGCCTGCCGCTGTTGACTTCCGGCCTCGCTAATAGTGAGAAAATAACGAAACGGCAGCCAGCGCAGCTCATGCGGAGAGTTCGAACTGGGGGCGGTGATAGCGAGCAGCGAAGGAGATAAGCGCTGGAATTCGGAAGACGCCGAGGGCCGCGTCATCGGTTAGCGCGCGGCCAACTCGACTACGAGCGCGGCCAACTCGACCACGCGTCGATGTCCTCGATGTCCTCCATCCTCCCGACGTGCAGCAGACCGAGGCCCGTCAACAGCGGCATCGATACACAGTGCCAATTGCCGGTCGAGTGCGTAGAAGACAGACAACGCCCGTCGACGCACCGAGATCGCCGACGCCACGTCCACCCGCCCAAGGCTACACTGGCATGCCCTCCAGGAACCCTGAACCAGCCTTTTGATGCTGGGAACTGGAGGAGTACGACTCAGTCAGACAGGTGCGTGCTTCCAATATACTTACAGATACATGGCCTAACTGACGCCACCCTCTACTCTCCAGCTGGGCGTCAGGTCCCTTGCCAGCGCATCCACACTATCCTGTCGCGTTGCAGTGGCGACCCGCGCGCACTCGTATTCGCTGTCTTGTGCGGCTGAGTCCCTTGCTCCTGCCTCGCCCTCGTATTTCTTCCTTGTGATATCCGCGCCCGCTCGAGCCGCCGACATCGATCGTACGCCCCAGGAGGCCCCCGTCCCATCAGGAACGATGATATCTGGTAGCAGAAGGACAGTCCTGCGTGGAAACATAACGAAGGTGAGCAAATTTCCTCCTTTCTTGCTCACTCGTCGCCTGTCTTATTACTTTCCAGTTCCCGTGTGCCGATGACACCAGGCGCTCACCCGGCGTCCCGTCCAGCTAAACGAGGCCTGTCAGTAGCAGCATTTCGAAATAGGATCCATTGCCGGTTCACGCGCAGAATACGGACGACGCGCGTCGATGTACTGAGATCGCCAACGTCTCCTCCGTCTTTACCCGCAGAAGCACACCTCCACTCGCAACATGGGGTCTAAAACAAGCAATTGACGGATTCAAGGGAGATAACCAGTGCATGGAGAGACTGTCGGTGCGAAGGTGCGTCTGTGTGGTATCTCCGAATTGGCCGAACTGACGCTGGCCTCTACCCTCTAGCTGCATGTCCTGTCCCTTACCAGAGCATTTAATATCTCATCTCCTCTGCAAAGCCACCCGCACACCCTCGCCATAGCCCTGTACGTCCGCATGCGGTCCCAATCTTCTCGTCCCTAGCCCTCCGATGTGTTTTTCCCTTGCCGGTTTTGTTCCCGCTCGATCCGCCGATACGATTCCAGCGCTGCGGGGGGCCGCGGCCTCATACACGACGATAGCAAGATGCGCCGCCCTTCTCGTGGCCGGAGAACATTTCTGGGCAGGACCGTCCCGAGTACGCGAAGGAGAGCAGCTCTCATAAGTACGTACTACTTCGTCGTCGTGCCCGAATGTTACTTAGTGCCTTTCGACGTCGTAGATGTGTCGTGTGCTTAACCGGCGGCGTATGAGTATTCCAGGAGGTTTAAGTCACAACAAGGAGGCGGGGTACACTGACTCATCTAGTAAGGGTAATACATGTATGCGCATACCATTTTTCCTGCTTCCAAAATGATTTCGAGCATCGCGTCTGAGGGCTTATGCGAAAATAAGAGACAACGATTTACACGGGTAGACGCGCGCCTCGTTTGGTGTCCGCGTGCACGCAGCGAACAAGTCCGTACTATGGATCATGCCCACAAAAACAAGTCACAAAGACAACAGAAGTGCAAGTACACGATGATTGATGCGAGAATCGTTAAAAACGCACCCCGCGCCGCGCCGCCCCAATACGGTACCTGATCCTCTCGACAGAGGACGGGCGTCTCGTTGGAGAGTGCCTTGTTGCTGTTGGTATTGATCCGGCGGCACTGCGCACACCGCGAAGTAACTGCAAAAGGCGACCGTCAGTGGCACTGCCCAGGTTGAACGTTCTAGAAAAGACGACAACGCACCGGGCAAACTGCTGAGGATGCGAACCTGATGGTCAACGTGCTGGAGACCATCTTAGTAGACGACGAGGACAGAGGGAGACTGGGATGCGGGGGCTTCGTCTTCATCGGTGCGCGCGGACATGCGGGATCGTCGTCTCTGCTGATTTCGGACAGCGGCAGGCACGCCTATGGCGCATAAAAGACCAGCAGCCGTCGCCCGTGCCGATTAAGCACGGAAGTGTGTGCTCAACACGGATCCGCACGACGTTTGAAGAATGACCGGAGTCTGTCAGCACGTGGTCGATTCTTCAACGAAGGCCTGGTCCTTGCGATGGCGCAGCTGGATGAAACCGATAACGACGAATTTCGGCGGGGAGCGCGTCTCTCATCGAGGACGAATCGACAGAGTTGTCGCGTCGGCATGGATACAGTGATGAGGGGTGGTGACGTGGCGTGTCAGGATCGCTGACAAGCCGAACTTGAAGGCCACTGGGAAGTCTGTAAGCGCAGTCGACCCAACGGACCGACTGGCGCACATCGTCAGGTCTCAATCATACTAAACGCGAGTACTTACAGTTCTCAGAGAGAAAGGGACGTGCGAGCTTGAAGAGTTGAGGTCGGGGAGAACGCACGACTTTGCCAGCTAGACGCGGGCAGGGAAAATCCACGCGACGGCAGCCCCAGCGCCTTCAAGAATCCATGATGTGAGGGTGCTCTTCATGGAGTTGCGAATGAGAAGATGGTGCGTTTTGCCTTCAAAGATACGTGAGCGAAAAGAAAATGAATCGTTGATGTGTTCGGCGCACCTTCCATACTCCTGTAAGGCTGTCCATGACCGACCTACTCCCTCTCCGTACACTCTCCCGGTCCGCAAGTCTTGACAACTGAACGGCCGTGATGATCCAGCGAACTGCACCTTCAGCTCGTCCGCGATCAGGCAACAACAGCGGGGTGCAGCGCGTGTGCATCCTTCCGTGGATGGCTGTCTTGCCATATGCGGTGTCTGCTTCAGTGCTTCGGCGCGGTCCTGTAATATGTGTGATTAGCGAGATGGGAAGTATAGAGCAAGAGGACGACGCACACGGCGTCAGACCGGTCGTTCGACCTGCCAGCTGGCAGCACGGGGGGATCAAGTGCGGAGCCGAATGCTCAGGCAAATCTTTGGGTTTTATGGCTGCTCTATTGAGATGTTTGCGCTATTTCAGGAGGTATAAGAGAGCAAGAGCAAGACAAGAATCGTATTTCGAGCAAGCGCACGGAGGCTCACAACACGGCGTGGGAAATCCGGCAAAGCGGGCCAGCCCGCAAACTCTCGCTCCCCTCGTCTCCTGTGTCTCCCGCCATCTATGCTCAGCGCGCGCCCAGCTCTCTGTGCGCACATCTTAGCACCAGCTTCCAGGAGCTGTCCAATTCCTGTACGTTTTCTCCTTTCAGAACATATGCTTTGACCAAACAAAGTCTCCGCAGCGCAGCAATGCCAGTCGCCCTCCCACTTGATGTCCAGGTCGAGATCATCAACTGGGTTTACCGTGGCTCGCAGCACCTCTTAGTCGACAGCCGGACGCTCTCCAAATGCTCTCTTGTATGCAAACAGTGGACCGCTCCAGCCCAGCGCCTCCTCTTCCGCCGCATCGGCTCCTGGTTATCTCAGGCTAGTCTGGCCCTGCTCCTCAAGGCGGTCCGACAAAATTCGCGTCTCGGGACGTACGGACGTCTTTTTGTTATCGTGCTCTATACCAGTCCTGGGAAGGCCGCTCATAACGACAACGCCCTTGCCCTGCTCGCGCTGCTTCCCAATCTGGTCGGCCTCTCACTTCGCGCAGAGATCGACCCTTCCCGTATGGCCAGCCTGTCTGAGCGTATGCGTAGGATGGACCTTCGGATCAGGCACCTGACTATTAGCCATACACTAGCTTCTCTCGTCCGTCTCTGGCCCGACCTACAGTCCCTCGAGATAGACAATGCGTACGGCGAGCCCGACCTTCCCGACCTTCCCGTGCCGTTGAAGACACCGCGACGAACTGCAATAACGCGGAGCACCCCCATGGCCGTGAAATGGTTCATGGAGGAAGCCGACACGTCCGCGCTGCGCGAGCTCGAGGTCTACTGCATTGACTGGGACGATCGAATCTGTTTGCATGCATTCCGCAACACGCCCGCGCTCGAGAACCTTACATCACTTGTCCTCGGCGGCGCGCTACCCCCGCAGACCATCATAAACCGCCTCGTACGACTGGAGACACTCGCGTTTGCTGCACTCCCCGTGGGGCTTGTGGATCTTCCGCCGA
The DNA here is from genome assembly GCA_019915035.1 of Auriscalpium orientale. NCBI lineage: Eukaryota > Fungi > Basidiomycota > Agaricomycetes > Russulales > Auriscalpiaceae > Auriscalpium > Auriscalpium orientale. The sequence goes on from JAHLMH010000019.1 coordinate 443,476, forward strand.
CTCTCCGTCATGTGGGCTACCACCATGTGCCCCCGGAGACGGGTTGGGATGTGCCCTTGCGGCATCTGCTTGGGGCACTGCGGGTGTTGCCGGTTTTGAATCTGGTCACAGCGATGCGGGGGATGGGCCCGGCGGACCTGGAGGATTTGAGGTGCGCTTGTGAGGAGATGCGTGTGGAATTCGTGCTGTACGACGATCGTCGCATGTTGCGGGTACGTACAGTTCTACCTTTGTACCCCAGCCAGCTATACTGATTTTGATTCCAGAGCATTCGCGATGTGCACTGGATTTAAATGAAGACGGAAAGACCCTTCGCTTTAGCAACGCAGTCATATCGTTTTGTTCGACACATCACTATTTCTAGTCGACCTGCGCCGCCTCAATTGTTATCCATTCTCCTCTATCCTATCATCGACTATTCCATATGCCTAGGCCTTCCTCTACGATGGATCCCACTCTTCGCTCTCGGTGCACTCCTTGTCACTGCATACGGAGGATCCTGGATTGCGCATTGCCCCCACGCTGTCTCAAGGCCGCGTCATCGCTGCGCCCACCGTAACCACCACGTTTTCGCCTCTCATTTTCATTTGATCCGACCACCAGGAAAATTCGACCTGTCCAGTGCCGCGCGTATGGCTACTATTTTGTACAAAAATCCCGAGATCACATGTTGTGGATCGTAGCACACGTTGTACGCGCGCCGCACATGTTGAATACGCGCGACACATGTTGTAAAGTTCTGCACATTTTTGAGAACAACAGGTTATCCCAGCGGCCACAATAACCCATCGCGCGATGGCGGGCGAGAAGAACGGGCGCGTGCTGGGAGCGGATAGTGCCACCAGGACCGGGTGGGCTGGGAGAAGACACCGGCGAGTGGCAGACGGACGGGCTGCGGAGCAGACAGCGTCGCCAGGGATCGGGTGCAGGGTGCGCCGCCAGGACCGGATGGAATGCCGGCAGGACTACTGTACCATTTCGGAGATAGGCTCGCGGGGGTTAGCCTGTGACCGAAATTTATATATGCTCGTTCGGCTGGAAGTGCTCGCGGGACTGTGGCACCTGTGACCGAGCAAAAAATATGCTCGTTCACGTGATGTCAACTTCCTGGCGAAGTGCTTGCGTAGACGCGCTGTAGGCCAAGATGGGGACGGAAACCTGTGCCAAGCACTGTAGCAGAAATATTGGATGGCGATGCCGCAGATTTCGCCCCTCCCGGTGGTGCCACGCCGCCTGCAGAGGTGGAAGAGCAGGAAAAGGGGCGCGGAAAGCGCAAGTGGGAAGGGAATCATTTTTATTATGGGCGAAGTTCTGGGAAGCCGCGTAGTTACATATTATATGTTCCTACCAGTATATAAGGTCAACATATTGCATCAAACATATTTAACGGTCGTAGTGCTCTCACCCTACTGTGACCTGTGACCAAGTGCGAAATATGCTCTGCTCGCGGGCCCCTGTGACCTGTGACCCGAGCATGTCTCCGAAATGGTACAGTAGGTGGGGTACTGAAGAAGGTACAAACGTCGGGTGAACTGGCCGCCCCAACTTGCGTGTCTGGGGGAACAACCTGTGTGCCCGTAAAACACACATTCACTGTCGAGTAAAAGGCGAGCAATTTCTACAACATGTTTTTCAACATGCGCATGCTGACAACCTTTGCGACCGATCCTGTGTGCGTTTTCAACATGTTAAGTCTCAACATGTGCTAACTTTGAATTTTTGTACAGTATAGTTGCCATACGCGCGCTTGCGTATCTGCTGTTTCCTTTCCCCCGCCATGTCCCCGCCACGCCCGTGTCGCATACCGATCCTCATCCTGGCCATTTTCTTTGCTAGACACATAAATGGTCCCGGATGTCTCCCGCTTCGAAGGCTATGCGAAGAGTCAGTGAGCAGAGCAGAGAGTCCGCATCAGGAAAAACTCATATCCCTATAGTTTGTGAGGGCCATACATACGGCTACGTCGTTTTCCGCTGACAGTCATAGGTTGAATGTGTAGCCTATACTGTGTGTAGTGCGGTGCGTATAGTCCTATGTAGCTGCCGTAGTTGTGGCGGTAGCCCCGTAGCACGGCAGAGTATCCCCACGTGCTCCGTCACCTACTAGGATTACTAAGAAACGCGCCCCAACAAAGTTGGTTCGCGCTTGTGGCGCGCGACGCGTTGGCAGCCACGTCATTGTTGATGTCACACCTGTTGTGTGACCTCGTCACTGTTCAAAAACGCGCCTCCACCCTTTCTCTTCTGGCCAGCACGGTTGCCTCGCCAGGAGCGCGCTCAGCTCGAGCGGGACGCCGCGCACCACTCGTCTTTCTCGTACGCCCTCGTCTGCTATCCACTCCTCCCCTCTTTACCGACCTCAGGTGAGTCGACTGGCTCAGCAGCGGCTCCGGGCTTCTCCCACTGCCCGGAGCTGCCAGCCTCTTCTTCATTTCGCGCCATGCGGGGCCCATTCCCACCCTGCACGGTCGCTCTCTCCCCTACCAGCCCACAGCCACAGTCAGCGCGCCACAGATGCTCGCCTTGGCTTGCTTCCACATCTGTGACACGTTGCTGGCCGGTGCCAGCGGTGCATCCTCGCTCAGCGACGCGTACCAGCAGGCTGCGCGCGCACGACAGTGCATCAACGTATAACACAACTAATATTCTCTGCGACTTATAGGCGACGCAATGATCCAGCACGGAGCGTCGACGGCGAGGCGACTCGGAGGTCAGCGTGCGCGGGACGTCAGGCTCGGTACCCCGCACCGCGGCGGCAGCGGCGGATCAGGTACGCAGCGACCGTGATGGATGCGCTTGCTCTTGCTGACATGCCATGGCTTGCAGAGGAGGACGCGGCAGCGGGCTCGGGTTCCAGGGCGGAGGCGGCGCACCGCCGAGCAGGTATGGCGGCGGGCGGATGTTGTTTGCGCATATCTTCGTCGAGGTGAGCACATTTACCTGCTCTGAACTCTCTTTCTATCATAGCCCATCTCGCACACTGTCAAGTGTGAACATTAGTAGCTTGCGCAACGGACTCGAGTTCCCACTGGCGGTTCTTGCGTTTGTAGACCAGCCCACCCGGGATGTCACCAAACCACATGTATTATATTAGCCAGCAGCGAGTGCGGTTTCGAAGTGAACAAAGTCGAAGTGACGAAGGAAGGGATTGATGTAGAATGTCGAAGCTTTCTCATAAACATTGTCCGAAGTCCAGTCTGTGCCACGTAAAGACCGTGCAAACTTCGGAAATAAATGACAAGACTGTTGAATAAATTCAATGGGGATGATAGATGCACGACGTTGTCTCTGCCGGGTGGACTTCGACACCTGGTGCATACGAAGATCGGGGACAGGTGCACTCATCTTGGTGAACCACTCAACGTAGGCCAAGGCGCCATTGCATCGGCCGTTGTGGTAATATTGAGGAAGCTTGAAAATGACGCGGACTTGTCCTACACTCATGTCTGGGCGAACCTCGTTAGTTGACCATGCTACGGAGGCAGTAAGGCGAGCGTTGTCGTACCTGTGATTGCATGCAGCGACTGATTGGAGTCCTCGATGGCGAGGACCATGTCGTGGACAGCGGGCGCAGCCTTCTTGCGTCCCTGCGCTGGCTGCTTTGGGGATGCGCGAATAACATCCTTGATGAGCATGGGCTGAAGAGAGACCTGGCGTGGCGCCGGCAGCAGAATGGCCAGCCTCTTGAAGACATCGAAGCGGTCAGATAGCAGAGGGTTAATTGTGGTGACAAACAGGCCCGGGTGTTCGTGCATATATGCAGACAAGGCGGGTAAGAAGTTGACCGCGCCGAAGTCATTGATAATTGTCTGCGCAGTTAGGCGCGGAAAGGATGGTTCCTTGGGCAAGACGCGCTTGATGTGGTAGTCATCGTGGGACACGACGAGGCCGCCATCAACAGGGTCGCCGTCCTCTTCATCCTCGCTATCCACATCCGAATCATCCACGGCACCCTGGACTGATGACTCCTTCCTTTCGACGGACGCCAGCCATGACTGGTAGGTCCTGAATCGGTGTACAGCGTCTCGCCGCGCGAGCCACACGGTCATCTGCTCGATGTAGTTCTTCTTATTGGAGGCCCGGTAAGCGTCCTTTGCATAATCAATGTGTAGTTGTTCTGATGCCTCCGTGTTAAAGCCAGGCGCACAGCCGCGAGAACGAATCGAGGGCGAGTAGTGTGTCATGATGTGAATTTTTGGTATGTTGAAGTCGCTACGGATGTTCTTTTCGGAGAAGACGTGCTTATTCTTGTGGAAGTCGGCCCAGGCTTGATCGAGGCGCGCGAGTGTGTCCTCCGTGTGAGACTCAAAGTGTGAGTAGTAGATGAAATCAAGCACGCTGCGTACTGCGCGGATAACCCGTGGGTCCACGACACCTCCTGTGATCACGCCGGCAAACACTTTTTCCATATTCTTGTATTCCGTCCCTGTCCACTGAGATACGAGCGAGATCCCTTTCTTGAAGTGTCGCAAGGAGGCGTGCCGGGGCATGGTTTGAAAGCGTAAGTCAATCTCGTCTTCTCCGCCGCGTGCGGCCCCTGTTGTCCAGCTAACCAGGTGATCCTTGAAGACACCCTTATGAAGCTGATGTAGAATGTCGGGAGTGAAGCATTCGAAGATGTTGCAGTGAGGGAGGTCAGCCCAGAAGGGATTGACAGGGCGAAGGCCATGGTCCTTGAAGTCGGGTGGGCTCTCGCCTCGGGAAGTTCCTGCGCAAGCGTTGCCAATGTTGACTGTTGATCTCACAGGGCAGAAAAGATAGGTTCGCCTCGATCCTCTGGCGCTACTGTGCATTGCGGGCAGCGATTTTCTTTGCAGCATGCGACTAGACACTGCTCCGGGTAGTCGGCGATGTATGCTGCAAGGATGGGGAAGACGTGGCGAATCTTTCCATCCGCGCACGTCATCGAGACACCTTCAAGACCGGCTGCAATCAAAGGCCGTAGCATGGAACGCATGCAAGTGTGAAAGAGGCGGTAGCCCTCCACAGAGCGCGTTGCCTCGGAGAAACACTCGAGCTTGGAGACCGGGATGTATCCAATGAGAATGGTGGCGCGCGAGGTAGGCTTTCGTCGTTTGGCTGAGGATATATTGCCTAACGTGAGGTAGACAGGCCACGCGGACTTGTCACCGCTGAAGAGAGACAGGCGTGTCTTGTCCGATGACAGGATTACGGGCGCCACCGTTGCCCCGGTAGAAAGTTTCCCCTGCATCATGGTGCGTTCTCGTGTCAGTCATCATGCTTTACACTCATGACTACCTTGCGCACCTGTACGCTATGCCACCAATCGGCGGACCACATTTCCTCAAACACGCGCTTCTTGCGCTGCATGTCCTCGTATATCTTCTCGGGTGCATAGTGCATATCCGGACGGAAGGCAGGATTGCCCATGAGCTCCGCTATGCAATCGAGGGGGTTGCGCTTCCAAAGCTCAACCTCCTCCGTCATGGGCTTCTTATTCTTGTCGAGACGGTCGCCAGTCAAGATGAATGTCTCGCACGTCCATGCAGGCCCACGCGGAAGAGCGTCAATCTTCTTCAAGAAGGATCGGTTATTGTGAAATGAGATATCAACATTCTCATTTATCTGATGGCCTCGTGAGCGTTGCGCTTCAGTGCAGATGTACGGCATGCTTACCTTTCGCAGTGCGAGGAACTCGTCCGTCTCCTTTTGGCTCAACGTTTTGACCATCCACTCCGCCAACTCCCATTCCTTTTCATCGGCAAAAGGAGCCCATGGATCCATCTTGTCGCTCTCCCTCTCACGTCGCAAGGTATCAAACTTCGTCTCTCCTATGCCAACAGCAACACCGGCGGGTTCTGGGAAGTCCTCAACCCAACGCGGCGCCTGGCGCGAGTTCCAGTAATGCCCATGAGGGCCCAGCGGTGGTGTCGCTTGCGGCACATCTGCAGGCTAGGTAGGAGATATTTGCGTGAGTGACCATATTCGACGACATCGTGATGCGTGCTGACCGTGACCTCCGCATCTAGATAGGGGTGAGAGTTGTCGATCTCAGAAGCCCACGGATCCTCGCTAGTATCCATCGCGTCAGACATCTCAGGCTCTTCACCTGTTGCCAGTGCAGGAGTGGCCAGAGCAGGTGGGTTCACAAGGCTTTCTAGGTGCTGACGACATTGACGCCTCTGCAGGATGTGCGAGCGCAATCCTGCGGTAGAGTCGAAGCTTTTGCGGCAAAAATTGCATTGGTAGGGCTTGCTTGACATGTTGGACGTGTCTTGAGGTTTGTCGTTCGGTGCTGCCGGCTGCGCCCGACTTGGTGCGATGATTTGCAATTTCGTAGTTGATGGCACCAAACTCAGCCAAAGTTCATTTTTCTTTGCGCAACCTCTCCTTTCCCCTCGTCGACACTCACTGCCCTCTCTCTTTAATTGCCTGCTACCATTTGAACAATGGCAAGAGCCGACAAGCGGCCTCGTATTCCATCCACGGATGATAGCGGTACCGACGGCGAAGGCGAGGCCGTGGTGGCTGTCAACACCTCGTCCCGTGTCTCTCGAGAGAAGAAGCGCTCCAGGAAACAGCAAGATACTGGTATAGATGACATTCCATTGTTCCGGCACCCTCACTGATGAAGCCCACATATCTTAGACGAGAACATTCGATCCAAGAATTACAAGTCCTGGCAGGCGACCAAAAAAGAGCTGGTCAGGCTCCGAAAGAGTGCGTAGTCTTTCACATGGGCGTTCCTACTGATGGCATGGGTTTACCTGAGAACTAGAGGCCGAAAACGCAGCCTACGATGAAGACGCAGAAGTCGTCAAGAAACGTGACCAAGACATCCTCCGCGTAACGAAGAAGGAAGCTTATCTCAGGGGTGCCGTTAACATGGTTCTCGTGTGGATTTCGCGCTAATACCCGACTGTCAGCTGAGCTCAATATCCCGGAGTCCGAGTCCGAGAATGAAGTTGAAAGCGAAGATGATGACGACGCGGAGCTGCAGGGGTACAGCCTCCCAAGCAAAGCGATTGAATTCCGTTCTGCTGTGAGGCACCAAATGGTTGCTCTGTCGCGCATTCTGACGCATCGCGCTAGGCACAATCTACAAGCCAGTCAACCCCGCGAGGAAATGCAAAGGAGACTGTGTCAGTCACTACTCCTGTCCCGCTGCGTCGGGAGAATCAGCCACGTCCTACTCCACCGAGCGCTCGAGCTGCGGTGTCTCTACAGTCAATCACGAACGCGGCAGACTCTGATCAACAGGGTGGTCGCACCGCTGCAGATACTACAGAGGACCCAGGTATATAACGTCAAATGGCCGCCTTCAAGTTGCAACTCATGCGTGACTGTAGCGTCTGATCTCACAGGTCGTTCGTTCCATGACAAGGAGAACACACAAGCAACACCACGCGCTGCCGTCACGCAGCCAGCCAGCGCAGCACAGACATCACCCACATCTGCAGCTATGCCAACGACGTCGACTAATGCACCCGCATCAGCCCCAGCAGCCACCAACACCGTGCTCGTTGACCCGCCGTTCAAGGACGGAATTATTCCTAGTGGTCGTCCAAAGGCGCACGACTTCGATGCTGACGTGTACCCTGCCGTGATGCGTGCAGTGCGTGAATACGAGGCTCGCATCTGCACGCTGAATCCCTTTCCAGAGCTTGCGGAGCAATTGCGCTGGGTTCAAGAGGCTTGGGCTATCGCGATGGCCGACTTCCCTGTCAAATACAATCTTACTGTAAGGGTCAAGACAATTGTGAGTTCGTTATTGGACTCGTGTCCCGCTATTGATAAGCTATGGTAGATCAAGAACAGCGGGGCGCGTGCTCGCGGCGCCCTCAAGGATAAGGTCCGGCTTCATGTGCGGAGCTTCTATGGTTTCAAGAACGACAAGAAAGAATCCAGCTACGCAAGGAACCGCGAGCGACTGGCAAAGTTGCTGAATGACGCAGCTTATATGTTCAAGGTATGTATGTATGGTTTGCGGTCTGAATACATCGGCTCACGCAAACTGCTTGCCCTTGCAACACAGGTCCCCACAAGCCACGACGGTTTTTGCGAGACGAAGATCCTTGCGCAGGTCATTCAGGATGCATGGTTCCGCAACGCGCAAGACGACGGGGTCACCCAACCCCAGCACTTCAACCCGATCTCCGCAGTAACGATCGCATTTGTGTTTGCCGCAGTAAGCCTCAATTATCTCAAATGTTCTTGATTGCTCATGAGGCTGGGAGCTCAGATCAGATTCTGCCTGGACGAGTGGGAGTCCGGCGCCTGGGAGCAGGCTGTCTTTTCAGAGAAGGCCATGAAGAACGAGTATCGCGCGATATTGAAGGACGTCCAGGATTGGAGCAACAGCAACAAGGATTTCTTTGTGAATATGGGGAAGCGGCTCTACAGGAATGCACGGTGAGTCTGCTGGTTGCTCGAATGTATATCCGATATGCTGATCTCTCCAACAGCACTGCCTCGGGTGCGGAGGCACTTGACAGCGGTCGGTCCAGCCGCATCTCATCCGTTATCAAGGCGAAGGCTCGAAAGGCTCTGGAGGGAAGAACCGGAGATACGGACAGTGAAGAGGAGAGGGCAGAGGAGGGGGCAGAGGAGCCTGAGGGGTCGGAGGAGTGACTCGGATGTGTGCCGCCGACAATATTGTTGTATTTATGATTTATCTCTATCTGAATCGTGTTCTATGCTTATCCTCTACCCGATATCATACTGTACATGTTCTGAGCACTGTTTCTATACATATGCTGATCTACTGCCAGGCCATCTGTCTACAGCTCGCTCCGTAGGGCTACGGAGGCAATGCTACATATTGGTGGTGCTGTTGATAGAGTCCACTGGGCACTACATGCATTCATGCCGGTCCTACCAAGTCCTACCGGGTACTACGGAGCACGCACTGATGTCTATTAGCACTACATACATGGTACCCTGTCGACGGGGCTACAATGACTCCGGAGCCTATGTAGTGCCGCATCGAGGGGCAGATTTTTCCTGATGCGTGCTGCGCGCGAAAGTCAATTTAGACAACCATGTGCCGCGCGCACCCCCGCCCGACGCACGCACAAGGAGACTCTTTGACGTTGATTCATGCGGCGTAAATGTATATGCCAGTGAACGAGTCGAGGAGAGTAGAAATACACCTCGCACCGTCCTACCTCTCGAGTACCGCGCTCAGGCTCAGAGACCTGTAACTATTATCCAGCGTGCGTCGTTTGTTTCAGCTGCGCAAAGCGCAACCGCCAGGAAAAAGACGAAACCGGCCAGGGAAAGAATATAAATGAGAGCTAGATCAGGGAGGCCGAGCGAGCTGATGATGGCACAGAGGAAGCCCGGCGCCCGCGCGAGCCACGTGGACCGACGCGTCCGTCAACGCGTCTCCGCGGTATTTGGCCCCCGTCCTGCCGCCAAACACCGCCCCGCATATAAACGAGGCCAGCTCGCCCGGCGCCCTCAATCGCTTTTCTCCCCGCACCACCATGCAGTGTCCCTGCGAGTCGCTGTCCGCCTGCGCCCTGCGCATCGAGTCTTCATCCTGGTCCTTTACTCTCCTCCGCATGTATCCTCGTGTCGAGTTGGGGCTGTCCCCCGCGATTGGCCGGCGTGCATTCGAGCTTTTCATTGCTTCTGGTGAGTGCTCCTTCAAGTGTACCAGCGCCGTGTAACTGACACGCTGATTTCGGACTTGATGCAGGCCCCGCCAGGCGGGAAGACATGTAGCCCCGTGCGTACGCGCAGCTTGTTTTCATTTTCGCAGACACGATGCCCAGGCTGACTGTGTGGGCGCAGGCGCCCGTGACAACCTTAGCTTTTTCTACTCTGGTGCGTCCGCCTCGTGCGCGCTGGCGTCGTGCTTATGTGGTATCTTCAGAGGGCTTGACATCAAAAGTCGGCGATCAGGGTGCGTCGGCGGAGGGTCACTGGAGACTTTGTCGCTTATAGTCACCGGATTCTCGCATCAATCATGATCCCGCTCATGTCTTGCTCGCTGTACATCATATATATTTATATGGCTTGGAATGCGCGTACCAGCGTACCACTGTGTAAGCGTTTCTGCTATTTGAGACCGCCTTGCCTCGGACGAGTCGCCGAACGCCGACCGTGTCGACGGCAGTCTAACAACTTCAGCAAGACGTTCGGGTCGCGGACAGCCCGCCATGGTCACCATGATGGATACTAGCCCTGTATGCAGTGAAGAGCGGCGGTAGGACAGACGAGGGTGCAAATCGCAACAGCGATGTATAGGCGAAGATAAGAGACACCGAGATCGTGCGGTAAGTACCCGGTACACCGCATTTCTTGCATACATTCGACGCCCGACGCCACCCTCTTGCTCTCCGCGTCGAGCTCCCGCTGCTGTCTGCGCCCTCGCTCCGTCGCTGTACTAAACTCCTCACCTATCGGCTGGGACGCACCTCGGATTCGAGAAGCACTTCAGCTCGCCGACAGCGGGTTTTTTGCTGCATCCGTTGACCAAAGACGCGGTGAGAATATGCCCTGAATACACAGATAGTCCTAGATCAGAATGTATGCGCGCAGAGAAATGCTGCCGGTCGTACCTGGTTGTATTTTTTGCGCGAGTGCGGTGTGCCCCGGACCTGTGCGGGGCGATAGACGGCATCGGATAGGCTCGGTAGAGTAGAGGACGGCGGATGCAGAACGATGTGGTGAACTCGAGTCGGCCGTCCTGAACGCGCCTCGGAAGATCGTCACCCAGGAGCTTGAGATGTCGAAACGCGGATGGCCTGCTTGTCGACGGCAATGGCCAATCGCACTGGAACGTGCTTGCAGATCAGTGTTCGATAGACGGGGAATTCAGTCGATAGATCGTATCGATCCGTCGTCTGAGGCGTATTATCCGCAACCTCTTCTAGAGATACAGATAAGTTAGAAGAAATGCGCGCGCGGTAGATCCGTCGCGTACCTCACTTCGCGTTGAACGCGAACGAGATACCGCGCTCCCGGCCAGAGGATCCCAGAGGGAGGGTCCGGAGGCATCGTTTAAGGCGAGCGGTCCTAGAGCGAGGAGTTGGGTGCCCGGGCAAGGAGAATCGCGCTCGAGGTGGGCGTCCATCAGAGCCAGTGCGGTGCAGCCTGCAGGGCGCTGAAGTTTGCAAAGGTCGCCTCGCTGCGCTAAGAGCACGGATGTTGCAATCTACCAGTACCATCATCAGGCAGACGCATGAGTGCGCTTGGATGACGTAGCTAGATGGGGCGACAAGAACTTACGCCGGGATAAAACAACTGGTCTTGGGCTATAGGCGGTTCGAGTGGGCGTGTAAATTGTGCGATGCCGGACATGATGGCCAGGGATATAGTTTGAAAGAATCGAGAGCCGCACGGACGATCAGCGGCGTGGCGTATGGCCACATTCGAGGACTCCGGCAGGCTTGCACGTGCGCTTTGAGAAGCCATGACACGCCGTGAGGCAGTTCGTTGAGGAAACGCATCGAATAGCGCGCAGGATGAAGGCAGAGGCTGTCGCGAAGCGTCAGCTCGGCATCTGTACTAGTGAATCGAAAGTTTTACGCACCGGGAGACGACGCGCGCGCATCGTCGGCATCTCCAGGACCTACTACTTCCCTAAGACATCCGATGGGTGGAGCTCAGACTTGTAGACGTGGGATCTTCTGCGATCGACGGTGAAGTGGGCGAGCGACATCGACCCAGCCGTCCCGAGATCGAAGCGTGTTGTCCAGTATTTTTGCTTCTGGTTAAGCTTCTGAGTAGGTCTCACCTACACCAGAAATCCTTGAGTGCATAGAAGAAGATGCGGAGACTTAGAGGCAGAGGACGGTTGGTCGCAACGCGGTGACGTGGGCGACACCGTGTAAGCGCTGGGCAGGTGGCTGAGCGTCTACTCCAGCGCTTATTGTCTTCTTCTCTTCGCTCTGCCCGCCATCGCCCAAGTCCTCCCCCATCCTATCCTCTCCTCCAATTATGCCGCGTCGGCCAAGGCTACTCATTTAATATCGGCCGCCATATCAGAAAGAGTGCCGCAGTGAGCTGTAGAGCGATGGAGGCTGGTAACGAGACGGCCAGGTGCGCTGATACATACGCTAATCGTATCCACGTCACTGACCACGATGATCTAGTACTCATTACCACTTCATTACCGTGCCTCTGTCTATCAATATGCTTGCACGCATAAGACGAGGAGGAAGAAGCCACGGTTTCAAGCTCCCGAACCCGGCTTCTCCAACAGCCAGGTGCGCCCAGACATACTTACGCTCTTCGTGTCCACGTCACTGACCACGATACTTTAGTACTTATTACCGCGCCTCTCTTGAAGGAGACGCTCATGAATGTACGACGAGGAGTAAAACCACGCGGTCTCAAGCCGCTGATTCCGTCGTCTGCGCCCAGCTGAACTGCTTCCGCTCGCACTATCCGCACTAGCTCGCTTCGCTGGCGCAACGACATCCGCCGACGCAATACATCTCCCGTCTGGCATTTCACTTAGTCCTGCGACTGGGACATCTGGAGGGTCAACATGTACACGCATCTCGGAACCGCCCTGTAGGCACCGAAAGGACCGCACCGATACCGACTCCACCTCCGCGCTGTGTTCGAAGTCACCCTCCTCTCTCCATCCACCGAGTCTCCTCTGGCCGAAAACATTGCCGGGTTGCCGGCGCTGTGCACTCATTGCACGTATCTCCTAGCCATGACTGCGGATCGGAGGATCAGACGATGGGCGAGAGCGGATTTTGTACGTAGGCGACACGTGTCCGTTCAATGTCATTTTAATTGCGTGTTTCTGGACGACTGCCGCCTAAGTACTTTTGAGTGCATTTCCCAGCGTCTGATGTAGCTCGGCCTGAGTCTTTTTTCCACAACGCGTCGGCAACTGTTCTGAACTCGCGCGGGACCCCTCTCAACGGACTCACAGACGAGATCTCACTCGACTGCCGCGCTCTCACTCGACTGCCGCGCTCTGCTACTTGGGAGTATTGCGGGTATCTTTGTGATGGCATGGATGCGCACGCATGCGGAAGGCCTGGCGCCCTGGGAGACGCGTCGATGCGACGATTTACGTGGCAAGACTCGCCGAGCGCAGCCTTCCTCCGTCCCATCGACAGCTCGCGGTCAGACTCTCTGTTCGAGCTCTGAGTTCTGACGATCTAGAATATTCATGGGCGGAAGACATACATCTCTTCGACACCGTTACGGTCCTACTCGCCTGTGAGATAGGCAGGAGTTCAGTCTGGATCACGGTGCTCGACCACTCTATGCCGTCTGAGCTCTTTCCTTTCTCTCACCAATGCGTCACGCTATAGTACCATGAAAGTCCAGCTCAGTGGTCGTATGCAATCCTAATCGGACTCAGCGGTTTCAGTGTCCCACTTTTTCGAACGGAGCGCAAGCGATCCCCGAGGGGGGAAGACAGGTAGGCGGGCAGGCGCACCTCTCAACGAGCATTCGAGCGCGTATCAAAATAATGATCAGATGCGACTTCGGCTCGTCCATCTGCTTTGCGCCGTGTGCGGTTTAAACTTGAAGTTCGGTGGCGAGCAAGCTGCATTTCAGCCCGCCCGCTGGGTCATGAAGGTGGCGAGCGCTTGAATCTTGAGGTTAAGGCCTGTCTGAAACTCTCTGAATGGGTGAAACGTATCAACGACTATACAGGGTGAGAGGGAATGCGAGATTTGGCGTGGAGGGTGTCGAGAGAAAGCCGGGGGCCGCGCCTTGGTTTTACGAGCCGGCGGCGGCCGGCAACCGCCGTAGCGCCTCTGCCCGCTGCCATCATCCCCTCACGTCGTCGACCTCGGCATTCCGTCACAACTCTACTCTGCAGTGCTGCAAATTTAGCAGACCACATGAGCGCATTGCTCTGCCGGAGGACGCGGTTTTGGTTGGACGTGGCGCACGAAAGTGATGGTAGGCGTGATGGACATCAACTCATACTCTCGGTGCGTCTCTCGTCCCTCCTCCCAGCATATCTGTCGCACTGTCTTTATATATCTGATGCGAAACGTCTGCTACGTGTAGCATTGTGTCACTGTACGACGTTGGCCTTTGGCATGCTCTCAAGTCGACCGGAGATCAGGCATCAGACGCCAGCCGTTGTGTGGCCCACCGTGCGAGTCAGTTGTCTTTCTTCGAATTGTCTTTATTTCTCCCCCTGTCCACCTCCCTTGTGTTTTTCCGTATGACGCCTTGTTATATGGGCTCTGATCGCAATCGACGTTTTTTTTTTCCTCGTTGCTGTCTCTCGTACCATGCGTGACGTTCCTTCGATATTATTCTGCACGTTCACGTGGAGGCGTAATGCGGGGCCATGCCGACGAGTTCGGTGGCACACGTACGTTCTAGGAACCTCGCCACACCATTCATCAGCCTTGTATTCGTCTCTTTCCCATCCCCGCCCTTGTTCTCTAGCACATAAAAGGATCCAATAGTTCCCTCCCATCTTTAGCTCTCTTTCCTCCCTCGCAAACGTCAGGCATAGAAAATGGAAGCTGCCGACAAGTGCGTCCCAGTTTCATTCGCATTTCTGCACTGTCAGGGTCTAAGGCTGCATTCAACAGTGAATTCTGGCCGAATGCTACAATGCGGCGGCTTGCAGACCTCGAGAAGACCTTTCAGACGATGAACAATGAACACGGCGCCGCCGAAAATGAACGTCACATAGCGCATATCCGGGCGGCGTTCTTGACCATGCAAAAGGAAGAAATGCAGAACCTGAGGCTATTTGGGCAAGCTATACAACACCGTCTGCGGGAGGAGGAGCGCGCGATTAACAGCAGGCAGAACTGCCTTCAACCTGTCTACCGCCTTCCGCCGGAGATCTTGACACATATATTCGGATATCTCGCACATACTCCATTCCCCCACATGGGCATCGATATCTACAGCACAGGCCTCCCCGTGCCCTTGAAGAGGAGCTGGATCGCCGTGACACATGTCTGTGGGCACTGGAGGGAGATCGCGCTGGCGTGCCCTAGTCTGTGGACGAGCGTTACAGCCCGGTTTGGGGTCCCAGCTTTGAAAAAGATGATCAAACGTTCAAATAGGATGCCACTATCTGTGTCCGTATCACAACAGGGCCAATATATGGACCGAACTCTCCGCAAAGCACTGTTGAAGAACCTTCCGCGAATGCGCCAGCTCTCATTGTCCTCGAAGTGCCTAACTCGTCACCAGCTGCCATTCTACCAAGACTTGTTTAGGCGAAAAGCCCCGTTACTCAAAAGTCTCAACGTGCGCACGCCAGCGTCCATCCCTTGGAAAAGCGCGTTTATGAAGGAACTCACGACACTTAGCTTCGTACATGATGACGATTGGACTATAGCTCTCCCGAGCGTGGCGGGACTCATAAATTTTCGACCTGGGGAGTCAAACATGCCTCTCATAATGGAAGTTGTCACCACCCTGCAGGAGATGACGAACCTGACGCAGCTTACCCTGTGTGGTGTCTTCTTCTTTCACCAATTCGATGACTCAAATCGCAACGCTCTCCCGCAAACCAAAGCAAAATTGTCGGCTCTCCAGAGCTTTCGCTTGCACACCACTATTGAGGCAGCATCCGTCCTTTTGCAACACGTTATCATCCCTTCCACCGCGACAGCCGTATTTTACCTACACTACACGAAGAAGGTGGCAGAAGGAATAACTCAACTTTTCCATGATATACACTCGTTACTGTCGCTCCCCGTGCAAGACGGCACGAAATACGCACCGATCAGCGCCGTTTCCGTTCAGCCACAAGGACTCAAGATGGAAGACAATGTAAAGGTTATCGTCGGGCACGGAGACATCATCCGCCTCAAAATCGATCTTACGGCACGCTGTGCTTCAATCACCGGGTATACACCATGGCACTCAAGCATTTGGCGGAGACTGAAGGTACCGCAGGCGGCGATGTCCATATTGGCATCTGACTGCCCAGTGGAGAGCCTGCAGCTGGGCGACTGGTTAGTGCGCAACGTCCACGAATGGGAAGCGGTGCCTGCAAATATCACCAAACTTGTGAAATCTAAACAAGGCGAAGTCCACCGCGCTGAAGCCCTGCAACGTCCTTTATGTGCCTGCATGTGGGACCCCTCTTAAAGAGCAGACCGCGCTCCTTCCCAAGCTCGACCGGCTGGAGTCGCAGTTGTTACCTGCCAAGCTTCAGTCAGACATGCGGCTGAGAGCGGGGACTGGTCGAAGAGGCTGGATCTGTCGAAAGGCTTGATATCCGGGTTCCTCGAGTCGATACGATGTGTTTATGGATGGAATTCATGCTGCGGCAACATACAAGTTACTTGATTTTGATTGATATACTGCACATAGAGTTAGCGTCGCCATTACTGAGTCGCGATGTCAGTCGGCTCGGCTCACCTTCTGAGTCCTGCGAATCGCGCGCATCAAGCGCGCATGCTGGTTCGCACCTTGATGGCATATAAGACGCAATGTATCACACACAGCGAGCGTTTTGCTCACAATAGGGCTAAAATCAGACAGTTGAACACGCCAGAGGACTCGGACGATGGCGCATCCGGACCACAGGAGCGCCTCATTGCGCCATGACTAATGGTCTATTTTCGCCGGTTACCTGGCAGTATGCATGTTTCAGCGCATAAGGTCGACACTTACACAGTACACCATAGTGGAAATGGAAATGAATGGGAAGGCCGACGTCGAATTTGAGGTGACCGGGTGACAGGCAGGGCTGCTTCGGCAGTTGCCGGTCGCCTTTAGCCGTCGAACATCCCATCTCGACCTCTACGCACGCCAATCTCATCCGATTTCGACTCCACAAGCTCACTCCACTAGACGTCTAGTACTGTGCATCCGACATATTGTGACAACCATATAGAGCCATCAAGTGCGTTACTTCCCGCTCTCCAGATGCCCCAGCTAACGACTCGCGGTTGCCCTCTGCCCTCAGGTCGCTACGATGTTCGCTCCTCGACCATCTTGCAGCCCATAGCGCAACAAGACTGCACTTATGCAAGACCCCGATCTTTCCCTCTGCGCAACGTGGCCGGCATCTCGCCCGCATCCGTTTCGTCGTCTTCTTCTTCAAGGCGCGCTGTGCGATTTTGCAAGCTTCGTGCAAACACCACCTTTACCGGACGCGCCGTCGACTTGTACCCGGGCTGTGCAGCACGCGAGACGATCGCGGGCCTGGCGGACGCTGTGCATCGCCCGTTGGGAGCCCGGAGACTTTGTCACCAGAACAGGGAACAGTGCTCGGCCCACCGACTATCGTCGACGTGGATGAAACTGCAGGACAACAGCGCCCATGTTCCGCAGCGAACATGTGGCGCCCGCAGTCGCACCGTGTTTTCGGTCGACTTAGGTATTGTCCTCGCTTCATGTACGCCACACCTCCTTGTTCCTCCCATCATGTCCGCACATCCGACTGACTTAGACAAACAGAAGACCATATACCTCGCTGCACGCATCCAACAGGCCGCTCGCTCAAAGATGCGGATCGCCCGGAGAACATCAATGCGCTGGGTGGCGCGCAAATGGTACGCATCTTTGTCCTGGCCCACAGAACGACTCCGACAACTTACATTTCGCGCGCATTATCGTTGTGTCGAACACGCTCGGCACCGTCAAAGCACACATTATGCCTTCCGCTTGTCGGGGAATCCGTGTGGGCCACGCTTGTCGACGCCATCGGAGGCTACAGCAAGCGTGGATGGGCATTTTGGTGTGTTTCAGATCGAGACGGGGGTCCCGTACGACATTGTGTCTTTGAATCCGGACGTCTGGTGGGCTGAGAATCGTAAGTATTTACGCCTTTTCCGTCGCTGTGTGATTGAGGCCTGACGATGTCTGTCAGTTGGTTGCCTTGGTCAAATTGGTGTCGTTGATGTTACTGTTGAAGACCTCGTGGAGCCTCCGCGACCTGCGACCCCAACAACAATGTCTCCTTCATCCTCCCTTCCACAACAGCGCGCCACCTGGTTTTACAGCAACGCCGATCCACCTGAGGCGCAACGCGCATCGCACTGGATCCCACCGTCATCGGCATTCCCAGGCACGCCATCGCGAAAATCAAGGCCTGGTCAAAAGGGACGAGTACTTCGTGGCACGAAAGTCTCGCCGCAGCACAAGGTAAGGCCTTTGGTCCCCTATTTACCTTCGTTCGTTATGATAACAAACGTCGGCTGCGCGCTGATGAATATAACTTGCAGACACCGTGTTGACACTGAGGCGAGCAGACGCTTCCGTGCCTCGTCGGAGCCCGTGAGGGCTGCTGCGTACTGTTGCCGCGCGCTCAGAGGCGTGTCATGTCTGCGGCCTCTCTCCGAGCTCGAACGAGACGACGACCCTCGGTGTCTGCGCGTTATCCAAGAAGACGATGACACGGAACTCTTCCTCCGGACGTCCTTGTCGTCGACGTCCCAACCAAGTCAGGCTCCAGCCAAGGCATGATTGATTGAGTCCGCGTCATCAGAAAGATGCCCGGTGCGTCACAATGACCTGTAATTGATCACCCTCTCGCTAACAGGGCCAATCGGCAGACACCCTGCGCAGGGTGCCATAGCGCCGACGTTCCGTGCATGGCCGGGTCGGGACAGACTGGGCTGCACCGTGTGCGGTGCGTGAGACAGGTCCCCGGCGTTCCCGCTCCTGCACTCCGCACGCCGAATTCGCGGATGTCGCAGCGGTGAACGCTCAGGTCCGACTGCGACCGTCACGTCGCTCTCCGTGAGGCCGTGTTCGTCTCTGTCTTCCGGTGGCAGGTATTACATCGGGACCGCGTGCGCGCAGAGGAATGAGGTGCGTTGATCCGGAGGTTTTCAATTCAGATGCTGACGACATTCTCGCAGCAGGTGATATACGGGCGCTGCCACGAGGACGACGCGCCGTGGCTCACTGGTGCGGGGTACAAGACCTGCGTGCTGTGCTCTCTGCGGCGCAAGAGGTGTGGCCCCATGGTACCGGGGACGCTGCCACGTGCAGGTACGCAGTGTTCGTGTGCATCTCATGGGGCTTGAGATTTATACTAATCGACACTGTTAGCAGGCAGACGTCTCTGTGCGCGAGCCATTCAAGCGGCTACCGGCGCGAGCTACGGTATGAATTGCGCATGCCACCTCCGCGGTTGAGTTTCCATTTGCGCTAGGCGACCATCCACCGGGAATGGAGGCGCAAATTGACCGTCGGGTGGAGATGCTGGTCGCACGCCGGGTGCAAGAGATGACCGAGAGGTTACGGCGGGAGCTACTCGGCCGTTTGTCTGGAATGTAAGGACGTCTACAACAGCGCGGTGGTTTTGATATGCGATCAGGCTACCCAATAAATGAAGCGACATATGACTGGCTCCCAGTGACTCTCATAAGCACCGCGAGTCGAGTGATACGATTGTTGTGCCCTAGCTCCGTGGTCTCTTCGGTATTTCTCCTTCATGGTCTCTCAGAGCCGCTGATACGACTGGCGAAAAATACCGACGAGGTTATCATTCGCGTTTGCTGCGGAAGAGAAAGCCGAAGCGAGCCCGTACACGTGATGGAAACGCGCGTCGACGTGCGCCCCAGGGCATATTTTGCCATCCATGCTAAAGCCAAACACAGGGCTACAATATAAACGAGCCTAGCACGACAACGTGCGCGCTCGGTTCCATTTTATCCTGCGCCAGAATCCGGCAGCCACGTCAGATGGACAAGTACACGCGCAGCTGGCCGGCGGACGGCTGCTGGAATCAGTAAAGCATCGTACGAGGGACAGAAGGACACGTACCGTGCGAGCTTTGTCCTCAATCTCAGAGTCCCGAGAAAGGTCGAGGGCAAGGATCATGTGGTGGACTATCGGCTCAGTAGTAGCTTCGACGCGTAGTAAGCGCTGGGAACGTGTGGCCGCGCACAGGCCTTTCGCCACTCGATTCTCTGTCACGTTGTATTCTCTTGTTGTATTCTGCCTTCGCCACATTCATGCCCCTCCGTTTGTGTAGCCGCGCGCTGTCCTCATGCCCGTTGATCTGAAACGCCTGAGGCGCCATTGTTCACATTCACTTATAAGAGTCAGCAACACTGGTTGTTCATCGTCACTTTCATCTCTCCCTTCAGCAGCAGCTAGCATCAGTAAGAAACGTATCAAAGGTGCCTTTCCAAGTCCTCCTCTTCTGCAGACTATGTCGAGCTTAACTACCTACTGTCAAGGAATCTACCGGGGATTTCAGTGACTCCCCAGAGCATTCAAAGCGCATTTCACACTATGGACAAACCGAGCGACCCCACGTCAGGTCAAGGCATTCAGTCTGACAATATCGAAGAGAATCTTGCGCTTCTTATCAATACAGCGCTGGACCTTGGTCTTAAATTAGCGCGAGACCATAACTCACGTCAGGCCGCTTCCTCCCTCCCGACAAACATTCTGTTGCACATATTCAGTTACCTCCCGCTTCCCGAAGCTTCTAAAACGAAGCAGCCCATCTGGTCGACCTGGATTGTCGTAACACACGTCTGCAAGAGTTGGAGACGAGTCGCGCTGGCGTGCCCCAGATTGTGGACGAACGTCACGTCTCAATTTGGCATCAAGTGGTTGAAGGAGATGACCGCGCGCGCCGAGAAGCTGCCACTCTCTGTCTCCGTGCCACTTTGGCCGCAGGCCCCCTTTCTGTATGAGCATTTGCTCTGGACCCAATGGCAACAGCTGTTGGTACCCAGCCTTCCCAGTGTGCAACAGCTCTCAATTTATTTCCACACGCCGACGTTTGGCCAAGAACCGGCAGATTATGAATTTGGTCTGCCGTTGCAAGTGGCCCCTATGTTTCTGACACGTCTCAAAAAACTTGAAGGCTCGCCCGCCCATGCAGTCAGCAAGCTCTCCGTCCGTCCGGGGACAGGAGACAACCAAAACCTTATTCATGTCCATGCCTGGAAGCCCGGCACAAACAGTGCAACCTTTGTCATGACGCTGAGCCCTCCCCCGGCACCGTCGTATCATGGATGGCCCAGCGCCGTCACTGAGTTGTTGGCAACCAAATATCTTGAAGAGTTGATCATGGACGAATCCTTGAGCTCAGGAGCATGGGATTACGTGTTGGATAATTCGCCGCATTTGCGCAAGATCGAGACGAGTGGATACTCCGCTATCGTGCTATGCTGGGCACTCGCGAATCGTATACCTGGCCGGCTCTGGACGCTTCAAGCGGCCCCTAGTAGGACCATGACAGAGGAACAACTCATGATGCCTAACCTTGCATCTCTCAAGCTGAGCTCCCTCAATATGATGACTTCCTCGTGGATCGAAGGCGAAGTTGATCACAAAGTCCACACTAGCGGAGGCTTGCTACTGAACTGTGGTCTCGATCTTTTGCAGTTCGTGACTTGGCGGGCAAAAGCTAAAGTGCCGCTGGCCAAGCTGTATCTCACGGAGGGTGTGGTATCAGATGAGTTCGTAGCGACACTGCGGAAAGTCTCCCCAAAGACGACTCTCACGATTGAACGAGAAGCTTACAGGACATTGAGAACATACCCCGCGATACATTACACGCATATACCATTTAGATCGAATTTAAGTAAACGATAGGAAGAGCGACGTTTCCGTGAAACCCAACCTCGTGCCTGTGAGAGGGATACTATGCTAAAATATCTTGACGATCCGCGGTTCTTTTCCTACCTTAAGCCTTGAAGAAAGAAATATTCTCAACACAGAGCGAGCGCCGCAACGCCTTGACGAGCATGTTAGTACTATGTGGAAAAGCAGCGTAGATTTCCGTCCTACCCACCCTGCCTAATGTCTTGACCGGCCAAATGCCAGGACACGTCAATGTAGGTAGAATCATGAAAGTCTGCTAGCGTAGCGCCGAGCATGGTATAACATGGAACAACGGTGTACACATCACCTTTCCAGGAGACGACGCTACCTCGCCAATCGAATCTTCTTCGAATCATTGCTTAGCCAAGCGATCCGCCTGACCCTGCCCAAGCGACACATTGTAGATGGGCGTCAGCTCGCTGAGATGCATGCACCTGATAGTACCTATTACCTAAGGTAAGTAACCCGAGGACCGCGGGTGTTGTCCGTAGGTTAGTTAGCCTCGCTAGCTCTATCCTATAGACACCAGCACTTCCCCCAGCGGTTCCAGCCAACCAACCGATGAGATAAGAGCTCCAGGAGATAACGAAGAGGATAATCGCCATCAGCCGTGGCGCCCACGTGCCCGCTCCGCTGCCGAGGCTGCCGGGTGTGTCATCACCGGCGCCAACGGTCCCCACGGCGTGCTAAGGGTGCTCGTCGTCGTCGCCGACGACGAGCGCGACTGTCCCCCCGTCCCGTCCCGTAACTAGCAACATGTATATACCATTAGAACCGGAATTTCAATGCGAACACGATGGTATAGGTCCCGAAGCGAGCGGGGGACGGGACAAGGTAGTACTCTGACGATTTACGGCAGTTGCAAAACGAACCAGCATCACGTGGCTGAGCTGATCGGTTCCGCCGGGAGCGCTGTTCCGGCCGCTTCTGCCGAGTGATGCCGTGGGACGCTGCCGGCGCTGATGCTGTGCACAGCGCGCTAACGCCCGTCGTCGTCGTCGGCGACGACGAGCTCGATGTTCCCGTCCCCGTCGACCGTAGATAGTACAATGTATATATTGATGGAGTCGCGTCACAGAGGGGAGTACAATGAACCTGTTTTGGTGTTGCCTTGTGACAATACCAAAGGCTGTTGATCGAAGTCAACGCGGTCACGTGATTTTGCGAATTCGTGGCGAACTCGGTTGAAGTCGCAAAATCCTAAGTCCCTCGTACTATACGCGCCCCCTGAACGTTTGTCGTGGTCCTCAGGAGCACCCATGAGGTCGGGAAAGAACGTTTTATTTTATGTATAACTGTACAAACGAAAATAAAACATATATGCCTCCACGGCCGTTCAAGACGAGGCGCCGTCCGCGGAAGTGGCACCCACAGACTGCGCGGCCTTCTTGGACTTCCGAGGGATGTACACTTGCTCGCCGCGGGCGACACGTTCTTGGTTGAGCTGGATCCGCGCGGCAACCTCCAAGTCCGTCATCTTCTCCCAACGGCAGGTATGGTTCTCCAGGGCACGGAGGAGCGTCGTGAGCTCGTGGCGCTTCAAGTTGCCGGGGTTTTGCACGGGACCTGCGATGGGCCATCCCCGGAGCTCAATCTTGTGCTCCTCGACGACTTTGCCTTCATAGTTCCTGTAATTCATCTTGAGCGAGCCGGGCTTTATGCCCTTCTCCTTGAAGAGCAAGGCGTCTGCAAGCGGCCTCAGCGGCTGGAACCCTTTAGATCGTACGGGATACGCACCATGCCCGTCCTGGATCTGCGAACGCGCACTACTCTGGTCTTCGATTACGCTCTTCTTCGAACGTGCGGTATGGTCTGCGAGCGTTCAGGGAACAAGGCGACGCGTGAGTGAACCGAGACGCACCGTCACCAAGGTCGGCGAGGACGAAGGCCTCGAATTTGAGGGCGAATTGCTCGTAGGTAAGACCCAGCGACTTCGATAGGAAGAGCCTGGCCTTCGGGGAGACGTAGGTCTGGGGTGCGCCGTAGTGGGTGGGGTCGCCCCGAACGGCGACCATGATGGCCTCGGCTTGGGTGCGCTGGAGGCCGCCGTGGGCCTAGTGAAGAGGCCTTCAGCGACAAACAGGTCGCTATTAACGTTCGAGGCGTACCTCTACCGCGAGCGCCTTGAAGGTTTCGTGGAAGTCGCGTTGCACCGCTTTCTCGCTCTTGCGCATGGGCTGAATCTCCTTTTCAGCCCGGCTCTTCATTCCCTCCTCCTTGAGGACGGCCTTCTCCGCCGCCGTCAGCTTCTTGTACTGGTTTTGAATGGCCGCCTTGTCCTCCTTGAGGAGCTTGCTGATTGAGATTTTCTGGCCTGCGGCTCTACCTGTCGCTCCGTGTCATTCCCTGCGCAAAGGATGTTCTCTCAATGCGTACCTTCATTGGCCTTCTTGATCTGTTGGCCCAAATAAACGGACCAGGCACTAACTTTCCGTTTCTTGGTGAGCCGCCGACCCCCGAGGTGCAGCTGGCCGATCACCCACTCCACCGTGCTAACAATTCATCAGGACAGGAAGACGATCTTGTAAATTCCACTTACCGGCCATGCGTGGCGGCGATTTCCACTGCCTCCTCGTAGTACGCGGTTTGCGCGTCAGCAATGGCCGCCGTCAACTTGACCTGTTTGTTCCTGCGTCGAAGCTTGACCTCGGGGGTCAACTTTGCGGATCCACGGCGAGGCATTCTTGCGACGAGGCGGTGTGGTGCTTCAGCGACGCGTCGAGGAGGGTGGGGAGACGAAGTTACGAGCTTGACGCGTCACGCGTTGTTTGTTGAGTGGAAGCGGTTTCACGCCCCGCCGGCTCTATCCGGACATTCAGGTACTGCAGAGTAGAGAATAGACCATTTAATTGCTGCGAACGCGTGTTAAAAACAAAGCTATCTCAAGAACGAACGAGCACACCGCAAACGAGGAGAAAGAAACCCGTCTACTGCCCGAAATCCGTCTACTGCCCGAAAACCTCCTTCTCTCGAGCTAGCATGGCCTCGCGATCCCTCTGGAGGTCGTCATACTTGGAGAGCCGGCGAAGCTGAGCCTCCCAGCCCTCACCGTCAGGCCCATCCAACCGTTCGCGTTCCTCCGGCGAAAGTTCACCCGCAGGCCGCATGCCGTGCCGCACCCAGCGAAGCAACCCACCGGGACAGTACTGGGTGAAGGAATAGCGACGTTCGCCCGGTTGTACAGGCAGGTTGCCGTGCCGGAGGCCCGCCGAGGACAGGAGTATGGTGGAACCGGCAGGAAATCGGACCTTCAGGCCCATGTCCCAGAAATACATGTGGCCGCCTTTGTCCGCGTCGAACGAACCTAAGGCGGTGACGGAGCAGGCGAGGCTAGGGAAGTTAGTGCAATCGTTGTGGTCTAGGCACGCCGTTTCGGGGCCCAAGTTCGCCGTCGCGGTGGGGTAGACGCTGCTCTTGAAGGGGAGCTCGAGCTCCGGATACTCCTGGAGCAAATCGTGCAAGTCCTCGCGCATACCCTGGCAGGGTTGCGGAAAGAAGGAGGCGAGACCTCCTGAAGGGACGTCAGCTAAGGGCTCTACGCTTAAAACCGTGGACGTACTGCTGCCATGGCCCGCTATGCGGTCCAAGTCTTTCGACCTACGGAAACGGTCAATGACGGCCTGACGCGCCTTCGTGTGCCGTAGAGTGCCCGGTACCTACAAGTTCATGAGGCAAACTGTGTTAGGGGACGAGCCGGAGAGAGCTCACCACTTGGCCGCCGCCGTACGATAGACCAAACGACACCGCAGTGAAGTTTCCCCTCCGGTGATGCACGAGCTTGTCGGGGAACGCCTTTTTCTTCTCGCCAAACTGCCGCGCACTCTCGAAGAGCGTGGCGGCGCGCCCGGTGACGGCCCTCCATCCTTCGTTGAGCGGGCGATCCTCATCGTCCGCTGGGCAACCGAGGAGAACTGCTATGATGCGCTCCTCGACGTCGAGGATCGCGTAGGTGTCCCTGAAGTTCATGAGCGACGGTCATAATGTAGACCACCTACCCTCTCACCTGCCGTTCCAATCGAAATCTGCGGAACCCATCTCGTCCAGCTCGCTCGCCGTCCAGGGCTCGTCTTGAAAACTGCCCATCCTGCGGACAGTGTAAGCGCCCTTCGTGACTGCATACTCGTATGCATCGGCGGCGGCTTTGTAAACCTTGGGCTCCGCGTGCATTCGGGTGAAGGACGGCTCGTGGATCGCGGTGAGGGGGTTCTTCATTGCCGCCGCTTCACGGCGGTTGTTGCGCCGCCGCAGAGCCTTCGCGGCCTTGGACGAGGCCTTGGGACCCCCGCCAACCGGCGGTGCCTCCGACGCTTCTTGAGAAATGAGGGAGGGGGCTAGATCGTGCGCAAGAGGGTGAACTTCTGTGGCCTGGAAATTTCGCGGACGACGCACCTGCTTCCGGCCCCTCTACCGCGACCCCCGTCCGCTTGTCGACCTCCGCGACGCCCCCCCGCGCCGCCTTCGCCATTTTATTGCGCCTCGCTTCCGCCTGGCGTCGTCGTTTCTTCTGCGACTTTGACAGGGCGAACTGCTCCGCCGCGTCGGCGACTTCTACAGCCACCGAGGCCGCCCGCGCAGCCCCAACCGAGAGCTCGTCGGACTTCGCGAAGTCCCCCGCTGGGTCGGAGTCCAAGGCCGGTGTACTCGGGCGTGTCGAAGGGGTTGAGGGCGGTGGAGAGAGGGCGGTAGGGGAGTCAAACGCGTCCGCTTCCAGAGGGTCGACGTCCTCGCCCTCCGTGGGTGGACGGAGCTGCGCCAGCATGCGGTGGAGGTCCAAGGCCGCTGCGATCTCGTCGTCACGCTGCACAGCCTTCTGGAGGAGCCAACCATAGTTGAGGTTAGTTTTCAACGGCGTTGTGGAGGGGATGGACGCGTAAACGCGTCCGGTACGCGTCACGCGTAGCTAGAGGGCGCAGCGGTTAGCGGCCTTGCGGGATGGACGACGCTTCGACGTACGTTGGGGCGGCAGATCATCCGTAACTGGGGCTTCAAAAGTATGTCAGTATGAATTGTCGCGCTGCGGGCTGAGGGGGCTGAGAGCGAGCGGTGGCACAGTGAAAAGGTCTGCCAAGACGCGTCTGGGCCCTGGAGGGACCCTTCCGCATCGAGGAGGGTAGAAATTGGACGGGGATAAACTAGAAGACGACGGCGGGGAGGCTCACCTTTGAGAGGTCACAAGATGGGGGGGCTGGGGATGGCCTTCGTGCGCCTTATATCGTCGCACGGGTGAGTCGCTGTGGCCGTCAGACGATCAACGGGAAATTGCCGGGCAAGGCGCTAAGCGGCTTCCCGAGATCCCCGACCGTCGACTTAGCAGTCCCAGCAGCCTGCTGGGGCATGCTTGGCCATTGTACGCTAGCTCAATCCGAGCACAATAGCCAGGTGTAATATTGTTTTCGTACATAATAGTATGTAGCCAGCCAAGAAGACGATTTTGGGTCCTCATGACCATGGTGCGCGACAATAGAGACAAAGGCTGGGCTCTGAGGCAGCAAAACGAGAGAAACATGCAGTCTACATTGTACCTACGCATTGTCCACCACTTTCCATGGTCCTGACTCACCTCAATTCCCGGCAAGCCGCCCCGCAACGTCTTCCGCATCGAAAAATTGACCGTCGGCCCCGTCGAATGCGGGAAGGCTTTGCGGCCACCGCTACGAGAAAAGGCATTGAATTCAGTGAGATAGTATGGCATATCAAACCGCGCGAAGCTTACTTTGCGTCTTGGTGGCCAACTGCGACGTTGGCATACTGTGACGACTGGTCGACTGCGGTCGGATGGGCGACACGAACTACCCTTCCATAAGGCCCCAAACCTGTTCTCGACTGTCAGTAATTACATTACATACATACCTGTGAATTTGGAGTCCCGATTGAGCAGAGAAACGTCGCGCAGGAGATGGTTTGCTGGAAGGCGCCAGGACAGATGTCGCACTGTTGAGATGCCGCTCAGTAGGTGTATTTCAGATCGCGGAGGTATCTGATGCTGGAAAGAGGGCAAACGCACCATTCTATCGGCACTAATAGAATTGCATCGTGTGCCTGGTCCGATGTTGCGTCATGGAAGGTGGACGAGGGCATATTGGTTGAGCAAGTCGAATCAGCTCGACGCGTCCGTTGCGGCGAATGCGACAGCCAGGCGCATACGATATGCTTCATCGAACAGTACTCACACTGGCGGCAAATTCTTGTCGGAACGGCAACAACTAAGAGGTATTCATGTCACGATTCAATATTGGGTTTCTCGAGGCCCAGGATACATTATATGTAGGTGCCGATGGCTACCGAATGCATTTTCGGGCAGCTCGGGCATCAGACCGGGAGCCCTGCGGTCTTGAAGTCGGCCAGCACAAGGCACCCTTGTCACACAAGGATAGCGGGACTTCTGCGCCAAGAAAGCATTCGATTTACATACACGACTTTCACAGAATACAGGCACTATCTACAGTACAAATTGTGGGTCCGAGGCCTGCAGTCCGGTCACTACTCCCGGCGGACATGGACGTGTCCCTCCTGCAAAGCCATCGCGTACGAGTCCTCGGCGGCCTGCTTCGTAGGAAACTTGCAATGTACGTTCATTGACACACCGCTGACGAGCGAGGAGGCGGTTGCCCTGGGTGGACGTCATGCTTCGATCACTGAAGTAGAGAACGAGCGGACGCACCAGCTGCTGAACACCCCGGTCCTCAGGCCGGCGTACACCACGTACCAATGCCTTCGGTGCCTCTTGCAGCCATGCGGGCAGGCCCTGGCCTCTCGAGCGGCCGCCTCCCGCTCTCGCTGTGCCGCCGCCTCCCGTTCACGCTCGGCCGCCTCCCGCTCACGACGTGCCGCCGCCTCCCGCTCACGCCGCGCCGCCGCCTCCCGCTCACGCCGCGCCGCCGCCTCCCGCTCACGACGCGCCGCCGCCTCCTGCTCACGCCGCTCTCTGGCCTGTCGTTCACGACGTTCTCTAGCCTCCCGCTCACGACGCTCAGCCGCCTCCCGCTCACGACGTTCCGCTGCCTCCCGCTCAGCTGCCTCCCGCTCCCTCTTGCGGCGTGCTACAGCGTCGAGACAGAGTCTGACCCGCTGCCGACGCTGTACAATCTGTCAGCGCTAGGCCCGTCGTCATCGTCCAGGATCCGTACCTCTGCAACCGTGACATTGCTGATGGCCTCCACCTCGCCTTCCCTCAAGGCGCGGCGCCAGTCCGTGAGGGCCGCCTCCGCGGAGGCAAACCGTTTGTACTTGACGCGGTCCCGGGGATACCCAATGACTTGTTCAATACATCCATGCCTGAACGTATGTGAGTAGTGCGCGGACACCCATGCAAACCGACTTACCAGTCCCACAAACCCGGCGCGAATCCAACATGGACCACGTACTGCCAGAGGTCGGGCTGGTCCGAGGTCTGGGAAATGGTTGATTCGCTGGACGCGGTGGTCGAGATGGGAGAGCCCGGGGAAGCAGAGTTGCCGGTCTTGAACGCGCGGACTCTTCCGCCAGGGACGCCTTGCGACGCATCTGCCGCTCGAAACCTGGACATATCATGTACTGACGTCCCATAGAGTTAGCAGATACTCACCAAGACTCCATAACAGCGCTCCCTCCCCTGCCCTGAACTTCGTAGTGATGCCGGTTGCTTTGTATGGGAGGGTGCGCCTGCGAGCCGACGTCGAGACTGCTGAGATCGAGCTGGGACATAATCAGGCTGAGATCCTCTTCGGGGGATATCATGGCCTCGATCTCGGGATCCTCGAGCTCGAGGCGACTGGGGAATGCATGGGCCATGGGAGAGGGCGGGAGAGTGGATGGGAGTTGGGAGAAGAGAGGTGTGGGAACGTGTTGGAGTTGATCGAAGAGACATAATCGATCGGGCGCCTCAATCTGGTTCAACAAGATCTAAGGCACCAATCGAGATTCCAGATTAGATTACTACAGATATGCTACAAAGTTGCCTGCTCCAACGCCTCCCCGAGGCGGACCATCTCGTCATTCAAATCGTCGTGCTCCTCAATCTCCAATTCAGATTCCACCACGGCTCTCTCTGCACCGACGGATACCTGAGGTCCTGAACCCCTGGGGCCAGTATAGCCAGCGAGACTGTATACCTGATGCAGGCGACGAACGTGCCGGTCGTTGATGATGTTACGTCGGGCGTGCAGGTGTCGGAGGTGATCCGCAAACTGCGGGTCGTCAGGCCTTGAAGCGTCCTCTGCTCTGGTATACTCGGCACGCTCCTCGTCCAACCACGCCTGGAGCCTCGGTATTTCTACGTTGAGTCGGAGGATCTCCTCCCGTGCCCGGTGAACCTTCAAATACTTTTTCAGCACCTCTCGGTTCGCGGGCTGCGCCCAGGGCTTGTCCAAGACCTCATGCCGGGATTCTTTCAGTAAGTCGAACTCGCCCAACCACCCGTAGTTGGCGACTTCGCTGTATTCTAGGATTTGACGGGGAGGGTTTTGCTTCGGAGCAAGTCGGTTGTAGGCATTGACAGCGTTTCGAACGGCGGCTGAACGGCGAGTAATCGCGTTCGATATATGTTTCCGCATCTTGTACCCTACATGAATTAGCTCGTAATCGCCAGGAGGTACGCCATACTCACCTGTGCCGGATATGTTCGCCTTGGCAAGCTCGAACAGCCTCTGCACCACGAGGCCCTCCAATTGGTCAACGGCCTTGTCGAACTTCGTCCTCTCGAGTATCCCGAGGTTTCGTTGATACTCGGGCGTGGCTGGCGTCCACGCTTCCGCGAGGCCGAGTCGGCGTTCGAGATCCGCGACGACGTTCTGCGCGAGCGACAGTTTTGCAACCGCCGCGCGTCGTTCGGCCTCCTTTGCAGCCTTGCCCGCCTTCTTCAGCACGCCCTCGTCGAAACCGTCGGTGAAGGAGTCCGGCGTCACGGTGACCCAGTCCACCATTGAAATCCACGCGTACTTTTGACTAGGAAAGAAGGTCAGAGGGACGGTGAAGGCAAAAAGAGCACGTACTTAGCCGCGTCGAGATCGATTAACGCCTGCACGTAAGCCTGCTCCTGCTGGTCCGTCGCGGGTACCTTCTTCGCGTCCTGGAGGTACCGACGTTCTGCGACCACCCAGGCCTCAAAATCTTCATCGGTGTAGCCGGTCGCAGCCTTGAACATACGGACCTCCGGCTCGTAGTCGTTGAGCACGGAGATCGCCTGCTTGTAATTCTTGTAAAGGAAGTTCGCTGCAAAATTGGTAAGCCGAGGCTTCGGGTGAGGGTCGCGGTTTACGTACAAAGTTCCGCGTAGCGATCCTCATCCCACTGCAGGAGGTGGAGGTCGATGAACATCTTCCAATGAAAATGTGAGGCATGCCTGATGAGACGCGCGACGGTGCCGAGACTGGAGAATATCCGTTCACAAGTCTCGAAGTCCTCGAGGCCGAGGCCCTGCTTATAAAGGGGATGGTGGTATAGCTGGCACAGGCGGTTATGCGCGTAGCCGTGAAACGCGTTGACAATGAGGGTGAGATCGAGCTCGTTCGCCCGGTCCTTCAGAGAACTCGCCTGCACAGTCTTGCCCATTGAGCAGCCAATATCGTAGCCGATGCATTGGCCCTCGCCAAGCTCTCGCATGTACGCGTTGAGCATGGCTAGGGGATACTTCGCCCTTGTAAACATCTATCAGCGTGGAGAAACGTACTAGGTCAGCGAGGACTCACAATTCCCCGCTCTGGAGCATCTCCTCCACAAGCTCGACGATCCCATGTCGACATGCGCCCACGAATATTCCTGTTTGTTCAAACACCACCGCGGTCTTGCCGGTGGAGGACGCGTTCTCTGTGACCCAGCGATCAGTGCACTTTGTGGGGCCCCCGACGTCGGTCGGAAGGCCTTCGCCTGCCAGGGCTGGTTGCGCGCCGTCGTCCTCGTCGTCCTCGTCATCGGCGTCTTCCACCCTGGTACGACGACTTCGGGGCTTCACTTCGTCCTTGAAGAGGTCGACCTGTTCCGGGCTTATAAAGTAAGTACTGTCAAACGACCGCTCGTCGGTATGTCCGACGCCCTTCAGTCGCTTGTGGGAGCTGCAGCCATCCATGGCGTGCAGCCTCGCAGGCACTAGAGTTGGTTCACCGGGTTGCTGGGGCAAGACTTCGTTAGCAACGAAAGGAATGGGCAGGTAAGGGACGTACCTTGAAGCTGCAACACGGGCACGCGTTCTTGAGTCGCCATTGCTCCGCGTCCCGCCCCAGGGCCCGGTCCACGCGTCTCTGAAGCCGCCGATGCAGGTCAACGTAGGCGTCGAAAGCCTGGGAGAAACGCTCTTGAAGCGCGGGATAATACGACGTCTACAAGTTGGTCAGTTTGTTATTGAGGGTCGAGAGAGTATGACTTACCGAGATCGTGGAGCAGACAACCTTCATGAATCCCTGGATACCGACCTGATGCCGGCGCCGTAGTTGATAGTAGAACTCGAGGAGGTCGAGGGTGAAAGCCAACTCTGGAAGGAATGGCGCACCTCCCAGGAGACCGTCGTGGATGAGCGCGACATTTGCTTCATCGCCGTCATGTTGTACGACCGTTCGCGAAGCCTCGTAGCCTGTCCCATCGTCAAGAACTTGGAGCCTCTCGAAAGCGGGTGGGTACGCACCTGCCAGCCCAATCACCGTCACACAAAACGTGTGGGCTTGCCCTCCGGACAGTTCTTCGTGGACTGCAGAGGCCTCCGGACTCGGGGAATATTTCCACCTGAGGTACGCGTCGACGAGCTTCGGGGCAATCGCAGCCCATTCTCCGTGGACGGCACGACGTCGGTCAGTACGCGTTCGCGAGTCCTTGGGACGAATCTTGCCGCCATAGAGCCTGGGCCGCGTCCCGTTGGTCAGAATCTGCATTCGAGAAGGAAGGGATAGCGTACGATATCATAGCCTGAAGCTTGGCGCGATACAGCGCCCGGTCCTCGTCTGTCGTCGCCCGAAGCTCCTCATCCTCACCCTCATCCTCGTCGTCAACCCACTCGCCCTCGTACTCGTTGTCCTCCATCGGCACATCCAGAAGTGGTGGGATACTGAAGTCCAAGGACGGGTCGAGGCCGCCAAGCTCGAGGCCGGCCTCAGCGATATTCTGCCGGATTCGCTTGGTAAGTCCTGTGAATCCAGAGATGAGACTGTGAATGGTGATACGGTAGGTGCACGTACTGGACTCATCCGCCCTCCTCTGCGCTTCATGCTCTCGTTTCCGCTTCTGGATGGCGCTGAGCGATGCCCTAGTCGTCTGCAAGGCCCCGGACCCAGACGAACCGCTGGCGCCAGCATAAGAGACGACCTTGCTTGACGTGGATCGGCCTTTACGCGAGGAGTACATGGGCAAGTAGTGTTGTACAGTAGAGTACGGCGTCGGCGCGCAGTCGCGATCCACGCTACACGTGACGAACGCGTGTCGTTGATTGCACGTGCTGGTAATCAACTGATAAGGATCTTTGCACTACACGAAGGGCCCGTTGTACTCCCCTCTGTGACGCGACTCCATCAATATATACATTGTACTATCTACGGTCGACGGGGACGGGAACATCGAGCTCGTCGTCGCCGACGACGACGACGGGCGTTAGCGCGCTGTGCACAGCATCAGCGCCGGCAGCGTCCCACGGCATCACTCGGCAGAAGCGGCCGGAACAGCGCTCCCGGCGGAACCGATCAGCTCAGCCACGTGATGCTGGTTCGTTTTGCAACTGCCGTAAATCGTCAGAGTACTACCTTGTCCCGTCCCCCGCTCGCTTCGGGACCTATACCATCGTGTTCGCATTGAAATTCCGGTTCTAATGGTATATACATGTTGCTAGTTACGGGACGGGACGGGGGGACAGTCGCGCTCGTCGTCGGCGACGACGACGAGCACCCTTAGCACGCCGTGGGGACCGTTGGCGCCGGTGATGACACACCCGGCAGCCTCGGCAGCGGAGCGGGCACGTGGGCGCCACGGCTGATGGCGATTATCCTCTTCGTTATCTCCTGGAGCTCTTATCTCATCGGTTGGTTGGCTGGAACCGCTGGGGGAAGTGCTGGTGTCTATAGGATAGAGCTAGCGAGGCTAACTAACCTACGGACAACACCCGCGGTCCTCGGGTTACTTACCTTAGGTAATAGGTACTATCAGGTGGATGCATGATAAATAGTCGACCTACCTACCGGTGACGTGGACGGCCACGGAGATCTTCGCAGACCCGGTGCTGGCCTGAGCAGTTTCAACCTCTACAGATGGCCGCTTCCTTTCGCCGGGCAGCAAGCCAAAGTCCTCCTGGTGATGTGCTGCAGTTGATGCGCGGGCGGAGGATGAGGCGGTGGAGATGGTTCGCTAATGCGTCGCGGGCCATCGTTCGCTCCATGCCGTCCATGCGCTCAGGCAAAATCAGGGCGCGAATCGCGTGGGGTCCAGGCCATATTGCATTGATCAGCAGCGAGAGTGAGCGCAAAGATCATGACAGGTCAACATGGCGCGGAAAGATGATGGCGGACCGTGGCAGCGCAAGTCGATAGCCTGGGGAGGACCGCCTGGCGGGGCTCGAAGCACAGATGCGCAAGAGAAGAGCGTCCGGAACGGGCCGTACGCGCGAGATGATATCGCACTCGGCGCTGGTACGGGGACACGTCGCAGCTAGAATGTGGGTTCCGTGCGTCAGCTGGGAACTGTAAGAGACGGAAAGAATACGCGCCTCGCAGTCCATCCGCATTAACAAACCCTAACAGCTCTACTCGTCTCAGGTTTCGTATAACGGCGGCCTCCAAAATGAACGCGTGGTCTCGGAGAGCGACCGTCAGGTGAATGACGTGTCGCCAGCCCAATAGCCATCTCGGCACCTTGCCGACTTGATTAACGCGCTGCCGTCGTCCATTGACGTTCAGAACGGATCTTATGGGCGATATGCTGCGGCTCGTTCGGCGCCAGGAGGTGAAGCTGGGAGGTAGAGCACTCAGCACGAGTTGAGTTGGCTGCGGTGGCGCGCGATCAACGGGCATCGGCCCCGGCTTCCCGTCGGCCGGCAATTATTCTCTTCCTCGTCGCCCATGAACTCGTCCTCCCATCCCGAGATTCTCAGTGTGCTACAGTACGGAGGAAGCTCGCCGATAATGACGCATAAATATAGTCTGAGAGCTGAAGCGTCGGGCAGGTGCGTCCATCGAGGCTCTTCGTGTCCACGTCACTAACGCAATTCTGGACGTCCATCAGTGTTGTGCAGTCGACGCCCAAGCCAGCATACGCATCACACGCATCTCCCCTGTGCATACGCATCCTGAAACCCCCGTGTTATCCATCGTCCGTTGGCACTCAGAGCAGTCAGACTACATACATGTACCTATTAGATCGACGCGAGAATCTTTCCCATCTCCGCCAAAGAGACCCCCGAAACGTGAAGAACGTCGCGCACCGCACGCATAAAGTCTGCCTTCTGCCTAGCGCACACCTGGGCATGAGCCTGTGCATAAGAATTCCGCAGGATAGAGACGCACCAGAGGCCGCACCCCTGCCGCTCTTCAACGAATGTAGACTTTGGGCTGACCACAGAGTCCGGTCGCCTGCGACCGCATATGGGGGCATACGACCCTGGTAGCACAGCATGTCAGGCTCAAGCTAGAGATTCTTGAGGAAGGGCAACTGGCACGCACCCAGATTGGGCTTGACATCCTCGAATCCGACCATCCGGCCCTGCGGCTGGCAGGGGCACATTGCACCGCGGGTTGCCCGAAATCGCGCCCGGATAGATGTGAATTGTGCTGCGGGGAAAAAAGCGATGCGAGGGCACGAAGAGCGCGACGCATGTTTATATGGGGCGAAGTAGTGTTCGGCTTCGGGCGGGTGCAAAACAGCCCCAGGGGAGACGCGTCAACGCGACGGTCCACGTGGTCAGCTAGATTACCAAGCGCTGCTGCCTCCCGTTGCTGTAGTACAAGCCCAGCCGAGCTTGCGAGGCGGAGGCTCGTACAGAGGCTTCGTAAAGCAGTTGTGAGCGAGTCGGCGCCGCGAGGCGCCCGCGGCTGATGTGAGAAGACAGCGAGGGCGGCGGGAAACTCTCACGCCTCTCGCGCTCCTACGTCTTCGTCGCGCGCTCGCCCACTCAGTGAAAATCTCGTTTCCACTCGATCTCGTCTTTTTCAGCCTCTAAAACCGCTTTCTTCATGGCTCTCGTACCCCCTGGAAACGATATCCCGGACGGCGCCGACATCCAACCGGCCGATCACGCGCTGCCGGATGCGGGTGGTCGTCAAGGCGCCCTCCCCCACAGGGCTCCGCCTCGTGTCGATGGAGTTGCCGACAATGGGAACAATGGACAGCCGAATAGGGAGGTTGCTCCCGTTCTTCCGCCGCCGGCAGTCCGCGACCATGGCGACTCTGACGACTCCGACGAGGACGACAGCGATATGGCTTTTGACAAGGCTTGCTTCGAGCAGCTGCCGGCAGAGGAGCAGAAGGCAATATCAAAGCGCATGGCGGCCTTCATGAAGAGCGAAATTGCTCAGCGCCTCCAGCCGGTGCCGGACGCTAATTCGATTCTAGACATGTTCACCCCCGTATCGGCATCGTCTTCGTCTTCGGTCCCGGCACGAGCGCTATTCTCGGCAGATCTGGAGGTCAACACGTTCACTCACGGCACGCGCTTCCCGATCAATAAGGAATTGCGGCGGCTCGCTGAGAACAATGTCTACACGCCGCTCACGCTTTACCTGGAGGAGTCGCAGCAAGCTATTGTGCAGCAGGGCATCTCGCTCAAAAAGAAGGTGGACACCGAGCGCGGTAAGGCGTACTTGCTCGACGTAGCGCATTTCCCGGACGAGTCGAAGATGGATCACCGCACGTGGACTCTCGCTTGGGCCGGTTATCTGGAGTATCTCGGCATGCCGGGTATCGCGGACGCGGCGGTTCTCACTCGCTGGACCTGGCACTTCCGGGCGCTGTCGACCCTCCCTCGCGTGCACGAGCCTGGCAGTCTCATGTTTCGCGCTCTCCTGAAGCACGATATCCAGGAGCGTCTCACTTACCACGGCTTCCGCTTTCCTTTCGTTGAAACCGACTTCTGGCACCGCTTCAACCTGATCAAGGAGGGCCTCAAGGAGGAGGACGAGGAGCGCTTCCGGGCTAGCCTCTCGCGCAACGTCGGGCGCGAGCGCAAGACGCCCTATGACCGCGACTCGAAGCCGGCCGATCGCGGCGCTCGCTCTGAGCGTGGTGTCGGCGCGCCCTTTCGCGAGGGCAGGACTGGTTCCTCAGCGGCCGGCACCTGCCTTATCTGCGGGTTCGCTGGGCACATCGCGCACGCCTGTGTTGCCGTCACCTCGGTTGTCGGCAAGCCGGTCCTCTGTCGCTGGGACTCCGGATCTCGCACGCTCCGTAGCCTCCAGGGCAACCGTGAGTTCTGTTTGTTCTACAACCTCCGCTCCGACTCCGGGTGCCGCGGCGAGCACGCTCCCCGCATCGCTCACGCCTGCTCAGTTTGCGGCGACAGCTCTCACCACGCCTTGTCGCACGGGAGTTCAGCTGCCAGCTCACCCGGATCTTCCTCGGGTCGATCTGCCTGAATCGGGATCTCTGATCTCGATGACGGCGCGTCTTCTTGTTCCCGATTCGCTTCTTGTGATGCCCGAGGTTTCGCCTCAGCTTCTTGATGGGCCTGCTCTGGCCCGCATCGTGACGCCCTACAATGCCAGCGCATTTGACTCTTTCCTCTCGCATTATCAGCTCACCAGCAGATACCCGAAGCTGGCCCATCGTATTCGCAACGGCTTTCCTCTCGGTTTCGACATACCGACTCTTCCCCGCTCCATCATTCCCCCATATCGACCTTCCGAGCATGACGATGCCATTGACGCGTACATCGCTTCCGAGGTCGCCCTCAACAGGATGTCTGGCCCCTACACCGAGGCCGAGATGCGTCAGGTCTGCGGCGGCAACTTCGCGGCGTGCCCTGTACACGTTGTTCTGTTGGTCGACGGTCACGGTGTTGTCACGAAGCGGCGCATCGTGCGCAATATGTCTTTCAAGGGCCCGGATGGATTCTCGGTCAACGATCTCCTCGACAGTGACGACTTCCCCACGCGCTGGGGCACTGCGGCCAGCGTCGCTGATATTGTGAGTACCTTTTCTTTCTGGGCGCCATAGTTTGGCTGTCCCCGTTTGCCAATGTTTGGCCGTTTCGTTTGGGCGCCAGCTGGCAATGCCCCGTTTGGCCAGCTGGCCCGTTTCCTTCCTGGCCAGCTGGCCTTGTATGCCCTTGCGCGTGGGTGCGCAGGGCCGTTCCTGCTTCACGCGTTTTCCGCGCGCTGCCGTCATGTTTGATGGAGGGGTGTTATGTTGTCATGTCGGCACCGTGTCTCGTTGAGTGCGTTTTTTTGTTTACCTTCGTCGACAGGTGGCCTCTGCACCGCCGGGCGCGCAGGTTGCGAGCTTGGACGTGGAAGCCGCGTACCGCACAATCCCCGTTTTGCCCGAGCACAAACACCTCATCGTGTTCGCACACAGAGCGGCCTTCTTCCTTGACCACAACACGCCATTCGGCGCTCGTCCTGCCGGTGGCATCCACGGTGAGGTGGCCGGGCCCTAGCAGTCGATAAAATAACTATCTGTCTGGTAAACTAGCGAAAGGGATGTATTATATCTACCTGGTTATTTCACTTTACTACCTCCCTATACTTCCAGGCAGCCGTAGTAATTGCTCAGTCCTGTATTTTCACTTCGCGGGAGCAAGGGAAGTAATTCCGAAGTGATTACTTTGCCTACAGGGGAGTAGTAATCACTTTTCCAATATCTGTGTAGGGTGGTAGGGACGCTATTGTGGGGTATAGTTATCACCTCCCCTACTCATATGGAGCGTAGTGATCACTTCGGTGGATATTTTCCGCCGCTTAATAGGGGTGCAGTATTAAATTTATAGCCGTAGTGATCTAACTACTTCAGCTAGTATTCAGGCAGGGCCACGTAGTAATCACTTCCGCTGATAGGTCCGGTAGCGTTTTGGTACGGTTACTCAAATGGAGCGTAGTAGTGATCACTTGGGCCCGTATTTTCCGCTGCTCAATAGAGTCGTCGTATTCACTTTACGTCCGTAGTGAATCAGCCAGTATTCAGGTAGGGCGACGTAGTGATCACTTCCGCTGAAAATCGCGGTAGTGCTCCTCAAATGGAGCGTAGTGATTACTTCCACACATAGCACATATTTTCCGCCGCTCAATAGTAGGGCTACGTATTATCACTTCCCCTGATAGGTCAGGGCTATGGACAATCAAATGGAGCGTAGTGATCACTTCGCCCCATATTTTCCGCCGCTCGATAAAGTTGTAGTATTCACTTGATGTCCGTAGTGATCTAAATACTTCAGCTAATATTCAGGTAGGGCTACGCAGTAATCACTTCCGCTGATAGGTCCGGTAAGGCTACGCAGAATCAAATGGAGCGTAGTGATCACTTCGGCCCATATTTTCCGCCGCTCGATAAAGTTGTAGTATTCACTTGACGTCCGTAGTGACCTAAATACTTCAGCTAATATTCAGGTAGGGCTACGCAGTGATCACTTCGCTGATAATCTTGGTAACGTAGTGATCACTTCGTTGCATATTTCTGCCGCTCAATGGGGCTGTAGTATTTACCTCACGTCCGTAGTAATCTGAATACTTCGGCTGATATTCAGGGAGGGCCACGTAGTCATCACTCCGCTAGTTCTGTAGTGAATACTTGTGTGGATATTGCTCAATGGCTATTCACTTGGGTCGAAATATTTTTGTCATTTGGCTGAATTGATTGAGGCGCAGTAATCACTCCGGCGTACCAGAAGACCGTATCATGAAGTAATCAGGGCGGTAGTAAGTTCTCCTGCGGTACGCTCAATATGGCCGCAGTAATCACTTGTCTCTAGGTAGTATTCACTTCCGCTAATGTTCCGTAGTGAATACTTCCCACTCTGGACATTTATGCGCTCAGTGGGCGTATTAAGTAGTACTTGCTGCCACTGAAGCGACCGGCTCAACAGGAGTCGTAGTAATCACTTCATTTTGATTGCGCCGCGCGCTGCTCAAGTCACTTGTGTGCCATGTAGTAGTTTGTACTTAGCATTTCCTGTCGAAACCCGAGGCTACTAGTCCTGACGTTACCGTTGTATACAGTAATCACTACAGGCCGTATGTGTTTGACGAGTCCCAAGTAGCGACCCCGAAGTTGCGCCGAATACGACGAAACTTTCTCCGGGTAAACACTCACAGTAGATCTCAAGTAAGGAACTGCAAACGGACATATATTCATGTGTCTATACGTGCGGCAGATGTAAACAATAGCTAACGAGGTAGTCGGGAAGGTGATTGTATGAAGTGAACGCAAGACGGCGTGTGTTGAACACATACGATGGCGTGTTGAACACCATCATCCGGAAATTGAGGGACCCGCGCTGTTGAACGCTGAATGAGAGAGGATGAGAGGGAAAAAATTGGTTTATTTGTGCGCCGGCATGAGAGGAGTGACTTGGAGATTACTTACGCGTCTTCCTCCTGATAACAGTTGTAAGCGGCGCGAACGGATCATTCAAAATGCTTCCACGCACCTTTTCCTAGGAGAGACGCTGTCCATGACAACCTGCTTATCTTCTTCATTGCCGTCCTTCCCGTCAGTGCTCTGCGCGCAAGCGAGCATCTGCTCTGACACCCAGACCGTATCCTCCAGGGCTGACTCCCACTCGCGCTTCTCTTGGACGGTATCCGCTGCGCCGAACCACCAACTGAGGGTAATGAGCACGATCACGAAGCCGCTGCGTCCGCCTTTCAGGCAGTCCGCCCACGTCTCCGAGGTCGCGGGCTCGCCTCGCGGCAAGGGCCACTCGTCACCTCTCCAATCAGGCTGGAGGACTACCCACCATGCGCGCCAGCTGTCTGCAAATTCGTCGACATCATCGATTGTGGGGACCTTCGAGATGTCACGTCGAGTGAGCCAGCGAGAGACTTGCGACGGCCGATTCGTCGCGGCGAGCTGGAATGGTTTACCCTGGACCCTGGTCAGCCGCAAGACTTTCTCATGAAAAAGATCGTATGCGTACCTTCCCGGACGGATACCCAAGTGCCTCCTCGATTGCGGCCCACGTCCAAACCAGCACGCGCCAGGTGTCGTCGTCAATCGCATTCACGAGGTACTCGTGATCGCCCACGAGCCATTTCGGCCACTCCGCGTTGACTTGTCGTCCGACTCCTGTCTTGGATTGCGTCTTCGATCTCGTCCTGGTCGCAGGTATGTTGACCTGCTCCGACAACGGCTGGCGTGCACGAGAAGAGAGCGGGGTTGTCGATGTCGCGGCAGAAGGAGAAGACGGCTGCTGGGTCGACTGAAGTGGGGCTTCGACAGTGATATCAGCGCTGGGCGTTGGCGTTGACAGCGACAGCGAGGTGGCGATGGGAGTAGATGAACGGGGGAGGACTTCTGCATTGGCGGACTGCCTTTCTTGGTCATCGACCTTGTTGCCGCCCGACTCTTCCACGTCCTTGTCGTGCTCTTCGTTTGCATTCCTGTCGTGCGGTCAGCTGCGTTGCACAAAAGGAGAAGGCATTGAGTACGCACGAGGAGCGAGATCTGATCCTCGCTGAATGGCGAGGCGGCCCATCAGCAAGCGCCGCGAGCTTTGCACGCTGAGTCTCCTTCTCCGCCTTCTTCTTGTCCACCTCGCTGAAAAACGGCACGTCAAGGCCTAACTCCTTTAACATTGCCTTGTTCCGCGCGATGTTGTCAAGGCGGTCCTGTTCGTATTCCGTGATACCGTGCCGGATGAGGGGAAGTGTGGGAGCGATCTCGGCATCTGGTTCATCAACCTCAAAGTCCTGTATCTCCTCGTCTTCGTCTTCCGAGGTGACATCGCTGCTTTTGGCGCGCTTTCGTGTCTTCTTTGGTGGGACGGTGGGCACGGCCGAGTCGGATCTGACATCGGCGTTGGGAGGCGAAGGTATGTCCTTGGCGACCGTTCCTTCTCCTTGCGCTGACGCGACGCCCGACGATGCCAGCGTGGCGTCGACATCTGACGATCTCGGCGTGGTGTTGCCGGAGGCCGGTGACAAAGACGTGCCGCTCGAGGCCGCGGTGCCGTCTCGTTTGGTAGACGACGCTGGGGTGCACGGTCAGTACGCATCGAGTCGATGAAATGGATATGGCTCACCGTAGGCGGCGCGCAGGAAGCTTTTGAACGGCTGCTCCACCTTCTCCTTGAAGTCCGGATACATGGTAGCAAAGGTGCGCCTGTCGTCTAGACACGTATGCAGGCTACAACGCAAAGGTTAGTACAACTCTTCTCGACTGTTGAATCAGACTGACGCATATGAAACAAATTGTCCGTCATTTTCAGGTGAGGGTCCTCCGATCAAAATGGTCGCCAGCCAGTTGGTCTGGTCGTGGATTTCAGCAAGGGCAAGTGCGACTGTCTGCGGCAGCATCTCAATATTTCTACAAATTAAGCGGTAAGCATTTCGTTTCTCGATGATCAAAGGCGCGGACTCACGTCTGGTAGTCCCGAAACGAGTCGTCCATGCTGTCGCCATTGCCAACGGCACCGTCACCGTCCTGGAGCGGCTTGCCGAAGCGAACCGAATTGACGACGGCCTTCACACCCTGGTCCTCGGCCTCGAAGAGCTCGCGGCACTTCTTGTTGCGGAAGACGACCTCAGCCATCTGCTCCTCGCCCTCGGGGAGGTCGCGCACGTATGCAGCCCACGCATCCTCGACAACGGCCTTCAGACGCGTCTGCCAGAACATCTGCTGATATATCTGATGCGCAGGCTTCTTCCGCACAGCCTTCCCCGATAGGTTCAGGACGCGGCGGCGCCTGCCGGTGCCGTTGCCACCGACAGCGTCACGGGAATGGTTATTAAACCATTGCTTCAAGCGCTATGATAAATGCAGGTGAGTTTAGCATACGAAAATATCGAATAGTATTCAACTTACCCTTTGCAAAGTAGGCTCGCCTTTGGGAGAGGCCGTCGTAAGATGGTCCTCAGTGTCTGGCCAACGCATGAGCCAGTTCGAGAACAGCTCGGGCCAGAAATCAGCGATCGCAAGGGCACCCTTCGCCTGCGCATCCCTGTAAAGAGGAATCTGACTCTTCAAAAAGGTGCTCTGTTCTTTAGTCGCCCACATGTCACTGGCGGCGTGCGAGCGGGAAGACGGGAATTGTGAGGCGACGGGAAGTGGGAAAAGCCGCGGTCCGTTTTTTTCACTTCGCCATCACGCCATATATATTTCCGCAGACACGACTAATTTCACCAGACTCCCTAGATTATTTACTACGGGCCACTGGTTGCTGTCGGAGCTTTACTGGCGTCCGCTCAACCCAAAAGTGGAACTGATCGGACCGTGAACAGGACCATCAAGTCCGCGCGATCATTATCTTCCATCTCTCACTCGTTCTCCCACCTCAACCTCCTTCGACTGCCCCCAACGCCGTACAATGACCCAGCTCCATGCTGTAGACGCTGCGGTACCTCTCACAGTCGGTGTTGGTGAGTCTACAATCAGTCCCATCACGCCGCTTGTCCTTACTTATCGGTATCAGACGCTTCTCGCCTGCCGGGGTACACAGAGACCTTCGTCCCCGGTAAGTACGTCTACTACGTCCTTGTGGACACGAGGTACCGCGGTATCTACACGGATTGGTACGTTCATGCATTTCCGAAACCAAAATTCGAACTGAAAGCTCTTGCAGGACGGTTATCGGCCCTGTCGCTCGACAGGTGAACGCCTATGCCCGCAAGTGCACGTCCTTCTCTGAGGCGCAGAAGGCGCTGAGGGACCACGATCTCGCCATGGCCATCCTGGCCAACGACATGGCAAACATGTCTGTCGGCAGTGCTGCCGCCGAAGGCTCTCAGCAGCAGGCGGCCGAACACGGTGACCATGCGCCTCCGACTCCGGCCTTGGCCGAATCTGCGCCCATCGTTGTTCCCGACGATGCGTCCGATCAGTCTGACGGCAACGCGTCTGACTCGTTGGAGGCCAACGACGAGAATGTGTCCGAGGCGGAAGAGCTCACCGAGCTGACTCCCACCGAGGTCGAGATTGGTGAGCAAAATACAAGCATACCATCGCACTTACCTGATCATCTCCCTAGCGGAAGGCTATGTCGAGGAGCGAGGCAGTCGCCGGGGGGCGGGTGGCCATACTTAGCTGTAGCACGCGGCCGCAGGCGCGGAATTTTCCCGAATGGGTACGTGTTTGTGACTTATTCATCGGATTGTAGTCTTATGTGCACCTTCTCAATAGCCCCGCGGCTCAGGCTCTGATTACTGGGTACCCTGGTGCTTCAGCGTTGGGTTTTCGCTCAGTCGGCGGGTGCTATGCATGGCTGAACCCGAACCCTGAAGCGTAGATTAGTCTGTTCACCCGTTAACTACAACGCAACAGTGTCGTACGATAGTCCGTAGATGTCGTCGTCTTCATATATGAAAACCTTGTCGTCTCTGCATATGAAAGTATTGCTGCGAAATGTCGAAGCAGAGAAGGAAACAAAGGGAAATGACGAGAGATGACGCGGCAGCGCATGTCTCAACCATCTCATACGAGCTATATCAATTCTATCCTTGCGATTTAGAGCCTCAAAGAACATACATAAATACCAGCTGGGATGCCCGTTTTTACCGTGTGACATATGTCCGAGAGGTGACGAGTCCTTGAGGAGAGACATGCAGAAACTGACTGACGACAGATGCGGACGCCAGGAAATGTTCAGCGCGGCGACGCGGCTGTCCTCTTGCACCTTAGCTCTCTGTCTTCTTTGCTCCCTCTACACCTTGTCCAGTTCCACCTTCCTCGTTTTACCTTTGGCAGAGCTGTCCTACCGGCATCAAAATGGTGGCGAAGGCTCACGTCTCAACGCCCGTCAGTCGACGTCAGCGAGACTATCGGCGGTACGAAGCCACTTGTATGGGTGCCTCGCATACCGCTAACCAGTCCGTTCATGACGCCAGACACCGAGACGATCGACTCAAGTATCAGAAAAACTACAACAGTGACAAGCGTGCTAGCAGGCGAAAGGTCAGCAAGGCAGAGAAACAGCTTGCAGAGAGTCTGAGGAAGGTAGCGCGACACTACGAACTGCCTCCGTACGTTCTGAGCCGCGCACATCTACCATTGCTCACATACTGATACACATTCTGGCCTACCATAAAGGCCCTTCAGGAGCGAGATTGCTTGTACAACGAAGGACGAGGACCCCCTGCGTACACCCTTGATGCGCAAGCTCGAAGACAAGACTTGGAGCGACTGGACAGCGCACCGTGAAGAGCTGAGCAAGGTTCACCCAGACGACTGGCTCGCTCGTTACACCACCAACATCCGCGTTGCGATTCAAGAGCAGCTCGATGCTGTCCGTGCGCCGTTGCTTACCGGAGACGAGGAGACGATCCACAAGT
Organism: Auriscalpium orientale; assembly: GCA_019915035.1. Classification (NCBI taxonomy): domain Eukaryota; kingdom Fungi; phylum Basidiomycota; class Agaricomycetes; order Russulales; family Auriscalpiaceae; genus Auriscalpium; species Auriscalpium orientale. The sequence goes on from JAHLMH010000019.1 coordinate 488,291, forward strand.
ATCGCCGGTTCATCGCCGGCCTCCATCAAGAGATCGACGTCATACAGCATGGCGAGAAGGTGTATGATGCGACGCTGTACGATCAGGCATTCGTTTTTGCAGGTCGAAGGTGCGTGTGCCATCACTTCTGCCACGGGTTCTTCTTCTGACTGTCTGACGGACTTGCAGCGTACGCAGAGCCTACTTTAAGAGTATCTACGGATTTTGACCTCGATTTTGACCTCTACTACTCTACCTCACTTCTGCTTTGTTCTGTGACACCGTAGTACTACTGTATAGTGGGCCATATCTTATCTATGTCATGTAAGCGCTGGTGCTGCGTTGCAAATGCCATCAATATCGGCGCTAGGCGCACTGCGCTGCTCCTCATTCACCATGGGCCGCGGTGGCCGCAAGCGTCGTATTGCCGTCCAAATGATGGGAGACGACAACAGCGGACCGTCTCATTCGTCACGACATGTCGACATATCCGTTGGGCCTGCCCGCCAGAAGAGAAAAGTCAAGCATACTACGTCCCACTACCTCACCGATGACACCACCGACGTACCACCAGCCGACGTACCAGTTGATGCGGACCCCATGTCGTCTTTCGAGAACAATCACACCCTGCTAGACAGCGACATCCCCGTTGAGGTGCCTCAGCTCCGTCGCCGCCGCCGCCGCCGGCACAAACATGTTCGATTTTCGACCTTTTGGATGTCCATATTTTGCTGACCTCTCGCTTGTTAGGGCTCCGGAAAGCCTGTTCAAGACTGGCTACCTTTTCGTGAACAGTTTCTCGACGAAATAATCCGATTGGAGGGCCTCGGGGACGCTGCTGAGCTTCCTCTGTGCGGCAAGTGCGGTATCGAGGTCGGCGAGCTGCGATGCACCGACTGCATGGTCGGCACGCGTTTCTGCACCTCCTGCGTTGTTGTAGCTCATCAACAGCTACCTTACCATCGGGTTCAGGTGCGTGTGCTTCACGTCTCGCCTCAAAATCTGCTTACGCGTGCTCGCAGAGATGGAATGGCTCATTCCACGAGAAATTCACCCTGTGCCAAGCAGGTCTTCGCATCCAACTCGGCCATGACGGTCATAGCTGTCCCAATCCCGTCCTCAAGCCTTCGCCAATGACCATTATTGACATCAGCGGTGTCCACGAGGTCCATATCGACTTCTGCGCATGCGGCGTTGTCGGCGGATCACTTCATACCACCCAGCTCCTTCGTGCTTCGCTATGGCCCGCAACTGTTCATCGGCCACAGTCTGCAATCACCATCCGGACTCTCAAGCTGTTTCACGCGTTGAATCTCCAGAGCAAATTGAATGCGTATGATTTTTGGTGTAGTCTGGTGCGCATTACGGATGGCATTGGGACACGGCCTCCAAAGGTACGTTAATCACATATAGTTATTTAAATGATAGCTTACAGTCAACCGTTAGTACCGATACAGGGAATTCATACGCGCCATACGACTCTTCCGTCACATTCGTGCGCTCAAGCGCGCCGGGCGCTCCCATGTTCCTGCCGGCATTGAGAACACCAAGCAGGGGGGCTTCGCGGTGCAGTGTCCGCTCTGCCCGCAGCCAGGCATGAACATGCCGGAAGGGTGGGAAGACGCACCGGAGGAAGAAAGGTGAGTCATCATGCAAGCTTCTCAGTCTGCGCACCATGCTGACGACGACTTTGCGTCAGGTGGAAACATGCCATGTTTCTGGCTGTGGATGCGAACTTTAAACTCAAACTCAAGAACCGTGGTTTGGTGGACACCGAACTCGCCGACGGCTTGGCTTATTTCGTCAAGAAAGACGTGTACGATGCCCATTGTGAGGCGTACAAGAATGAGCCTGAGGTATGCCCCATATACTCTGACTACAATGTCCTTCTGACGCGCGATAGCCCAAATATTGCGACTCAAATCACGCCGCTGTTGACCATGCCAATGTCCCTGCCCATCGGCGCTTCTCTATCAACGGCGTTGGCGCTGTGATCTGCTCCCGACACTGCTTCTACCTCCGGCACGGGGTCGGCGACCTGCGTTTTGGTGAACGGTAAGTCCCTGAATACAGTGACTTGGTCTTCACTCTAACTGCCTGCGCGTAGGTACGCAAGCATGGACTATATGCTACTCTCCGCTCTCGCGCTCTCTGCCCCCGAAATCAAGACACTCTATATTTCCTACGACATTGCGTGCTCGTTCTCTAAGAACTTTGCGACTCGGATGCTCAGGTACCCCGAGCATCTCCGAATAGATCCGGACCTCCTTCGGCTCAAGTGGGCTGTGCCGAAGTTTCATCTCATTGCGCATGGCCCGAAGTGTCAGACGAAATACTCATACAACAACATGGACGGCGTCGGGCGCACGCATGGCGAAGGCATTGAGGGCGGCTGGGCTGAAGTCAACGGCTTTGCTCTCAGCACTCGGGAAATGACAGGTCCGGCACGACAAGAGAACTTAGATGACGCGCTCGGCGCGATCAATTGGCGTAAAACCATCACGATCCGTAAGTTACTCCGAGCCTTATCTTTTTCCCATCGGAAGATCTGATCATCAATTGTTGTCGGCCGCAGCTCAGTCCATCAAGAGGGGCCTGAAGGTCGCGACCGAGGCACTCGAAATTCAACTCCATGCATTTGAAGACGCCTGCGAGAACGTCCCATTGGAGACACAGCAAGAGTGGATCGCTATGATGCAGGCCTACGAGAAGGACAAGACGGCACCCAACCCGTACGAAGAGCCCGTCGTCTGTACGCTGTCGCGTCTCCATCACGTTCGGGTATCTCCACTGATGATCTTGTTTCAGTCACGTCCCTGGTTGATGTGCGCCTCGAATTGGCCGAGGAAGAGGCGAGCGAAGCTGCGCTGGGCCAGCTGTCCCCGCATGAAACGACCGCAAGTATGTTCCTGACAATCGGCTTCGAGTTAGAGGAGCAACAGTGCGTCGTCATTGAGTATGCACTGAACCGTGCTGACGTCCTTTATTTCAATCAGGCGTCTTGTGCGAGAGAAGGCTAAGATGGTAGCCGCAACCGCGCGCATCACGACCGAGGGCGGCTCGTCGAAATTCAAAAGCCCGAAGGACAAGCGCAATAGCTCCGATAAGGTTGCGCTCAAGGAGAAGCAGACCGTGCTGAGGCACAGAATAGCGTCATGGCGCGTCATCCAACAGCTGTACATCCCGTGCGTCAACCAACTTCTTCCTTCCCCATCGAGCACGGACTTGTCAGTGCCGGCGCCGGGCGATGGCGCAGCGGCCGACCACCCTGAAAACGAGACCCTCTACTTGCCCTCGCAGCTGCCACCTGAGCTTCGCAAGACGGGGTGTACGGCGGGCCTTGTCGCAAAGGAGCTCCGGCTGCGACTTGGGCAAGCTCAAGACGCACTCTATCAGGTGCGTGGTCCATTATCCTGCCTCAGAACGGGAGCTGATAGATATCGCAACAGGTTCGCCGGTCTCTACGGATACGGCACACGCACGTTCATTTCAAGCGGGTACACATCGCCGGCCCAGGACAGAAGTCAAACACGCGCGCGCGCACTTTCATCACGCGCTTGATGGAAAAGGCCACGCGCCATGCCCAACGTTACCGCGCTGCGTATGCAGCGCTGCTCGTGTTGGATCCCAACGGTGCTTGGCAGCAGAAGCTCAAGCCTCTCCTCGACTCTGATCTCGTTGGTCCCCGCCAGGCGCCAGATCAACTTGGCAAGGGCCACTTCAAACCCAGTTGGATTTGGGTGAATTTGCGGCCAGATGTCCGTGAACATTCTGACATGGACGAGGAGGCGACGGAGGCAGAGATCACGGACAGTACGTACTCATCGGATGAGAAAGCTTGACGCGCTGACAGGTTCTTCAGGCGTTCGAGTGGACTGGGTTACCGCGAAGGCTCGCGTCGAACGATGGCAGGAAGAAATCGCGCATCTGCAAGAAGAGATGTGCCGCGCGGTCCGCTTCATGTTCTCCCGTGCAGCCCAGTGGAGGGCGTTGATCAATCAACGCTCCGATGCGCGTACAGATGTGCAAAACGGACTTCATGCCTACGCGTACCGCCAAGCTGACCAATTCGACGAGATGGCGCGGTCCTTCGTATCAATTTGGAAGCCGATGCTGGCGCGTTTCTCCCTTCCCGACCTTTGGCCCGACATGCCTGTAACCTCGCAAGCCGCCGCAGCACCTCGATCCGCAGCGCCTCGGCCACAAGTAGAAGGTGACGGAGCTGACAGTTCCGGTGACGAGGCAGACACATCAGACTCGTCTTCAGGCGGCGGCTCGGTTGTCGAGGACGACACGTCGGTTGTAGAGGACGACGCGCTGGTCACTGGGGACAATGCGTTGGTCACTGGGGACCACACCCTGGGTTCAGGGGATCTCTCTGTAGCAGCCCGCGACGTATATGATGTTATCGACGATGTATTGTAGTACCTTTGTTCTGAATAACGAGAAGTCGCGAGACTCGAGACGACTTGTGCCATATGACGTGCGATTACCCATCAAGTCCCGTAGGTCCTTGTACCTATACGCTATCTATGCATGGCTTAAATTACGCGACGAAATATTATACCGGCCTGTCACCGAGAATATCCGTGGGCGGGCACAAGCAGTGTGAAGTACTCATAGCAGAGCCGTAGTAATCGACTTGGCGTGGTTGTCAAGTCAGTACGGCCGCGTTGTAGGCTTGAGGTAATTACTAGCACCGGTAGATTATGAACTATGCGCTACCCAGGCCGAAGTAAATACTAGCGGCAACTCAATAATATGCTGGGAGCGTGCAAGGAGGTACTACAGCCCCCTTGGTAAATACTAGCGGCGGTGAATATGGTAGTGCTCTACTGAGGCCGACGTAAATACTAGCGGCAACGCAATAAAATGCTGGGAGCGAACAAGGAGGTACTACAGCCTCGACTGTAAATACTAGCGGCGGTGAATAGGGTAGTTCTCTACTGAGGCAGAAGTAATTACTAGCGGCAACGCAATAAAATGCTGGGGGCGTCCAAGGAGGTACTACAGCCTGGACGGTAAATACTAGTGACGGTCAATATGGTACTGCTCTACCGAGACGGAAGTAAATACTAGCGGCAATGCAATAAAATATGGGGAGCATCCGATTAGCTACTGCAGCCCCGACGGTGAATACTAGCGGCGGCAAATATGGTAGTACTACGGAAGTAACTACAACCAGGCCGAATTAAATACGTGCCGTAGTAGGGTAAGTATTTATAACCGAGCGGCGGTGCATCAATGTAGGCATCAAGTAAATACTACGCGCGGACGCCCAAAGTAATAAATAAATGGGGGCTGAAGGGCAAAGTAAATACCGCGCATGGGATATTGTGGCAAGAGTGAAGTAAATACTATGCCAGCTGTAACTACCGGGACCAGTACTCTTGGAGGGCGGAAGTATTCACTACGTGTGGAAGTAATAACCTAGGCATATGCTTGAAGTGAATTGACCGAAGTAAATACCTCCCGGCAGGAAAGAGTGACGGTAAGTGAATACTACAGCCTGGTCATTCAAGTGACCCTGTATCAACTGGTTAATTCACTACCATATCCCTAGTTTACCAGTCTTTAGTACTACTATAGCTACTGCCAGAGTTGGGTGGCCGATGCTACCGTCGACATCTGGCGAGGAGCCGGCGTCGCACCCGTACCGAAATGGGTGGATGACTTCCTCCCCTTCCGTTTTCCGACTCGCGTACTCATGGGCGCTGACGGCGTCGCTTCGTACGAGTACGCGTACGATCGCGCGAGCATCATGCGTGCAATCGCTCCCCTTGGTATCCCATGGCACCCGGACAAAGGCCAGGAGTTCGCGTTTACCGGCGTGTACCTGGGTTTTGTCTGGGATCTGGTTCAGCGCACCGTTTCCCTTACAGATGATAAACGTCTGAAGTACTTGCGCCGTGCTAACGAGTTCATTCGGCAGTATGAGAACGCGCGCGCACCGCTCGCGGACATCCGCCAGCTTAGTGGCTGCCTCTCCCATGCCACCTTCGTCTACCCGCACGGTCGCGCGTACCTCACGTCGCTGGACGCCTTCATCGCATCGTATGGCGCGCACCTGCCATCCGCCTCCCTCCGCCCACGCTACCCCAACCGGTCCGTCATCCGCGATCTGAAGTGGTGGGTCGTGACGTTGGGTTCGCCTAGCCCGCGTCGTGGCCTGACACCGAGGCGTCCAATGATGGACCTCGGCATTTGGGTTGACGCATCGACCTCGTGGGGAATTGGTGTTGTCTGGCGCGGCCGTGAGTAGTACGCGGCATGGCGTTGGGTGCCGGGATGGAACGTCGGGCACGGGCGCAACATCGGCTGGGGCGAGGCCATCGCCGGCGAGCTCGCTATAGCCATGGCGTTCGCGCTCGAGGACGACCTCCGCGACACAACGCTCTTGGTGCGCAGTGACAATCAAGGCGTCATTGGCGCATTCGCGCGCGGCCGCAGCCGCAATTATCTTGTCAATGAATGCATCCGCCGGTCGGAAGTCCTTGCTATCGCGCGCAACGTAGTATTCAAGTTCGAATACGTGGCTACGGAGGTGAACTTAGCGGATGGGGTCTCGCGTGGAGTCCCGGACGCTTTGCTCACGCGTCTCTCGTCTTCCGTCCCACTGCCGGACGTGTTAACCCCTTACCTCGTCAATGCCTAGGGACTTCGCGCTGGAACTCGCGTTCGCAGGTGCGAACGCGTCCGTCGAGAGGAGGTCGCGCGCCGCCGTCGTGGCTGATGGTCCAGCGCTCGCCTCTCTACGCCTCTCGAACGGACGAATCCGAAAGCCTCGGCGGCCGGCCGCCGGTAACGAATATACCTCCTCCTCTTTTCGCAAGTTTTGTCTAGCTTCCGACCGTCTTCTCAAATGGACGACACCTTTTGGTCTCGTGTGGGCTGCGGAGCAGCGCCACCTCCTTACTCCTCGTGTCTTCGAACATTGTCGTTTAGTTATGGTGTCGTCCGTGGTCGAGTCAACGCGCGGAACGTACGGCGCCGGTCTCCTTCGCTTTACGCAATTTTGTGACGGTCTCAACCTTGCCGAGGGTACTCGCATGCCCGCGGCGGACGATCTCCTTGCCGCCTTTGCGTCTAGCGCAGCGGCTATTGTGGGCGCGCATACAGTGGACCAGTGGATGCTGGGCTTGCGCCTGTGGCACGAGCTGAGCGGTGCGCCATGGCTTGGCGGCACGATGCTTGCCCGCGCAGTGAAGGTGCCTCTTTTTTGTTTGTTATTTTTCCATTTGGTTTAACTTATGGCGCGGACCTTTTAGGGTGTTGCCAAGCTCGCATTACCTTCGTCCACCCGCCCGCCTCGCCCTCCCGTCACCCTTGCGCACATGCAGGCGCTGTGTGATGGTCTCAACATGCGCAACACTCGCGACGTTGCAGTGTGGGCGGTCGCCGCGGTCGCATTCTGGGGTGTCTGCCGCCTCGGCGAACTCGTTATCCCATCCATTCACTCTTTCGACCCGATTTTCCACGTCGCTAATGTCGCTGCGATCCGTCCGGGCAAGACCGAGGCGGAGGTTGCCTTTGCGACGTTTCACATTCCCTGGACCAAGACCACTCTGCGCGCTGGTGCCGACATCACCGTCACTGACGTGGCTGCCACCCTTTCCCCTCTCCGAGCCCTCACGCGGCACGTCAACGCCAGTGCACGCGTCTCAGATGGCGCGCCGCTATTCGCTTTTCTCGATGGCGACGGATGGCGGCCGTTGACACGGCCTTGGTTTCTGGCGCGCGTGAACGAGGTGTGGGCTGACGCCGGGCTCGCAGCAATATGGACTGGTCACAGTTTCCGTATCGGCGGCGCAACGGAGCTGTTGTTGCGTGGCACTCCCCCGGACATTGTCGCTGCGCAGGGCCGATGGCGTTCAGAGGCTTTCCTCGGGTATTGGCGTGAGGTTGAGTCCATTTTACCGTCGTTTATTTCCATGTCTGTTCGTTCTGATGAATCTGTTCGTGCTATTGCTGCTATGAATGACTTTGCATCTCGATACCCTGCCCGCCAGTAGTCTGTACTCAAATGTTTATTGTTATTATTTTAAATCCAGTTTACGGCTTGCTCTTGTTGTGGTGTCGAGTTTCCTGGCGGAACTCGTGTTGTGAGCTTCGCTCTTTGGTGGTTCCTCGTTCCGCAGTTCCGGTTCGGGGGGCTCCCTGTGCTTGCAGCTCGAGGTATTTCGTGCCGCGAGCTCGGACGCGCAATTTGTTCGCCTTCAGGTCCGAGTCTCGAGGCGGGGGCGCTTGGCGCGACGCGCGTAGCGCGTCGCTTCACGTGCGCAGCACGTGCCTCCCCCGCGGCCCGAAATCCTCCCACCACAACACTTGGAAAACGTTATCAGCACGTTTTCCAGGGCACGTATTTTCATTGTGTCTCCCTAGGAGTGTCTACAGCGCTTTACGAAGCCCAGCGTCGCCTCTAACTCTCCTTTGCAGCTCATCACCTCCTTCGCTTTGCGTCTGAAGTCTTTTGAGACGCCTCTAGTAGGTGAGTCTCGAGGTTCGGAGGTAAGACGAAGGAGAGACGAGTCCGAGGAGGAACCAAAAGTGTGCTGTCCAGTCGATACGGGGCTTCCCGTGGTGACTGACCTCCTCCGTAGCACGGAAGGATGGAGGGCGAGGAGAGTAGAGTAACGCTCGTCGGCGTGAAGCCGGAGCGGGAGCTCGGTCGGTAGGAGGCTTCCTCCTGTTGACCGGCTCGAGAGAGCAGAGGGCGAAGCGCCGGCGGCCCAAGAGCGTCGCGCGTGTGTGGTTCTGTGGGCGCGTGTGGGCGCTCAGAGAAGCCTCACTCGCGCGTGACTTGTCGCGTCGTCGCGTCGTCGGTACTCGCAGTCGACTAGCGACTACTTTCGTTGAGAGGAGGCCTGCGAGAGAAAAGAGACGGCGAGACGAGAGTAAAAGAGAAAAAGAAACACGTTGTATAATATGAATGCTACCTGTCAAAGCTACTCGAACTTATATACATGCTGAGGACTTCGAACTCCGACTTATCTAATCTACTGTACAGTAATCTACAAGCATCCTTCGTTGAGGCTGTCAACTATCCCATCGCGTCGTCCCCGGCGCCCGTTCCCCGTCACAAAGCCCCCCCAGTCTCGGTGAAGGAGGCTTCCTCCTGAGGTGCCCAAGCAGCTTGCAACGCGGCCAAGTCCAGGATACCCAACGCAGCGATGTCGGGATCGGCGTTGATGTGCCCTTCCGCGTGTTCCTCGGAGCCTACCCCATCTTCAGCGCGACGTTCTGCTGGGCGCAGGGAGTTGCGAAGCTCCTTAGCCCACTGGTTCGGGGTCAGGGTGAGGTCCTTCTGTGTTGTTGCTAGGAGCCGCAGGCGGGTCGAGAACCAGACCTCGTTCGACCAAGACCACTCGCCATTCCAAGCTCGACTGTCCAGGAAGTCTTTTTGACGGGGCCATAGAGTGCGTCCGCTTTTTCCTCCAAAGAGCCGTTCCAGGTCGCCAATGCTCGCGCGGTCGACACATCCCGGAACTGGGTGAGTAATGGTGTCGCCGACGCCGTAGTCTGTGACGAGCCGCGATGGTCCCTGCGCGGCGTCGGCGAGAAGACTTGGAGGCCCGAAGTGAAGAGCTAAGCGCCAGGAAATACCGCCCGCGTGCAAGAACATGCGCGCGTTTGGCTGCGCTAGCAGATCCTGCGCTGTTGTCCGGTAGGCGTCCCACAGGCTTGCGCGCTCGCGCCACCAGCGGACCTGCGCATTGCTGTTCTGCGCGTACCCTGTCCAACTCTCCGGTACCGTTGGAGTTGGCTGGGGCAGCTGGCTGTGCGGGTAGCTCCATCTAAACGGAATCGCTTTACTCAGCATAAACGGTACAACCGACGGCCACGGTGAGGCGCAGGCATCTCTCCACATCGCCACTCGAAGTTTGGACCGAGAGAGCAAGTGGATATGGCCCTTCAACGTTGGTATGACGAGCGGCACGGACAGAGGAGTTTCCGAAGGACGTAACACGGCAGCAGAGAATGTGGCCACCCCATACAGCGGCGATGATGGTCCATATATCGCCGGATTCATTAGGTGGGACGGGGTAGCTTGTTCGACACTCGGCGCTCCTAATGTACTAGCTTCCGGAATAATTATGTCGAGCGGGTGTTCCGGAGCGTCTCTTATCCTGTCCATGAGTGTAGTCGAAGGCACCGCATCCATTCTTTCCAGCAGAGACGGCGTCATAGCAGTGGAGCTTTTGGCTATGCGAGCGAGCAGGCTCGGGCTTTGGACTGCCGCGGCTGATTCCTCAACGCTTTCGTTGTCGTGCGAGGGCTCCGTCAGACGGTCCAGAAGGGATCGAACTCTCGATCCGCCCTCGAGAGAGCTGTCCTCTCGAGGTCTTTTCCGACTGCGCACGTCCGCGGTGAACGCCGGTGCCTCAGACGATGAAGAAGAGCCATCCTTCTTCTCAGAAATGATCTGTACATTTCTTGTGTCCAAGACCGTCCGCGCCGCGTTGTTTTGAGATGAACTCTCGCCACGCTGGGGCCGCGCGCTCTGCAGAGAGGCTTGAATCGCTGCTTGCACGTCAGACAGTTCCTGCTGCTCTGTCTCCTCCATGCTCGCGTCCTTGTCTGTCTGTGGAGGCGTCGGAGGGACCATGGCCTTTTCCTTGCCTTTCTTCGAAGTCGGCGGAACTGAGGACGCTACAACTGGGGAAAGTGGAGGAGAGTCTGCGGGTGGCCGCATGGGCCCGACAATTCCTGGGTAAAGGTCCTCGGCGTCGTCGTCGTCGTCGTCTCGTATGTACTTGGGAACAGGAATCATTTCCCATTCTCCAGGAAGCTTTCGGGTCTCATCGATGTTTGTGAATTCGACGAATACCGTGCCGTCGCCTGGTTCCGGAAAGTTCAACCTCACAGCGCATCCAATGTATTCGCCCTTTCTGACATGTTTTGCTGCAATGTAGCGCCGTGTAGACGCGTCTTCTGAGTCCAGTTGCTCGTACCAGCGGCGAACCTCGCTGATGTCTTGGATGCGATCCTTTCGAAGCAGGTTGTTCGTCCTCTTTTTCAAGTTGTCCTTATTGTGGGTCCACTTGCGCAAGCGCTTGTCCCGCTCTCGTACGACGTCCGCGACTTCTTTCGCGCCGAGGTTGCGTGGATTGAGAACTTCCAGCTCCGGTGTTTCGAGCCCGAAATGCCACAAGTACCTAGGGGTGGCACCGTGGAGATACAGTTCTTGCACGTTCGGCCAAGTAACCCGAGGAAGATGGAAGTCGATGAGCGTGCCCACGCGCTCCGCTGAGAACCAGGGAATAACTGTGTTCGTCCATCCTGATACAGGAACGGGTATCGACTCCCAGCCGTCTCCCGCGTGTGTGACCAGGAATACCACGAAAGCCATCCATTCGTGCATCGATCTACGGATGGAGGAGATTTGTTTCTTGATGATGTCCTTCGTGGCTGGCTCTCGCGACAGAGCGGGAATGCGAAGCGGCGCAGCGTCATACCCCAGATACTTTCGTAGAGCTTCCCCGATTTTCATGATCAGGCCAGTGTACTCCGTTAGCCAGCTCAGGGCTTTCGGAGCGCATTGCCAGGAGTCCCCGCCCACTTGTAGCACCCCGTTGCCGTCCGCACTGTCGTTGTACACCCACTCATCGTTGGTGAAATCGTTAGGGAGCGGCCGGTAAGCTAACCACGGCCGTTTGTAGTCCCACCATTCGATGGGGATGTCGGGTCCATCCATCCGATAGTTGAATGGGGGGGTTGCGTTGAGAGGCTTCCTCGAGGGCAAATGCACCGGCGAGCGTCCGCTCGGTGTCGGATCCGATCCGAATCCCACCCATTGCAGCCCCGGCACCGAAGACGTGTAGACGTCGGCCAAGTATCCGCCCGATGTCACAATACTGAACGGCTTCACGGATTTGTCGTAGACCGCCTTAGGGTCGCCCGCGCGCCGTCTACGCGCGACTTCCAGCAAATGACCCGCCGGCGGGGGCGCAGGAGCGGCTTCCGCTCCCCAACCACGCGATGGTTGTGCCCACGTCGACATAAACAGCGGAAGAGAGAGAGAGGCGAGGTGGTGGGTCGGGACAAAGAAGAGACCCAAGTTGGCCGTCCTCCGCTTAAGCGCGCCTCGAGGCCGTGGCGCCCGTCCGCGATCACGTGACTCTGACGCGTCGCGCAGAATAGTGGAGGACGAAGTCGTGAAACTGAGCAAGATATATATAACGAAATTAAAAAAATGAGATAAAGTAACAGACATCTTCCTACATCCCTGAACATAGATATTCATTGTTTCGCGGGCCCTGCCAGCCCGGCGTCCCGTCGATATGAAAATAATCGTTGTGGTGCGTTACGCAGGTCCGTCGCTGTAGCCCATGAATCGTACAATGGTGAATAGCCTTCCCAACGGATCAAGTAGAGCATTTGTTTCTTCCGCTTGTCATAGCGATGTCCGACTATCTTCTCAACTTGATATTCTTCTGAAATTGGCTTTTCCCGACGAGTATCCGGTAACACGGTGCGCTGCCCGTACTCGGGATCGGAAGGCCGGTACAAGCGTAAATGCTCGAGATTCAACACGTTGGATCCGGGATAGCTATCCGGTAGTCGCAAGCGGTAGACTTTAGGATTGATACGCTCTTGTATCTCGAAAGGACCAACCGCACGCTGTACGAGCTTGCTACCTTCCCCTTTGCTTTCGATCCATTCTAGCGAATGTGGATTTACTAGCACTTGATCACCGACTTTAAATTCTAATTCCCTTCGACCTTTGTTGTAGGATTCGCTCTGCTTGAGCTGAGCTCGCGCGAGAGACATCCTCGCGCTTTCCCGATGATACTGCAGGAGTCGTACGAAATCTTCGGCGCGGCCGTTCAATAGAGCGTCTTGTGGTGCGGCTTCCGCACTGTCCGGGTGCACAAAATCTAATGTGGATTTGGGTTGGAACCCGTATAGCACGAAATGAGGACTCAACCCGGTCGATGCGTGAGGAAGATTATTGTACGCGTGTTCCAATAAGGGTAACCATTCGGCCCAGCTCGTCTTGTCCGTAGCCACATACGCGCGTAACATTATTTCCAGTTTCTGGTTAACTATTTCCGTCTGGCCATCGTGCTGCGGATGATGAGAGGATGAAAGAGACATTCGCGTTCTGAGTGCCTTAGAAACTCCTTTCCAGAAATCCGAAGTCCAACGTGGGTCCCGGTCAGAGACTATGTTATCCGGCACACCGAATTTACAGATGACGTTGTTCACAAATAGCTTCGCAAATCCCTCCGCGCTAAGACCCGTAGTTGTGGGTATGAATTGGGCGTGTTTCGACATTCGGTCGACCGTGACCAGGACGGCGTTGGATTCCATCGACCATGGCAGCCCAGTAACTAGGTCTAAAGAGACGGACTCGTACGGTCGCTTTGGAATGCGATTAGGGATAAGACGGCCGAATTTCGTGAAGTTCCTGTGCTTAATCTTTTGACATACGTCACAGGTATCACAGAATCTCTGCACATCCTTCCGCATTGACGGCCAGAAGAATTTCCCACTCATCAGCTGCCATAATTTCTCCGCCCCTGCATGTGCGGTCTCGAAAGGGGATTCATGAGCTTGCAGCAATAGTCCCGCTCGTAGGGATTTAGGAACGCAGAGTCGCGGTTGAAAATCAGCGTCTCTAAAGTATAATAGCCCTTTCTCGTCCTTGAAATAGCGTTGTCCCGCGTCCCAGGTGTCCGGGGATTGAGATGTATTCTCCCATCTCTGCTTGAAAGCGGCATCCGCTTTGTATCCTTCCAAGAAGGACCGCAGATAACTTCTATCCATGTGAACGTGAATAGTAGGTGGGGGGTTCTCTTTTTCCCAGATTCTTTGTCTGTCGTACAGATCTAATGTATCCAAAGAGGCGGAAGTCTCTTCCGCCGTCGGGCTGGCATCCAACCCGACCTCCCTCACAGTCGTGTCTCCCGAAGATGGGTCACGAATATTGTCTTCAGCTGCTGCACTCTTGGCTTTGTAGGAGCGAGTTGTGACTTGGAAACAGTGGTGAGGGGGCGCTATCAAACTCTCGTTCCAGTCGGTCAGAACAAACTGAACAGACTTCCTCAATTCTGCTATTGAATTCCCTTTTAGAGTTGAATTTGTCGTGCTGTCGAGAGTCAACGCGGGGGAATCTTCTAGCTCCGGGGTTACATACTCAGGAACCGTTTCCAGTAGCCTGGAGATTGGGTCGACATTCGAATGTACTCGACCTGGTCGATGGACAATTTCAAGGCCCGGTGCGTACGCCGAAAAGACAGTTCCCCATGCTCCCAGGCGGCGGTTATTGTTCTCGTATGTTTTCGCCCATTGGAGAGCTGCGTGGTCTGTGACCAACAAGATTCGTTCCCCTTCAATAAACGGCTGAAACTTCACTAGTCCTTCTTTGGCGGCCAACGCTTCTCGTTCTGTGGCTGAATAATTCCTTTCCGCTGGCTTGAAAGTACGGCTCCAGTACCCAATCACTCTTTCTACCTGAACGACTGTATCTTCCAAAGAGCTTCCCCACGTTCCAGCGTAATCGCAGTCTACGATTTTACTAGATAGGGACGTCGTGAGTTTAGGTAGAGGCTTCCCATTCTCGTGAGCGCGTCGAACACGATCGTATGTCCTAGTGCCTTTCAAGTCTCTCATGGTCATGAGCTGTACCTGCTGTAGAGTGACACCCAAGCCGTCTCCTGAAGCATCCGTATATAGTCGATAGGGCTTCCCCATCTCCGGATGCGCTAGTACGGGGGCGCGCGACAGGGCTTTCTTGATTTCCTCAAAAGCTCTTTCGTGTTCCGCCCGCCAGTTCCACGTGGCTCCTTTTCGAGTGAGTGAAAATAAAAGCGTTGCTAGAGTAGCGTAATGCGGAATGAAAGCCGAAAAGTATACAGCCATTCCCAGAAACGTGCGTAACTCCGCTACCTTGGAAGGTCTCGGCATCTTCAAGATGGCTTCCACCTTTTGTCTGTGCGTTGACAAACCAAGCCGAGAGACCTTATGTCCAAGTAGAATAATGGAGCTATAGAATAGATGACATTTCTTGGGAGATAGGGTAATGCCTGATTGTTCGATGGCTCCGAGTACTTTATCGAGGTGATCAATGTGCTCTTCGTAGCTTCTTGAGTACACCACGATATCGTCAATATAGACGAGACAGAACAACCACAGATAAGGAGAGAGAATTTCCTGCATAACGCGCTGGAAGATGGATGGTCCATTGCGTAACCCAAATGGCATCCTTAAGAACTGGAAAAGACCTTTATGTGTTCGAAAGGCCGTTTTCTCAACGTCCTCAGGAGCCATCTCTAGCTGTGTGAATCCCGCCAGCGCATCGAGAGAAGATAGAACTTGTGAACCTGACAAGGACGATAGAATTTCGGATTGTCTGGGAATAGGAAATTCGTCGGGCACCGTGACAGCGTTGAGCTTCCTGTAATCGACGCAGAAGCGAGGTTTATTGTTGCGGTAGACTATGACTACGGGAGCGCTCCATGGACTAACCGATGGTTCTATCACTCCCTGCTCGAACCACGCTTCAAGTTGTTCTTCGATGACTTTCCGCTTTGCAGGGGAGCTTCCGTACATAGGTACTGCAATTGGCACTTGTCCGTCCTCGGTACGTATGTGTACCCTCGATTGGTGCCTTCCCAATCTACCGTCGAATCCGAATGCCCGTTGACGACGTCGCAACATGTCCCACGCCCGTCCTCTAAGTTCCTCCGGAAGTTGTCCTACATCTAGGAGTTCTTCCATGTCTTGCGATGGCCAGATGGTAGGGTCGGGAACTTCAGCGGTTTTCGGCCCCCAAATCTCCTCTTCTAAGGATTCCGGCTCGACGGCTTCCGTCGACCTATCTGGAGCGGCCTCCGCTCTAGTCGATCCTGCTTCGCCAGGCTTCCCCAAATTAGCGTCTACCATTGACTTAATTACAGTCGCGTGCTTCTCCAGTAGCTCCAGCTTCTCTGCGCTACCCGGAACGTCCAAAAATTTTGAGGGGTCTACAAGTTGACCGACCACTTCCCCTTTTCGCAAAATCTTAGGGTGAGACGACGTGTTCGCTATTGGAATGAACGGAGAAGACTGATTGAGGAGGGTATTAGGAACTACGAATACTGGAGCTCGGGAGGAGGCTATCATAGCTTTCTCCACTAGCCACGTACGCTCATCTTTGAAACTGGCGAGTATAGGAACTCGCTTCACAGAGTGCGGAGGTATTTTCACGTCCTCCGCTACCCTCACGTTTCGAGGCCCTTCTGCATCATTCTTCAAGGCCTTTCTCTTGGCTTTGTTCCGTCTATGCGTTTTGGCAAGAATGAATCGCGCCAAGGGTGCACCCAACACTCTTTTAGCTATACGAGCCTCCTTCCCATTTGTCTCCTGAACTCCTTCAGCTAGGACTTCATACTTCCTTCCCTCGAAGTACACTCTCGTTCCCGAGTCCAAGTTTCTCTCCACGGCTAACTCGTAAGCCTGATGGAAATCCTCTCCTAGGAGTATAGGTACGGACATGTTGGACACCACGTATGCCTCGACCTCGAGTTGGAGTTCCCGGCCGTCGACGGTTCGGACGAATATGGGGAGCATCACATACCCGTGCAGGGAAGCTTCCTTCGCGGTGAGCTGTATGAGTTTCAGCTTCAATCCTTGCCTCAGAGCGGGCGGATTTTCTAACTGATCATACGCAGCCTTTGACAGAAGCGAAATGTCGGCGCAAGAGTCCAATCGAAGATCGCGTAGCGGTCCTGACGATGACATGATTCGTCCTCTCATGGACACTACAGAAACTCCTACTGCAGACATTCCCGGAATAGAGGTGCGTTTCCTTCGTAATTTAATGGTCTCCAACTCCGGCGTCTCCGCTTGGAACGATTCATTCGGCTCGAGCAAGCTTCCGTCTCGAGGAATTTGAGGTGCTCGCGTCCAGAGTTGAACATAATACTCGTCTTCGATTTCTTCAACGTAAGGGGATGGAGCGCGAGCGGTGCTCTCGAGGCTTCCTCGAGTACGTGCAATTAGCACTTCCCGCTCGGACTTCTTCCCATCCACTTCCCCGGAATAAACCTGACTAAGGCTGTTTTCCTTAGTTCCGCGGTCGGCTTCCGACCGCTCGTTTTCCCGAGCGACAATATAAGCAGAAGAAATCGTTTCCATTAAGTACGTCTCGAACAAAGTATTATACATGAGCTCATCCTCCGCAGATCGGTCCGTTTCTAACCCTGCACTCAAAAGATTAACCTCCTTCTTCTTAGAGTACGTAGGCCAGTGCGGACACTCTCTATCCCAATGATGCTTGCTGCCACATAACTTGCAAGGAGAAGGGGGCGGTTTTACGAGGGATTTCGTGCCATCGGCTTTAGGAAATGGATATCCTCCTTTCGGAGGAGCTCTCTGTCGCTTGACTAAAGTAGCAAATACTTGCGCCGACACTGCGGGATCTACTTGTTCAGGATCTAAAGGCTCTAGGTCTGAATGGCCTGGTGTTCTGCTCGCGCATCGCCTGTCTGACCAGCTGGGGCAACTCGTCTTTGGAAACTAAATCGCTGGAGCTGCGCGTGGCGGCGATCAGGGCTAACGCATTATCTTGAGCTCTCCGAGTAAGGTCGTCCGTGCTCAGAGGAAGGGGTACATTTAACGTGGTCATCCAGCTTGAAGGAACATTGCGTAGGACAATCTGGGCTTCCTCTGGCCCTCCGTTGTCCGTATTCAGCAGAGCGCGTGCGTACATGATGCGCCTCTGAAGATAATCCTCAGGCATTTCTCGTTCGTGACCTTTCTGGCGGAAGAACATTTCCGTGAACTCCATATTCCGTTCTAGCTGCCACTGCCGGCCCAGGAACACGGATTTGAGTCCATTTAGCCAGTTGAGGTGGTTCGTCATCATATAGATCTTCATTCGCCTAGAGGCTTGGATCCACCATCTCTTCACGCGAGAGTTGTCCTTCAATTGGGTCCATAACCAGCGTCCCATGGCAGCGGGGAGCGACTCGTTCATTACGGCTAATTCCTGGACATCGGCGAAATACGCTATTGTGGTATGCTTGTTCCCGTCCCAGCTAGGCAAATGATCTGGCCTCAATTCTTCTTTTAATCGCGGGCCTAGATTTGGGTTGCCCTGAGGAAAGTTCGGATAGCCATACCACTGCCAAGGGAATCCCCACCCCGGAGGCGGCCCTCCGCCTCCACCTGGTGGTCCTCCTGGTGGTCCTCCTCCCGGTGGTCCGTAAGGTCCTCCCGGAGGCATTCCTCCGGGATAACCTGGGAAATTCCCAGGCGGTCCTCCGCCAGGAGGTCCCGGCGGTCCTCCTCCTCCGGGCATCCCAGGATAACCGCCAGGCGGCCCTCCGCCTGGAAATCCTGGTGGTCCGCCCGAGGGTCCGTTTCCTGCTCCTCCTCCTCCAGTAGGGGGCCAGTCAGGTGGTCCGCCCCCCGGAGCTCCTCCACCAGACTGTCCCGAGGAATTTTTGTAGTTCGAGAACCCGTTCGACAGTTCTTCCGGAAGAGGATCGGGCTTGGTAGGAAAGCCACTCGCGCTAACATTCCCGCGTGCTATAAGCTGGGAATTATTGTTCCAAGGAGGGGTGAGATTGCGCGGACCAGAATTCAGCGGCGAATTTCGAGGCCATTCCCCTTTAGTGGGAGGTAAAGAGGTAGAAGGTCCGGGCCTAAAATCTTCACCATTGTCTAGTGCGAGTCGTTTATCCCAAGATACGCGTTCTTCAAAGTTCACCGTACGCTCCCCGCGAGTTGGATTAGCGGCTGGGGCTTCTCTATGAGCGCTTCTCATGTGCGGGGGTGTTTGTCGATCAGGAAGACCTGGAGCGAAGGGCTGAGTCTCTACCCCCATGGCTGCTAAAGAGAAAGCCGGCTGCAGAGGAGGCTGCGCGTAGATATTTCGCCTGTACGGCATAGCAGAGATGCTCCCGTTATCCACGTTATACGCAGCTGGAGCAAGATACGTCGTTACTTCCTTTGAAGAATGGCCCGTTTCGGTAGCAAGCGGTCCTTGCGTCGGTTTAGTGGTATCCTCGAGGTCGGATGGAAGAGGATCTGCGCCGGGTAAGTTTCCGGGAAGTCCTAGTCCTTGCGTTACATCTCCTTGAGCAGTCGTAGTCTGAGCAGCCGTGCGTATCGGCGTATACGGTAATACCTGCGAGACGTACGTAGAGGATGGTCTATTGAACCGTTCGAAAAATTCTCCGGCCTTGCGGAAAGGAGGGTGTTCGGCTTCTTGAAGAGATAGTTGCGCCGGTAGGGATGAGCGCGGTCGGCTCGAAGCTCCTGCCGCGAAACTTTCGTAGCGCGTGGGTTCCTCCCCGCTCGTACTTTCTTCAGCTCTTCCTTTACCCTTGTTCCCCAGTCCCGAGGCTTCCTCGGGCTCGTCTCGTATACGAGGTGGGGTTACTAGGGTCACTTGTCGGGGAGAAGGAGCCAAAGTCTTCGGAGGCGGTTGTGATTCCGCCGCTATAACTTCGTCAAGAAAATTGTCCGGGAGAGGCCAAAGCTTGTGTGGAAGAGCTTGTGCGTTCGTTCGTAGTAAGTCCATGATGAATTGGTCCATACGATCGCGTAGTGCTGGCCGTTGCAAGTATTCCTTGAGCACTTCAAGGGTGCCTAACCCTTGAAGCCGCTCGGTTTCCGATCTCGTAGTGGTTGCCGGGGAAGCGATTCTGACCGAGCCGATTATTTCTTCCCTGGCCTTCTCCAAGTGCTTAACTGCGAGAGCTAAACGGTGCATGAGAATCTCCCAGGCCAAGTCGAGCTCGTTCAGTGTACGAGATCCTCGCAGTGCGACTATCAGATGGTTATTATAGTCTATGACGAAGGCAGGCCGAGGAGGATCCAACAGCGCGTAGAGTTGTGAGATCAAGTCCTGTAGTTCAGCGGCCACTCCGATAGCGGGCCACAGGGCATGAGATTTCAGCGAGTATTGTTCCGACCCTATCGGCAGCAAGGGTCCATCTCGCAGTATATACCGTTGTGAGAGCGGGGCGCTGATCAAGGATTCTACTCTAGCTTCTAAAGACGGCTCATAGTCGTCGGGCGAAGTACGAAACTTGGCGTAGATACCGTCCGCGATTTCAGCTCGAGACAGATCGTCCAGCGTAGAGTCCTGAGGCCGGGGAACGGCGGGCAAATGTCGCGACTGAGTTTTCACTTCCCCAGCGCGCCGAGGAGTGAAAGAGTAATCCAGAGTAGCAGCTCTCGAAGGAGTCTGCAACGAACTTGAGCCAGGCCGCGGCATGCCGCCCGCGCTCGAAAAGAGATTTCCTTAGACCGGTCTTCGTGTCCTACAGGTTCCGGATGTGTCCACCTTTGAGACGCCTCTAGTAGGTGAGTCTCGAGGTTCGGAGGTAAGACGAAGGAGAGACGAGTCCGAGGAGGAACCAAAAGTGTGCTGTCCAGTTGATACGGGGCTTCCCGTGGTGACTGACCTCCTCCGTAGCACGGAAGGATGGAGGGCGAGGAGAGTAGAGTAACGCTCGTCGGCGTGAAGCCGGAGCGGGAGCTCGGTCGGTAGGAGGCTTCCTCCTGTTGACCGGCTCGAGAGAGCAGAGGGCAAAGCGCCGGCGGCCCAAGAGCGTCGCGCGTGTGTGGTTCTGTGGGCGCGTGTGGGCGCTCAGAGAAGCCTCACTCGCGCGTGACTTGTCGCGTCGTCGCGTCGTCGGTACTCGCAGTCGACTAGCGACTACTTTCGTTGAGAGGAGGCCTGCGAGAGAAAAGAGACGGCGAGACGAGAGTAAAAGAGAAAAAGAAACACGTTGTATAATATGAATGCTACCTGTCAAAGCTACTCGAACTTATATACATGCTGAGGACTTCGAACTCCGACTTATCTAATCTACTGTACAGTAATCTACAAGCATCCTTCGTCGAGGCTGTCAACTATCCCATCGCGTCGTCCCCGGCGCCCGTTCCCCGTCACATCTTTGCACAGCCGAAGCATGCAGGCACCGGAAGACGAACTTGGCGGGCAGCGTGTATCTTCGGTTCTGTTGATCTTGCGCCGGGCTCATCAGCGCACTCGAGAACAAGATCCGGTGCACCATTTTTACCCTCTAGTCCTCCTTGCTGGATCGCTGATCTGCGTATTCTGGGGATCATTCTGCGTAGATTTACACCGAGCAATGCTCAAGCGGACACAATATAGGGCTTTGATCCGCCGATCCTGTGCATTCAGTCATTCTGCCAACTCGCTCCCAGTGCTACGTACTGTTCACTTTGCTGACACGCTCTTCTGCACAGGTACCCCTTTGGCGTGCTAGGTGACCGCGGGCACGGGTGCGGTGTGGTCTGGCTTGGGGGCGGGCCGCGTTGCCACGTCATCAGCCTTTGGTGGCCTCGAGCCGGTCCTCCCTCCCTCTGTCGCAGATCACGAGCGTCCGCCATGAGCACATATCAACCAAATACGTCTCAAGTCCTTGTCGTGGTTCTCTGGAATTTTGATCTCGGGCTGCGTGTCCTGTGAGAAGGAGAATGAAATTGGTACGTTATCGGCGCCTTCTGTTTTTTTCTGCTTCACTCACTTATTTTCCATCGTCTATTCCTCCGTCAAGAGCACACGCCTCCAGCTCCCGAGACATGGTTCGACTGTTCGACCCCTGGCCTTTGAAATCGGCGCATCCAAACGAAGTTTGCGCGTGCTGTCTCCCGCACACGATGCGCACGCGGATGACGTGCATTCAATGAGCAACTGGTCCTCTGCGAGCTGGATGCGCGCGCAAAGTCCTCGGGGAGTCAGCAGGATGGGCATGGGTGGCCAGACGGAGGTACGTGGCGTATGTTTTCGCGATGGCCGTCCATTGCTCATAGCGCGCGCAGGCCCTCAACGTTGCGCGCATCGATTCCCCGCATAACAAGCTACCAGCGGCTACCCGTCTCATCTTCGGCCAGCAGAACCAAATCTCTCGGTCGCCTGCCTCCCAAATGTTGGGTGTCGATGACGCACCCTCGTACCTCGTCTGTGCCCCAGTCCAGCGTTCCCGATTCAACTGCTGTCATTCGGCCGCAACGTCTCCGCCACCTGCTAGTCCGCGTCATACGACCAAGTCGAAGAGGTACCGCCACTCCACGTCCGAAAAGCACGACTCGACACCCCAGGATGAACTTCGTCCAAGTGATTTATCTCCGGAGTATACAAGAGCGGCAGCACAGAGCGCGAAGGGGGCGCTGGGGATGAGAGCATGGCTCAACGGGGCACGCGATACGAGTTTCGAACTCCAAGTACGTACTTTTGGGACTCCTGTGGGTCGCGCGCATTCATCCTGACCCACTCAATCCGAATTCGCAGGGTTGTCTTCCTGGCCGGCTGTCTTCGCTTCTGATAGACTCCTCGACGTCGCACACATCGACAAACGGATCAGCGCACACAGCTTCGCATCTTCAGGCGGTAACTCCCATCCTCTGGGCGTTGCGCGCGGTGATCGACGGGACGGGCTTCGCGCTCTGACAGCCGACCGCGCGGGGGTCCCCACTAACCTTAACATACCCGTTGGAAACAACATCACCCGCCGACAATGGCAGAACACATTCCTGGATCGCGAAGGTTGACCCGGATCCGATCCACATCCAGTGCCCAGTGATTGACGCCAACAGCTCTCGACACGACTCCTCTTCAGCCGGAGCCACGCGCAAGGCTGGACCAGGACGACATCGGAGAAAGAGCACGGTTTAACCCCAGCTTCCAGCTCCCGGGCAATGAGTACGTTCCGACTTTCTGCAAATTTTGCGCGTGTGTGCTGACAGAGACATAACCTCTCTGAATCGACAGTGCGCCTGTCTTCCCTGGCTCGCGCATTGTCTGCCGCCAGCCCAAGGCTTGTCCGTACGCCGGACTGCTGACTCGTAAATCGTGTCTGTTTCTTGTGGCGTTATTTTTGCTGACGACTACTAAGAAGGTGACTGAGGACATGTGCGTGTGGCTCGCGGGCGTGGTTCGCACGGATGAAGCGTGATATGTACTACGCATGAACGGGACTACGAGCAATGTCATTCAATTTGCGACTGATAATTGAGAAGGTGTGCGCGACGACGACTGGGCTGGGAGTCTGACCGTGAATGATGATATGAGTGCCAAAGTCGTACTGCGAAATCTTGAAGCATCACCACCCAGCGCGCGCAAGGTCTACGTGGCCAAGAGAACACCAACATTTAAGCCAATTCACGTCGAACAGGATACCCAGAGAAGATGCGCGCCGTCTAGAGCAACGCACCTCACTTCAACCACGCCCCGGCACGCAGGTCGAAGCTATCCCAACGGACTGCGGCGGTAAATACATTCAACCTGTACCCCACGCACCCACTCATGCGACCGCAGCGCTAAGACAGCTCGCCTTTCATTGTGCTGCAGAACGACCGCGGCATCAGTTTGACTCGTATTGCAAAGTAGGTTGCTCAGCTCCCTGCGGCCTTGAGCTCAAAGCTCCACCGTCCAGCCGTCTCTCGACATTCGGCATTTGACACCAACCTAGGACGGTAGCGCGCCGCCGTCTTCAAAGTCTACCGCCCTTCAAGGCTCAGCGCACCGCTTTCGCGGCGTCAATCGCAGAGATGTCACAGCGGGAAGGGCTGCGAAAGTTTGGCAAGAGTTCCTTCATTCGCCCATACTTTACCAACGTGTCCTCGGGTTTATATCCAGTTCACGCATTTCACATAATTTATTTAATGACAGGCCCCGTAGGAGTCAGTCTTGGTGCGTCGAAACGTACACTTGCGCCTCGCACCGCTTCAGGAATTCACGGACAAGCCGGGGCACCAGGCTCTCGTGCAAATACAACCCATTTAACCTCAACCCAGCGTTGGTGCGTATACGGACCATCTCCCTAAGTAGATAGGCCGGCGCTTCGGTCGAGTCTTCCAGGATTGGATGCCTGTCGTCTTGGGGGTACTTGTTGGGGTTCCCGAAATTGACTGACCGCAAATCCAGACTGCGGAGCTTGGCTAGGGGAAGATTCTGCCCCCGACTGTCACCACTGCTCGCGATCCCATGCGCAGGCGTCGGCTTCGATAGGGCGATGCAGAGCGCGACGGCGGAGAAGCTCGATGCGTGCAGCGTGTGCAAATTCGGTGCCCTCTCCAGCACGTCCGCCCAGCCGGGTCCGTTGGCCATGAGCCAGTCGCACATGTCCAGCTCTTTGAGATCCTCGGAAGCGAATGCAGATACTGCGTCCCACGGCGCTTGCACACGTCGCCAGATGCTCTTCTCCCGTGTTGTGCCCGTGTATATGCCCGAGCCTGAGGGAGGCGCCGCCAGACGGATGGTGAGTTGACTGCGGGGCGCCTTGTGCGCGCTAGCACGTATTTCGATAATATCTCCAGCCAACGTTCTGAGAGGACCGATTTCAAGCTTGCATATTAGCGGTGCAGTCGGTGTGCCGTCCTGCGCAGGGAGAGAGGGTACTGAGTGTATATAGCGAAAGAGACTGGCGATGTCCGCGATGAGCTCCCGTTTGCGGTACAGGAAAAGTACGGCTGTGGCAGTGAGAGGAATCCGGATGTGTTGTAGAAGGACCAACGCTGCTTGAATCGTGGTATGCAAGCGGAGGTGCTCGAGGGCCGAGAGTCTTGCCGTGGTGTTCCGGGCGTCACCGTGGAGATCCGAGTGGTGGAAGAAGACACCGCGCAGGTCAAGCCGCGTCAGGTTCTGCAGCTGATTTAGGATGGTGACAACTTCCTTTGTAGAGGGCTTCTTTAATCCGTCGGGGGAAGCAGTTGCTGGTGCGGCGACGTCAGGGAGGTCTTCGGTCCAATCGTCATTCAGATTGATCGTGAGCGTCGCGAGGTTCTGCATGAATGCGAATGTCCATGGGATACCAGCCGGGGCTTGTACGGACAAATGCTGCAGATATGGAGCATGTTTCCTAAAATATTCAGCGTAAAACTGCAGCTGGGCCGGACCACCGGTGAACCGGGAAGAGAGCGAGAGCCGGCGCATTCGTGGAAGGCTGTCCAACAAAGGCTGTCGAAGCAATGCTTCTCTGGTGTTCGTTCTCCTGTCGGGAAGTACGGAGACGGAGAGAGGAACATTCTGAGAGAGCGCGATCATAGCCTCGAGCCACAAGCCGCCGAACCGATCTGTGACGTTTGCCCAGAGAAGGGGGTACGCGCGCGCAACGCTCCTCCAGCGCTGACACACATGCGTCACAGCAATCCAGCTCTTGTTGAATGGTAGCGGAAGATCCGGGTGATCGAGTTTGGCTCGATATGCGAATATGCGTGTGAGGATCTCCGTAGGAAGGCGCGAGACAGGTAGACAAGCATTGCATAGTTCGGCAATCTGAGCAATGGTTTCGCGCTCCTCGTTCCGCAGAAGGTCGCGTATGACCTGCACATCGATTTCTAGGGCCTGTTCTCCTTGTCGTTGAAGCGCCAACAACAGACCCCGGAGATGACCCATGCGCTTATATTCGCCCTCGAAGGTAGCGGGTCTCGGTGGGGGAGCTGTCGTTCTCTGCCTGTATGCTCTCCCGAGTCTCTGCTAGTCTCCGCTCACTAGAGAAGGATGTGTTAGCTTTATATCATGCAGATACAAGATAGAGCGCACATATCGACAGTGGGCGAGGTCTTCCGTCGGATCTCGGTGCTGGTCGGAGAGTGCGCGATGATACTGTGCTCGCCGACGCTTATATGTGGTGGGGAAATGGGCAATAAGGAGGGCCACGATGATGGGAACGAGTACAACACGCTAGGGCCACGAAATCAAGTCTGTTATACGGCGCCACCGAGCGCAGCAGGTGACGTCATGTTCTACTACAAAAGAGCTCAAAACGTCGCAGGGTACTCAAGGCAGGATTCTCATAGTCAAAGCATGCTGGTGACCTGACCAGAAACGTTCAGTCCCAAAAAAGTGGGATGAGAACGTCGACGTCGACGTCGGTGAGGTGGCGGCGGCAGTTGCCGGCCGCCTCGGGCCGGCAAACAACGGCTTTCATCTCGACTTCCGTGACGCGGCCACCCCAGGCGACAGTGTCGTCTTTCCTCTACCTTACCCTCACTTTTTGCCTCTGCTTACGACCCGCTTCTGGGATCTCGCTCTTTCTTTCTCATGGTTCTCAAAGCTCAACGCGCGCATCAATATGGTGCGTTGGGGAGCGTTTCCCAGAGTACTACAAGCGCCTTACGCGTCGAGATCATCGACTATCTCTGCCACAACTCCTAGCATGCACGCACAGCTGTCTAGCGTTGAACTTCTCTGCACCCCCAAGGCATGCAGGCTCCGGAAGGCGAATTTGGCGGGCAGCGGGGCTCTTCCGTTCTGTGGATCTCGTGCTGGGTCATTAGCGGGATGAGCCGGGCACTCGAGAGTAAGATTCGGTGCGCCATTATTTGTCTTTTTCTTGACTGCATCGCTGACCTGCGCACTCTCTGGACCATGCTGTGTAGACTTGACCCAAACAATGTGCAAATACACACGACATATGGCCTTGGATCGCCGGCTCTGTGTCCAGTCAGTGAATCTGCGAGCTCCCTCTCCATGCTACGTATTCCCTTCTTCTTTTGCTGAGACGGTCTTCTGCACAGGTCGTACTTTGGCGACCGGGGGCGCGGTGTCTGCCTTGGGAGCGGGCCATGTCGCCACGTCATCGCCTTTCGCCGGCCTCGAGTCGGTCCTACTTCCCCTCAGGTACATCACGAGCATCCACCACGACGACAAGTCAAGGACCCACGTGCCAAACCTTGCCGCAACTCCCAAGAATTGAAATATCGGGATTCGTATGCTGTGTGGAAGAACGAGAATAGGTACGCTATACGCGCCTTGTATTTTTGCTTCACTCACACATCTTTCATCGCCACTTTTTCTGTCAAGAGCACAAGCCTCCAAGGTCCCGAGTCATGATGCGACTCTTCCACTGCCTCTCTGAAATCGGTCCCGGTAACCGAAGTAGGCACACGCGGCGCGGTCTCCCGCACAAGATACGTGCGAGCGGATGGCGCACATACAACGAGAAGTTGGTCCTGTGCGAGCTGTATGGGCGCGTCAGTTCCTCACGAGGATCAGCAGGCTGAGCATGGGTGGCTAGATGGAGGTATGTGTTCCACATGCTCTGCATTTCCATCATGCCGTTGCTGATAGTGCCAGCTGTCCAGGCCCTACCAGTCGTGCGCGTCGACGCCCCACGCCTTGACCAGCACGGACTGCGACACCTGCCAGGCCTCCCGTCGACTCCCCGTTCACAGACGGGACTCGCGGCAATCCCGCGCACAGTCCTTGCCCTCTCAATCTTGGCGTTTAGACAGCCACACCCTTGCGCCGAACTACTCCATCCGCCAGCTACTACAGCATCCCATCGCTTTGTCCATCCGAAATTCTCCAGTTCGACACCTCTCCGCCACGTTCTCGTCTGCGTCTTCAAGACGCACTCAACTCTGCGTCCGTGCAGCACGATTGGAGAACCTATAATCTCAGATGTCCTTGTCGGCCGGGAACCGTATACACCAAGCGGCGCACAGAGCGCGAAGCTGGGCGGCGGGGACGAGCACACGGAGGCACGCGATACGACGTTTGAGGGTCACGTTAGTTCTCGTTTTCTGCAGGTCGCGCGCATACATTCTGACCGAGTCTTTCTGAATTCACATTGGGACATTTTCTCGAATAGCCGCCTCCACTTCCAGCTCTGAATCTTCTCGAATCCCCACGCCCCGACAAAGTGCCCTGCTCACGCGCAGCGAACAATGTCATCCAATTTGTGACCGGTAATTGAGAAGGCGTGCACAACAACGACCGGGCTGTCATTCTGACCGTGACTGATGATACGCATGACAAATTCGCACTGTGAAATCTTGAATCGGTTTTAGACTTTGTTTATAAGAGTCTAATCGACTGGCCCTCCGCGGGCGACTCGATCTTCGCCGGCAGGTCTGACCTGCCCGGCACTGTGCTGTCGCCCTCCGGGGTTCACAGCCTGAGACGAGAGTCACGAACCGACTGCGGTTGTTTCCGCTGAGAGTCGGCAAGTGTGGGATCGTCTTGTCGGGCCGGGCGGGGAGTCGAAGCGCAGAGTCAGGGGCTTGTCTGCTCCTTGGCTCTGACTTCCTCCTCGCCAGGTGTGTGCTCGTTCCTCAGGGCTCGAGTACTGCTAACTCTGACTTCCTCCTCGCCAGCCGCTGTTTTCGTGTACCTTTATCACTCCGTTCACATCTTTCGAATCAATTTCTTTATCTTCGTATGGCTGAGGAAGCCCGATCACAGCCACGGAGTCGTCGGTCGCGCAGTCGTCGCTCTGAGCGCGAGAACAGCAGCAGCGACGACGAGCAATATCGTTTCAATCAAACCTTTGTGGATCAAGCAAATGCCCTTGTTGAGAACTACCGACGAGGCGAGTGTGGAAAAGCTAGCACAGTCAAGAAACTCGTGGAACTCGTACACGCTGAGTCGTCCGCGCATCCGGATGACCACACACAAGGGCACCTGGACCACGCTTTTCAATCGTACTTTCAGCAAGTCGAACGAGTCGAACAGGCAGAACAAGCAGCGGAGGAAAGAGGTCAATCACGGGCGAGGAAGCGACACGAGGAAGCGTCAGGCAAGAGGGCAAGAATAGACCAAGCGCACGTACTCGAAGAAGATCCCTACAACTCGGGTGACCAGGATGAGGGCCTGCGAAAGAGAATGCGCGGAGACGGAGTCGAGAGGGTCCACAGCAGGCGGCAGCTTGATGAGTCCCTCCTCCCGTTCATGCACAATTCCTCCGATGTCGCTCTCAGTCCGTACCAACTCAGGACTCTCGAGCTCAAGGCCAATTATCTTCGGGATATTGCCGGTGCAAAGCGTCTCATCCTCTCCCGTCCCGACTGCCCGTCCGTTCCGGTTTCCATCTGGAGAGACGTCCTCTCCTCCGCCTATGTCGATCTTGACAAGTTATTCTCCAGCCATTACGCTCTTGACGGCGATCCGCGCGGTATTCGCAAGCTCGGTGACTTCGAGCTCGTCTTGGGTTCTGCCAAACCTGACCGCCACATCCGTACACATGGAGACTGGATGGTCGCTTGGACACCGTATGCTAACGCCGTCGCTTACGCCTATCCGCACCGGGATACGGAGCTTTCCACCTATAAGGACCACATTTCCAAACTATTCGCCGCCTCCCAGTCCACTCCCTTGAGGGTTATCAATTACGACAAGGGGATCCGGTCACGAGTCGGTCGCTCCAACCAATACTCACTCGCTGATATCCACGAATTCAACGATATTTTTGTTCAACACTTTATCGCCGGTGGAGAAGGAATCACAAGCGGTATGGCTTCCTCAAAGATGCATGAATTGGGCGCGCCCGTGGAACCGGCCAGTTGCTCCGGCGACGATGAAGTTGAAGGTGGCGAGCCAGCTTTGTGAAGCATCGTTGATGATCACGGGGTTAGGCACCATTCACAACGTCGGGCTCTTTCCTTTGCTTGGCACCATGACTCCTCTCCTTTTCTACACCACCAGCCCACCCTTCTACCTCCACACCTCCTAGCACTTTTACCGTCCGAGTCACGCTCAGGTCGCTATGCATGCAATCTAGGGGTGCCGAGAGGTGCCGGTTTCTGCCTAAACATGCGGGTCTCCATCTTTCTCGTCCGCGAGTCTCACTGTTCTCCCTCTGCATCTCCTCCGGGAGTTCTTCGTCTCCTCCGGGAGCTCACCGTCTCCTCCGGGATCTCACCGTCTCCTCCGGGAGCCCATCGTCTCCTCCGGGAGCCCACCGTCTCCTCCGGGAGTATCACCTCTCCTCCGGGAGTTTCACTGTCTCCTCCGGGAGCCACCTCCGAGGTACGAGTCGATTAGTCGGTTTTCGACTTTGTTTATAAGAGTCTAATCGACTGGCCCTCCGCGGGCGACTCGATCTTCGCCGGCAGGTCTGACCTGCCCGGCACTGTGCTGTCGCCCTCCGGGGTTCACAGCCTGAGACGAGAGTCACGAACCGACTGCGGTTGTTTCCGCTGAGAGTCGGCAAGTGTGGGATCGTCTTGTCGGGCCGGGCGGGGAGTCGAAGCGCAGAGTCAGGGGCTTGTCTGCTCCTTGGCTCTGACTTCCTCCTCGCCAGGTGTGTGCTCGTTCCTCAGGGCTCGAGTACTGCTAACTCTGACTTCCTCCTCGCCAGCCGCTGTTTTCGTGTACCCTCCCACCCTCCCGCAGGTTTTTCACTCATTTGTTCACCGTTCTTTATACATGCTGTACTCGTAAACACTACTGTACCGTCCGAGTCACGCTCAGGTCGCTATGCATGCAATCTAGGGGTGCCGAGAGGTGCCGGTTTCTGCCTAAACATGCGGGTCTCCATCTTTCTCGTCCGCGAGTCTCACTGTTCTCCCTCTGCATCTCCTCCGGGAGTTCTTCGTCTCCTCCGGGAGCTCACCGTCTCCTCTGGGATCTCACCGTCTCCTCCGGGAGCCCATCGTCTCCTCCGGGAGCCCACCGTCTCCTCCGGGAGTATCACCTCTCCTCCGGGAGTTTCACTGTCTCCTCCGGGAGCCACCTCCGAGGTACGAGTCGATTAGACACCACCACCCGGCGCGCGCACAGTCTACGTGGCCAAGAGAGGTCAGCCAAGCCGCGTTGAATGGGGTACCAGAGAAAATGCGCGCCGTCCAAGCCAACGTACCTCACGTCAACCACGCCCCAGCGCGCAGCGCAAAGCTTTCCCAGCGGACCTCAACGGTAAATACATTCAACCGATATACCACTCATTCGCATGTTTTGACCCCCGCTCCGCAGCGCTAAGATAGCTTACCTGTCATTCTGCTGCCGAACGACCGGGGCTGAGTGTTCCTACCACGGCATCAGTCCGACTCGGAGCGCAAATTTCCGCCCGGGGCGCTTTCGTTCGCACCACGGTCGATCAAGCCCGGTGGCTGAGGGAAGCTCTCACGGAATCCCACACATGTTCGTGGTTCTTCCTGCGTACTTTTTCCCGCAAATGTCCTGACGGCGAGCTCTAGCAGTATGTATAGGAGGCAGGTAGTGGTTAGGCGTGAGTCGATGCAGCCAAGGTGCGCTCGAAAATATGTGCCACCTTTCTCATATGACGATTCTAGCGTAATACACGACTAAATTCATACCCTCTGAAGAGTCACTGTAGCTTTTCGGCACAAAGTCTGCCATCGCTGAGTCTGTATTCACTCGGTGCGATTTTTGCGGAGATCCCGCTCATGGACGCCGGCCACTGTAAGTCCTCGCCCTATGACGATGGCTCCCATCAGGAAATTCACAAATCTCTGGCAGTCTGGCGCATCTGGATCGCTGGCTGGCGCGCCAATCCCAGAATTCCAGATCTGCCAGACCTTCCAGAGATGCCAGGCTTCCAGAACTGCGACTATATATACTCCTAGTGCTAATTTTGGTTCAACGCAAACGACTAAGTATGTACTAGATACATTTTCTACATGTGCGGCAGTCAGGAAACATATCTGTGGAGTAAACGGGCCACACAGGTGCGGGACCTCATGCTGGCTGGCAGAGGTGTGTGCAGAGCTGCCTTGCTACTCCACTGCGTGAACCCACACGCGTCGCGCCCGCCGCCTGCGCGGTCATGTGCGCGCAGCGCACGGAGCTCGCCCGCCTCCCACCGGCGTGTCCGCGCCTCGAGCCCGTGCTACGTGCGGGCGTGCCCGCGTACCGCGGCGCGAAGGTATAGATGCTGTGGGTCGTGAACAAGGGGCCGGGGAGAGAAATGACTGCAAGGTTTTACTGCCCAAGAATCCCTTGCGCGCCCGCGAGAACGCAATCACGTCGCGCATTCGCAGACGACGGCACAGCTGGTCCAGGAGAGTGGTCGACGCCCCACCAATATCACTCTGCATGAAACAAATCAGGAGAGTGATAGATTATAAAGGGCCATTACTCACTGAGCGCAGGCCAGGCGCAGGCCCTCGGGAGTCGACGCATGCCCTCGGAGTCGGTGCATAGGGAGAGACCGCTGCGGCTTCTGCGGTCCTCGCCGTCTTCTTCATTAACGCTGTTGCCACAAATGTTGGCGGTCCGGTAGAGTGGAGGTCGGGCGCACATGTCCCGCATGGGTGGCCGATGCGCAGTGCGCTGGCATGTCAGTAGGTCAAAACAGAAAATACCAGCGGACTTACCGCACTGATGGGTCATGAGCTGGCAAAGAAAAAGGCAGCCTGGGTAGCCCGGAGAGAAATTGGCAAAGAGGGCGAGCTAGTCCTAGGCCTGAGCATCACCAGAGTCCGCCGAGCGCGACTTCGACGCGTTGACGTGGCGAAGCAGACTGTTGTGGTGTGTTTGTACACAATTTGGCCTCAGCCACTGCCAGCGCAACGAATCTTTGAGTCGTCCGCCCACCCTCATCGACCTTGCGCCACACCGCTAACCATTTGTTCTTCCACGATCTCCGCCCCAGACGACCTCCACCAGTCAACACTCGAGGCACAATGTCCTCGGAGCACAACGCAGGCTAGCGCGAGAGGCTCGAGTAGCTAGCACATAGGTTTCACACGAGCTCCCGCCAGCACCGGTCGTCCAACGGCGGTCTGTACGCGTACCCGGCCACCTCATCTACAACTGGTGCGTATTCGTTCCGGTGAGGTCGAGATTCAGCGCGTGCGGCTGACCAGGGAGCACTATGGCGGCGGTATTTTCAATAGCATAGCGAAAGAGATGAGAGGCCAGAGCCATGGTAGGTTGCACAATTGCGCAATACATGTTACAAGCTCACAATCTCGGCGACTCTAGTGATCCATCCACTTTTCTCGACCCAGCAACTTACTGTCTGCATCCGCGATGCGTGCGGCATGGTAATGCCCCCTGTTCAACCCTACCCAGTGCGACAAGTGCACCCCGTCTCACCCGGCATGGCATGCGTGACGACTCCGAGGTTCTACCCCTCGTGAAGTTCACACTGCTCCCGCCTGGCCTAGTCGACCCACATAAGCGCGGGCTCTGCGCTGTCCTGCGCGGTGATACAGTAAACAGCGCGCGCGCGGACATCAATAATGGGCGCGGGAACACGAACATCAGCTACGCAGGGTCCGCTTACGGCTGGACGCCAGCGTGATGCGTGGCGAGCGCGAAATGAGCGGACGTGCCCGGAGCGGAGAGAAGCTCGGCAGGGTGAAGCGGGGGTCAGCATGGCGGCCGGCGGGTCCATGTCTTTGGGACCACCGCCGCTCAGCCAAGGATGCAGGCAGAGGTGCGCAGTACTGATACGTAGCGGCAGTAGCAACGCCCCTCTAGTACGTTTCAGCTAAGTAGTGTAGAAGACGAGTGAGTAAAACATACAAGCAATACAATCCATTTTCAGTCAGGGTAGCCCTCGCGTACCCCCCCCTCTCTGGCTCTCTGGCTGCTCTGGAGAACCAAGGATACGACATCTCTGGCAGGAAATTTGACCCAGCTGGCGAGCTGGCAACTGGCGAGCTGGCGGCTACTGGGGCGTCTGGGCCAGACGGGTATAGACTGGCCCAGACGCGCCAGATATTTTTAGGTTTACTGATGCCCGCTGACCATACCTCCGAGCGTTCGCTTCATCTAGGTCTTCACCATGTGATCTTTGTACCGCCTCCTGTCTGAGAAACACTCCATTTCCGCATGTCCTGTGCACGGGCACGGTGAGCCTGGGATCCGTCTCTTCATCCTATACTTTCACTTATTGTTTCTCCTCAGTGTCCTCTCGCAACCCCTCAACACTCAACGTCTTTTTATCCGGAATGCGTCCGGCAACAGTCACCGCGGCGGTCAGCTTCATCCTCGCAGTTCGCGGTGAAACGACCAACACTGTCGACTCGACGTCGACGGCCAACGTCTACCCATACCCAATCCCGTCCGCCTACGACGCGAACGCGCACACCCTCGTTCGAACAACCTCCGGCCTGCTCATCGGACTTGACAGAAACGGAGGTACTTACGCTCGCACTATCCCATTCTCCACGAGCATCTCCCTTCTGACACCATGAAACCTGCAGTGCGATCATTTCTCGGTGTGGTACGTGCTTAGAGCGTACCATGCTAGGGTTTCGGGTAACGTCTCAATGCCGTCGTCGCAGCCCTATGCCCAGCCACCCACCGGCTCCCTTCGCGGGGTCCCACCAGTTGCGTTTTACTCCAACGCGACCGTCAACGCGACAGCTCCGCGCCCGCCCTGCAGCGCGATTGCGACGGCCATCTCCGACTCGGAGGACTGCTTACACTTGTGAGTCTACCGCATGCCTCCTCGTTGCTACCCGCACGCATTTAACGATCATAACGCCAGGAACGTGTATGCGGCGGGGTCATCCGACCAGACGCGCTTGAAGGCAACTGTCGTCTGGTTCCATAGAGGGTGAGGTAAGTCGTCGGCCGCAGCCACAGCAGCGCTGACTGCGCGCTCAATACAAAGCGTGAAATATTCACAGTACGATGGCCCATGGCTAGCGCAGAAGAATCGGATCGCGGTGTGGGTGAACTACCGCGCGAATGCCGTCGGTCGACTTGACCAAGGGCTCGCGGTGCGGTGGGTGCAGGAGAATGTGCATCAATTCGGTGGCGACAGCGCGAACGTCACGATCATAGTGAGTGAATTTACTCGTTGCTGTATAAACTGCGGCTGATGTTATTTGGCTTTCGTCCGCAGGGCTGATCGGCCGGTGATCGTTTTGCACGGGCTCTCGATTACTTGCGGCACGCGGACAGACTCGCATTGTACACTTTATTCAGAGGACTCTCGCTTTCACATGGGCATGATCTCTTTCGCCACCCGTCAATGTAATATTTTCTGCCCAATCATGCGGGCATAATAAAGAAGAGAGCTCGTGGCGTGCAAGCTTTCAGAGTACTACTCGGTTCAAGCACTCCATGCTACCCGCGTCATGAAGTAACACTCTTCCACCGCGTGCGTGTCTGCTCGTCTACTCTGCAGCTCCATGCCTCCTGACAGACATTCCGCAGGTGAAAGGGCGGGAGGGCTTACAGATGCGCTCATATCGGAGTCGCTGGCAGTCGGCTGGAGGACATGTTCATCGACAGGTCAGTATTTTATTATAGCATGAAAAGCGTCATAAAACGCGCCTTGGGGCTGCTCGCCGTGCTGCCTTTCCAGAGAGATTTTGAGCAATTGTATCCAGCGTCGCCAGCTCGCCCGCTTCGTCTTGCAAGTTGCTGTCGATAATTCGGCGCTTGAAACCCGGGCTCGACAACGGCATGGTACCAGATTGAAGCCATCTGGCGGCGAAAGTCTAGTATAAGCCCGCGCTGGGGTAAAAAGAAGAAGAGAGAACTAGGGTGGAGCTTGGAGGAGGCTAAGACGAGGAGAACGTGGAGAAGAGAAGGCCGCCCGCCGCGCGCTTGACAAGCCGCCGCCGGCCGGCAAGTGCCGAGACATCTCTTCCTCCCTGCCTCCATCACCTCTTCCTCCTCCTCCTCCTCACCTCTTCCGTCCCTTTCTCACTCCGCTGCGTTGCCTACATGTCGATCTTTTGTCATGAAGAATCGCTTTTTGACGCAAAAATGGTCGGAACGATTGTGATCGAGACACAATGCGACTACCGCTGTCAAACCACACGCACAGTATGCCACGTCCTCGCTAAATGTTTGCTCCTGACAGAGCTTCAAGCAGGAGTCAAGAGAAACGTGTCCTGTGGGTGGTATCGCGGCGTCGTCGATGATCGGCATCCTCTGAGCGTATGGAGGCCGGACACCGCGGAGGAGACATCGTTTTCACTGTCCTTCTAGGCAACATCGCAATATGATCGCGACTACGATCCCGGCTCTCGACACCTTTGATGGACAAGCTGCTCTGAGGCGATTTTTCCTGGGCAGCAAGTAAGAAGGTTTGTGAGGAGGTGGAACACTTACTGGGAACCGATCCGCCATGGTGTGTCGCATGCTCTCTTCATCCTCGTCCGCATGGCATTCATTCCCGTCTTACTAGCAGCCGCTGCTCGAGCATCAATAGACGGGGAACGGAGCTGGTGTGCCGTGGTCAAAACCGACGAGCGACTCAAGAGTACGGTGAGCAGTGTCACGGTCGCTGCATGCGATACACTGTCGATCGCTCACGCAAACTCCCTATCTCTCCCTTACCGGACAGTGACACCCTTTGACGCCTAGAGACAAGATACGCTACGCACTGAAGACTTGTTTGACGAACATAAGTCGGAAGCCGAGAAGGAGAAAGATATTCAGCACGAGCAGGTCGCAGGAAGCCTCATGTGCGTCTTGATTGTGCTCGCTCTCGTATACATCGCTCATCAAAGTGCCTCTAGTGTTGTTTGTCTGCAACCCAGATGCCCAAGACCAGATAAACGCCAACTCAGTGCGATTTACGTGCCCTCGTCAAGGGCCGCTCAAGCCCGGTTGTTCTCTCCCAACTTTGTATGTCTGCTAGGTATGTATAAACCCCGCGCGAGCGGTGCAAGCAGACGCTCTTCACCGCATCCATCCGTTCCTCCCGATCATATCCACCGAGGACCTGGGACTCGCCCTTCAATATCAGCCGTCGCGCTCGGACGGCAGGACGAGGTGAGTCGTATATGCGCTTGGCTCTCGACGTCTCTCACGCAGCGTTTACCAGGGAGATCGATCGCAACCGGCAAGCTGTCAATATTCACTATGCAGCGTTTCGAAAGCGTCTGCAGGCGCTCCAGCTCCGCGTCCTCCGACAGGCTGTGGAATTAGGACGCGCCCTGTGATGCTGGGCACAAGAGGAGCGGGCACGAGTCGCAGAGGGCGTCGGGACGTAGAGGAAGATTACAGTAAAGTCTGATTATGCATGCGCATGCGCATACATCTATCTCTCACATACATCGCACCCTGGATATCGATACACGTCTCGCTATGCATTGCGTGCAGCGCACCGCCTGGGGGGAATAAATACATGACGGTGGAAATACATCTGCCGCGAAGGCGACGGCCTGATACTGATAGATGCGAGAATACTGCCGTCCCAAACTCCCCAGGGATGCGGGAAATATGGTTCCTGCAGAGGCATATCTTATGAGCACGACAAGTGATGCCCGCGACGACGAAGTACGCACACAGATAGGGCTCTTCGTGTCGCTGGTGGCCTGCACGCCAAACATATTCAATTGCACCGATTATGTGTGTGGCTGTTGATCATGGGCATCGGGTCAGCGATGGACGTACAGGTGCGGAGAGTGCATCGTACAGTCTGGAGGGTCCCCCGCGTCGAGGGTGGGGCGGAGGTGAAAGGGCCAGGATGAGGAGCGTGTGGGCGCAAGAGGACGGCGACATGGTGGGGAAAGGAGGAATCATGTTGGGGGCATAGATGCGGGCAGCGGTTTATATAGGGCGGCGTATTTGGCTCGAGTAGCGGGGCCAAATAACGCGGGCGCGTCGACGGGACGCGGGCGCTCACGTGGGCCCGCTGTCGCGCGGGGAGAATTAATGCCGCAATGCCGGAGACCTCGGTGCTATTCACACGAACAACGCAGTCGGCCTCCAGGAGCTTCGTATCAATGGCCCACACTGCTATATGCAATCCCGTACGCACACGCGCTCCAACTCAGCTATTCGTACGTAGATACATGATGCGAGAATCCCCGTAGCACTGCTATCCCAGTCTCCGCTCCTCCCGCTGCCGGCGCGCATCCCGCACAAATACCCCGTGCGCTATCAATCTCGGAGAGTGAGTACAGCAGCAGCGACTGCGCAGAAGAGGCGGACGCACCATGCGACCGTCAGGATGCATTTGAGGTGCGCAGTGAGTGGCTGCGAGCTACTCAATCGATCCGTCAGCCTGACCAAGACCTCACCGACCAAAGTGCTGACGGCGCGCACCACGGGCTCTGATGACATCTACGTTGCCTTGCGAGCATTTGGGCGCTGCGTTTACGGCGGTGCGTCAGCAACGAGCCGTACGAGTGCATTGCAAAACGAGTGCGCACCACCGTTGAAGGAAACCACTAACACGCGTTGCAGCCTAATATAGTATGGCGGGAGGATACAAGCACGACACGCGCGAGGTCGAGGAAAGGGCCAGGATGAGGAGCGCAGTGCCGTGGCGAGGAGAGTGCGCATGATGGTTCCGGAGGAAAACAGTCTGAGCGGCGGAGAGGAGCTGCGCGCGTTTATATGCGCTGCAGTATTTGGCTTGAGGATGCATGGCAAATAAGTGGCGCGAAACACGGGGAGACGCGGCGACGCGACGGGGCACGTGGCTGTCGGCGAACTCGAAGAGCGCGGCGGCGGGCTGCTTCCTCCACACTGTCATCAGCTCGCCGGGCTCCCTACTGTAGCTTGTCTCTGGATACCCCTTTCTCTTTGCCTCTAAACGATCTGCACATCCGAAGCATGCAGCCTCCGCACGATGCGCTTGGACTGCAGCGGTGTCTGTCTTTTTGCCCTTGCAAGGTATCCGGAGCTCGGACTCGAAAGCGACTGCAGATGGTGTGCCGTTCATCCTGTATTCTGTCATCCTCCCTCTAACCTGCATACAGAGGACCGTGCTTGATATATTTATTACAATCATACAATGGAAAGTCCCTCACCACGAGCCCTCCAGACCTTGAATCGCCGCCGAAAATTTCCCAGCCCAAGCCAGTATGTTTTCTAGCTCCCTGCCCGTGATACTCCCTCAAGCGACTTACCTACTAGCTCTCCAGCCTCAACGACAAGCGTGGATCAAAATTTCTGCTCGAGCTGGGAATAGCTCGCGGGGAACCGTCGACGCGTCATCGGCACGTGCTCTGTTCAACTTCGCGACGGGCAGCTATGGCTCTGCTCTTCCTCTCACTCCCCCGCGCTCGCACTCCTCTTGCCGCAAGCAAGCAAAGCCCGCGAGGACCAGAAATGCATGAACGACGCGACCCAATGCTACACAACGGCCCCTTTGACTCGACAACCCCGTGCTGGACTGGGCATCAAGGCGTTGTCGGACGGGCAACATTGGAGGTGCGTCTTGCATCCGCTGTTTCCCATATCCCTGCAAGTGCTCAAGCGTATCTCAGAGCTACTAGCCGAATTTCCATGTCGACCACGCTAGAGCTTGATGCGTACGCTATAGCGTGTACCGGAGCGGCGGTTCGAGCATAGTATACAGACCGAGCTCTGTGTCGCATTAGCGAGGAGAACGGGCAGGCCTATACTATAGAACGGTGCGCACTGTCTATCTGTGTGGTTTGTTTCGATTGCTCACGCTTGTTGCGTTCAGCGCCGACTGCGCAATCGCAGCGGCTTGCGACACTCGGGACCAGCCCCACCACTTGACGACTACTCACCTGATACACATGGCCGCGACATTTTGACAGCCAGGTCAACTGTCGCTCAACAGCCCAGCGCTGGGAAGCGGAACCAGAAAATACGGCTTTAGGTGCATCGTGTCTGCCCTGCAATTCGTGCGCATTTCTCATGATTTCTTCCAGTGCGGAGCGGAATCGTTTTCTGACTATTACAAGACGACGACCGGCTGAACGTCGAGTGGAGCCGTCCTCAAAACGGGTTGCCCAAGGCGCGTCGTATCTACGCTCTCACCCATCCTCCACCTTTCTCATCTATCTCTTTCCAGGGATTGATTTGAAAAGCGAGCGCTGGCCTGCTCCCGTGCCTCACGATGCATCGCAACTCGTTCAGGACAAGCACGGTCTCCCGCCTTCATGCTTCACCGGCAGCCGAAGTGCCACCTAAATATATGCGCCGTGCTGTAGACGTCGCTCACGCAGCATTCACTCGGGCGGTCTACGGCTCCAGGCAAAATGTTTGCATTTTTCCGAGCTCAGTTTCTGGCAGTATGGTAGGAGTTTTGGCAAGCCCGTGCGTTCTCTCATTGTCGTGAATCCGCTGCTGAAGAGCCTTTTGTTGTTTCGTAGGAGAAGCGAGCGCCACAATCTGCGACGATTGGACTATCAGGATGGGTTTTTGAATGTCACCTGGAGCTTTTCAGTTGACTGTTTGTGAAGGAAGGATGCGACAGCTTTCAAACCCTTGCGAGCAGCAGAACACGTTGGGTACGTGCGTCGGTTATCCAGCCGACGGTCATCTTTTCCCTCTTGAACATTTTCCGGTATGGACATCTTGCATTTCGTTCTGCATTGGACAAGTATACTAACTCCGCGTCAGGCAGAATAAGAGTGCTCTTCGACGACTGGACCCTTGGCCGCGTCTCATCCAACACCTTTGCCAGTCGATCTTCGCTCATCAGCCTCCATCCCGAGGCACCTGTGGGTGCGATAATTTCGGAGAAATGGGTATGTCCAGCGATATGTCAGTATGCGTCTGTACGGCGGTCGATGTTGCCCGCAATCAGTAGGCCTTTCCGTACGTCATGCACTATACAGCATCCTGAAAGCGCGAAAGCCATGCCGGGGATGACGCTCAACTTGATGCCTAGGACCCTTCACGCTCTGGGTAGTTGCGCATATACGAGTTTCACAGTCCGGATGTTGTGCTTTCGCGCTTCTAGAGGCCGAGTTAGAAATGTGAAAGTTTAGAAGAACAGATACATACAACGCAATTTGATAATAGCGCTGCACGCCATGGCTTGT
Source organism: Auriscalpium orientale (assembly GCA_019915035.1). Lineage (NCBI taxonomy): Eukaryota > Fungi > Basidiomycota > Agaricomycetes > Russulales > Auriscalpiaceae > Auriscalpium > Auriscalpium orientale. The sequence continues at coordinate 528,650 of JAHLMH010000019.1, forward strand.
CGCTCAGACACCATGCCACTCAGAATAGCGCGACGGCCCGCTCCAGTCACTCGATGCTCGGGCTAGTGTTCGTCCCGTCCTGACGTCGGCTTGAAATGCAGCTGGGAGTACTATGGTGTCGCGCTGTACCCTGTGGCGGTCATAGCGTACCGTTGCCGTGTTGCGATATTGCTGGAGCGCGGTGAGGTGAGGAGATGTCAGCGAAGGGGGGATGAAAGGCGCGTATGCGGCGCACCGCCGACACCGCGACCGGGGCTCCCGAGTACAGTCCAGGCTGTCCCTTGTACTTTTGTCCATCGGCCGCGCGGTGCTGCACTAAGACTGAGTGAGATCTAGACGAGAGCACTCAGGAGTCAGCAGTTGCAGGAGGAAGGCGAGAAACCACGGAGCGGACGCGCATCGCACGTGCCGCATCGCGTCGACGCGTCTCTCACACTGTTTGGCACCCATCCTACACCCAAACAGCGCGCCCCATATAAAAGCAGCGCCCTCTCTCCCAGCACACTCAGACCTCTCTTTCCCCCGCACCACCACCATGTACCTCGTCCCGCGCCGCGCGCTCCTCATCCTGGCCCTTTACTCCGCCGTCCACGGCTCTCGGCATAGCGCTCAACACCGGCTAGACGCAAACGAGGGCCGGCGCTCAATCAACCCGTACGTCGCATTCCGAGAGCGCCGAGGGCAGCGCGTTGGTAGCTGATGAGCGCGCCGTCGTCGTCGATGCAGCACCTGGGCGTAGGGGACTTACCGGATGTAGCCCGGTATGGGTGCGATGACATGGCGATAGGGTCAAACGGTGCGTCTATTTTGTTACCTTGAGGGTTCTGTGTATGATGGCTGGCGCTCACGCGGATGACGGCAGCGCGCAGGGCTTTGGAGCTGGAATGGTGACTGACACACGCGTGGTATATGATGTGCACGGACGCGTGAGAGTACGTGCATTTGCGTATTCTCGTATGCATCATAGAGTTGTGTGTCTTTGTCTATACGGATCGTTTCGGGTGTGCTATTTGAGACTGCGATGTTGCCTCGGATTAGTTGATGAACGTCGCTGAGTCCGACTACCTGATGGATATTTCCCCCGAATCGAGAATAGTACTAGTAGTAGGCGCAGCCCAACGACCGGAAAACTGTATTAGACCTTCTATCCTAGACGAAGAGGCCTACGCCGTGCCATCGAGAATCGCCTGCTGCCTAGTATGCCAGTGTCCTGCATACAGTCGATGACACCGCCAACAACGTATCGTGTTGTCGGTGCCCGCTCCCGATGACTGCGCCCGACTCTCCAGTTATCCGCTCGGGAGTACTCCGACATGGCCACCCGGTTCTGCAGTAAGCCAGTGGTTCGAAGCCGCTCCCAAACTGTCTCCTCATTACCCACGGGAGCCTCTGTTGAACGACGCGACTGCATGTGTCCCTCGAAGCTTCGGGAAAAATATGACAGAAGGAACTGTCAGAATATCCGGGCGGAGGAGCCATGGAACTAGAACGCACTTCTCCTGATGCACGCTGCGATCTGGTGGGGCTACCGCATGCGTGGCTATCGCTTTCGATCGACGGATAGAAGACGGGGTCGGCGCCAAGTATCGTTCGGAGGCCCTCTCTGGCGGTCATCAATCGCCCGTCCCAGTAACCGGGTCCTTCAGGCTCGTCTCTGTTCAGTAAAACGAGAACAGCGCACGGTGTGGCAACGACGGGATGCAGACCTTGCGCACCTGCTCTATCAATGCGATGAAATGAGCGGGCGAGGCGGGATTCGACGCGGCGCTGGTTCCCGGGGCACGAACGACGTGAACCTGACGATCCACGGCCTCGTCTGCAGATACAGATAAATCAGCATACATGCGCGCGCAAGAGAACTGTAATAACGTACTCTGCATCGCATCCGTTGCGAGTGAGCCAGTTTTCTCTCGGCCTGATTACTTATAGCAACGAGAGAGACCGGAGGCGTTGCTGAGGGTGAGGGTTTCAGACCGCGGACCGAGCGGCGGATGCCGAAGAAGCTGGCACTCGAGGGTCGCGTCCATGAGGCTATCGCGTAGTGGCGGTCCAGCTCGTCCAGTGAACATCGACGGAATGATCTCCTTGCCGCGCTAGAAATGTTTCGTTCTGTAAGCAGTCTCATGGACCATGTATACGGGGACCAGCGCGTTGAAAACGCACCTCACGCAGTCCATAAAACCTGTTCGTTATTCCCCGTCCCAGCGCCCGAGTCCTGATGCCCAGTAGAAGGGGCTGTGGACGGCTCGCGTCCAAGCGTATTTCGTGTCCGGGCGTCGAGTGCTGGGGCGGGTCCCAGGCGTCGCTGGCCGGTGCAATTGGACGGTCGGGGTACTAGGCGAATGGCGTGAGCGATCGAGAGAAAGTTGCACAGAGGGACAGCGCTCACTGTTCTATAGGGATGCCCACTCCCCTCGCTAACACCACTCAGCTTCCAGTCGCCGTATGCTCGAACAGCCGCTCCGACACCTTCTCGTGTACGCATCTGGGCCCGCGGTAGACATATACTTTGGGCTAGTGGTGCTAAACGCGTGAGCAATTGCAGGGATATGCGGAGCAGCGGATAACATACGAACATCGAGTTGCCCGTGCAACTGCTCGGCCCAGCGCGGGGTGATCGAGTCAAATGGGGACGTTGGGTCGCACTGAGTTGCGTGGCAAATGCAGTAGTCGGGCTCCGATGTGAGACGCTTGTTGCAAAAGCAGCTCGGGCGAGTGAGAGGAAGAGCAGAGCCAGAGCTGCCCGTCGCGCGCGCGGTATTCGAGTCGAACTGATCACGTGCTGATGACGCGTCGACGGCCCCGCGAGCCAGCTAGTACGCCCAGCGCTCCCGGGCACAATATTTGTCCGTTCCACGCCTGTCGGTGGTGCTGAAGCTGAAGAGCCCGTCTGTAAGTGAATTTAGGAAGTATAACGGGCAGGAAGTTAGACCACGTACTGGCTCAGGTGGGGAAAAGGTCCGGGGATGTCTGAAGAGTCGAGGGCTCGCAGTGAGGTATGTTCTAGAGTATTACTGAGCACAATATACGCAAAGCGCTTCTGTGTGTTCACACCAGCCGCAAGATGAGGTGATACAAGAGGAATGGCGCACCGGTCAATGAACTCGATCTCGAATACCGAGCTCTGGAGACCCATGGGCAAAAGGACAGACACCGCTTCATTCCAAGCGCGTCTCTCGGAGGCTGCATGATTCGGCTGCTCAGACCGAGCTCAGAGAGAAGGAGAAGGACGTAGCAAGAGGCGAGATAGAGCAGGGACTCCGAGCGAGCTAATGAGCGCACGAAGGAAGAAGGCCAACGCCCGCGCTCTTCGAATTCGCCGCCAGCCATGTGCTCCGTCGCGTCGTCGCGTCTCCCCGTGTGCCGCGCAGCGCTATCATTTGGCTTCCACGCTCAAGCCAAACTCCTCAGCGCATAAAAACGCGCGCAGCCCTCTCCGCCCCTCAGATCGCTTTCCTCCCGAACCACCATGCACGCTCTCAGCCTCCCCACGGCCTACGCGGCACGCCCTGCGCTCCTCATCCTGGCCCTTTACTCTACGTCGCGCATATATTGTCTGTGTAATCCGGCCATAACACTCCAGGATGCAGCGCGTGTGAGAAGGCATTCCGGGGCGGTGGTGCGCAGTCGTCTTTCGTATACTGTCCGTCATGTTGCTGACGCGCTGCGGTAAACGCAGGCCCCACATGCTCGCACGGTACACGTAGATGTAATTCAAGCCCGCGGTGCGCGCCCGCTTTCGTCTCTGAGATCGTCGCGAGGCTGACGGAACGATTGCGCAGGTCGCGAGCAGTCGACACGCGACGAGTACCCCCTGGTGGTCTCATGGTGCGTCCGCCTTTTGTGCGTGGTTGCTGTTGTACTCACTCTCCGAGATTGGCAGTGCATTGCCTGCTTTCGTTGAGAGCGAGTCTGCGGCAGGTTGCGCGGGGACTGCGAGGGTTATGACGGTGGGATTCTCGCATCAGTCATACTATGTGCTTGTAATAGTTGGTTCGGAGCGCGTCTGCGTACGGTCGTGAATGTAGCAGCGTGCGCCCGTAATACGAAGCTCGTCGAGGCCGACTGCGTCGTCGTCCGTTGAATAGGTAGCACCGAGGCCTCCGGCATCGCGACACTTATTCTCCCCGCGCGACAGCCCCACGTGCGCACGCGCGTCGCGTCGACCGCGTACGCTATTTGGCCCCCCTATTCGATCCAAACACCCCGCCCTATATAAAGCGCTTCCCGCATCCCGCCTCCCAGAATAGATCCCTCCTTCCCCCACCATGTCCTCATCCTCTCGCACCCACGCGCTCCTCATCCTGGCCCTTTCCCCTCCGCCCCACCGTCCACCTCAGGGATTGTATAGACAGTACGATGCGCTCCCCGCATCCACGCGCACGCCGCTAACCCCGTGCCCGGTCTCAACAGCCCGGCGCGTCTCGAGCGCGATTGAACGAGGGTGACTCGACTCGCTGGCCAGAACCCATCTACGTGCGTGCAAGTTCGCTTTCCCGCTTTCGTGGTGCGTGTCGGTCGTTTGGGCACTCATGCTCATGGTTTGTGTGTGTATCTGTAGCCATCGCTCTGTCGTCATCCATGGGGGATCGGAGGACAGAGTATTCTTGCATCCATCACTGTCGCTGGGATTTTGCTGTGTAGTATGATGGCCGTGTATTCTTTTGGCCCAGACTGTGCGCGTAATGTATAGCGATGACTCGACAATTTGTGTATCATACTTGAAACGCAGGGTGTATGCGAATAAGGTGACCGCAGGCCTTCCTCGACGTCCTGATGCCCTCGCGCTCTCGCCCTCTACCCGCCACCCAAATAACCACGACGTCTATTCAACCGCGCGCGGCGTGTGCTCGGCTTTCTGCTATGAATTGTCCTGGGAAGCCCTGAACGAGCGACGTAGCTAGCCAAGCGCCTACACGGTGCGCACCTAGATCGGCCCGCACGAGCGAATTGTGAGGCGTAGTAAAAGCGGGGAGGGAGAGATCGATGAGTTGAAGAGCGGCTGCTAGAGGCGCTCGCGGCGTAGATTCCTGGTGAGGAAAAGATCGGGAGAGAGCGCATATTTGGCGCACCTTGAGCGGCTCGGGACGAGGGGCTGCGACGAGGGGCTGCAAAACAGTCTGTTTCTGCTCTTCCTCTTGTGGAAAGCGGACAGGCGGAGCTGGAGGGAACGTGATGATGAGAACCAGCGCAATCAAGACGCACCTCAGACCCTGGACCTGCCAGCTCTTCATCGCTGTCTCCTTCCCAGAATCTTCGTCGAGGTCGTCTTCCATGCCCTGCGTATTGCCTTTCTAGCGGTCCAAGAGTGTATCCGCGCGGCCTGAGATACTAAATGACATGCGTAAGCGACCGAATCACCATCGCATACAACGACTCTGCGCACCGTGATCTCGAGCTGCTCGTCCGTTTCTCGCTCACCGCTAATCCGCTTCGCTCCCCACGTCTCTTGATCCTCAAGCAGCGGTGACGACTCGTACCCATCAGCTGTATTGACAGCGTTGCGACTGATCAGAGCTGGGATCCGCGTTAGCATGCAGTGAGCTGGAAAGAGCCAATCCCGTACCTGCAGTTGCCCGCCCAGCACGAGTTTTCGAGTCCAAAACGGCACAGCTCGTCGGTGCCATCTTTTATGCGGTCCAGTCGTTTGGGTGCAGGAAGAGTGCGAGCCAGTGAAAGGGCAAGAGTAGGAAGAGCCCATCGCGCGGTGAGCGAAGTCGAACCGATCATGTGCCGATGACGCGTCGACGCCGGCAGCTCGCGACCCACGTCCTCCAAGGCCAGCCCGAGCACGATTCTCGGTGCTGAAGAGACCGTTGGTATGTAAGTCGATGTGGTATCATGGGAAGGACGGAGAAGCTCACCGAGTCGGACTCGGCTCGAGCCCTCGCCCTCGAGCGACCAGAGACACGCTGGATGCCAAACGCGTTTTTCAGAGATTGCGCGTTGCAGCTGTACAGCGCGTTCAGAGAGAAAGAGAAGGAAGCAGACAGAGAAGAGACATACCAAGGGAGCCAGAGCGCGCTGACGATGATGACAGCGCGGACCAAGCAGCCACCACCCGCGCTCTTCAAAATTCCCCGATCGCCACGTGCACCGTCGCGTCGACGCGCCTCCCCACACTATTTAACCCTCGTCCTAAATCCAAACTCCCGACCCCATATAAGCCTGCGCCGCTCTCCCCAACTCCCAGATCGCTTTCTCCCTCTCCCACCATGTCTTCTCCTGCGACTCAGCGTGCTCCTCATCCTGGCCCTTTTCTCTCCCACGCACATCGGCTTTATCTGCACTCCTACGGTCAATGTGTGAACCTGTCAGCGTGTCCATCCCCGCCGTCTTCCGAGTGTGCGCAGTCCCGCTTTACCATGCCCCGCCGTTCGTCGCTGACGTGACGTTCTGATTCCTGAATAATGCAGGGCTGACAGGCTGTGACGGAAAACGCCTCGCCGACGCTGGGTATGTGCTGCTTGAGCTGAATGTCCGAGAATTCTGGCCGACCGGTCGAGTAGAGCGGTGTTACGGAAGCATTGTGTGCGTGCGTCCGCCTCCTGCGCGCCGCTACTGTATTGTCGCGCTCGATCGTGCTGACTTACCTATCACCCGTCTGCCCCTGTCAGGCTGTCCTGCTCGCGTGGCGCGCAGAATTGTTAACGGGTGGAGCGTCCTAGAGGAACGGATGGCGCTCGAATGGTACATGTGAGGTGGTTTTGGCACCTGAGGAGTATTCTCGCATCGATCATCGAAGTACATGTAGGCTTGTCCGGTGATCTCGTGCGTACGGAGCCAGACACGATAATTTATACATCAGTATGCCTGTAGCTAGACATCATATGCATGCAGCTACGAGAAGTTCTTGCGTGAGGCCGGCTTGACGCGCGTGAAGCGCACATCATGGGATATACTGGTATTCGCGCAATGAGTACTACGATTCTGCGAATGCGCCAGTCAGTCCTCGCGCTCGACGCACGCGATTCCAGCGCGCGCCTCCACTGCTCGTATCCCCGGCATCTTTTGCATCTCGTTCCGGCGGTCCGCGGTGCAGAATCTCTGCGCACGATGGGCACTGCACCGTCCATTCGCCTACGACCAGTCGCCTCGTCAGGATAGAGGCTACGCGATGCTGTATTCGAACTCTGCGGCGTACGGGGATGTGGTCGCAGGGTTTGGCTGGCACGATGGTGTGGCCGTCGACCCCCAGCGATTGATATGGCAAGGACGAGTGAGGGGAGCGCCAGCATGAATGCGCGCGCCGTGCATGGGAGACGAACGCCATGTGAGTGATGGATAGACAGCGCATACATCCCACGTACCTCGATAAGATTGCCCTGCCCATCCTCCTGAAGACCCGACGCACATTCTTCTTGCATGCGACCATTATCTCGTCCGATATGGAGACCGTTCGCCGGCACTGACCTGCGAGGAAATTCTTTTTCAGCTCGTTCTCCGCGTCGACTCCCTGACCTAGTATATGCTCTGCAGGAATAGTGGCGAGGAAAGGCGCGTGAGCGACTTGGACATTAAATACCATAGATTTCGCGTACCAGCTATCCTAACCTCGAGCGTTCACCTGGAGCGAGTGAAGATAACGGCCGTCTGGGCCTTGGACGTGCCGCGAGAGGATTTAAAGGCGACCGCGAGCTGACGTAAGTACTGCAAGATGCTGACGGATAACGCGTCGACGGCTCAGACACCGCGGGCACGCTCTCCAGCCCGATGAGAGCCCCAGGTCCATGGCTGTCGTCCGTTGGAATCTATGAGCTCAGTGAAGCTCACCGAGGGACGAGGTATTGCGGGTGGTCTACGGACGCGTCTGTAGACAGAAGGTATTGTGAGCATTGGGAGGGCAGCGCATAGAAACACATCACACACCTCGATCATGCCCTCGCCTGCTTCGTATGCGCAGCCCCTCCCCCGTCGCGAACACATCTCGCGCATCGCAGGACAGGTCATATCTCCTCGTCTGCCGCCACGGATCGTGTTGCGGAAACCCGCGCATCTCGTCGCACCCAAACCGCGGAGAAAAGCGCCTTTCGTTCAGGGGCGGGGGCATTGTGTCTGTTGTCTGTGCAGTACAAGTGGTGCCATGAGCGGCCTGCGCGACAGTGAGAAAACCGCGACAAGGCGCGTATGGGGTACTTACCTCTAGTACTTCTTATTGCCTTCCCACATGATGTCGATATGAGGATGGAGTCGTCGACAGATTGACGTCGTCACAAGGGCGTCCATGCGTATGTGGTGGTCGCTCCTCCTGCGAGGAGGTCCCCGAGCGAGCCGGCGAAGTCGAACTGACCACGTGCCGATGACGCGTCGACGGCCCACCCCAAAGCCGAACCCCGCGCACATGGACCATGCCCAAATACCAGCACTGATATCGCAGAAGAGCTCGTCAGTAAACGGAGCGAGAGCGAGGAGGTAAGTAGCGCGGGAGAAGACGAACAGAAGGACGACTCCGACTCTGACTGTGCAGAGGACCGGCGACTGAGTTTGAGCATCTTTGGGGGTAGGTATCGGTAGGCCATCTGGTATGGTCCTGAGTACGGTGCAAGTCGCGGCCAGCAATCCCGAGAGGAAGAGAAGGATGACCGGCACACGTTTAAAAATCTCACTCGAGTGCCCGGCTAGGCAAAAGGACAGACACAGTCTTTGCGTGGCACTTGTACCCGGGCCTTCCAGAGACCTTTTTCGATGACTATGTGAAGGGAAAGAGGCAGGGAAAATTCCGAGTAGCCAGAGAAAGGAGCCCGGGCGAGGCTGATGGTGGTACGGAGCCTGAGGAAGCACCCGCGTTCGCCGAATTCGTCGATATAGCCACGCGGGCCGACGCGTCGACGCGTCTTCCCCGCGCTATTTGGCCCTCGTCCTAAATCCAAACTCCCCGCCTCTTATAAGCCGGCGCCGCTCTCTCCAACTCCCAGATTGCCTTTCTCCCCGTACTTACCACCATGTGCACGCACTCCACCCACCCGCGCTCGGCCCTCCTCATCCTGGCCCTTTTCTCTCCCCCGCACATCCACCCTCTCTATCGTCCTGCCCATTACCTCCTGAGGGAAGCCCGTTCTCAAACGCAGGACACGTATACCTCGTGCGTGCTGCGCAGCCTCTTCCAGGATTCTTACTCACTGACGCGCTTCCACCGCGGCAGTGCTCGGACCGCGATGATCCGTCGCTCATCGCCGCTCGCACCTTCTTCATTTCAGTTTAGGTGTGGTGCGCGGGCTGACGGATGGATCGAGCAGGTGGGGGCGAACCAGCTGTGTTCGTCGGTAGTGAGTCCGCTTCCTGTGCGCGGTTGCTGCTGTGCTCATGAGCGCGAATCTGCCAGGACACAGGGTCCCGCGGTGTGTCCGGGCGGTGTGCGTTGGCAGGGCTTAGTGCGTGGATTTCAGGGTTGAGTATCCCGGATTCTCGCATCAATCATATAGTTATACAGTAGTACTCGTACGCATTCTGTAGCAGAGGCTCGATGCATGCTTTAGAACAAGGAAGCAGTTTGCATTGTCAGCGAGGGAGGACGCCGCCGAGGGAGAGCTTTCGAATAGTCAGTGTCATGCGGGGTATCCGAGCGATGGCGAGATGAGGCCTGGAGCGACGCGGGGTCTGCGTATATGCTGCTCGACGCGCTGAAATACAGGTTTGTTATGGAAAGTACTCTAGTACAGCTGGCTCATGCGATACCGCAAGTGCATCCTATGGTACTAGTCACCCCAGCGCTCACCAAAGGAAGGCTCGCTCTCGTCAGCACGCGTATCACGCGCGCCGCCCTGCATCAGCAAAAGCTCACCGCCTGAATTCATGTGAATTATCGGAAATTCACGCGAATTCACGGATTCACAGATTAGTTAAGTCCAAATCTCATTACTAGTAGGCTAGTGATACTTCAACCGCGCGCGGCGTACGGTCGGCTTTCTGCGACGAATCGTCCTGGGAAGCCCTGAATGAGCGACGTCGCTAGCCAAGCGCCTACACGGTGCGCACCTAGATCGGCCCGCACGAGCGATAAGCGAGGCGTAGTGCACGCGTGGAGGGAGAGATCGATGAGTTGAAGAGCGGCTGGTCGAGGCGCGGGCGATGTAGATCCCTGGTAAAAGATTTTGAGGAATGGATTGGGAGAGAGCGCTGATTTGCGCACCTTGAGCGGCTCGGGACGAGGGGCTGCAGAGCAATCAGTTTCTTCTCTTCCTCTTCTGATACGCAGTCATACGGAACTGGAGGCGATTTGATGAGCGATTGATACGATAACCAGCGCAGTCAAGACGCACCTGAGGCTCCTCCGACCTGGCCACTCTGTATCTCTTTCTCCTTCCAGCTCACGACAGGTGTTAGTCAAGCGCGTCTTCCGTGCGTAGCGTTTCTTGTATCCACGCTTTGAAGGGTGTCTCCGGTCTGTATGAGGCACTAGGTGACATGCGTCAGCGATCGAGTCGCCAGTAAAGCGACACCACGCACCGTGATTTTGAGTCGACCATCCGTTTCCTGCTCGCGGCCAACCCAGCTCCGGTACCCACGTCTCTTGACGCTCGAGCAGTGGTGGCGGCTCGGAGAAATCACCACGATGGATGCGGGCGTGGTTAGCGGCGCTGGGATCCGCGTGAGCAAGGGCAATAGGACTTAACAGCGAATGTCGCACCTGCAGCTCCCCGGCCCAGCGCGGGTTTTCGAGTCCAAACCGACACAGCTCGTCGGTGGCGTCCTTGACCCAGTCAAGCCGTTTGTTGGGAGGCGTTGTATTGATGCAGGAGGAGCGCGAGCGAGTGGAAGAGCAGAGTAGGAAGAGCCCATCGCGCGGTGAGCGAGCTCGAACTGATTACGTGCCGATGACGCATCGGCGCCTGCGGCCAGCGACCCACGCCCTCCAAGTCCTGCCCGAACACGACCCTCGTGGTTGAAAAGCCTGTCTGTATGTGAATCGATGGATTATGATGGGTAAGGAGGGAAAAACGCACCGACTCGGACTCGGCTCGATTCCTCGTTCTCGAGCGACCAGCGCAGGTAAAAGAACAGACACGTTGGATGCCGAACTGGTCTTCCGGAGTCTGCATGCTTCATCTGTGCAGAGCATAACGCGCAAGGAGAAGCAGGTAGCCAGAGAAAAGCCAGAGCAAGGAGCCCGAGCGCGCTGACGATGTCGATGGCAGCGCGGACGAAGCAGCCCGACGCCCGCGCTCTTCAAAATTTGCCGATAGCCACGTGCACCGTCGCGTCGACGCGTCTCCCCGCGTTATTTGGCCCTCATCCTAAATCCAAACTCCCCGCCCCATATAAGCCTGCGCCGCTCTCCCCGACTCCCAGATCGCTTTCTCCCTCTCCCACCATGTGTTCTCCTGCGACTCAGCGTGCATCAGCAAAATCGAGAAATTTTTTCGTAGCATTATAATCGATCTAATCGACTCGTACCTCTGAGGTGGCTCCCGGAGGAGATGGTGAAACTCCCGGAGGAGGTAGTGGGCTCCCGGAGGAGGCAGTGAACTCCCGGAGGAGGTAGTAGGCTCCCAGAGGAGACAGTGAAGTCCCGGAGGACGGAGGTGGAGAACTTGCAGACAAGCAAGTGAGACACCCGCGTGTTTAGGCAGAAACCGGCACCTCTCGGCACCCCTAGATTGCATGTGTAGCGACCGGAGCGTGACTCGGACGGTATAGTGGATGTTACAAGTACAGCACGGAGAAGGCAATGTTAAGCAAAAGAGTGAAGAAAACCCGCGGAGGGTGGGAGGGTACACGAAAACAGCGGCTGGCGAGGAGGAAGTCAGAGTTAGGCAAACTCGAACCCTGAGGAACAAGCACAGACCTGGCGAGGAGGAAGTCAGAGCCAAGGAGCAGACGAGCCCCTGACTCCGCGCTTCGACTCCCCGCCCGGCCCGACAAGAGGATCCCACACGTTACCGACTCTCAGCGGAAACAACCGCAGCCGGTTCGTGACTCTTGTCACAGGCTGTGAGCCCCGGAGGGCGACAGCGCAGTGCCGGGCAGGTCGGACCTGCCGGCGAAGATCGAGTCGCCCGCGGAGGGCCAGTCGATTAGACTCTTATAAACAAAGTCTAAAACCGACTAATCGACTCGTACCTCTGAGGTGGCTCCCGGAGGAGATGGTGAAACTCCCGGAGGAGGTAGTGGGCTCCCGGAGGAGGCAGTGAACTCCCGGAGGAGGTAGTAGGCTCCCAGAGGAGACAGTGAAGTCCCGGAGGACGGAGGTGGAGAACTTGCAGACAAGCAAGTGAGAGACCCGCGTGTTTAGGCAGAAACCGGCACCTCTCGGCACCCCTAGATTGCATGTGTAGCGACCGGAGCGTGACTCGGACGGTAAAAGTGCTATAAGGTGTGGAGGAAGATGGGTGGGCTGGTGGTGTAGAAAGGAGACGAGTCACGGCACCAAGCTGGGGAATGACGCAGTGCAAACATGAGCATTAGCGGCTCATGAGGTTGCCTACACCGGGTTGCGCTCGACTTCATCGACATTGCTGGACCAGCTGGGAGGTTCCGCGTCCGTGCTTGAGTCGTGAGTCTTCGGATCAGCCATACTGCTTGCACTTCCTTGTCCACCAGTGATGAAGTGCTGAACAAAAAGGTCGTTGAACTCGTTAAGATCACCGAGTGAGTATCGATTGGTTCGCCCAACACGCGATCGGATCGCCTTATCGTAACCGATGACCTTCGAGGGGGCAAACTGGGAGGCGGCGAATAGTTTGGAGATGTGGTCTTTGTAAGCAGCAAGCTCCACAGCCCGGTGTGGGTAGGCGTATGCGACAGCATCAGCATACGGAGTCCAGGCGACCGCCCAGTCCCCGTGCGTACGAATGTGACGGTTGGGCTTGCTAGTCCCCAAAACAATTTCGAAGTCGCCAAGCTTGTGAATGCCACGGGGATCTCCGTCAATGGCGTAATGACCGGAGAACAGCTTGTCGAGGTTGACGTAGGCGGACGAGAGGACATCCTTCCAGATGGAAACCGGCACCGAAGGACAGTCCGGACGGGAGAGAATGAGCTGCTTCGCTTTGGTGATATCTCGAAGGTAATTGGCCTTGAGCTGGAGAGTCCGTAGCTGGGATGGCCTGAGAGGAACGGCTGAGGACCTGTGCATGAATGGGAGGAGAGACTCATCGAGTTGTTGCTTGCTTGCGATACCCTCTGCTCTATAGGGACGCATTCGCTTTCGCGGGTTCTCCTCGTCTCCAGAGGTCACTGAATCCTCGAGTACACCCTCTCCGTCGTAGGACGACCACTCATTCGGCTGTCGCTCGGGTTGCTTGCTCGCTCGTGAATGTCCCCCACGGGCCTCGTGCGGCACATGCTCCGCTTGCTTCTCGAGTGCGCCCTCTCCGTCGTAGGAGGACCGCCTGTTTGGCTGTCTCTCGCGTCTGGTCGCGCGTGAGTCCCTCTCGTGCACCGCTGATTCTGCGTGTTCGACGCGCTCGATTTTTTCAAAGTACCACTCGAAAGCATGATCGAGTTGGACCCGTGTGTGGGTCCCCGGGTGAGCGGATGACTCACCGAGCACGAGCTCAGCGAGTTTCTTGTGAGTGATGGTTTTGTTCATTTTCCCTCGCCGGTAATCTTCGACGAGTGCGTTGGCTTGGTCGATGAAAATCCGATTGAAGTCATGTGGGTCGTCGTAACTGCTCCTGTCGTCATAACCAGACGTGCGTCGAGTCCGAGTCCGCGAACGTGGACGAGGATCTTCAGGCATATCAAGGAAGAGTAGTTGATTCGAGAGATGAGAACGTAGTGATGATCGAGTCGCCCGCGGAGGGCCAGTCGATTAGACTCTTATAAACAAAGTCTAAAACCGATATAATCACCATAATCCGACCTTTCGCTGGAATGCGCTGAAATGAGGGAGGGGGGATTATAATCGATAATGAGAATGCTCTTTTGGTTGTGAATCGGCCGCCCCGTTCATGAAACGGCGCTCTGTTCATAATTCTGGGCTCGAATTATAGAATTCCAGGCAGATTATAATACATTATCATGCAGTGAGGACGATCATAATGATATCATATTGTGGGCGCCGTTTCCAAGCAGTACATTGATTACAGCCGATTATAACGAGCAACTTCGGACAGGCGCGACAATGCAGAAAATATGATATTACGGGTAGGGATCCGGAGACACAGGCCATCGATACGAGTTACATTACAAGGGCGAAAATCAGTGCATATATGCACGCAAAAATTTGCCGAGGATGAGTCGACGACCGTCGGAGGCACTGGATAAGATATCAGGCTACTGAAAAGAATAGTTCAAAAGCGGCGAGCGTACCTTATGAGCTCGTTGCAGTCATGGAAATGAGATACTGCAGATGTGCTGTTAGCGAGGAAAGCCAAGAAGTACATGCGACATACCTAGGGAGCCGGCGGGGGACATCACCCACAAGTCGAGATACTGTACTGGCAGCAGCCGTCAGCATCGGAAATGGAATGACGGCGCATATATATGCGCTTACCTAGCTCGAGTCCGGTTCTTCGAAGGGATACTGTACTGGCAGCAGCCGTCAGCGTCTTCAAAATCGCGCACTGTATATGTGTGCTTACCTAGAGTCCGGCTCTTTGAAGGAATGGCAGAAAGAACCTTGGATCATTGTTAGCCGGCACGCGAGGTTAACAGTGTAGCACAGTGGCACTTACGACAAGATTCTGCGATCGACGAGAGGTCTAACAGCAGCCAGGGATGCGTCAAGGGAAGAGACGGAGAGGTGGGTCCTGGCAGGAAAAGGAGGGAGGAAAAGAGCATCGAGAGAGCAAATGTGCTCCGCGGTCCTATATACTGACGAGGAGCGGACTTTGAACGCGTGACGCGACGCGTCAGAGTCAGGCCCCCGCGGCATACTTGTAAGTTACAGCCTCCCACACCGCCGCTGCTATCAATTTACTGGCTTTCACTGAAGATGTCTCCGCCGGTTGCTTCTAGGTCTCGCTGCGATTTTCTCGCCCCACAACTTCTCCTCTGAGCTCTCCCGGCGCACACTCGATGGCAGGTAGCAACGCACTGCCCGTCTCCCTTGCGCAGAGGCGCCCAACAGACCCAGTAGACACAGGAAGGAGGGAGGTGGGTGGCAAAAGCTGACTGGAATGCGCGGCAAGGCGCGTAGTCGACCAGGCACAGTAATCAGGTGGGTTCGAGTTGCGTTCCCGCACTAGCTACTGATACCTGTGCAACGCTCACTCGCAACCAGCTAAGCTTGTCCGCGGGCGCAACATCTCCATCATAATACCCCCGCAGGCCACACTGAAGCTGCCTCCTGCTCTGTGAGACAACCAGCCTTGGCTCGTCCAACGGGCCTGCCCTTGCACTCGCTGCTACGACACCGCATCAAGACGGCGCGTCCCGCTCCTTCCGCTCTTTCTACCTTGTCCACGGCCAGCGTAATTTGCAGGAGGCCATGCAGCGCCAGCGAGTAGGCCGGAGGAGGCATCCGCGCGCGAGTTGGAATCACATGGCCTCGTGATTGAGCTGCCCAGACTGGGCTCGACAAGGTTGAAGGTGCGCCGGCAGAGCGTGCTGCGCGTCCTCGGCGATCTGCTGACACTCTTTCTAGGTCACCTTTGTCAGTCATTGGCGGTGCTCGTCATGTCATCTGCGTCTACGCGCGCCGCCGCTCGTTGTTTGTGTCCAGAGTATCGACTACAGGCAGGCGGGAGCGGTGGGCCCTGCCCTGCCCACGGATCTGCCCGCAACCCCGCAATCGGCGCATCCAGATGTCAGCTCGCCGGACGTGTTGATCGACATCAGCTCTACGGAAAGCAGCTATCAGACCGAATTCGGCGCAGGCTTGAGAGCCCGTTATCGGGCGATGTAGCGAATGTGCCCGGACCAGATACACCCATGCAGCGCGACTTCGCTGCCGTCAGCCCCGTTTCCAGTGTTCTGAGAGGCCGAACAGGGCTCTTGCAGGCGTGCGGCCGTTCTGTTTGCGTCCAGCACGAATCCGCCACTCCCACGCTGTGTCCAGCGTCCACAGAGATCACACGGCCCTTCTAGGCACGCAGCCGCCCGTAATTCCAATGTGAGCGTTCAACGCGAGTCGTTCCCGCCGTCCTCGTAGAGGCGTCCGCACGGCGGTCCTCAGAGTCCTCCCGCATCATGTCTAGCGGCCCGTCGTCTGGACGCGATGGCACCGTCCCACCGCTCGCTACGTATTCGGCCGCATCCACTGCACAGGTACGCGCTGCTCGACGTCGTGGCGGACTCCTTGGGTTCTTGGCCCTCGCAGCCACTCATGCAGGCCTCCAGCGCACCCTCTTCCCGTGCCCTCCACGAGACACGCTGATCCGACGTGAGTCCTTCCAATCGCATTGTCTCACAAGAGGTTTCTAAAGTTCCTTTCACAGGTCTAACTCAACCGGCTGAAGAATGCAGAAATCATCCCCGAGGCGCGGCACACTGATTTGAGGAGCAAGTGTTCTGGATCATGCAGCACATCAGCGCGGCCATCCTCTTCGACGCAGTGCCACACCGTTTGCCTCGTAGTACGGTGCCCATCAACTTTATGGATTGCACGAGTTTGAGGATGGAGCTGAGCTCGTAACTGCGCACTGAATTTCTGTGGGCAGGATACCAAAGGTGACCCTAGTCAAGCAAGTTTGCAAGCAAATGGAGGCCAAAGTGCGCACCACGGTCGCGACGCCGTATTCAATCGCGCGTCGGGCGGGGGGCGCAAGACACTCATGCCGTACCTACTCGGCCTTTTTTTTTGCACGGTACGTCTTGCTTCTACTAGTCAACAATGTGTGCTGGACTGACAGCGTGCGTGTGTTCTTATACACACCACCGTCGGCGCCATCAAGATCGGACTGTGGACGAGGGTGCTTCGCGCCACCTGCAGCGCTCATCCAATGTTCTCTCACATACCCAAAGCTTGCAGGAACTTCAATTCATTGGCCTTACCGTGAAGGGTGAGCATCTAACATGCGCACTGGCACGCGGGCGGTTCGCAGGCTGACTCCATCCCCGCAGGTTACTACGACGTACGTTTCACAGGAACGTCGCTTCCTGACTGCGTTGGCCTACGCACGTGCCCAGGCTCACCGTGGTGTTCTATGGAGGTGGAGCACAGCGAGATTGACCGACACTGACTAGCGCGCACAGAGCTGGTCGAGACGCGTCCGCGCCTGTGCTTCGCGCTCCACGGGCTGGTTGGCATCGCCGGGTGAGGGCCGTGCGCGCGCTTTGTGCTGATGCTTTGCGCTGCAGACCGCGCAGAGTAGATGAAAGGAAAGCAGACCCTATTTGGGCGATGCGTCGGCGATACCATGTACGTCTCGTCAGCATGGGACTGATTATGAAAGATTGGGGCGACGGGTAAGCCTACCTACGCAGGCGGTCTGCTGGAAATACTGATTATGATCATAGTGATACTAGTACCCCGGAGCTCGACGACAGCTGGTGATAGTGCGCCATGTCATCCTCAAGTACGACAAGCATCGACGTCCTTAAAGTTGAAAGCCCCCCAAGATACGTACCGTGAAGGTCGTCTGACCGGCGTTCCCCGTCCCGTTCTAGCCGCTCTCCCTTCGCGGCATTTTTCATCAGCGAGAGCTTGCAGCGGTGCGTTGGTACAGGCAGGCAATGCGGTGCTGCAAGCTCCAGCTGCCCGCGCTCGACATTGACTTCTGGGAAAACGTGAGCAGGTATCTGAAGAACCGCTCAGCCGTGCTCACGGGGGGCGCATGCTGCCGCACGCGCCGCGCTCTCTGTTGACATGTCCGTGTCGCCGAGCGACAAGTGGCTCGTCAAGTTGACGGACGAAGTGGGCATGACTCAGACGCTAGAGGCCGACACCAGGCATGGTCAGGCCGACAGCAAAGGCGAGCAGCACGAGGACGAGGAAGACCGCAACAGTGACGACGACGACGACGGGGAGGAGGGAGACCGGAACCGATGAGGAGGAGCCCCAGGGAATTGCCCTGGATGATGACATAGCCGGGTTCGCGTCTGTAGGGCGCGAAGCGCGCACTTGTATTATTTCGTAGCTGCTTGCATTACTGTAGATTGTAACACCTATGTAAAGGCCTGGGGTACATTACAATGGCATTATAAAGGATTATAATCCGCCGCTCAAATCACAGCCGCTGCAATCGGCTGTGACCGGCTGTGACAATTCGACGGTTTTGCTGATGTGCGTGCGCCCGGCGCTCCTCATCCTGGCCCTTTTCTCTATCCCGCACATCGGCTTTATCTGCACTCCTACCGTCAATGTGTGATCCTGTCAGAGTGTCCATCCCCGCCGTCTTCCGAGTGTGCGCAGTCCCGGTCTACCATGCTCACGCCGTTCGTCGCTGACGGGCAGTTCCGCTTCCTGAATAATGCAGGGCCGACAGGCGATGACGGAAAACGCCTCGCCGACGCTGAGTATGTGTTTCTTGAGCTAGATATTTGTTCGGTGTTAGGGGCATGCTGACAGCCGGGTGAGCAGAGCGGTGTTGCGGTAGCATTGCGTGCGTCCGCCTCCTGCGCGGCGGTTGTCGCGCTCGTGCTGACTTACTTATCACCCGTCTGCCCCTGTCAGGCTGTCCTGCTCGCGTAGCGCGCAGAACTTTTCACGGATGGAGCGTCCTAGAGGAATGGATGGCGCTCGAATGGTACATGTGAGGTGGTCTTTGCACCGGAGGAGTATTCGCGCATCGATCATCTATGTACATGTAGGCTTGTCCGGTGATCGCGTGTGTATCGAGTCAGACACGATAGAATTGTGCATTGTCATCAGTATGTGTCCAGCCGGACATCATTTCATAGACATGCGGCTACGAGAAGTTCTTGCGTGGCGACTGGTATTAGCGCAATAGATACTACGATGCTGCGAATGCGCCAGTCAGTCGTCGCGCTCAACGCACACCATTCCAGCGCGCGCCTCCACTGCTCGTATCCCCGGCATCTTCTGCATCTCATTCCTGCGGGTCACGGTGCCAAATCGCTGAGCACAATGGGCACTGCGCCGTCCATTCGCCTACGACCAGTCGCCCCGTCAATAGTAGACGGTGGCCGCCGCTGAATTCGAACGCTGCGAGCTGAAGGCTGGCGCGAGGGTGTGGCTATTGACCCGCAACGATTGATAGCGCAAGGACGCTTAGCGAGGGCTTGCTGCGTAGTCGGGTTATCGTTATGGGCGCAGAGAACGTTGGCCAAGGTAGAGCGAAACACCATAATGAATGCGCGCGACGTGCACGGGAGACGAGCGCTATATGAGTGATGGATAGACAGCACATAAGCTCTACGTACCTCGATAAGATCGCCCTGCCTATCCTCCTGAAGACCCGACGCACATTCGTCATGCACGCGACCATTATCGCGTTTGACACGGAGACCGTTCGCCGGCACTGACCTGCGAGGAAGTTCTTTTTGAGCTCGTTCTCCGCGTCGACCCTCTGACCTGGTATATGCTCTGCAGGAACTTTAGTGTCGACGAAAGGTGCGTGAGCGACTTGGACATTATATACCATAGATTTCGCGCACCAGCTGACCTCGAGCCTTCCCCTCGAGGTGATGACAATAACGGCCTTCTGTGCCTTGCCCGTTCCGAGAGAGGATCCAAGGAATGCGCGAGTTGGCTTACAGCAAGGTGCTGATGGATAACGCGTCGACGCCTCACACCCCACCGGGAACTCCCTCCAGCCCGATAAAGATTCCAGGTCTATGGCTGTCGTCCGTTAGAATCTCTGAGCTCAGTGAAGCTCACCGAGGGACGAGGTATTGCGGGTGGTCTACAACCGCGTCTGGACAGAAGGTGTTGTGAGCATTGGCAGGACAGCGCATATAAACACATCACACACCTCGATCATGCGGCCGCTTCCGCCTGCTTGGTATCCGCCGCCCCTCCCCCGTCGCGAACACATCTCGCGCATCGCAGGACAGGTCATATCTCCTCGTCTGCCGCCACGGCTCGTGTTGCGGAAACCCGCGCATCTCGTCGCACCCGACCAACCGCGGAGAAAAGCAAAAGCGCGTTTCGCTGAGCGTGCACTCGTCATTTATGTCGGTGTGTTCCATGTTCAGGGGCGGGGGCATTGTGTCTGTTGTCTGTGGAGTACAAGTGGTGCCATGAGCGGCCTGCGCGACAGGGAGAAAACCGCGACAAGGCGCGTATGGGGTACTCACCTCTAGTACCTCTTATTACCACATGATGTCGATATGAGGATGGAGTCGTCGACAGATTGACGTCGTCACAAGGGGGCCCATGCGTATGTGGTGGTCGCTCCTCCTGCGAGCCTCGAGGAGGTCCATGAGCAAGCCGGCGAAGTCGAACTGACCACGTGCCGATGACGCGTCGACGGCCCACCCCCAAAGCCGTACCCCGCGCACATGGACCACGCCCAAATACCAGCACTGATGCTGCAGAAGTGCTCGTCAGTAAACGAAGCGAGAGCGAGGAGGTAAGTAGCGCGGGAGAAGACGAGCAGAAGGACGACTCTGACTCTGACTGTGCAGAGGACCGGCGACTGAGTTTGAGAATCTTTGGGGTAGGTATCGGTAGGCCATCTGGTATGGTCCTGAGTACGGTGCAAGTCGCGGCCAGCAATCCCGAGAGGAAGAGAAGGATGACCGGCACACGTTTGAAATTCTCACTCGAGTTCCCGGCTAGGCAAAAGGAAAGACACAGGCTTTGCGTGGCAATTGTACCCGCGCCTTCCGGAGACCTTTTGCGATGACTATGTGAAGGGCGAGAGGCAGGGAGAATTCTGAGTAGCCAGAGAAAGGAGCCCGGGCGAGGCTGATGGTGGTACGGAGCCTGAGGAAGCACCCGCGTTCGCCGAATTCGTCGATATAGCCACGTGGGCCGACGCGTCGACGCGTCTTCCCCGCGCTATTTGGCCCTCGTCCTAAATCCAAACTTCCCGCCCCTTATAAGCCTGCGCCGCTCTCTCCATTTCCCAGGTCGCATTTCTCCCCCTCGCACCATGTGTTACGATTCCCTGAGTTTACGAAGTGGAAGCGTTTACTAGGGAGTTTCTTAGGTATGTGCCTGTATCTATTTCCTCTCCGAGTTCGCCGGACGGTCGTGATCCGTGCTCGCCGGACACCCTGATTCAGGTTATATCAAATTGAACTCAAGCATATCTAATCTTATCTAGTATCTGTCCCTCCTCAGGCTTCAAGTTTGTCACGGTCTTCGCGTGTTTCCTCCCCTCGTTCACAACCAGGTAGCACCACTACTTACGCATCCCTCAGCCTCATCCATCTCTTTTACGATTCCCTGAGGAACGAATTACTAGGGGTGCACTTAAGTCCGTGCCTGTATCTATTTTTACTGGTTACCCGGGCCTATCGGAACTCGCTTGGTTACCCGTGTTTCCCCGTCTTCATTTATCTAATCTTTTTGTCCTATCTCTCACTCTACCGTCCCTAGGCTCTGTTCGCTTTCCCACCATCATTGGTGGCTGACATCCCCGTCCTCTTTGCCAGTGACAACGACGACGACAACAACGACCCCAGCCATGTACTTTGCCCAGCGACCCCCCTCGCCCGCCCGCGCATTCCGCTACTCCGCCCAGCCGGACGACCCCCGCCCAGCCAAACCCGCCGCCGACGCCTGGAGCACCGGCGCGGCCCGCTCCCGCAAGTCCTCCCTCCTCTCCGGCAAGGGCAAGGAGCGCGAGCGCGACGCCGCCCTCGAGAGCTTCGACTCGAGCTCCTTCAGTACCCCCCCGCCGTCCGTCCCCCTTAGCGCCCATCCGTACTGATCCATGCGCACCCGCAGCGGACTCGTTCGCCCTCGTCGAGGACACCGCGCCCTACTCGCACTCGCCCCGCCGCCACACGACGACCGCCGCCCCCGCCAAGCCGCCCGCGCGCCCCGCAACCGCGGACGCCGCCTCGCCGCGCGTCAAGCGCGGCTCGCTCATCCTCGGTGTCGCGTCGGACACCCTGCGCTTCGCGCGCCGCCGCAAGTCACTGCGCGCGCCCGCGCTCCCGCCCGCGCCCGTGCCGCACCTGCTCCTGCCTGAGGTCATCGACCTCAACGCGCCGCCGAAGCACGACGAGGACGAGGCCGAGCGCCAGCGCCCGCGCGACGCCGCCGCGCAGTCAATCAGGCTCGGCGTCGGCGGCGCGCGCTCGCTCGAGGAGAGCATCGCCGAGGAGGACGAGGACGGCGACACCCCGCGCGACGACGCGCGCGCGCACCCTGACGACGCATTTGCCCTCCCGCCGCCGCCCACGACGCCGACCGCGCCGTTCGCGCACCGCCGCCGCGCGCGCTCGCTCGCGCAGCAGTCGCGGCGCGCGGCGTCGCCCGCGCCTCCCGCCGTTCCCCGCGACGCACGCCACGCTCGCGCCCGCCGCGAGAGCGACAGCGCGAGCATTGCAGCAGCTCATCTCTCAGTTCTTTGCGCAAGAAATAAATATACAATGTATTGATACTACTTATTGCCTGATGACAGCCGTGACCACCACGGTTGCATACCCTCCATCGCACTCTGAAGCAAACATGACGAGTCCAGGGGACGCCCAAGCGCGCTGCGCATGTCCTGGAAATCCCATCCTTCCGTTATGTAAACTAACTCTACCTATGAATTACACATAGATTACAGCTGTTAAATGAATTTCACTTATGTCAATTACACGCCAATTATTAATTACACCTCAGGCGCATGCCATATACTAATGATACGCTAAGCTACTGAAAGGAATCGTATCGCCGTGCTTGAGCATTGGCTCTCTTCAAGCTAGTTCTCGCACGAGCCAGCCTGCGCTCGGCCCTCCTCATCCTGGCCCTTTTCTCTTCCCCGCATATCCACCTTCTCTATCATCCTGCCCTTCCCCTCCTTGTAGAAGCCCGTTCTCAAACAAAGGACACGCATACCTCGTGCGTGCTGCGCAGCCTCTTCCAGGATACTTACTCGCTGACGCGCTTCCACCGCGGCAGTGCTCGTACCGCGATGATCCGTCGCTCATCGCATCAGGTGCGTGCCGCTCGCACCGTCTTCACTTCATTTCAGGGTGGGTGCGGTGCGGTGCGCGGGCTGACTGATGGATCGAGCAGGCGGGGGCCGTATGCTGGGGAGCGAACCAGCTGTGTTCGTGGGTAGTGAGTCCGCTGCCTGTGCGCGGTTATTGCTGTGCTCATGAGTGCGAATCTGCCAGGACACAGGGTCGCGCGGCGTGTCCGGGCGGTGCGCGTCGGCAGGGCTTAGTGCGTGGATTTCGGGGTTAGGTAGACCGGATTCTCGCATCAATCATATACTTATACAGTAGTACTCGTAGCTTTGCGCTCTGTAGCAGAGGCTCGACGCATGGTTTAGAACAAGGAAGCAGTTTGCATTGTCAGCATGAGGAGACGCCGCCAAGTGAGAGCTTTCGAATAGTCAGTGTCATGCGGGGTATCCGAGCGACGGCGAGATGAGGCCTGGAGCCACACCCGGGGTCTGCGTATATGCTGCTCGACGCGCGGATACTCCGGTGTATCATGGAAACTACTCTAGTACAGCTGGCTCATACGATACGGGAAGTGCACCCGGTGGTACTAGTCACGTCCGGGCTCACCGAAGGAAGACTCGCTCTCGTCAGCCCACGCGCGGCCCGGCATCGGTGCTCATGCCACCGTCATCTCTAGTGCGTCGTTCCTTTCATCCACATCGCGGAATCGCTTAGCGAACAGATGTCTCCGCCCTCCGAGATGGCATGGCGGACTTCGAAGACAGCGGCCGGATCCCGGGGACTGTTGCGTTGACTGTCGCTAGCGCCGGCTGGGGGCCCTGGGTCGGAGTCAGGAAGCGGGCGGTAAAATCTCAGGAGGAAAATGGGAGCGGGATAGACGGTAAAAGGATAGCGGTGAGACTCGTCGCGGCACTACTCGTGCAGAGTTCTTGGTGGTCAAATGGCGTTCCCATCGCCGACGTATGCGTTGATGAGGGCCCGCGCGTGGCCGGCCATCAGATTGCTCCAACCGTCCTCGCCGATCGACGCTCGACTCTCGACGCCGGACGCCCAGAAAATGCGAGTGACCTGGAGTGGACAAAGGCGTACCACGCTGTGAGCTAGCCCGTGTGTTGTAGCGTGGGGCGTCGAAGAGATTCAGGTCGGCAGTGGAGGGACTGGTCAGTACGACGACCCTGCGGATTCGGACGAGCTTCGTCGGAATGTCTGCGCACGGTTGGCAGGAACGCCGAACGTACTGGAAGCTGTAAGCTGGGATCGCGCGGCTCGGTTTTCTCGTCGCTGAGGCCCGGCTCCGCTCTCTGTGCGCCGCTTGGTGTATGAGACGCCCGGCCGACGTAGAAATACGAGATTGCAGGGTCTCCGCTCGTGCTTTACAGACGCGGCGTTGACGAGGCAGACGAGGGCGCTGGGGAGAGATGGCGGACTGGACGATTTTGAATGGACAGAGATTGGGATGACGTAGTTGGCGGATGGAGTTGAGCGGCGCGACGGCGTGTGCCAAAACGCCAAAATTGAGATGACGGGGACCGTAGGCGCGGGACTGCTGCCGGTCTGTGCCGTGGACGGGATGGTTGACCGAAGGGCATGGAAGAGCAGCAGTCCGTGCGGGCCAAGGCGTTGGGCGTCGACGTGTTGGTCTGGGAAGCGGACGCGACGTGAGCAATGGACGGACAGCGCATGTGCACCACGTACCTCCATAGGCCACCCATGCACATCCTACTCTTCCTCTGGAGGACCTGAAGCGCGCATCCAGCTCGCATAGAACCGTTGGGCCGTTAAGTCCAGCCATCCGCTCGCGCGTATCCTGTGCGGGAGACCCCGCGCGCGCAGTTCGTCGGTGACACCCTATGCAGGGAGAAGGCCGGGGGTGGGAGGGGCCATGGATCGGGACTAGTAGATGTGGGCTCTGCACAGTGAAAGTGACGATGGACGATGCGTGAGTGAAGCGAAAACACAAGGCGGGTATGACGTACCCACTCGTTCTCCCATGCGCACGATACGAATCACGTCTCGATCCCGCACTCCTCTATATCACAGCAAGGGCCTGCAATGCGTGTTTGCGTGACCTGTGATCGCGGTGGACGCTCTTGATGCGCGAGAGGGGAAGGAGAACCGATTCGGCGCTGGCGAAGGCAGATGACGTGGCGACGCGATCGCCCCAAGCCCGACACCAAACACCCTCCTGGACTTGCACTTTGCACGCTGAGGAATGTACTGTATGTGCAGAAGAGCTCGTCAGTCAGAGAAACATGGACAAACGTGGCGCGGGAAGCGAGCTGGCAGAATGACTGACCGTGCATAGCACCGGCGAGTCAAGGCCATGATTCGGGTGTCTGTGAACGTCGCGTGGCGCACATTGTCTACGCAGCGAGTTGCAAAGTGGTTAGTTCAGCGATCCAGCGAGAAGAAAAAGAACAGATGGCGCACCGAGTCTTGCTCTCGAGCGCCCTGCGCAGCCTGAGCCCGAGATCCACAGAAAACGGGAGAGACACGCTGCACGCCCAGCGCGTCGTCCTGAGCCTGCATGCTTCAGCCGCGTAGAGACTTTTGAGGCAGAGAGAAGGAGGCGATGAGCTGCTAAAGAGAGCGAGAGGAACTGAAGCCAGGGCAACGCTGGGCGACGGACTCGGAGGAAGCCTCGCTTGGTAATCCAGCGGACCACGTGGACCGTCGCGTCGACGCGTCGCCCAGGCTGTTTGGCACCCGTCCCAAAGCATAAGCGTGAAGATAGGGCCGCATGCTGCGGCAAAGCCCGCTACCGGTGCGGTTGACGGTCTCAGTGCAGCCGACGTCCGAGTGGCACCCCGCTTAGTTCAGTGGCTCGTTGTCCGAGTTAGTAAGACAACGAGCAGGCTGTGTTAAGCAGCACAATGAGCATGGAGGGTTATGCGTTGGCCGTGCAGAACAATTGCGAAGCAAAGACCATGGCTGCAAATTGCCGAGTTCATTGTCCTCAAGATATATAAGACCCCTGCGTTCACCATTCGATCTCTCCCCCAAGCCAGTTGATTGGGCCTGCACAATGCCTAAGTTTTGAAGTGTGGATGTATTCATCCTGTCATTACCGTGGCGTGCACCGATTAGGCTTGTCGCTCATGATACGGGCCGCCGAAGCATGGATGCATTCATCCTGTCGCGCGTCTCGCACGAGCTTTACATAGCGGGTTTAGTTTTGTACCGAAGCGTGGACGTATTCGTCCTGTCGAGCAGACACCCCTGTGCATGGAGACAGTCCGACAGCGAGGCGAGAAGTATGACGTAGTAGAGGCCAGGCTTGGCTACGTTGCGCGACAGCAAGTTTGATTCGAAGACACTTTCACAAGCTACAGGATACAATGGCGCACTCCTACATCAATATCGTACAATGTTAGCAAGTCCCCGTACTTTATTTACGATTTTTTGAAGCTTCTTTTTCGAACGAGAGACAACCCCGCTATTGTACAAAGTACCCGCCTTTTTTTTGTGCTTTTGCGGTTATTTCTGAGATCATGTCGCGCGGTGAAACTACAAGGAGATGTTAGCAACAGAGCCTGATTTTTAAAGGCGAAGCGTACCGAAGCAAAGGTTTGTGAGGCGGAGCACTACACCTGACGGCGCTTGCCCCTCGATTTGGCAGAGGGCGCGGCAGCGGCCGCGTGGTTCTCTTCGACGTCATGCATTATCGCATCCTGCGAGTTGTTGACGCGGCCGGCGCTGCGATCGACCTTGAGGCAGAAAGAGTCAAAGTCTTGGGCCACTTCAACGGGCACGGACTCTTTGCCTGCGTTGCCATCACTCTCCGCAGTGCGCCCGACGTCCGATGCCTCGGGCTCGCCGGCAGACGGGCGCAGAATCTTGAGCGTCTTTAGTCCGGCTTGGAACGTCTGGCATGGCGCGCGTTCAGAGCATACACAGACACAGGAGTAAGCGAACACACCAGCGAGGTCTTGGTCATCGCGCCGCGCGGCGGCATCTCCCACAGCCGGAAGTTGCAGGCGACGATGACGAACGTGCCGGGGCGCAAAGCAGAGCGGTACTCCCAGGGGGGAATGAGGTTGTTGTTCTCGTCGCGCACGTCGAATTGGTTGACTTTGGCGGAGACGTGGCGGAAGCGGTCGCCGATGTGATCCTCGAGGCAGGACGGGTCGTACTTGGAGTTGAGCGTAATCTCTACAGACGTCGATGCACCCGGAGGGACATATGAGCGGCAGGCGGCGAGTCAGGAGCGCGGCATAATACACACCTGAGGGGCGCGTGCCAGCAGCGTTGTTGTGAGCAGGCTCAGCGGCGGCCGGCTCGGCGGAAGCGCTGAGGATTGGACCGTCGCCGCCCCACTTGCGCTTGCGGTCGCTGCGCACAGCGGCGCTGGAGGGGGTGGCTGTCTGATTGCCGTACTGATGAGCAGCAGAGCTGGTTAGCGCAAGCCGTGCCAGTACAAGTCAGCACAGAAAATGAGCGTACCTTCACAGTATACAGGTCCGGCGTGGCAACGACAAGGTGCTCGTTACGCAGACGGCCGTCGGCTGTGTTTGAACTAAATTCGGGGCTCCCGGCACGCGCGTACTTCATGAACAGGCGCACAATCTGAGCAGCACGGAGGTAAGTATTTGTGGAGAAGCAGCAGACATTGAACAAGGGTACGCACATTGTTGTTGTCGCATTCAAGCTCGTTCAGGCGATCCCAGCCGCCGCATAACTCTGCAGCGATGTCCTGGAGACCTACAGCTTGGTCGGTCCAGATATTTTCGATTTCGCGGACGTTGGCGCCGAGTGCCTTCAGCACAAAGTGCAATTTGACATGCGTCGTGTCGTCGATCTGGCAGGCAAGAAATTTAGACCGGACGCGCAATGGAGAAGCCAACACATACCACAATACCATCCGCGGTTGCGCCGGCAGCACCGAGGCGCATGCCGTCGACAAAGCGTCCGGTCTGGCCTACGATATAGCCGAGGTACTCACGCTCCGTGGGCGGGTGAGAGGGGGCCTCCTCGTCGAAAAGCAACTCAAAGAGCGTGCGGTGCGGAGACCTCGCATTGAGTGCGCGCGGGGCGAGCGAGCGGCCGTGAACGGATTCGGCATTGGCGAGGAAGCGGGGATTGGCGTCGACCATGTCAAACAATTTTGCGTACACCGCAGCGAGGTCACTGTTGTCGTTGGCCATGATGTGGGCAGAGTAGAAATAAATGAGGTGATGAAAAATAGGCAAGAGATGATGGGAACAGGCTGCGCTTGCGTCGCCCGATATTTATACGTCTGCGCGGTGGACACGCTGACGTTTTTTTGGCGGCCCGTTGTTGGAGCCGTTCGCGCTCTCTTCGTCAAGCTCTCCATGTGCGCGCCGGACACAGGAGCGCGTTGAATAGGACAAGTAATTCTGGGAGCCACAGCGAGCCTCGGTGTCTGACGTTGAAGTTCACGCGACACCGACGTCAGTAAGCAGTGTTGTTGAAAAAGGCATAGCACGTCGGTACTTACCTGGTTCGGAGGGCGACGTCATGTCGACATCTCCAATCGTGGAGGGGGGGACGACGTGGTCGGCATACACGCTCAGCGGACGAGGCGACGGAGGCAAATTTTGTGCTGACGTTCATGGTCACGCGTACATATGGTGCGTCAGCGAGACGAACGGCCGAGGTACCATGGTTGGGCGGTACTTACAGTGGTCGGCAAGAAACACGTCCCAATCCATGGCCATGGTGACTCTCCCAGGATGGCCGTGACAGCGGCGTCGGCTGGAGCGAACAAGGCGGGCTGCTTAAAGCGCATTAACACTGGAAGACACAGCGAGCTGTAACACAAAAGGACGCACGGGCAGCCAACTGAGCGCCGGGTGGAGAGGGAGCGTCGGATGTGATCGTGTTCTCTGCGGGCCTTGCGCATTCCACGCCCGCCAGCTGCGAACGGAGAGTGACGGGACCGGGGTGCACAGCATGACGCACTCGCGTGCGCTGCGGTTGCTGTTGTCGACGAGAACGAGCTGCTTGTGCAATGTGGAAGTCTTGCAGTTCGCGCAAGCCGGACGCAGCGGCATCGTCCGTTGCCCAATCGCATGGGCCAACGGAGGCAGGTTGTCTGCCGACAGCAGGGGGGAACGCGTCCAATGCAGCTTGGGCCGCAGGCAGTTCATCTGTGGTGGCATACTCAACGGCCGTGCCAAGATTGAGGCGCATCAGTCGGTGCATTTCTGTGCGGGCATCCTCAGATTGTCGGCAGCGAATTCTGCTTTTGTCAAACGGGCGCAGGATCAGCAGTCCGTCCAGTGACTGCGCGCGCGAGACCATGACATAGGGCGACTCCGTACCGGTGCATTTGCTGAGATCAACAATGACGTGGGCCAAACTCTGCCCTTGGGCTTTGTGAGCGGTAAGGGCGAATGCCGGCTGGACAGGCAGCTGTGTGCGTTTGATGACCAGGCGTTGGTGTGTATGCGGATGGGTGAAGGTGACAGACGTTGTGTCTTCAAGGGCGACTACATGGTGAGGGGGCAGGTCAGGCAGAGGGTCTGGGGACGTGTCGGGAACGTGGACAACACAGGAGACCGCGTGGCGGTGTCCATCCGCGCCTACACGGAAGCGCACGCTCTTCAGTGTCCCCACGCTGCCGTTCACGACTCCTCCCTCAACGTCAAAGTTTTGCGAAATGGTGACCGGCATGCCGATCACAAGAGGCAGCCGCGCGGTGCGTTGGTTCGTCGCGCCTGAGTGAAACTCGCTCAAGCAGGATATCAAGGACTCGTCCGTGACGGGCAGGCGGCCATGCGTGTCCGAGGCGTGGTACCAGTGCAGCGGGCGGCCTGTACGCGCTGCGAATGTGCGTGTCATCTGTTCATTCAGCTTGTCTTTGACCAGGTTTTCACTGACAATGAGTGGGGCGGACCTCCAGGGCGAATCAGCGGACCAATCAACCATTGTGTTGCCCAATACTCGAGTGTTTAGCAATGCATAGTCATTGTCCGTACACTTTCCAAGGCGCAAGCGGCTCAGGAGGTCGACAAACGCGGCGTTTTCAGGTCCTTGCTGGCGCATCGGCCGGGTCAAAAGAACAACAGTCGACACAGACAGCCAAAGGAGCTTGCCAAGGATAGCGCGCTGGCCTTTACGCGTACCACCTTGCGCTATTGACCGCGTGTTTACACGGGCAAAGAGCTTAGTTTCGCCAATCGGCGGCAACTGTGCAAAATCACCAGCGAAGATGACGTTGATGCCACCAAATGCTGAATTATTTCCCTTTGCATCTGTTAAAGCCTCGCTGACTGACAGCAACAGCTCACAGCCGACCATTGATATCTCATCAATAAACAAGTGGTCCACACCCTCCCACATGGAAGCCAAGTCACGACGGGTATGTGCCTTTGCCACTCCACGACTTCGGTTGTTGAGGCTGAGAGCTGCATGCAGCGTCATGCCGCCAATGTTGCGTGCAGCGACGCCGGTATAGGAGCACAGTCTCAGCCGTCGTGGTTGGTTGCGCGCTTTAAAGTAGTCACGCAGGGCGTTTATCACGCGCGACTTTCCTGTTCCGCCTGGACCACCAATGTACATTCGCAGGGGCTCGGGGCTGCGGAGACAGCTGTGTTCTGCGATGATGCGGAACGCACGCGCTTGCTCAACATTCAAGGTGTGTTTCTCGATTACTTCCGATATGTCCACCTCAATGTCTGCCGCAGCCTGCGCGGGTGGCCCTCTTTGAATTGGTCCAGAGGCATAGGCCGACTGTTGGGATGCCACAGGAAGAACACTCGCGTTTGATATCACAGGTAAGTCGTCATTTGACCCAGTGGCCAGTGGCAGCTGCAACGGTTGTGGCTCCGAGGGCGGATGTGCTGGCAGCATTTGTGCTTGTCTCCATGAGTTGCGTCGGTCCTCGTACGCCTGACGCCAAACGTCCTCAATATGAGCGTTCGAGTTAGAAATCTCTGTTGACAGTGTTTCTTCGTCATCAATCACGTTCGCTGACGTTGTGGCAGATTGACTGCGGTTGTGCGAGTCAAACAAGCCGTGGCTCTGGGCATGGTGAAGGCAGCGCGCAACGTCCTCGCGGTCATGCAACACTCGACGCGAGCGAGACGCCGAAATGTTCTCCAGATGCTCAAGCATGGCATTCTCATTATCCGCGTCACCCATGAAGTCATCCTCCACCACTCGACCTCCACCGGCAGATCTTTGAATAATGGGTCGTTGACGGCTGGCCCGATCGCGACGACGAGCAAAGTGATCGTCTCTGCTGTCCCGACATTCATGCATGAGCTGCATATTGTTCATGATGGTACGCACAGAGTCCGAGCAGCCCGCGGTAAACGTGGAGAATGCGGTTTCCCAACTCTGACCGGGCGTCCGCAGATCCTGAGCGTGTACCCATGGCTTGAACAGGATAAGCATCAG
This sequence comes from Auriscalpium orientale, assembly GCA_019915035.1. Classification (NCBI taxonomy): domain Eukaryota; kingdom Fungi; phylum Basidiomycota; class Agaricomycetes; order Russulales; family Auriscalpiaceae; genus Auriscalpium; species Auriscalpium orientale. Next base: position 559,877 of record JAHLMH010000019.1, read on the forward strand.
CCGGCAATAGCGTGCGTGAACGTCAAGACGATCTCGTCGGGGCAGGGACGGCCCAATCGGCACAGGCACACAGCGTAAGATGGGTGCGCGTACTCGCCAGAAGTGCGTATGGGCATCGGGGTGCCTTTCGGCCAAGGGAAAGCGCGGTCGTCGATGGTCAGTGCATGCAAAGACAGTGTCCATGTCCACATCCTCATCGTCGCATATGTCAGCGAAGCCATCGTCAACGGCATCGTCATCAAGGTCATCGTCAACATCATCGTCTCCCAATTCAGCATCGGAGTCAGTCTCCTGAGCACGGCGTCCGCGGCGCGCGGTTGAAGTTTTCTTAGATTTCTCCACCTGCGCAGTAAAATCCCATAAATTGACATTGGTGAGGCGTTCACCACGAAGCTGGTAATCAACAACTTGCGAGGCGCGCGCGATGAGATCTCCGCTGTCATTCGTGGCAAGTACAATGTCGTCGTCTTCGTCATCAAGGATACATTCATTTTCGTCTCGCTCCGCAGACAAATGATCAATTATGCCGGCAGCAGGATACTCGCTTGGGCCTGGCAGGTTGATGTCATTTTGTGAACGAGCGGTGGGAACACGGGCGCACTCGGGACTGGGGTCCTCGCGGTCAACGTGTTTTTCGAATGCCGTCCAATACAAATTGTTGAACCGGTTGTCAGTGAAGTGGTCCTTGTAATCCATCAGGTATGAGCACACCTGTTGACCCGACAGCTCTTGTTCAGATATCAATGCGTACGCGCACTTTTGCAGTGTTTTTTTGGCGCGAATCGTAGCGTCGTCGGCGCCAGCATCAAGCACCGAGAGCTTTTGCACTGCACGCTCAAGAGCGGCATACGCGACGTGCGTCTTCAGCTGTGATTTCGTGATATAGTCCGTGATATAATATAGAATTGCCTTTGCAGACGCACCGGATCCAATGAACTTTATGTCCATATTGCACCGTATGGCTTCCAGCATTGTCATGTTGAAATTGTTCACGAGGCCATCCAGGCAGCGCAGGCAGATCTCGCCTGTCTCAGGATTGACCGTGGTTTCAGCGACGTAGTTGGTTTCGTCGAGATCAAACCGACATTCCTTAGGTGCAGGCGGACCCTTCCAATATTTGTAGCATGTGTTGGAATGCATATGCGACTGACATTTTTTCACGAGTCGGTGCCGATCCTTTGCGCGCGCTTTTATCGAGGCCTCATCTCGACGAGAGGTGTCCGCAGTTCGTATTGAGCATGGGTGAGGACACGCCTGTGCGCTGTATGCATGTGGGTCTGGGTCGACTGGAATTGCATTGGAGATGCTGTCATCTAGAAATGCAAGAAGGCGCGTCTTGAATGCATCTTCATTCGGTTTCAACACACGGTCTCTGATTTCATTTGGGTTCATACCGCCTTCAAGCCATACCAGCATGTGACAGTGAAGAGTGCCTCGCCCTTGGGCTTCAACACAGCCGTAGTAAGCCTTTACTACACCGAGTACTCCTCCAGTTAAGTCGCGCTGTTGCGGATCGTAACCGAGAATGCACGAGATGAATGCCTTCATGTACAGATTGAAAAACCTGGCTGCAACTGCCGGATTTTGGGCCACAAGCATAGTTTGTTCCCAGTATTTGGGAACCTGTTCGGGAAGCAGCTGGTCTATGTCTATCTCCGTGCCCGCGAGAAATTTCACGAGAGGATTATATACATCGGCAGGGTTGATCGTGATGTAGAAACTCGGCAATCCTCGGTCAATGGTCAGAGCACGGATTTCGTTGCGCATCTTCAAACGAGACGCGGATGAGGCAGGCACATGGGACGTGATCACCTTTAATTCGTCCATCAGCTTCAAAACTTTCCGCTCGTTCGCGTCATGAGCCGTTGTGCGGTCTCCGCGAGCGACACGCTCGGAAACGCGCTGCACAGCGTCGAGAGAGACCGTCGCAAAATCCATTGCTGCAGATCGGAAGTGCGGCCGGCGCACGGTCAAACTGGTGTGCAGCAACATAGCACGGCGCTGAAGGACATTGAACGCAGTGAATAGAAATGAGTAGTGCTCCTGAAAACGCCGGTCAGCCAACGAAAAACAGTGCTTCACCTGTCGCTTCAAGGACAATGCTGTCGGCCTGTGGCCATCTTCAAAGCCGCCTATGCCGTACGGAAAAAGCGACGGGTAGATCATAGGAAAAAGATCTGGGTTGAAATACTCGTTTTCTGGCGTAGGCCCATGCGGAACTTGGATGTACGAACCGCCTTTCTCCTTGACATGCCGCACCGCCGCAGCTTTCAACTCATTCATCGGCGCTCGTCCGTCGACATCCGCAATAACTACGCTCTCGAATGAGGCGTCGTGTCGATTTCCTTCGTGCGTGTTCGACTCAAATGGGTCGTGAAGACTTACACTGGTGTCGTATCGAGACGTCAAAATGTCCGCTGCGAGATTTGGAACAATATGTTCAACGTCAACCGGGAGCATCTGCCGCTCACGCAGGCCGTCAAGCATGCTGTGGTTGATCTCGATGTCTCTGTACAGGTGGTTGTGAACCTTTAACCATTCCAACGCGGCGCGTACTTTTTCGCGGCGCACACATAGTGGTTTTGCTTTGGCCTCGAGCCACTCCTGAGTAGGTGGACTGGAGCCGACGAAAATGACGCAAATTGGAGTGATGATATCCTCCATAGAAGGCGGGAGAACGCGTGCGACAGCGTCCGGGCGCTGAGGGTACACAATAACGTGGCCTCGAAGAGCACGCTGCGCACTAGGTAGGGATTGATCTCGATTGTCTTCCTTCAGTTGGACAATCCACTGCTTTGCACGACACCGTGCGATCATCGCCTCTTCGACCACAGTCAAGTCTTGCAGTTCGGGCGGGACAGGACCCAAGAACAGACGATTTGCGAGCGCAAGTGGGGGCACTTTGCGTTTCGACACGGCTTTGTAGCACGTTGGGCACAGAGACAGAGCAGGCTCGTCATCACTATCTACCAGATTCAATATGCCGGCAGGGTCTAACAGGTATTCAGCCAAATCAGGGTGTGTCTCGCTGAGCGGCATCGGTGGAGGCTCGCAATCATCGTGCAGCCAAACACCTGACTCGTCGCGTACGAGGCCTGTTTCCACGGCATCGGGTCGTCGAAAAACAGTGAGGTCAATGTCATCTAACATGACCGTCTTAACGTCTGAGCGGAGAGTTGATTCTGCGCAAGACGCACACGTTGCCATTGCTAGCGCTGCCGACGACGTCTGCTGCTTGAAAGACTCAATGAGCTGGTCTTTCACCGATTGATGTATCAGCTGCGGCCAATGCAGACGTAAATCTCTTTTCCGCCGCGCAAGTTCGGCTTCCTTTCGGCGTCGTTCATCGCGGCGCGCGCGAGCGCGAGCTTTCGCTGTGTGCACGGCGTTTTTGCCTTTGCGAAGGGTCTGTATGTAACGCTTCAAGGTACGTCGCAGCTGCCCAACTGAATCACTGTCACTGTATATAACGTCATGTACTTCCAGGACTCGTCGTAACATCTTCTTCTTCAGTTTGGGAAGCATTGTGGTCAGTAATGCAATTTGAAGCTCGTCAGCATCCTCAATTGCCTCGCCGGATGCGGCGGTGAGATCGGTGTATTGTGAGACAGCATCTGCGCAGCCTTTCACTCCAAGATCTGAAAGAATGCATTCACCCGATGTTATGTGCTGTACTATACATGTCACCAATGTATCCTTTGTCGTCCGCGCCGTGCTGATCTCGATGGCGTGGTCGCGTGCTATGACTTGCAACCGCGGTCGTGTCATGTCCGACAGGGCATTGACAAGGTCTATCGTCCGGTCGGTAGTAACATTGGACGGAGATGGCGCAGGTGCAGCCGTTGTCGCGTCGTCGAGAGTATCCATGTGCTGTTGGATTGTTCGCGTAAGAAATCGACGCGGCTGGACCGCCGGTGTTGGAGCGGCGTGTGGTACGAAGGCGGCAACGATTTGTGCAAGCTGTGTAGTTGTCAGGGATGATTGAAGCACGGCTGACAGAATGAGGTGGACATACTGGGTTACAGATGAGGCGTAGGACTCCGCTGTGATGCACGCGGAAGCGCGTGGGCCAGATGTTGCAGCTCGTGCATCTACAAGACAACCTCCGTGCGCCAAATGCTCCAGTATGCATGCACGCGCATCGTTCACGGTGTTGTAAGCAATGAGGCCGTGTGCTCTACATAATGCTTGGAGAGCGGTCAACGAATCTGTGAAAATGTTATAGGGGGTTGACGTACTTAACATATCGCTCGGTCTCCATGACGGCTGCGGAATATCACGCTCGGAGCTCGGCGCAAGTTCCATCTCTACATCATCGTCCACTGGGCGTGCGCAACACTGTGGGGATGTCTGAACAGGGCCCGCATGGGTGTGCATAGAAGGACGCATGTCCTCGGCGACGTGAACGTAACGCAACGGCGGCAGGTTTCTGCTGACATCATTTGCGAGCCAGTCTTGACCGAGGACGATATCGCAGGGCAGAGAATCTGTACTCACAAAATCCAGTGCACTCTGCACTGCACTGTCCGCGTCTGCTCGCAGACATATGGAGGCACGCCATGTGCTTCCGGCCGCACCTGCGAGCCGTGTCGAAGCGAGGGAATAATGACAAGCAGGATCTTGTCCTACAGACACTTCCGAGTTATTGATTGTTCCGGAGCGTATCGAGGCGACGCGCGCAGTGCTAGAGGTCATGGATGGTTGACTGAGGGTTGTGCAACGTCGCCGGTCGCGATGGCGGGTCGCTCTCTGTGATGGTGTGCGCATTGCGCGATCTGTGCAGGCGCATGATGCAATAAGTGTGGAGTGAATTTCGTGCTCCGCTGAATTGGACAAGATCTATGGATCTACCGCCAAAAAGCTGCGACAATCATGAGCCCCAAGACCCACTACTAGGTAGCGGGAAAACTCCTCGCTCCATATAAGCCCGCGCGGCTCTCCCCATTCCCTCAGACCGCTTTTCTCCCCGCACCACAATGTCCACTCGCCCCACCCAACCGGTACCCGCGCTCCTCATCCTGGCCCTTTTCTCTACCCTGCATATCCAATCCTCCGATGCCCTGGCCGTGTCGTGGTCGGAAAGTCAACCGATGGGGGCTCTATTTTGCACCGGTGCGTAGTCCTCTTCCAGTAAGCATGCTGTTCGTACTTCGTGCTGACGCGCTGTTGGGACCGCAGGCCCGGACCGCGTGCACGTCTTGTAGTGTCCCGGAGTCCTGCGTGCGCCGCCGCTTCCGCTTAGTGATGTAATCTGGGCTGGTTGGACGACCGTGTCTTGTCACAAACCGGGATGAGCCGCCCGTGATGCGGCCTCTGGTGCGTCTGTTTGTCTGTCTCTCCTTTGTGTCGTTGTGGTGCTTATGCTCAGGTCTCTGTTACTAGGCGGTGGGCCGCGGCGCTTGTGTGGATGCAGCAAACAGCGCGTCTGGCGGTGTGTTGGAAGGGTGTAGCATATGAAATTAAAGGAGATTCTCGCATCAATCATATGCTTAGTGCTTCTAAGCAGTCTGCAGAACGATTATTCGGAGAATGTGTAGACGTGTCGACGAGGCTCAATGCATTGGAGTCGGAAGGTCGTTCGCATTGCTGGCAGCCCCAGGAAGAAGACGCTTCCTAAATGACAGAACACAGAACGTACGGGGTCTGCAAGGAAACAGCTTTTCCGGGCCTGCTGCAAGTACAGCCTGCTTCTCTTTTCCTGTGCCCTTTCGCTCCTCTGGACTGAGACATATTCCGTTCCATGATAGCGCTATGAGGATTCGGGGCCTCTAGAAGATATTGATGTCAGCGATGGCGGCGTGGTACGAACTTGCCAGGCAGCGGGTTCCATGTGCGCTCTGAAGTCTACAGGAAGCCGGGCTCGCTGTCTCTCCAGCCATATCTTCTGTCGAAAGCGACAGTGACCGGGCGGGAAGAGCATGCAGCGCGCCCGCTAATTGCATTGCGCGGCGAAAATTGCTAAGACCGCCACTGCGAAATGGAGCGCACGTCGGCGATAATGGGCTGCGTACGCACTTTAGAGCTGTACGCGAGGAGGCATGTGTTTGCTTTGGCGTCGATTGCTCGTACGGAGAGATGTAGAAAATTTAATCAGCAACGTGGACGCGATCAGCCTGGAAGAACGCACCTCAGGCCTACCGCTTCACACCCAGCTCCCAGACTGGTATCGATGCGTCCTTCTTCGCGCGGGACATCCGTGCTGCTGCGTATGTCGCTTTTTAATGAGCATTTGTGGACGGGAGGGAGATCATGGGGGACAAAAAGAAGAGTACAATCGCCGGCGCGAGGAAGTCGCCGAGACCGGCACGGCTTGTTCGCGCGCCGCCGCACTGCCAACTCGCGCTCTACCTCCGAACATCGTCTCCTGGTGCTGAGCAGACTGCGGCCTCTCAATCATGAAACCTAACCTAAAGCTCAATGAAAACTGAGCGACAAACAGGCTGAACGATGGTACATCAAGTTGCCGAGCTGACCGCCCAGGGCAGGTCGACGCGTCACTCGCCTCACCGTCGCTCTCACACGACCACACGTCAATCCGGAGGCCTCTTCAGGCGCGAGAGACGAGCAGGGCTGTGAACGTCTCTCAGGGTCACGGTGCGTTTCCATCTTACGCACGGAATCCAAGCTTATACACAGACTCTACTGGCTTCCAGCTGCGCTTTTTCCTGCGCTGGCGCATAAACGATACCTTCGCATGCAAAAATTGTATCCACGCACCCGTCGAGGACTGATGACTTGCGCATTCCATCCGTTGCCCGCGGCTCTCGAGTCCCACTCTCGTTACCTCGTCGTCGTTTCTGCTCCGCTAGAGGCCTGGCCATGGCCTCCGTGCCCGCTCTAGCCGTCGATCAATCGACTGGGACATGGAGGACACGAAGCGCGCCTTCAATCTCTTACGACTAAGGCAGACGTCCTGAGGCGACAGATGGTGCGCATCGCAGCCAACCGCCGACCTTATACCGAAGAGTAAATCCCAGGGCCGTCGTATCGCTCTGTCGGAACCACGAACTCCGAACCGTCACCAACGTGTTGCACTTGGGGCGCGCGTCAAAATCTTGGAATGCCGTCCGGTGAAAAAGGCGGCGGAGATGATCCGTGCGCAGATGCTGAATGGACTCCGCCCGTCCGGGGTCGCCCATGTCATCTGTAGGTCCGTCCAATGTTTACCGTGCGTCTCATGGGAACTGAGAAGTGTCGCTTCGGCTGGTAGGCTCAGACTGACAGAGGTGCTGCGCAATGAGTTCAAGGCGATCTCATCGGGGCGATGGCGTTGTCTTTTCACAAATTGGTGCGTATGTCATGGTACCGTGTCTTTTTTTCGTGCTGATTGTGTTTCGGGATCACAGCGTCAAATTGATCCATATTCTCTCATCGGCCCTACGACGTACTCCTCGGACGGTGGGACGATGGGCATGGCGAACCGAAACAGCAAGCAACGGCGCTACTTCCGCTTACTTATGTGTTTGTAGATCTGAGGCGGCAGCGATCTGTAAGGTCGTCAGCTTGCTGACATGGACGTGACCTCGCAGCGCTCGCTATGTGTCGAACAATACCCTCTCGAAAATCATCGATGAAGAGAAAGAACCGCGGATCGTCAAAATGCTGTAGTATTTCTCTCCTAGGATTACAGGAACAAGATTTTGTGGGATGATCACCGCCCTTGTAACCATACGATAATAGTCAATCAAACCCAGAGAGTAGTGTATGGAGAGACACGCCGCAGCTCAGATGCGAGGTTCTCCGGTACCACACTCTCCGTAAGATCAAGTTTTTTCAGCGACAAACCATCTTCTGCCCGCCACTGCAAGAACCGGAAAAGATTTTGAACAAAGTCGTACTCGAAATATCTTAGGATACAGAGATCGTGCGCCACCTCTTCGGTCCACATGGAAGTCCCAATATTGAGGAAGCGCAGTTTAAGGTCTTTAATGCCAAGGAAAGGGCTTGGCGGGATGGAAATGGAGGGATTCGGAAGAACGAAGCATAATGTGGCAGCGGCGAAGCTACTGGCCTCGATTTTGCGCAAGTTTGGCGAATGCTCCAACACGTGCCCCCAGGCTGAAAATCCTATTTCTTCATCGATCGATAACTCTTCAAGAGGATGTTCTTCCGCAAAGATCTTCGTGAAGGTGCTGGGGGCCTCACGTTCCCGCCAGAGATTCCTCTTGTTGAACGGCGTGCTCAGCGTTAGAAAAAAGACGGCGATGGTGTTCTCGGCTCTTATACGAGTCAGGTTCCTGTCGTTTCCTGACCCCGCAACAACGGAGAGCTTCCTAACCGGGAACATGGTGGGCACGCCGGTTGTGTCTTGACAAAGGGAGAAAAATGAGAGAATCTTGCGGATGAGGGATTCGACATATTTTTCATCTTCTCCGCATTGCCAGAGAGATATTCGTACTTCTGTAGAGGAACAATCTGGAAGGTTGCATGACAGAAGGGCTGCAGAACATGGAGAAATGAGGTAGAAGTCTGGGGCCGTTGCCTGAGTGTGGACGGAATGCGACGGGAGACGCAAAATTCCACGACGGATAAGATCATCTAGGGTGGGCAGGTCATCCAAATTAATGGTAGGGGCTTCAATAACTATTTGACGGAGTCCGAGTTTTTGCCTATATTATGAAGCACAATAGATAGTTTAGCTCGACAAAATCTGAAGAAGGAGAACGACTGCACCTCGCCCACATTGCTTATCGAGGGTAGTTGCTGTGGAAGTGAAAATCGGAGTGTTGATGATGAAGGTCAGACGCCGGTGTCGCTGACTCTTATAAGCGATTGAGACCAGGGGCATTTCAAATGAACGAGCACGAGGTCAGCACGCGATCCAAAAAAACGTGCGTATTGTGCCGCCACGAATGCCGTGAAGGCGGCAAACAACAATACCATAAAACACGAGGAGCCGGTTGCGAGCGGCCTGTGCGGCGTTGATTGCGCAGCTGTGTCCATCAGGGACTAAAGGAAGCGGCGCAGAGTGGCAGCAGTCACGTAAAAGCTGGTGCCACAGCCCCCGCACCATGCGCTGCGCATAGGAAGACTTGCGCAACCAGTCGACAGGTACAGCATCATAAAATTTGACATCATGCGGAGACGCAGGAGCAGGAGACCTCTTGATTGCGTGGACTGGCGACGATGATTGAGAGCCTGAGGTTACAGGTGGCGAGGCTGGGATGACGGCGGATGCGGATGTGGACAAGGCGAGGCGGTTTCCATGCGGCAACCATGCAGACCCTGAGACTGATACATAGGCGTCCGTTCACCTCCTAAAACTGCAAGCATGGCGGCATGAAGGTCAGAAGCGGGGAGGTCGAGTTCGTCGGCGCCACTGGCGGCCGCTGGCGCGGCCCCAGTTTAGCCACGTGTTCTGAGCGCTTCAAATCTTCTTCTGCTCGCCACCACATCCACGAGCGTCCACGCTGCAAAATCCACGACACCCTCCTTGTCCTACCGTCCCCATTCCAATGTCATCGAGGACAAACTGGAGGTCGAGTCCATTCTGAAGCTGGGACGGCCCGGAACTGCAGTTGCTAGTCAGCAGATACTCTGTGCGCCACATATACGTTTTTTTCATCGCATCCACGTCACTGACTGCCGTGCTGTAGGTGTCCTGAGCCCGCGTCTTCGCGCAGAGACATTCAAATCCACGTGTATTCCCGCCGTTGGGAAGCCAGGGAGAGGCGCTGGCGGAACACCTCGAGCGCCACAATCGTGCCTCCATCGCAGCACACGTCGTCCGCCATCGCTTCCTGACAACACATCGACGTCTGGAAGACTGCGTTTTCTTTCCTTCACCCTCTGCGACCGGCCAATCTCGCAACGCATCGAACATTTGACCGTCGCTCTCGCATGATACCTTGCCAAGTGAAATCCTCTGGGGCCAACATTGGATCCGGTCGGAGATGAGGAACGGCTGGTGCGGGATCTAAGCATGCTCGTGGAAGGCTGTCGATACGAGCTGATCGCTCGCTCGGTGCGTGTTATTCTGATAATAGTACTATGCCGAGCTGATACCAGCCGTCCACATGTCAGCTGCGCGCGTTCCTGTCGCGGTGCGTCGCGTCCTCGACACCTCGTCCTTGTCCCATGACGCTGTCCGTGCGGAGTGCCTCCCGGATTCTCTTTCAACGGCCTGCTTTTGTGCCTGCATCCGCACCCGACCGACCATGCCCTCCATCCGCCTCATTCAACCAGCGCGAAATGCCATCGGGCAGAGGGTCGGACGACTGGTACCCCGCGGATGTGGACTAAGGCACACGAAAGGCCGTATGTCATCGGAAAGCACATTACCAGGTCTTTGCCACATATATCGCTAGCTGCAGACTACCGCGCAGACGTCAAAATGCGGGCCGTCAATCGCCTGCGCCTGTATGCGCAAGAACCAGAACAAAATGGTAGGCCCATTCTGGCGTCAGGTTTCCGAGGAGGTACAGGATGCGATTGCCGGTGCAGCATCGAAAAGGGGTGTTTGGAGCTACTTTAGAATTACCGCTGTATACTTACTGGGCGCAGAAACACCTACGATTTTACATAGCCTGCCGCTCTTTGACTTCATATGTAGTAATCATCCGATTGATGTTGGCGAATAGACGAGATAGCCCGCAGCTAGGGTGCAGCAATTACGCCACTTGACCTGGTGCTTGAATGACTGCACAGTGGCAGCCAGTAATACGTCGGATCATCCACTTCATTTCTTGGGTCGCCCCACCCGCAGCATACGTATTGAGGCCGCGCTACCGTCTAACCGCTGACATACTGGACAAACGGCCGAGCAGCTCCTTCCGCAAGCTCTCAGTCGCCTCTTGCACCCTAAGCGCGACCAGGATCTCCACCCGACGGTCGATCTGCCCCTCCAATCCCGGCGGAAGGTCGCCAAGCCCAGATGCAGCCTCCCCCTCAGCCTCAGCCTCATCGGTAGCCCGCACAACCCTCATCGCAGCTCTTGCCGGCTGCCTCTTGGATGGTTCGGGCACAGCGATGGCGGCCTGTCAACATTGTCGGCAAGAAAACATTCCGCGTTCGTGCGAGCTCTGCGTACCTGCGCACGTCCGCGTCCGCGTCCACGGCGCCGCACCGGGCCTCCAGCGTAGTGCTCCGCGATGGGGATACATCGCTGGTACATCAGGTAGCACAGCATACATTTCCCGCTCCCCTTTCCCGCCATACACGGCGCGTCGGCCTCATGACACCGCCCGCACGCAACCTGCCGTCCACATAAAGTCAACACTTAATCAGAGCCCTCAGCCATCCTCAACGCACCTCGCTCCTCTGCGCAGTCGCGGGGCCGAGATAGTATCGGCGCCCGGAGAGAGAGACGACGACCGCGTCGGCGGGGAGCGACGAGTCGCAGTCGGACCTGAGCCGCCGCGGCTGTGCCAGCCGCGGGTTCAGCGTGCGGAGTGCGGGCGCGGGGACGCCGGGCACGTATGGCACGCACCGCGATCGGCGCAGCCCGCAGAGCACACAATTTGTCCCCGACCCGGCCATGCACGGCACGTCGGCGCTGTGACACCCTGCGCAAGGCGCCTGCCAAAGGGCCCCGTCAGTGAGGCAAGCGATCTCGGGTTGGTGTGACGAACCGGGCATCGTTCCGACGTTTTCGAACCGATGATGAATCTGCTGGAGCCGGACTTGTGCCGGACGGTGACGACAAGGACGTCTGGAGGAAGGTCTGCTGGGTCTTCGTCTTCATAAACGACGCGGGGACGTGTGGGGTCCTCGTCTCGTTCGAGTTCGGAGAGCGGCAGCAGACAGGAGACACCTCTGAGGGCGCACAGGACGCAACAATCGTCGCGCTTGCCGACGAAGCACGGGATTGCCTGCTCGCCACAGTAGCTGCACGGACTCTGAAAGGCCACATCCGTCAGCATATGGCACAAGGAAATTAGGAAACCGGGCACTGACCTTGTGCTGTGGCGAGCTCTTCGTACCTACGAAATAGTCGTCCTTTTCACCTGTATTCTGACTCTCGCGGTACCGCCGCTTGGGTATGCCGATGACGACGGAGTCCGGCGGGAGTCGCTGCTCCTCGGGTGGATCGTCACTGAGTAACCTTGGAACCGCTCGTTCGTCAGGTTGTGGGGTCGGGCTGCCCGTTGAGGATTGTTCGACGGGCTCACGCGACGGAGACGATGGCATGGGTACGTCGGTGAGAGGCGAGAACGGGGTGCGCAAGGAGGGAAGACATGGTGGAGGTGACATTGGAGGTGCGGTGGCGAATCGCAGACGCTCGACGAGGTCTTCAACCTTGACATCGACGGCGCCAATCTGATCCAAGGCATCAACTGACAGACATCGTCAGGCCTACATCCCACACCGACGATGAGGTGCCGAAACTCACAATCCTCCGCCCACCAGACTTCCGGCTCCAGCGAACCGACTTCGTATGGGTCGCCAGTCTCGATATCAGACACCTCAAAAGTCCATCCCTTCTCGCTGTAGGCTCCTATGGCGTTGACAAGCGCGGCCTGCGCGGATTTCACGACCAACGGAAGCTGAGCGAATGCACTGTGACGAGGCCGCGCGTGTTTGCAGCAGCGGTACTGCGCGCGCAGCAGAAGTAGTTGTCAACGTCGTGCTGCACACCAGCAAGATAGAGGACTCACGATCTCAGCGGCAAGCGCATTGAAGTACTTCGGGCGTTCCTCATCTTTGAGAGAGCGAAGATAGATGACGGCCTGCTGGATGCGCGCAGCGAAGTATATCAGCATGCGCTCGTCCAGCTCAGTTGGCTGTGCGGACATGATGGCGGGGAGGAGCAGGGAAGTGTGGCGAACAGGAAGCGGGGACAATAAGGTTCGCCGGGGAACAGCGCGCCACCGGAAGATCGGCGTTGTTCCGTTGTTTAGCGAGTGTTGTCCGTGGGCCCGGTATTGTGCCTCGTTCTGGAGACAAAGTTCGCCCGGGATCCCGAAGGCCGACGCCGTGGGATGGGACTGGGCGATGGACTGATGTCGCCTGGACCGGGATCATTGCGCACATGCTTCGTAGCTTGGGTCCGAGTCGGCATGGTGGTGCAGCAAGTCATGCGAGGAGGCCGCGTGTGCGGCAGGCGTCGCCTGGGTCCATGGGGAGCTTGCAGACCTTCACAGCGCTTCGTTCAGCGAGCGTGGACGAAGAACCGTGTGCGGGCGGTTGAAAACATCCGAGACGGTGTCGCGCAGCGCCAGGAGTGTGATGGACGCGTGGCGCATAGGACACCGATTGGCCTTGTACTGCTGCGGAGCACGCTATGTTATTGTGAATGCGCCGACTATTTGAAAGCGCTCACCTCATATCAAACTGAAGCCAGCAGAACGCGACACGACGCGTCAGCTAGGACATCCGAGGTAGAGCAAAAAGACACGCACTGCTGGATCCTGAGGCCTGTGATCTGATGGCCACTCCGAGTCATATGGGCACCAGGTGGGAGAGGAGCCGGTTTCTGGTGTGCAATTCGATAGCTGACCGCAGGTGGGGCGTGTAGAAAGCGAGATTTTGCAGAGTCGACGGTGAGGTGGCTGAGCAAGGCGGTTCGGGGATTGCCGGCGCGGTTCGGTTTGAGGCTTTCGCCGCCGGCGACGGGCGTGTACCTCGACTACCAAGCAAACACGTCCCTCTTTTTTTGCGACGTGAGCATTCTGTTCTGCTCAAGGAGACCTGGCGCCGTGCGCGACTGCGGGCATCGATCACTTCAAGGCTCAACCTCTCCGTGTCCGGGAGTCTTCAAGTCGCTCGTCATTGTACATTACCAGCCGATCGCCTCTCAATCACCCCGGGAACGCATTCTGTACTGACCAAGAATACAGGTCAATAACGCTCGATGTCTGATTACAATGGTCCACAGCTTCACCAACCCGCTCCGCTTTACATAAAAGCCAGTTTGCGTATTCCACACCCTAGCTCGATCATGTAATTTACAGGCCTTATACGAATCGTGCTTTATACCGGGGCTTCGGAACCATCACCTTTTTCACTTGGTCCCGTAGACTCTTCGCGACTTCCTTTGGCACCTCGCTCTGCGTCAGATCCAAGCATTCCAGCGCCGTACCTGCCCTCCTCCTACGCGCTTTAACCATCTTTAAAAGCATATTTGCCGGTGCGTCATTCAAACTTCCTCTGCCGGGATGTATTGAGTAGCCGGTCCACGTGCACCAGCTGCATTCCCACTGGATCCTCCCGAAGTCGACGAACCGCAAACCTAGCTCCAACAGCTCCGGTAACAAATTTCCCTGCTCCGGCCTGTCTGTAATCTCACTGTCAGGGGTAGAGAGGGCGACACAGAGCGCGAGGGCGGAGAAATTCGACGCGTGCAGCCGACGCAGGTTCGGCGCCTTCATCAACACGTCTGCCCAGCCAGGCCCGCCGCGAACCAGCCAGTCGCAAATGTCCAGCTCCTGCAGACTATCAGAAGCGAAGGCGGACACGGCGGCCCACGGCACTTCCAGGCGCCGCCAGATGCTCCAGTGCAATGGTGAGCCCGTGGCGCGCGTCGCCAGAGAGATAGTAAGTTGGGCGATGGGCGCGTCCGCGGCGCCAGCGCGTATCTCCACGATGTCGTTCCTCGAGCTCTCTATCGGACGGATCGCGAGCTTGCTGATGAGTGGTGCTGTTGTGCCGTCTTGTGCAGGGAGCGAGATTGCCGAGTGTATATCGCGGAAAAGATGTTCGATTTCAACCTCATCCTCACCTGTATGATACAGGAGAAATACAGCGGTGGCGGTGGATGGTATTTTTATGTGTTGCAGAAGAATGGATGCTGCCTCGATCGTGGTATTCAAGCAGAGGTGCTCGAGGGCCAACAAACGTGCTGTGGTGCCCCTGTTGACGCTGCGGGGACCCGAGTGGTGGAAGAAGACGCCGCACAGGGTAAGCTGCGTCAGATTCGTCATTTGCTGAAGGGTGGAGACAACTTCCAAAGTGGATGGCATGTATGATTCGTCTGAATGCGATCCTTCGGCAACGCGAGGGAGCTCTTTGGTCCAGTTGTCATTGTAGTCGACGACGAGTGTGACGAGGTTCTGCATGAACGCGAGTGTCCAAGGGATGCCATTTGGATCGGATACGACCAGATGCTGCAAAGACGGAACTTGTTTCCTATAGAACTCAGCGTAGAATTGCGCCTGGTCCGGACAGTAGCACGGCGAAAGAAACGAGGGTAGTCTTGGAAGGCTGTTGAACAAAGGATGGAGAAGCCTTCCTTGTCTTGTACAGCTCTCGTGCATCACGGAAACAGAGAGCGGCATGCTCCCTGAGCGCGCGATCATAGTCTCCAGCCATGCGACTCCGAATCGATCCGTAGCGGTCGTCCAGAGACGCTGGCACCCCAGCGCACTGTACCTCCAGCTCCGGCACACATGCGTCACAGCAATCCAGCTCTCCGTAAAGGGCACAGGAAAATAGTCCTCGATGTCAGAGCGAAAGGCGAATATTTGTGCAAGGATCTCCGCGGGAAGTCGCGAGACAGGTCGACGGGAGTTACGAAGCGCGGCGATCTCAGCGTTCATTTCGCGCTCCTTCTTCAACAGACGTTGGCGTATCGCTCGGCCAGCCAGTTCCAGTGCACGCTCTTCTCGGAGGTCAATCGCCAACAGCTCAGCCTTGAGGTGATACATATGCGCCATTTCGTCGTTGAAGTCTCCGGTTTCCGACGGGGAACTGTCGCGCTGGGCCTGTATCTCCTGTGAAATCTCTGCTAGTCTCTCGTCTGTGGCGCGCGCCCAGAAATCACTGACAACATAGCGTTAACTGTGGATCGGGCGGAAATGAGGTAGAACGCACTTGACAGTGGCCATCGTCTTTTGTCAGATTTCAGCGTGGACCGGAGATTTCAAGATGAGAGCGCGCTGGTCGACGTTTATATGATAAACAGAACCAGAGCACCAGGAGCGCCACCAGGGCAGGCACGAGGGCCAGCACGCTAAGGCCATGAGATGGCGAGGCGCCTAGAAACAGGAACACAATGTGAACCACTGAGCGCAGCAGCCACCGCGTGTTACTTCCACGAAAGCGCTGTCAAGCTCTCCTGGAGGATATTCGGATGAGTTGAGAATGTCGCGGAGAACACAAGGGAAGCGTAACGACACGTAATCGTAGGTCGGGCCTTATGCATTCCAGACAACAAGGCCGCGCATGCGCGCATCTGAGTCGATGCATGAGGGACGAGCATATGACCTTGCAGCGTGGGGGTTACACACAGCAGGGAAAAAGACATTTCGCATCAAAAAATAAGGTACAGTGACCGCGAACTCACGTTGAGGCCACTGGCAGGAGCGCCACAAATGCGCCACCGTCGCAGCCGACCATGACTCGTGCCCAACACCTCCGACCAGAACCGCCGTCTCCAAGGAAGCAAGGCATCCAGGAGTTCGATTAAATCTGTACGCAGCGCTGCAGAGTAGAGTTGTGGCGGAAAGGCCGAGGTCGACAACAGGAGGCGGCGATGCAAAAATGTTTCGGCGGTTGCCGGCCGCCAGCTGTCGAGCAAGCGCGCAGCCGAACGGCTTTCTCTCGACGCCATCCGCCTCCACGCCCTACCTCGCCTCTCAGATCTCATCCCTCTCCCCCTGTACGGTCTGCGATACTTCTCCCGCGTTCAAAGAAGCCCGAACAGGCCTGGGCATCAAGATCCAGCGCTCGCCACCTTCAAGGGCCGACTGGGATGCAAGCTTGCTCAACGACACAACTTCCAGGCGCTCGCAGAGCGGCACCGATGGACGACTTCAAGGCGCAGAGGACCGGGGCTCACAGTTAGACCTCGAATATCTATCTCATGGTGCACCCGTATGCCTGTCGTCCAGACCGACGGCGTGCTAATCTGACTCGATCGTGCCAGCATCTCTACAGGACGCCTCCCTGCCCTTTCAGCTGCCCAATATGAAGGCCCGAGAAAAGCTGTGGTTAACATGCGCGTAACCACAAATTCTGGGAAGGATATGGATCGGCACGGGCGGAGTCAGGACTGTCAGGGCGATACTACGTCACGCACGTTCCCGAGCTATCTTTTTGTGCGCGCGTTCATCTGACACACCGCATAGAAGCCCTCTGCCATCAGATCTGTATGTCTGACAGTTGAGATATATCAGTGATCGCACACTCTCGCTGTACGCTTTCTTTTATTGCGTTCCTGTTCTCACCAGGACGGATCCATGTCCCTATCCTATTGTTAGCTCCGGCACAGTCATGATGCAATTTTGTTCTACTATCTGCGTCGTCGGAGTCTTGCGCCGAACGAATCTGACAGTCATCTACCCTTTTTTCTGCGCCTGTCCATCCTATTCAGACATAGCGAGTCATAGGACCCCCCGCTTACTTGGGTTCTGCGCGAAGAAGAGACATTCTGTAAGCATACCTCTGTTGCGCTAGAGATAGGTGAGATGAAATTGAAGCAAAGAGTTCAACGGCGAAGTACTATCCAGTACCGTGCTCCTGATGCCCAAAGCCAGCGTGCCTACGGTCCCTAGCATGGGTGAGTAAGACGCTATCGTCGTCTGTATGGGATATTTCGTCCACCGATAGAGAAGTTGAGATCGCGACTGCGACGAGCCCTGCATCCGCTGCGCGTATCTGGCCACGTGAATTGTCGCGTCGACGCGTCTTCGCCAGCGCGTCGCGCCCGATATTTGGCACCCATCCTGAAGCCCAACACCGCGTCCCATATAAACCCGCACAGCTCACTCTGCCCTCTCGCATCGCTTTCTCCCCGCAACCACCATGCACCGCCCTCACGCCCTGCACTCCGCGTTCCTCATCCTGGCCCTTTATTCAACCCGGCTTGTAGGTATGCAGCCAGTGCATGCCGTTGCAGTGCGGCCTGGTTTGCTCTCCTACACACGCCTGAGGTACGCCGTGCTCTTGTATGCTAATGCTGCTTGTTTCTGACGCGCTGTCATTCTGCCCAGCCCGCTTTGATGACGACTGCTGTCAGCTCTTCGTACGCGCTATTGTTGTTTCGAAAGCACTGACACGGGCTTAGGCGGACTGAGATAGCAATCGGAGCCTAGAAGCTCCATGCCCGTGTAGCTTGACACGGTGCGTCGCCCTGCTGCGTGTGATTCAATTGCCATGCTCTCGCTCATCTTATCTTCAGCGGACCGTGATGACGAACTCGGCCGTGTTTTACAGAGGTGGCGGGCCGCGTTCCGACCAAGTTCCTCTACGTGAGTACTCCTTGTGCGCATGTCTCCAACCCAGACACAGTGTAGGCTAATTGTTCGATCGCGCAGTCACGCAGAATGCAGACACTCCCCACGTGCGTCGACGTCTGGCCAATTTCCTGCGCGCAGCTGCCTAGCTCATGTGTTTGCCAGGTATTTAGCTGTAAATTCTGCGTGGAAGCTCTCGCAGGAATGCACCGACGGGCAGGTTCTGTCTCGGTTGTATTAGTATTCTCGCATCCATCATTTTTGTAGTCGGAGCATGTGCATATGGGTCAATGTATCCATAATCGTTGGGAAGCATAGCAGTAAATAGAGGTGCATGCGTGCGCATTCCTGTCATGACGAGGACGGCCGCACAAGCCCAAGGAGCAGAGCGCGCGGCAGCCGAGTAAGAGCTCGTCTGAGTCCTTTGAGGGATCCCGCGCGCGACCTAGCAGTCCCCGACGCGCTGCGAAAAGAGGAATCATGCAATCCTACCACGCAATAATGTCATTCGACACGTCCTACATACGTACGATATCTGCGCTCGTCCACGTCGCAGCCTCGTACGATCGATGAACCGCGCCGGAAACGCGGCAACGACTTCAATCGGCGGGACCGCGGCGCAGGTTGGAGAAAGGGCGCCGGGCCTTGACGTGTACGGCCGCTGTGGCAGACGGCGCCGAAGTCCTGCTGGTGTGGTCCGTGCGCTCCCTACTGCGCGATTTCAGAGGCGCGTGCGTTGTCCCGCCAGAAGTCAATCGCGAAGGAAACATCGAGTGTCGGAGGAGATATGTCCAGCAGGGATTACCTAGTAAGGAGGGCGGGCGGCGGTGGCAGTCGCAGAAGACGAGATTGGGGGCTTGGGACCGTGCGGTACCTCTCCTCCTCCTTGTCTAGAGCTTGCAAGCATACGCCTAGATGAAGACGCAGTGATAAAAATCGTTGTCGGTGACGTGGACACGAATAGCGTATGTCTGCGCACCTGGCCGTCTCGTTACGGCACAGAGGACGGGAACCGCAACTTGATACCGCTTGGTGGTTCTCCTCGTCATGAGCCTGCGTCATACTCTTCGACAGAGGCACGGTCATAGGTACTAGAGCATTTCGGTCAGTGACGTGGACACGATGAGCGTATGTCCTGGCACACCCTGACCGGATCGGTACCGACCTCCCTCGCTCCCCAGCTCACCACACTCCTGCTGACCTGGCAAAAATTGATAAATGGGTCGTACCCAGCGGACGGGGCTCGTTTAGACGACGGGAGGGCGAGGCGAGATGGTCGATGGCGAAGACAACAAGACGGTACATAAGACGCTCAGCCACCTAACACAGCGCTTACTCGGTGCCGCCCACGTCATCGCGCTGCGACCGCCGTCCTCTGCCTTCGATGACTCTCAGTATCGTCTCCTGCAGACTCAAGCATCCCTGGCTTGGTGAAGACCTACTCAGAAGCTCAATTGACGAGGACAGTACTGGACGACGCGCGTCGATCTCATGGGCTGCGTCGACATCGCTCGGCGCCCACTTCACCGTTGACACACACAAGACTCGACGCCGGAGCGCCAGCCATCGGACGTCGTAGTGACTTGGTAGGCATTGGAGACCTGAGGATGCACGCGGGTCGTCATCCGGTGCGTAATGATTTCGATCTACTACAGATGGTTGAGCTGACGCCTCACAACCAGACTGTCCGCTCTGGCCATGAGGTGCGTTTCGTCTTCATCGCGTAGCCCGTTTCTCACGATGGATCCCAGCCAACTAAGCCGATACGCATCTCAGCCCAGGTCCGGACTCTTCCCTATATGCCGCGTCGCCCAAGCTGTCCGTTCTGTACCTGCCTGCCGAATTTCTACCCCGCTGGAAAGCAGGGCGTCGTCATCGGTTCTCCGGCTCGATGTCGCAGGCTGGCCACAGTCTCCTTGCCCACTATGAATGCTTCCGGAGCCAAGTTTAACTACAGGGCCACTGTAGCCTGTGCCGACGGCCGTCGTCAAGAACTCTCTCAACAACTGCTGAGTCGAGAAAATCCCGCCGCGACATCCCGTTTTATCGCCTCCGCACTCGTCACGGTTACCACGCCTCCGACGCCATCCTCTCCTCGACGCGTACGTCGACCAGTGTCGGCTACTGCCAGTGCGCTCGTCCGCGTACTCGACTTTATACTCGTACATACCGACCCGTAAGTTTTCTTTCTTTGGGCGTCATTTTCTCCGCCGGTTGTTAAGGTCGTAATTTTAGAACCAATTGGCTACGCGTGGTGCTGCTGTATTGTCGGATGACACTTGCGCTCCTCATACAGTAGTATCGAAGGAGCAACATGTACCGCACGCGAGCTAGAAAATTAGTATCCACTTAAATCTTTTTTTGATTGCTTTTTGGTTCTGAAAGCGTGAACCATGGACGACCTCCAAACCAACCAGCGCTACACGGCGGCCGACAGAAATCCCCGGTACGTCAGTTCCGGTGTCCTGGCATCCAAAGAATGCGCGCTGACCAGATTCAAGTTGCCGACAGGTGCGGCGGCGGCGGTCGCGAGGATAAGCAAAGCTGACTGCGCTAGCATTACCAGGGCAAGGGCGGGGTCGCTGCTCGATGCCAATCATTCGAAAGACCGAACACACACGGCGTGGATGAGCCGTCCTGAGTACGCGCACCGAGTCGGAACGCACTTCGCTGGTAATGAAGTTCGGCTTCTCTTCCACGCAGCTCGAACCGTGCGGCCCTTAATTTCCATCTCTTTACCCTTCGCTCCACAGCTTCACGACGTCTTGTCACACATCGTGCCTCACCTCACAGTGAAAGCGGCTGAAGTTTACAGCGTTTCTGCCCCATCCGTTCGCACAGCGGTCGCTTCAGCCCGTTGTAAGTGCACCCGCAGGTTTTTATATTGAGAGACGCTCACAATACATGTTCGTGGTTCTTTCTTTCTCCATCGGGGCTGTGTAGATCCCGACGGCGTCTGTGGTGCCGCCAAGGTGCGTTTGGATTCAAACGTATAAAGAGCTGACGCGTACCGTGCCGCAAAGGCGCATTCTACGGGCCGAGGCAGTGTTGCGCATGCATGTATTACCATGGGGCCGTTTCTTCTCGAGGACCAGGGCTCATTGTTCGCGCGCACCGTCTTTTCTGCACAGCTGTAAGGTGACCATACCCGGCGCGCGTGCGCCAGGCAGGCGGATTGTTTGCTGTTGTTTACACGCCGTAGTTACAGTCGCGCCTTCCCATTATGGGAAGGCATCTTCTTCTCTTGTACATCCACTCCAGAACTACGGCATCCATCGAGTCCTCTCGATTATACTTGGATTCCGTTCATTTGGCGTGAACAGCAAGACATCAAGATACTAACTTCTTACAGTTTTTTGAACGCCAGAAAGTACGTATTCGAATTAACTCAGAAACACTGACATTCTGTCATAGCGCGAGACGATGCCGCCTCGTACTGACAAATCGTCGGAAAAGACCCGCGTGTCTCCACGTACGGGCAGCACCACGAAACAGCCGAGCGTCCCCAACCCCTCAGTTCACAACGAACAGAGTGGGGCGCCGACTGAAGTCCCACACGTCCCCGACCCTGTGGTCGAGGATGGGCGTACCGGACGCAACTCGACGCCCGGGCCATCGAACACCGAGCAGTCACAGGACGTGGGAATGGACAGCGGGAGTGCGTTGACGTCTCTTACGGAGATTGACAACGCGCTGGACCGATTGGGGGACGAGACCGATGCCACGTCACGTCGCGACAAAGGCAAGGGCCGGGCACAGATCCATGAGACCGAGGGCATGGGCACTCAGATCATGGATCCCCGACTGATTACCATGCTTGACGATTTACAAATGTACGTAGCTACGCACGACTCTCAATTAGAGACTGCGTCGATGGTTGCCGAGCAGGCAAGGCAGTCGGTGCAAGCCGCCACTGTGGCGCGCTCACAGATCAATAGCATTGTAAACGCTATTATGACCCAGTATGGGCCACGTCAGATTAAGCAGGAGGATGAGGAAATTGACCTGAGTCAAATCCCTCCGAATCCTACGGCCAATATTGTGATTACCCCGCCAAGTGAATACGAGGCGCAGAGTACTGAACCCCAAGCGCACTCAAATCACCCCGAGAACTCGATGTATCCGAGTACAGGGCATGGTGGACGCACACCGGAAGAGGGCCGCAGAAACCTGGACCTGCACCGCGCACGGATGGCTGACATGATCCAGAAGACATCGCCACTGAATAGACTCGATCAGCGAAGTGGCGACAACTCACCGAGTCCCACTGAGCGAGCGAGAGTTAAAGAACAGCTCGCACAATTCGATCGCGAGACTGGGAAATCGAACGATCGACACGTCCGTATTGCGGAACCGTATACTAGCGTGACACCATACAGCGTGACGTCTGCGAAGCCACGAGTTCGGGCCATGCCATCACAGACGACGCCTAAATCAGGCGCACTGGGGGTGCTCGACCCCGCGGAACGGATACGCGAAATGGTGCTGTCTCGCGTGAGCGAGGCAGGCACTACGGGATTCCAGATCAAAGGTCTCAAGTTTGCCATGCCGGACTCCTACGGTGGGAAGGATGATCTGATCACCTTTGAGGTGTGGTTGGGTGCGTTATTGCGTTGGCTGCGACTGAGCCAGGCTGTAGGCCCGCAGTTCGATGCACTCCGCCTCGATGTACTGGGCCAGTGTTTATCAGATCGCGCAGCGAAATGGTATAACGACGAGATAGAATCACCATCCCGCCCGCAAGCGCACTGGACATTCCTCGAGGCCATACTCGCCCTATTCCGACGTTTCGTAGTAGGCAAGAGCGATCAAACTGCCATGGAGCATTTCATGGCTACCAGATTTTCCCGTAAGAATGGTGTTGCCGATTTCTACAATGAACTACGCACCCGTTCTACAAGACTGGTTGAACTCCCGAATGACTATACATTCCGAAAGCTATTTGTTAGCGGGCTACCAGCCGACATCCTGGAAATCATGTATAAGCATAAGGGCGTGGTCGCGGAGGAAGGGACAACCTCCGAACTGCTGGCCGCAGCGCTCGAGGCTGAATCGGGCACCCGGGCGTATCACCAGGTGATTGAGAGTCTGGGACGACCGCGAGTGTCCAGTGCCACAACACTAGCGGCCGCGCCCGCTACGAACACTAAGGCACCTCGTAACCCTGGAACGGAGCCCCACGCCGCGAATCGACGGCCCAGATCCCCGGGCACACCGGCCGCGGATCCGAACAAGACCTCGATTGTGACACCACGCGAACGTGGGCGTACGGAGCACACCGCCCCCGACAAGGGGCGTAACCGATCCTCTACTCGCCCTAAGCGGGATAGAAAGAGCGTTGTGTGTTTCTCTTGCGGTGGCGTTGGCCACTACTCTGGTGACGCGGAATGCCCGAACAGTGGGCAACCCAGAGTTTATGCTGCTCGAGTGGTGGATAACGACGGGCCGCCCGCGGGTGCAAGCACTGAACCCGAACCCGGTGAGAACGAAGCACGGCAAGAGGATATCGGGGGAGATGGGACAGACCAGTCGGATGACGACGGATTAATAGGGGCCCAATATGAATCTGCGGAAGAATTCGCCGAAGACTATGAAGTTAGCGAGTCTGACATTGACGATGACGATATTGGACCTCCCATGCGGCTGGCAACCATGCGGTTGGCCGCCATGCGTCTATCACCCGCGGACCCGGCCAGCGCAGACGAAGGTTCTGGACTGGCTGCAACAGGGGACGGCACAGCTCCTGCACCAGTTGCGCCCCGAACCAACGGCACCGCTGGTGAACAATCTCCGCGGGGACCCACTCCCGACGAAGGATGGCCCATGACCACTCCGCCATCCCCACCTGTGTGGGGAGTGGACGTCGCTAGCGTCTGGGGAAACCCCGAAGCTGGGGAAACCTGGGGCACCTACGACCCCACGTTATGGCCAACGAGGAACGAGGACACACCACTGGCCGAGGAGTATCCAGATGACGTGCTCGTCGCGCAGCCCGGATCGCCTGAGGAACCACAGCAATACACTGTGATACCGCGCGAACCACGGCAACACGAACTTGAGGATGCGTATCAGGCAGGGGTGCGGGCCGGCATTCAGATGGCTCACCACACAGTACAGCTCGCCGCCCGCACTAGTCGTGACGCTGGTGACCGTGCGGGTTTAGAACGTGCGGAATTTGTGATTGACACGATTGCGGACCGTGCATACCGCGTGGCGAACAACGCTGATGAATTATCCCGACCGCCCGCGGACAGTGATGAATTTGCGGACATGCCGGATCTAGCAGAAGTGAACGCACCTGTGCGCGTACAGTCGCGAGATAGTGATACCGTAGCGATAATCGCAGAGACAAGTCCCCGCAACGACGTGCGTAGGACCTCAATTCGCGATGAGGAAAGCGATTCGGAGGTGGAGGAAATATCGGAACTTCAGATATTGGCCAACCGCGTCACGACGGGGGAAGCAGAGACGGCGCCCCGCTGGACGTACACCGCCAACATACGCCGGGAGTCCAGCGCTGAGGAACAGCCCAATCGTGACCCACACCTGCATCAGGTCATCGCGGCAAATCTGAACATTGGTGGGGTTGAACTGTACGTACTATTCGACAGTGGCAGCACTACCAATGCGATCAGCCATGAGGCCGCGCATGTGGCAAAATTGGACGTCTTTCAATTGAAGGAACCGATGATTCTGCAGTTGGGCTGCGTAGGTAGCCGATCCCGCGTTAACTACGGGACTAGGGCGGCAGTAAAAATTGGGAACAACGCACTGCCCTGCTTCATGGACATCGTGAATGTGGAACACTATGATGTCATATTGGGGACGCCATTCTTGAAAGAATATCAGGCTGTGCTCGACTTCTCCAGGAATGTCGTACGCATTGGGAACGTAGATATCCCGGCTCTGTCGCTGGTGGAAGAGCGGCGCATGACCAGGAAGCGCGGGCGCCCGACACCTGCAAATCAATCATCACAGATGAATGCATTGACGACGCCGCGTGAATGAAGCGACGCGGCGGGATCTACACATGTAGCACCCGCCACATCTGAACGCGCCGTCAGCTCACGGCCGCCTCCCGAACCACCTGACGACGACTCACGGAAAATAGATAAACTGCGGCAGAAATGGTATGAGAGCACCGTAGATATTATGTGCCCGGTACCACCGGAATTGCCGCCCATGCGAGCTGTGAACCATCACATCTCATTAATAGACGAATCCTTGAAGATACGGTATCATCTTCCACGGTGCCCCGATGCTTTGAAGCCTCAGCTCGTGGAAAAGTTACAGCGTTATGTTGACGCGGGATGGTGGAAACGGCAGGTTGCCCCGGAAGCCGCCCCGCTATTGTGCATCCCGAAAAAATCCGGAAAGCTGCGAACAGTCGTTGATGCTCGAAAACGGAATGACAACACTCACAAGGACGTTACGCCGTTTCCGGACCAGGACCAGATACGAATGGATGTTGCCCGCGCCAAATTTCGGTCGAAAATTGACATGAGCGATGCATATGAGCAGATTCGGATCGAACCTGCTGATGTCTGGAAAACGGCATTCGCTACGATATATGGGACGTTCGTCAGTCTGGTCATGCAACAGGGCGACTGCAACGCACCTGCAACTTTTCAACGACTTATGACCGTCATATTCCAGGAGTTCATCGGGATATTCATTCACGTCTACTTAGACGATATCTTCATTTACTCCGACTCGATTGAGGACCATGAACGACATTTGCGTATCGTGTTCGACAGACTGCGTAAAAATCACATGTTCCTGAGCAAGGACAAGTGTGATTTGTACTCACTCAGACTCGACTGCCTTGGGCACGTAATTGACGCCAAAGGCATCCATGCCGACACGGACAAAATGGCCCGTGTCCGGCACTGGCCTCGTCCGCGCAATTACCAGGAAGTTCAGCGCTTCCTAGGACTGGTTCAGTACCTGGCTCAATTCATGCCCGACGTTAGCGCATACACCACGCCACTGGCCAATCTCACCTCCCATGGGAGACCATTTGTGTGGGGTCCGCTCCACGAACGCTGTTTCGAAATGGTTACGATTCCCTTGAATCGTTTCTTATGTAAGCACCAGTCGCGGTTTTTGACCCCCCCTGTAACTTTCATCACAGTCACTATATATAGACATTTTTTCACACGGTCCATTTTCACTTGATAACACATTTTGACATCATCAATCTTTGTAAGTCTCTCATTTCCGTCTGTATTTTGTGTTTTGTGAGCCAAGGAGAATAGCTATCAGTCAGATTTTTGTGACAATAGTATCAGAAGAAACACCTCTCTAGCTTCCATTTTCGGCAAAAATTCCCACGGTAGACCAGTGAAGCATGACATCACTTTTTCAGGCATACCCGGAAAGTGATGTCATACCTCTCTGCCTCCGGCTAACATACCCGGACTTTATTTCCATTTACAAAAGTGCACTCCATGGAAATTGAACGCTAGCTCTCAACATAATTGACCATGAATGCCAATCAATGTTACCACTAGACTACATAGACATTACAAATTAAGAGCTCTTTTACATATATCACCGTGTACTACCTGACTCAAATATCTATATTCTTAAAGCTGTCTCTTACGGAACTTTTGTAGTCAAGAAAGTCGACTTAAGTGTCCAGATCAATACCTGGCGGCCTGCGCGAGCTTGCGAGTGAGGCCGGCCAGGTATTGATCAGGGCACGGTCTATCTTGAAAAGATCGCTGCATCTGCTTATCCAGCTCACAGCCCGGAAGACAAGGGCCATGAACACATGATATTCCATTTTGGAGGGGAATCGTCCTGCCGTGCAAAGCAGCGGCCCACTCCCAGCAAGTCAAAGCACTGGCATGCCGGACGCCTATATTGCGGCCCATCGACCCGCGCACTGGGGAAACCATCTGGGTCGTCTGTGACGCATCGACGTACGGTGTTGGCGCGGTGTATGGCCAAGGCGCTGCATGGTCGACATGTCGACCTGCGGGATTCATGTCAAAGAAATTCTCAAGCGCGCAACGCAATTATCGTACCTTCGAACAGGAAACGATCGCCATTCTGGAAGCATTGACCAAGTGGTCTGACAAGCTCATGGGTCGCAAATTTACGGTTGTGACTGATCACAAAGCCCTGGAATTCTTTAACACCCAGCGCAATCTGTCACCCCGACAAGTCCGCTGGTTCGAATTCCTGTCAAAATACGACATGAGTGTAGTATATGTGGAAGGGAAGTTGAACAAAGTAGCGGACTGCTTCTCTCGTTATTACGAGGCACTGGACGATCCGGACGCGGAAATGGTGTCAATTGATGCGGTGTTAGACCCGGAGGGGGAGGACCTGTCACCAGACAGGATGTTAGAGATTCGGGCACAGACGATTCGAACACTGAGAACGCGACAAATCGTTGACGCGACAATGCCCAGGGATCAGGAAGCAGAGATAATGGCCCGAATGAGGAAACCCCAACGGGATGATTCGGAACAAGATGCATCCATAGCAGATGCGCTCCGGAACTCGCCGTCTCTTGCCGAAAAAATACAAGACATGGACGATTGGGAACCCACCATACGCAAAGGATCAATGGCAGACGGATTCCTCGCGCGGATACTTGAGAACCCAACGCAGTATGCAGCGTTCACTGTGTTGAACGGCATCGTATGGGTGGAATCTAGGGCTGGGGGACAGGCATTATGCATACCGGAAATGGAGATTGACAACAGGAGATTGCGGGAGATCATCATAGCTACCGCACACGATATCGTCGGGCACCTGGGATTCCAAAAAACGGCCGACTATACCCGTCGGTGGTACTGGTGGCCTAAGATCGGCCGCGATATTGAGCGGTTTTGTGCGACCTGCGCAACGTGCCAGGTCAATAAAACGAGTAATCTGCACCCACCGGGACTGCTACACTCCATGCCAATTCCTACTCGACCTTGGGACTCGATTGGAATGGACTTCGCAGGGCCGTTCCCCGAAAGCGAAGGGGCCAACTATTTGTGGATTGTGATTTGTCGACTCACCTCTATGGTGCATCTAATCCCCATCGTAACGACCACGAAGACCACGGAATTGGCCCAACTGTATTTCCGGGAAATTGTACGGCTGCATGGCATCCCCTCGTCCATTGTATCGGACCGGGACTCGAAATTCACTGCAATGTTCTGGAAAGAGCTCCACCGACTCATGGGCACGAAGCTACTGATGTCCACGGCGTTCCACCCACAAACGGATGGAGCGTCCGAGAGATCGATACGCACGATAGCCCAGGTATTGCGCAGTATGGTCAAGCCGGACCAGAGCGACTGGGTGTCGAAGATACCTCTAGTAGAGTTCGCATTGAATTCTAGTATCAGCTCCAGCTCGGGATTCGCCCCATTCGAACTAACTTACGGATACATGCCGACTATGATCACGTCTCTAAAAGCGACGGGCGCATTCGAGGGCGTCCGACAGTTTGCGCAGGCAGCTCTGGAGAACCTATCCCAGGCACATGATGCTATCATCGAAAGCCGCGTCCGTCAGACCTATCACGCAAACCAGCGTCGAAGAGCGGAAACTCACTTTGCAGTGGGCGACCAAGTATACCTCAGCACGACGAACCTTCGATTGCCTAAGGGTCGCGCGGGCAAGCTGCTCCCGAAATATGTCGGACCGTACACAGTACTGGAGGCTCACCCGAGTAGCTCCAGCTACAAGCTCGAGTTACCGGACGCGCTGAAAGCGAGGCGGATACACCCTGTATTCCACGTGTCGTTACTTCGCCCCCACGAACCAAACGACGACGCACTATTCCCCAACCGCGAGCTCACGGCTGAGTACGATTTTGGCGCGCCAGACCACGATGAAGAGTGGGTAGTGGACGCCATAATGGCACATCAGTGGAAAGGGCGGAACGTTGAGTTCCAGGTTCGCTGGGCAATGGGCGACTACACTTGGGAACCGCGGAAACATGTCGACGAACTCGCGGCACTTGACGATTATCTGCGATTGGTCGGCGTGGAGCGCTGGCAGGATCTGCCGCGCCCACGGACGGCGGCCCGGAAATGATGTATCACAGATCTCAGATCTCAGATCCCAGACAGATTTGATTTTAACCAAGCTCCGGAAGTCCGCTCGCCTACGCGACCCTTGCTTCTCGCAAATCCTCGATGGCGCTGGATACTTAAACTCCCCATCGCGCGGACGACGCGACCTCTCTAACACATCCCCTTGCATGCCTGACACTCCCTCCGATGAATCCTCTACCCCCGCGGGTCGACCGCCTGACCCGATGAACATTGATGCGGCAGATAATCGGATTACCGATACCGCCGCAGAACCCGCTGTCGTTCTGTTCCCAACTGTTGGCAACACCGACGCGCCGCCTGCGCTGGCGAACACGCCCACGACGGACGTCTCTCCCCAGCTGCCCCCAGCGGGCGCTCCCTACTGCGTTCTCCACCCGACACTGAAGGTGCCCGTGCACTCTCACGGGTGCCCCACCTGCACCGAGTTTATCACGCACCAGGACCCCACGCAGCCGTTGTGGGCACACGTCCAGGAGCAGCTAGAGATTCACCACCGTGCTCAATACGAGTCGGGCATTTCCCGCGGCCTCGCGTTCGCGGTCGAGCGGATCGCCACCGCTGAGGACATCCGGCGCCGCGCAGAAGACAATGTCCAACGACTCACGCGTCAGCGAGACATCGCGCGACAGTCCGAGGCGGCTGCCCACGAGCGCCTGGTCGAGCTCCAGTCGCAGCTCGAGCTGATCCGCGTGGAACACGCGGCCCTGGTCAGCGAACACGCTCGCGCGGAGCAGGCACTCGATCGCGCCCTGCCACCATCACGCGTGAGATCCCCATCCGCTGGCGTAGCTTCGGCGGGCCCGCAGCGCCGCCGGTCGCCGCGACCCGACAGCAAGAAGCGCAAGCGCTCTTCACCGCCCCCGTCCGTCGATGGATCAAGGCGGTCGCATGCGTCGTCCGGGGCCCCTCGCGACGCACTGGCGGCGGCTTCCCGAACCCCGTCCAGCTGGACGTCCACTCCTCGCGCCGCCATCCACGGTGCGCAATGGGACGACTGGATACCGGTTGCTCTTGACGACGTCAATTTCGCGTTTTCGGCAGCCACCGCCGACCCCCATGCCCTCTCGCGCATTCGACAGCTTGCTACCGAGGCCAACGATGTTGCGGTACCTCTGCGCACCGCCGTCATGCGCTTCGTCGTCCAGCAATGGAACGCGCATCGCGACAAGTTCACCGCGCCGCATCATGGCGGGCCCGTTTCTGCGGGGGGAGGGTCTAGGGCGCATGAAAAAACACACTCACCGGCGCCGACTCCGGAATCGTGGATCACGGTGTCCAAAGGCAAACGTCGAGCCGACCCATTGCCCACGGTACCCCTCCCAGCGCCCACGAGAACTAGAACCGCCTCTGGAGGCCCCGAGACGTCAGCCCAGAAACAGCACAAGCTGCGCGGCTCACCGTCCTACGAGTCACCGATCGAGGAATGGATTGAATACCTCCGCGAGCGCCCCGACCGCTGCCCGCGCGGGGTACCATACCACCCGGAGAACAGCCCACTAGGTGGCAGCCCCGTGCGTCGCGTACTCCAGCGACACCTGGAACTGAGACGCAATGGACCCATTGGGCGGGAACAGATTGATCGCTCTCGTCGAGGCCACTGGGTGACATTCAGCACACTGCTGTTCTCCATACGCGGACTGTACGGGCGCATGCTGCACCACCTGGCCATAACGGTACAGGGAGCGGCCCCGACTATCCGCCCCTACGATTATGACACGCGCAATATGTCCATGGAAGACGTCGCCCGTCATATGGCGGCCAACGGGTACCAACCCCGCTCACTGGCCGTCACCGAGTTTGAGGAATACGCCGCTAGGCGTCGTAACAGCATGGACGGACGATCCCCGACGTCCACCGCCGAGTGGGACACCGATCCCACGCTAGCGGACATGCTCATCATGTACCCCCCGGTTCACGCCACCGCGCCATCGGGCCCTCAGCGTAACCTGTACAGCAACATGTCGTTGGATTTTCGTCGCAGCAACAGCACGGCCCGCTCAGCCACCCCCGAAGGGCCCGCGCTGACCCGCTCGTCTCGTACGCCATCACCAGACTTCCCTCGTCACTATGTCCCCCCTACGCCACGAGTTGTTCCTGTTGATGATGAAGTCGCCGTTCCGTTACCTACCGGGATCAAGCATTGGGCGGACGAACCATATACTGTGAATAACAGTACGGGTACGTCCACGTCGGATAGCGCCTCTCGAGTACTCACTGACGGTGGGCCGGCCACTAATGTGAATAACATTACAGCCGCTACCAACAGCGTGGACCCAGCGTCGCGTCCACTCCCCCTGTCCCGCTCAGTAACGCCCATGGACTCTACCGACTGACATTTGATGGACCGTGGCTCGGTCCAGTGGGGGAGGGTGTAAGGTGACCATACCCGGCGCGCGTGCGCCAGGCAGGCGGATTGTTTGCTGTTGTTTACACGCCGTAGTTACAGTCGCGCCTTCCCATTATGGGAAGGCATCTTCTTCTCTTGTACATCCACTCCAGAACTACGGCATCCATCGAGTCCTCTCGAATATACTTGGATTCCGTTCATTTGGCGTGAACAGCAAGACATCAAGATACTAACTTCTTACAACAGCCCTCACGGCATACCCCACCGGGATATCCCGCGCCTCAACGTCGGCTGCTGTAAGCCTTAGCACTATGACGATGGCTCCGCTGACCTTCGTCCTGTAGGGTTATGCGCAGTACATCCTGTGCACGGGCACTGGGACTCGGTCATCCACGCTGCACTTGCATTTATATGCCGCCTCAGTATCCTCTGACGACGCACCACCTCCACACCTACCGTCCTCATGCGTCCTGCAGCCGTCACCGCAGTGCTTAGCTTCGTCCTCGCAGTTCGCAGTGCCGCCTTCAATGCGACCACCACTGCCGTCGACCCGCCCTCGACGTCAATCGCGAGTGCGCCGTTCATCACCGGGACGCCTGCTCCGTCCGCGTCGTCTGAAGTTTCGCCCACGGCTGTACCCTCCTCGTCGCTCGACGTCTGCAGCGCACCCGTGACTGTAACAGCCAACGTCACCTGGACCGTATTCCCGACGCCCATCGCCACTTCCACGCTTTCGCTCTCTTCCAACGACACCGCTACACTCACTGTCAACGCCACCGCGACCCGCTCATCGTCTTTCTTGCCCGGAATTTTTAACATCACCGCGACTGCGACGCCTTCGCAGGTGTTCGGCAACGCCACCGCGTCCACTTCCCCGAGCGAGGTCTTCAACGCCACCGCGACCGCTTCGCCGAGCGAGGTCTTCAACGCCACCGCGTCCGCTTCCCCGAGCGAGGTCTTCAATATCACCGCGACACTCCCAACCGCGATCTACAATGCGACTGCGACCTTCAACACAACCGCGACCGTCTACCCGACTGTG
Source organism: Auriscalpium orientale (assembly GCA_019915035.1). Taxonomy (NCBI): domain Eukaryota; kingdom Fungi; phylum Basidiomycota; class Agaricomycetes; order Russulales; family Auriscalpiaceae; genus Auriscalpium; species Auriscalpium orientale. The sequence continues at coordinate 592,448 of JAHLMH010000019.1, forward strand.
GCATTCAACGCAACCGCGACACTCGACCCCTCTTCAACACTCTACCCGACGGCGAGCCCTTCCGATCTGTGCAACGCCACCGTCACCGTCACACCGACCGTGACCTTCAGCGCGTCGGGCACCGCCTACCCGTACCCAAGCCCGTCTGCCTACAACGCGAGCGCGCCCACCCTCGTCAACACGACCTCCGGCCAGCTCGTCGGGGTTGAGAGCAACGGAGGTACGCTCGCATCATCCGGCTCCCATCCGGCATTTTTCTGACGACGCGTAAATCGACAGTGCGCTCATTCCTTGGTGTGGTGCGTGCCTTTTATACCCTGCCTGTAGTACGGGCGACATTTTGATGTTTCTGTCGCAGCGCTATGCGAAGCCGCCCACCGGCTCGACGTCGCCGCCCGTCGCGTTCAACTCGTCCGCGACCTTCAATGCTACGGCCCTCCGGCCGTCCTGCGTCACAGATCGGACCACAGAGCCGGATGACTGCTTGTTCCTGTGAGTATACCGCATGCCTCGTCGTTCTCTTCACGTGCTAATCTACCATTCGTACCGTTAGGAACGTATATGCCGGAAACTCCACGGACCAGGCGACTGTAGTCTACCTGATCCCTCCAGGGTGAGTCATCAGCCGCATCGCATTGCACGCCGCAGCAGCGCTGACCGCGCTCTCACTTAAAAGCGCAAATTCGTCAGCCTTCGATGGCACATCGCTCGGGCAGGATGGTTACATTGTACTGGCGGTTAACGCCCGCGCGAACACCACCGGGCTGCTCGACGAAGCACTCGCGCTGCGCTGGGCGGTGAACAACGTGCAGCAATTCGGCGGTAACAGCACAAACATAATTTTGTATGCGCGACAGTGAATCATGGAGGACTTTGCAGTTTAACAATACAATATATGCGCAGGAGAATAAAGGACCATGATGAGGACTCGGAGCGCTGGTGTGGCGACCGCTTTCCCTCCGTGCCGCCCGCCGGTACTTACGCCCTTGTTCTTTGCGCTGCGCTGAATACGGGCGTCCTTGCAATATCTCTGCCTGCGATTTTCCATGCCGCCAAAGACCGTTGCATCGCCTGCGTTGTCGACATCGCGAACACGCTCTACGACCAATCCGGGCATCATAGGCACCGCGGCGGCGCGGCAAATGAAGCAAGTCTGTGGGTGACTTGTCTGTAAGGGCTCGGTGCGGTGCCCACGCGCAATGCGCACGCGTCAGGAGCACAGTTCCTAATCGCCTTTCGTGCGTGATGGGAATTTGAGGAGGCGCCGGGGTCGTGCAGCGCGTGGACAAGCACGGACTGATCGAGAGTATTGGTAGGGGCACGTGTAGAGAGGATGGGCCGGGATGTCGTGGATGTACGCGCTTAGAATGAGAAGCGAGGAAGATGGAAGCGAGCTGCGGATTGGGATGTTATTGCAGTATGTCGGGGTGGTTGTGCGACGAGGTTTCGCCTGCACCAGAGCTCCACGAGGGGCATGGCCGAGGCGTGGCCAACCACTCCGGTGTTCGTGCGAGATGTCGTCCGCCCGAGCGAGAGACGACGTAAGAGAGAGGCAGCCGTGTATGCCGCCGTCGTGATCATATTCGTGCCAGAGGACCAGGGGCAATCAAATTAGAGCCACATAGTGGCGTAAGAGGCACGAGGGAAGAGAAGCATGATTTGTCATTGAGAGGTCGGGAATGCCGAATAAAAAGTGTTCCGAATCCCGAGGCTATACGCGCGTCTTGACAGTAGAAAACCCTGAGCTGCGCCTTCAGACCTAAATCCAGTCTACATTTTGCATACGCTGCAAGAGACGTCAGTATATGACACTGAAAACGCAGAGATTCGCTTCAACTTACCCGGAACATGCGGTAGTCGCTCATTACCACGAATTCCACACATATCTCCTGACAGTTGCGCGTCAAGTCGGCCAGGTCCGTCGCGGTCAGGACCCGAGTCGCGGTCACCAGTCGCAAGGAAGGGAGCGCCTTCAGGGCATCCACAAGGTAACACAGAGGCATCCTGTTGTTCTTCATGGAGGCGTGGTAGCCGACATGCCTGAGAGTCCGCGGGAGAATCACCGGCATCTCGGGGCGCACTGCAAACACCAGCGTCTCCAGCCGTGTGCAGCAGTCCAATATGTCCTGCGGAGGCAGTTTATCACCGGGGAGGAGGAGCGAAGTGAGATTATGGGGGAGTGTTGTGCTCGTGAGCGTACGCAGATAATCCCACTTGACCGCGGAGATCTCGAGCTCGCGCACTGCGGAGGTGTCCGCGCTCTCCGTCAAGAATCTTGCGATACTTTGGTAGCGCAAATCCACCTTGCAGCCTTGCGGCAATTTTAAAGACCCAGGAGGGAGATCGAACTCGATGTACGAACCGGAAGCGCCACACGCGAGGCACCGCAAGCTGGGCCAGAGAGAGGCATAGGATGCCATACCTCCCAGCCTGATATTCATTTCCAGGTACTCAATCCGTAGCTGCAAGTCACGCAAGCGGTCGAGGGTGGAGGATGGGTCGCCTGTGAGGGAAATAAAGAGGGTGTTCACGTTCGGACATAGCGCGAGCAGGGTGAAGCAACTGTCGGTTATGACCGTAGATGGGGAGAAAACGACACTGGCGCTTCGTACGTACGTCCCGAGAAGGTTATTTTGTTGCAGCGCGGGGAGGAGCCGGTCAAGCTTGCGCTGGCCTATCAAATCGGGGGTCCGGGACCCGACGCAGCGGAAGAGAAGCCGCTGCGCGGGGGTCGTCCAGGTCTTGCAGACAAGAGAGCATGCGGATAGTGTGCGGTAGTCGACCTTTGCGTGCTGCGAGTTGCGGTAGACCCAGTCGATGATCTCGACGTGGACGTCGTGTGGGAGAACGACCATTGCTGCGCTGCGCTAGCGCAGATGCTCAGCTCGGCTAGAGTGACTCGGAATAGCAGACCTACTTCAAGGGAGACTGGTACTGTGGCCTGCGTGCTGAGAGTTGCGTGCCCGATGAGCTTGGATGGCGAACAGATGGGAGACGATGAGAGAGTGAGCGCGATGAGGCGGCGAGTCGGCGGCGCGGGCCCGTATTGCCGGATTTCCCACGCGCCTGCTCTTCTGCCGCCTCGGGGCTTTTTGTTTTGCTCTGCTGCTTTCTTGCTCCTACTACAACAGCGCATTCTAAGTACTCAAGAGAGCCTCTGAGGAATCAAGAATGGGCACGAACATGCGTCTTTGCAGTCTGTCTCCCGTGCTGCCGGCTAGCAGACCGGCCTGACGTGCGTCGCCTCTCTTGCTCTATGCTGACCATCTCAAAGCTCAGCGCACGATACTCAGTATCGTACCACAGCACGCACGTCAACATGTATCGCACGACAGCTTCGTTTGGTAGAATGCGCCGGGAGCTTGCTCCGCACTCTGCTGGGTTGGTTTCCCGGTCTCCCGAGCCACGTCTCAAGCCGGCCTGGCGAGCCGAAGACGCTAGACTCTCAATCTTGAGGGGCCCTTCAGCTTCAAGACTTGCGAGCCGCGAGCCTCTTGTAAGGAAACCGGGCAGGCTGAAAGGAAGGGTGGCTCATTGTCAAAGGTGCACCTAACATCCATGTTGCGTTTCCGCATCGCTCACACATCGTGAAGGCCGAACGGATTCCTTTTTCATAGCAGTAATTGTGCCCGCATGCCATGGCAGGAGGAAGACCATTGAGGTACCATCGCGTGGCCGGCGCTTTGCTGGGTACCTCTTCCCCATATATCGAGTCAAGTCTTTACCACCATGGCCTCTCCGCCGCCTTCGCTGCGCTCCAGCTCATGGCCACGGCCATCCCATTTATGGCGACGCACTCGACTCTCAGCGGTATCGCCATCACCATCTCCAATCGTTCCTTCCTCCGCGACCACGCCGACGGGCTGTCGACACCGAGCTTCTACAACAAAGTGCCCGGATCTTTCGCGTGAGTTCTTATCTTTTTGGCATGCGCGTCGCCTTTGCCGAAGCGCTGATGTTCTGCGGTGAAGATCCACCGCGGTCGATTTGCAATCTACAAGGGGAACACCGGGAAACATCATCCCTCGACGCGCAGCTTCAAGCAGCGCGCCATATTTGGCACCCATCCTCGATGCCGAGCTCTGATATGGTGCGATCGGTGCGCGGGTCTGCTTTTCTGCTTTTCTTGCTTGCAGAGCGGCCATGCCGTCACGCAGTGAAATGCCCACAGAAGCCCTCAACCCAATGTTTCTTCCCAACCGGCCATCGTTGTTTTTCATGGAACAGCACCGCAACGTGCGTGCGCATCCGAAGGCATAGGGCTGGCTATGACTGCGAGAATTTCGAGTCGCGCAGCGATCCGGTCAGGAGTAGATGGCTGCGACGGGCCCGTGATGGTATAGAACTGTTTGGGCCCTGCCACGGTGCGTCGCGTCTTCATCTCCGCTCTGCAGCGCGGTATTGAGTCGAATCTGATCATACATTACGCCCACAGGTGCTCTTGAACGAACGATCGGTAATGTATCGAAGCTTTGGACAGCGTCAACATCTTTCCCTGCGGCTCGATGAAGAAATTTACCCTCGGAGTACGGACCCAAGCCAGTCGCGGGCACAGCGACGCCGCGCCAGCCGCGCCAACTGGCAACTAACATTTGTGCGTGCGTCGCCCTCCTCTCTGCATTCGTGCGCTCACCGACGCCGACTCTACAGAGCGTCCCTGCGCCGCCGGCGGGTCATTCCATGAGCGCCAGCGTATCCGACGCATTAATGCCCCGAGTCGAGGCTGAGACGACGGGCGAGCTCAATCTGTTGTACGTAGGCGCGACGTGTTGAATATCATCTGTTACATGCTTCCCCGCGACTGTCGCATACGTGCCGGTGCATTACCCAGTAGAGCGTCTTACAAGAGCTTTTTGAACGATTCGTCGAGGATTTTTGCCATGGGAGCGTACGCGTGTTGCGCGTTGGAGGGTAGACCGATCACAGGAGTCACAAACAATCTCCTTCTCAGATGCCGGGCGAGTTCCATTATTGGGACTCGTGCAGGAGATGCGCTCACTGGTCTAATTTATATGTATACGATGTGTATGCTGCGAATACAAGTATGATTGATGCGAGAATCCGAAAGCATCGGCCACTGCACCCGGCAGAAACCAACCTCTGTATGGACACACGCTCTGGGAAAGCCATGAGAAAGACAGCTAGCTGCGCGCGGGAAGCGAGCGTACCTGGCGGACGTGACCGCGCGACGCTCAGGGTATGCATGCGGTGCTCGACTGCTCGTTGAGGTGATTGGTGAATGATGCGCTGGGGTAGATTCAAAGCACAAGAGGAACTCACGAAGAAACTGCGCGCAATTTATTAATTAGTCCAATGAGGCGGCGCGCTAAGCTCACCTATGGCTGGAAATTCGTCTGCCGAGGAGGACCGAGGGTGACGTCTCCACGCATGAAGCGCCTGGTCGAAGAACACTGCTCCTAAATCCGGCCGCATGAGTTCTGAGTCTATCGGCAAGACAAGTTGCACTCACTTCGGGAGCCCATGAGGCTGGGTGTTAACCGCAGAGCGTCAGAAACGAGCAGCATTAGCATACAACAGCACGGCTCACCTCTTAGACACGAGAGCAATCAACTGCCGCATCAGCTTTCGTCGAACGACTACAGGTTGGAGACGAGATATATGCAGGGGTAAGGAAAAGGCCAGGATGAGGAGTGCACGACGCAGGGCGGGTGGAAGCCGAGCATGATGGTGTGGGGGAAAGTCATGTTCAGGGTGAGGAGAGAGATGCGCGGGTTTATATGCGGCGCTGTGTTTGGCTTGAGGATGGATGCCAAATAGCACGCGAAACACTGTGGAGCTGCGCGTCGACGCGACGGTTCACGTGGGCGCGCGGCCCCATCCTGCCTTCACCATCAGGCGCGCGCAGGGAGCTTGTGTTGCTCTATATCTCTTATGAGGCACTGACGCCGCACACAGAGGGCCACGCATATAAGTCGCGTAGGAGGCGGCACTCTGAGGACGCGACAATGATACCTGGATTGCATTGGTGACGGAGCGTACCAGGGGTCGATATGTACACAGAACACTTGATGCATGCTAGTAGAAAAGTGATGCAAAAACGTGCAGGGCAAAGTAGAGGGTGAAGCAGTCCTCGATACCGGGCGGAGCGTGCTTGTTTGATGGCCGGCAACCGCCGATAGACTCCTGCATCGCCGCCTTGATCAAGTCGTCGATCGACCCTTTCGGTTGCAACTCTACTCTGCAGCGCGTCGTACAGGCTAAATCGATTCACTGAGCATCTTGCTTCGTTGAAGGCCGGCTGTGGTTCTCATTTGGCTTACGAGGCATGGTCGGCGCGACGGGTGGAGCAGTGAGGCGCTCCTCTGGTTCAATGTGAGTTTCGCGGTCGCTGTGCCCTCTTCTTTCCTGCGAATTGTCCTTCGACCCGCTGTGTGCAGTACACCCGTTGTATGTCCTTGTTCTCGTCCCTCATGCATCGATTCAAATACGCGCATGCGCGGCCTTGTTGTTTGGAGTGCATAAGGCCCGACCTCCTTTTCTGTTGTGTTATGCTTCGCTTGTATTCTCCGCCGCATCCTCAACTCATCGGCATATCTGCCAGCTGAGCTTGACAACGCCTTCGTCGACAAAAACGCGGTGTCCGCTGCGCTCACTGTCGCATTATGGTCCTATTTCTAGGTGCCTCGCCATCATTATTGTACCCTTAATTCGTGGCCCTAGCGTGCTGTAGTCGGTCCCGTCCTCATGGCGTTCTTATTCTCTTGTTCTATCGCTCGTATAAGTATCGTCCAGCGTGCTCTCATCTTGAATTATCCTGACAACACTAAAATCTGACAGACGACGATGCATACTGTGGACAAGTGCGTTATACCTCATTTCTGCATCATCGCAAGCTAACGCAGAGTGCCGCAGTGATTTCTGGGCGCGCGCCACAGAAGAGCGACTTTCAAATATTTTACTGGAGATACAGGAAGTGCACAACCGCTCCCCTCCGCAGACCGCAGGCCTCAAGGACGAATTGGAGCGCATGTATCACCTCAGGTCTGCGGTGTTGGCGATCGAACTTCGAGAGGAGCATGCACTGGAACTGGCGACTCGGGCGATACGCAAACGTCTGCAGGAGGAGGATGACGAAATTGAGGGTCAGATCGCCACACTTCATAACCGCTCGCGCCTTCCTGCCGAAATCCTCTCCCACATATTCACCTATCGCGTCGGACTCGACAACGCTGATCCTCCGACTGGATTCAAAAAGAGCTGGATTCCCGTTACCCATGTCTGTAAGGATTGGAGGGACGCTGCGCTGGGTTTCCCTAATCTGTGGACGAACATCACGGATGAGTTCGGGGTCCCATGGCTGAAGACTATGATCGTGCGCTCTGGGAAGATGCCGCTCTCTGTGTCCGTCTCATCTACGGTCCATACAGGGCACAAATTGCTGCACAAGTGTTTGTTGGTCAAACTTCCACAAATACTTCGACTCTCGTTCTCTTCAGGGTGCGAGTTTCCGGACCAGCTATCATTCTACGCCGAATTCTTCAGCCGGAATGCGTTGTCGCTGCAGCATCTAACCGTGTGCACCGCAGCGGCCA